>CM020513.1:3802500-4402500 GCA_009823395.1 Thamnaconus septentrionalis | reverse complement strand
AGCAGGGAGTCGATGTGGTCCACCACCTGGCCCAGCAGCACCCGGCCTGAGGGGGCGACAGAGAGGCAGCGGCTAACCACAATGCTAACAGCTTACGCTGCTGGCTGAAGCTCAAGATTAGCTCAGGCAGGCCTGTCACATGACAAAAACATAGGCAACGAGTAAGAACATCGAGTTGTCAGGAACCAGCCCTTTGTGACATCACTGATCTGAATAGTGAGTGATATGCATTATTAATTTTGCATAACATGATACCTTAGCAGTATATTTTAGGTATTTACTAGGGCTGTCAGTTGATTAAAATGTTTAACCGCTATTAATCGCATTAGTGTCCTGAGTTAACTTGTGATTAATCGCAAATTAAGAGCACATTTTTTTACCCTGTTCTATGTGTAACTTAATAAGATATTTATTGTGTTTCTTGATAATAATAATAATTGCTTTGTGGAAAGATTATATTTTTATTTTCATTGGAACATTCCAAACTTAAACTGTCCAGACACTCTCCAAAAAAAAGGCTTCCGCCACGTTATTAACGCGTCAACTTCGACAGCCCTAGCATTTACAGACTGGTGCTGCTGAAGGTTTCTCACCTTTTTGCGATGATGGCACCGTGATCCTGACAAAGCTGGATGGGCTCTCCTCCACCGAGGCAGCCTCCACCAGGCAGTAGGCCTCCGGCGACCAGCTCAGGTACACGCCCCTGCGCCAGTAGATCCGGTTGGGCCGCACCGCTCTTTCTGAGAGGACAAGGAGACGAGGCAGCGTTCAGACGCCTGGTTTAGCTGGTCTCTGCATCGTTTCCACTCTTTCCTGTTCAGATGTACCTCGTCCACAGAGCAAGTAGGAGGAAACCTCCAGCAGGTGGCTGATCTGGCGAGACCAGTAGTCCATGGGGAAGTAGGGCATCTCGTACAGGCGCACGATCACCTCCGAGTTCTCGCAGTGGGGCAGGTCGATCACAGGCCTGTGCTTGGACAAACTGGGGAGCGGGAGAAAGTCGGTTCTTGTCTGCTTTTTGACTGGAGCAAAGGAAGCTGATAAAAAGGTCGCAGACCTGCTGGGAACCAGGAGCTGATCCTCGCTGAAGGGCAGAGCGATCTGAAACTTCTCCAGCAGCTTGAAGAACTGCGTCAGGTGGCTGCGGGGGAAACTTTTGGTCTCAGCCAAGAACTTTTCCACCTGCGAACGCTGGACGACTCCTTTGGGAGGATCAAATAGGCCGCAGCTCTTCAGGGTCAGCTTCTGCAGATCAAATCAACTTTGTTTATCAGCTCATCACCATCAACTGAGTTATCTCAGGCCAGGTCTGGACCATAAACAAATTAAACAGATAGTGAGTGCTGAGGCTCCAGACTCTCAATCTGGAATTTTGGGGGATAACTTAATTAGAAATAATTGATTTGTTTATTATGTGTGGTTATTGATGTGCTTTTCAAGGAAAAATAAATATTTTCCATGAAAGTTAAGAACAAGGCTGTTTCTACTGTGATCGCAACATTCCAGAAGATACAGAATATTTCATTGTTGAGTACCTGCGAGATGATGTGGCACAGCCACTGAGGCTCGATGAAGTAGAGGTCCTGGAGCTGCAGCGCAGGATCATCAAAGTGCAATAAAACTCCTTCAGACAAGGACAGAAATGATTATTATTATTATTATTTTTTAGTTTCATCACTGTTGAGCAGCACTCGGTTGCCTTGAGGCCAGAGTTTGTGCAGCAGGCTGCTGACCGGCTTCGCAGAGGAAGTGGACGGCATGCGGCAGCTCGGCCTCCTCCAGCTGCAGCTGGCTCTCCTGGATGAGCTGCAGCAGCTCCTGGTGCCGCAGGACGGGGAACTCCGGGGGAACCTTGCTCCTCTCCTGCAGGACGCGGCGCTCCAGCTCCACGTAGCTGTCGGGAACCAGCTGACCCATCACAGGCTGGCCCTGGATCTGCCGCAGAGAAGGATGGTAAGACTCCGGAGAAGAAGCAGGAGTCGCCTGCAGTGTCCTGCAGGGGGCGTGCTTACCTTGAAGTTGTCCACCTCCCTGACTATGGCCTTGCGCAGCCTGGTCAAGGCGTCCGAGTCCTCGCAGGCGGACACCATGTGGTAGTCCCTGATGGCGGGGAAGCCCTGGTGGCTGAGCAGCTCCTCCTTGATCTTGGTCAGGCAGGTTTGGAGCTGCTGCTCCTCGCTGACGTCAGTGTGAGTTCCCACCAGGATGACGGGCGACAGAGGAGCTACAGCCTGCAGCACAGTTCCAAAAAATGTCTTGAAAAATTGTGGTTTTGAAAGGTTCAATTGACGCATATTTTTTTGCAATGTAAAATTATTACTTAGATAATCTCTAGCTTTTCCGAAAAAAGCATATTTTAAGCCCTCTGTTTACAACCTGCTACTGAATGTGATGCTCTATTGATTGGAATGTTTTCCAATCCAATTGGATGTTTGGAACAAGCCCCCAGAACTCCAAGATGGCGGTCCATTCATTTCAATGTAGTTGCTCACCCACCGCATACGCCGAAAAAGTATTTGACTTCCGCATTAATGGGCCCATAGAGTGCTCGCAGGAGTGTCACTTCCCATCATGCTTCTGTAACTCATATCATCTATTTTTGCCAATCAGAACGAGCTGAGGCACAGCAGCACGTACCATGTTGTGACATCACGCTGGGAATAAACTCTTTTCTGGTGATTGTCTGGCCTTTATCATTTTTTTAAACGACTAAAACACCATAACTGAAAAATCTACAATTGAAAGATTTGAAATGAATCACGTTTCAGGTCACAGTCGTCCTTGTCAGCCGTTTTAAAGGCCTCTATTTTTGTGTTGCGGTCTAGGGGAAAGTGCTATTTGGGCCAATGGGATTTTTTTGCTGCAGTACCTCAAGTGGCCACTGGGAAACATCTGTGCGCTGCCATATTGCCAGTCCAGTGATCCAGTTCTTTTAATACATCCATGGTTTGGAAGGGGACAGAACAAAGCGGACTCAGAGGGCAGGGCTAACACCTGGCTGTGAGTGATGTCACTAACCTGAACCACCACTTATCATCAGCAGTCTCTCAATTGACTGATGGACCAACTGTGTGTTGTTTTTATTTGCTTTAACCAGGAAAAGTAGTAAATGTAAAGTAAAGTAAAGCTTATTTTACTAAGTAAGTAAAGTAAGCATGTTGCCTTTACTGCATTAACTTGCTTTAAGTAAAGTAGTAAAACTTAGTAGAAATATTTTTGCTTGTTCCAGAATGTTTAAGTTACTCTTAAGCTCTATCGTGTACTCGGTGTACTCCATGTACTCGCTGTGCTCTGTGTACTCTGTGTACTGATGCCAGCAGCTGCTCCCTGGCTTCCTGACTCACCTTGATGTTGAAGAGCCAGGGCTTGAGAGCGTCCACCTGGCTGGCTCCTTTGCTGAGGTTGCAGACCACCAGGTAGAGAGCTCTGGAGGTCAGGAAGTGGGGGTGAGAGCCGCTGAACTCCTCCCCACCTGCCGGGAACCACGGGGGACAAAAAAAAGAAGGAACACAAAACAAAATCACTCCAGGCTGCCAAAACTTTGAAGTCCCAGATCAAACTGGCACGTGCAACAACTCTTTTCTTCGCTGCCTCCCTCACCTGAGAAGTCCCAGACGTTCAGCACCTTTTTCCTCTTGTCCCGCTCGTTGATGGGCCAGTCGCGGACGTCGATGCCGCAGCTGGCCTGCTTGGGGTGCAGCTGGGAGCGCTTGAGCTTCATCAGCTGCTGGATCAGGGTGGTCTTGCCGCTGCCAGCGCTCCCCACCACGATCAGCTTCATCCGGTGGTACGGCACCGCCTTCTTCAGCCGCTGCTGCAGAAACCTGGGACACGGCAGAGAGGCGGAGGACAGACGCAACTTGACAAAATCCATGTTGCATCAGATTGTCCAAAACAGCCATATAAAGACAAGGTCAAAGAATTTAGAACAAGAGTCAGATAAGATATTTGTGACCATATCCTTCATATGGTCAGAGCCCCAGACCTGACGATGTCTTTCGTCTTGCTGCCGATGAGCCTGAGGTCCAGCTGCAGTCGGAGTCCCTCCAGTGGGAGGTCCCACAGCCGGCCCAGTTTGCCCATCTCGTCGGGGAAGGTGCGCAGGTTGGCGTTCCGACTCAGGTCCAGGGAGTTCAGACCCTCCAGCAGGCCGATCTGAGGCGGGATCTGAACAGAGCCAAGAGTGGTCGGAAATACAATCAGTCCGTCTTCCGTCATGAAGAGGTTCAAGGCGGCAAAGGAAATGTGCAATCCCTCCACCTCAGTGAGCTGGTTGTCGCTCAGGTGGAGCTTCTCCAGCCGGGCCCATTTGTAGATGGGTCCGCTCAGATCCAGCTCCCTGATGGAGTTCTGGCTGAACATCAGCTCTCGGAGGTTGCTCGACTCCCACCGACTCGGACCGGGCAGGGCGTCGATGCAGTTGGCCCTCATGTCCACTGAACACAGGCTGGACGGACGAGAGGTCAGTGTGAGTCACTGCTGTTGCTGCTGCTGCTGCTGTTATACTACAGGTGTGCTCTGAAATGTGTGTGACTTACTTTGGCAGATGGAGGATGGCCTCAGGTACCTCTGTGAAGTTGTTGTTTGCCAGTTTCAGGGTGGTGATCTTGGATGAGAGGTGGCTCAGATCACCTGAAGAGGAAGGTCAAGGAATTTTAATGTCATGCAATGATTTTATTTGCTGCAAAATACAATGCAACTCATCATCTTTCCATCCTGGTGCCTGATCAAGATTTTCCCCATTGATATGAAAGTTTTGCATGGAACTGTTGGAGGTCACACTGGAGAAAATTCGCCAAGTCCCTCTGACTAAAAAATGTATGCATGTTTGGAGGACAAAACCAGCCTGAAGATCAAAACACTGATGCGTCTCTGGTAAAATCCAGTTTTCTTCGCTCAAATTGAATCAACCGGCAAATTGAGCCAGAATGTTCTTTTGATTTGCATTTTGCACATTGAGTACAAAGAGGAGCTGCTTTCAAATTGAACAATGAGCTGATGGGGAGAAATACTTACAGATTTTATTCATGGAGAAATTAAGAGTTTCCAGTTTGGGGCATTCGGCCAGGAAGTGGGCAGACACGCTCTCCACGTTGTTCTTGCTCAGATCCAGCGTCTTGATCTCCGGCAGACACAGCGGCACACACAGCTCACTTACACTGTTACTGAAGGTGAAACGCAGACGGAAAATATATATACATATATTTTAAATCACAGTGCCATTAAAAACTGATTTAAGACATCAAATCCAAAGACATCCGGGAACAAATTCCAACAATCCCATTTCCTAATTAAAAGATAATTGCAGGGTCCTGGTGGGGGATGAGGGGTCTCCTCCTTCTAACAAGCCTGATCACTGCCAGCACAGCAGCCTTTTGTTTGGGCTCTCTGAGGAAAATCAGTGAAGGAAATGTGATTTGCTCAGAGGCTCCTTTCAGCACAGTGGCAGCCAGTGTGCAACGCCAGTGTCTGCAGTGCTGAAATAACTTCCTGCTACAGCCTTAATTCTAAAAAATAAATAAATAAATAAATAAAAATGCAATTGTTCGGTTACATAATAATAATAACTCACACCGGTCTTATTGACACAGAGGTTTTGAGAAGGAGAAGGATGTGTGGAAGGAAGGAAGGAAAAATTCCAACATGTGCACTTCAGTGTGACTCTTTGGTAACAAGATAAGTCAAGTCAATTAAAGGAATTTTACAGGCAAATGTACAATTACAAATATGATTATGACATTTTGTTCAGAATGTGTAGAAAGACCCTGAAAACATGAGGGTGAAGGGCAAATGTATTTAGAATTTGTTTGATTTATGACCGCAGTTATTTTGGTTTGGAACATAAACTCAAAATGTTCTTGGCAGAAGCAACTGTGCAGTGTGCAAACAAAGCTGCGAGTCCAACGTGAAGCGTCTCCCTACCCTTCCATCAGAAGCTCCTCCAGCTGCCCCACGGCCCAACCCAGCCCCTGGGGGAAGCTGCTGACTTTGTTGAAGGACAAGTTGAGCTGCCGCAGTGATGGGCAGCTGAAGCCGGGGTCAAGGGTCACCAGGGGGCCGACGCAGTTCCTGGAAACGTTGAGCGCGCTCAGCGACAGCAGGGACAGCAGCTCCACCGGCAGCGACTGGAGCTGGTTGCCCTGCAGGTCCAGTCGTGTCAGGTTCCTCAGGTTCTGCAGACACACGGCCGTAAGGTCAACGTCATGGAGTGGCCTCGATCTATCAGCAGCGCCTTGCAGACGAGCTACCTGGCAGAGGGCGGCGGGGAACTCCAGCAGGCAGTTGTGGCTCAGGTCCAGGCGGAGCAGGTGTCCCAGCTGCTGCTGGACGAAGCCGTTGTCCATCAAGCAGGACAGGGAGTCCAGCTCGTTGCCCGACAGGTCCAGCAAGCGGATCTTCTCCTTCTCCTTGGGCGGTGCTGTCGAGCTCTCGGCAGAGCCGAAGACTGAGGAGGAGGCAGACCAGCAAGTCATCAGAGAGCTGTTCATACTGATGCGAGAAACCAGCAGCATCTTTGTATTAAGGCTGTTGACGTTAATAACGCGTTAATAACGCGTTAATAACGCGTTAATAACGCGTTAACTCAAACTCCTTTTAACGGCACTAGTTTTTTTAACGCGCGGTTAATGCTTGGTTCAAACCGGAGGCGGAAGCGCTGCGAAATAGGTGCGGAACGGAGCCCGCTTCCTTACGCCGGCCTTGTTAACAAATGGCGTGGCTCCGTGGCTGGCTGGCGCCGTGCAGCCATCGTTTTGCCGTCTGGTCTATTTTGTACACGAGCCGCGAGCGATCTGCGTCAAACTGGACAGGAAGTCACTCGAAGAAACACGAGAGAATCTGGTTAAATTTCAAAATAAAATACAGTGATGGATAAATGCGATCGTGGCTTGAGAATACCTCAAGGTTTGAGCTTTTCTTTTTCTTTTGTGGAGTATCTGGACAGAATAAGTATGTAATCGTTTTGGAATATTGCAATGAAAATAAAAATAGAATATTTCCACAAAGGAATTATTATTGCCCTCTCCAATTTTTCCTAGAGTACTAGAAACACACTAAATATCTTGTTAAGTTACAAATAGAGCAGGGTAAAAAATTTGCAATTAATTCACGATTAATCGCGAATTAACTCATGACACTATGCGATTACTCACGATTAAAACATTTGTATACAACTGTGTGCAATTGTATTCTTCATATTGCACTGAGATCTTCAATGAGAACAAGAGCTACACACAATATTCAGCTTATCACGATAATACAAATTTTGCTGTGCAGTTCTCTCAGTTCCTCTGATTAACTGTCTACATCCCCCTTCTGAAACAGTCTTGTGGTTATGAATGTTACAAATCCACAACACAAGGGACACGTTTTTAAAGAAGCTAAACAGAATTAAAATAAAATGAATTCCATTGAAAGACCTTTTTGGAGACAGCCACCCCTCCCGTATCGCCTCAGCGCCGGATCAATGTGGTCAATATCGGTTTGGCCGCTCTGCAAAAGACGGATTGCAGTGCTTTCATTAGCACACAACGGGGGATGAAGAGAAACATATGAATATCACGCTACGTCGCAGCCGAGGTTGCACCTCTGCACTGGCGTGTCTGCACCGGCTCTGCTTCCTCTTGGAGGTCCCGCCCAGCAGGTCCTCTGTAGAGTGGTTGTGCGGCCTCGGCGACAGGATGCCGGACAGCGAGTCGCTCCCTGCAGAACAAGAGCGTGGAGAATCAATCCTCTGCTTTTTGGTCTGCTTGTCGGATTCAAGGCTCAAAAATAAAACCGTGTTTTCCTTTTGCATCATATGAGATGCTAAACTACAGCCGCCGTGACCGGGGGAATAGCCCCCGTAGTTATCGATTACTTACCAATCAAAGCAAACATGTGCGAGGAGACGCGGCGCTGTGGGAACCGAACACCACACAACTCGCATTAGCGAGAAAATAAACCGGCACCAATCAGAAGTCGCAAACTTAGAACTTGGAACTAATGGAAGCGGCCTCTTTGATTGGCCAAGAAGCGTGTGAAGAGTCGAGATTTGTGACAATAATGGACGAGTTGAAAGGGGGAAGAGGGAGCGGCACAGTTTTCTGCGTTACGCCAGCGTTGCATTCGCGGTGATGTGGATCACATTCCCGAGATTCTTCCGACCCCCCCCAGGGAGGTCGGCCCCTACCGTCACTCTCCAGGTCGTCGTTCAGAAACAGGCCGTCGTCCACGGACACGAAGCTGAAGCTGGAGTCGTCGCTCTCCTCGGAGATGTACCCGGAGGTCAGACAGGGGTCGGCCAGGTGTCTGGGAGTGCCGCCGATGCTCCTGGACCTCTGCAGGGACTGGATGTACCTCGCCAGACTTGCACCTTTACCTAAAAACACAAAAACGAAGTGTGGACTGGTTATAAATAAGACATTTTTTTTCTCTACATGTTCAGAACTAGAAATACAGGTTACACAAAAAAAAAATTAACAAAGTAAGAAGTGTAATATTCCTTTGATGTCAACACTCTGTATACTTGGAATTTACCACAAAGACTTCAGAACAATAAAACAATCCCAAATGACTGATTTTGGACTTCTCCCAGCAGGAAGAGTGATTGCACCATATTGGAAAATTGTAGAACCACAATCACTGGTGATATGGAAGAGGGAGCTGATGACTTGTCTTGGACTGGAGAGATTGACAGAGATTGTGAAAGGTAAACAGATGGAGTTTGCTTGTATCTGGGACTCATTTATGTCCTTCTTGACCAACAACACTGACTGAGAAAAGGAAAAAAAAGAAAAAAGTAATGATCCTGCCTTTTATTTTATTTTATATTATTTGTTCCATTTTATTCTTATTTTTATTTCTTTATTTTATTTTGCTTTATTAGTTTGATGCCGGTCATCAATATGTGCGTGTTTTTTGTTGTTGTTTTCTTTTTTATTCTTGTCTGTGTAACTGTTTGAGGGGATGGAGATATATATATATATATATATATATATATATACTGTATGTATGCATATAAATGAGAATGTTTGTACAATTGACATAAAGTTTGATATGCAGTCAAAACTTCATAAAAAATATTGTTAAAAAATAAATAAATAAAATAATAAAAATCAGTGTTCTGTCCTCACTGTTGTGGTTTCGCAGACTGTGCGCTCTGCCTCTCTCCGCCAGCAGGGGGCTGAGCCAGGCAGCGTCCAGGCTGCCCAGCCGGAAGCCTCCCAGGCAGAGGGCGCTGTTGTTCAGGTCCAGACCCAGTCGGCCCAGCAGCAGGATGACGGAAGGTCCGTCGCCGCGCTTCACGCTGACGGCCAGCGCCCGGCGGAGGTGCTGCTCGTGGGCGCCGCGGCTGAGCAGAAGCTCCACCAGCTCCAGGGGGCCACCGCGCTCACACACCTGACAGAGAGCAAGAGGGCCACAGTAGAGCCACACAAGGGGTTAGTTCAGCAATTAAGCTAAAAAAAATTAAAAATATGAATGTGAAAATGAAATTAAAGCCAGAGTAATTTTCTCACAAAAATCGATCTCAAGAAAACAGCATATTTAGCCCATATTTTACAGCCTCCTGCTAAAACTGATGCTTAGTTGGACCTTCCGCATGTCAGGAAGGTCACAAAATGAAAGCGGTCTCAGAGGGCGGAGCCAACACCTGGCTGGAAATGATGTTGCAAACCTGATAACGGTGCTCTTTGTGACATCACAAAGGGCCATTGCCATTTTAACACACTTTTTCTGTCAAGTGGAACAAGCAGAAGAGAAAAAAACACAGGTAAAGTGTTTTTTTTTGCAACACAAGGAAAATGTACTCTTCGAATGGCAGCAGAAAATCAAGACCCCCAAAAAAGATACATCGGTAAAATTCCAAAAATGTAAGGGGTCATGTACAAAATGGTTTCACCACTTGATATCGGAGTTTAGCGTTGCATGTGTCCAAAAAACAAACAGAAAAATCTGGCATATATGTGGATCATCACTGTGTGGTGGAAAAACTCCAATGTTAAAGTCAGTCTGACATTTCTGGATCTACTGGCCAAGTCAACACTTGTTCCTTGTTTTCTTTTCCTCAAGACTTCTGAGTTGTTTTTGGTAGTTGGGGCCAGGTTCTAGGAAGGCTCCTTTTCATCAAGCTTTGGGATGCCGACATGTTCATGTTTATCAGTTTTCACGGCAATTGACATGCAAAAGGCGACTGACTGTTAGTAAGTCAGACGACCCCCAAAGTTCTGAAACAGGACTGTGTGCAACACATTAGCAAACTAATTCCGTT
Source organism: Thamnaconus septentrionalis (assembly GCA_009823395.1). Taxonomy (NCBI): domain Eukaryota; kingdom Metazoa; phylum Chordata; class Actinopteri; order Tetraodontiformes; family Monacanthidae; genus Thamnaconus; species Thamnaconus septentrionalis. The sequence continues at coordinate 4,392,251 of CM020513.1, read as the reverse complement.
TGGCGTTTCTGCTCCGGACCAAATCAGGCAAAAACAGACAGAAGAATCAAACCATTGATGTGGCAGAAGGTTCTGTAAGAAGGTCATTTGTGCACAACTACTGTTTTTTTGTGTGTTCTTTCTCCCTTTGTGGAGGTAGGATGAGCCAAACTCCTTGTTTACCCCCTTTTCATAGCTGACCTGATAAATCAGGGACTCTGCTTTGGTCTTGCCGTTGACGTCAGCGCCGAGTTCGATCAGACACTCGGCCATCGCTGTGTCCTCGTCCTCGCAGGCTTTCTCCAACATGCTGTAGTGCAGCTCCGGGTCGCACCACATCTTATACAGCGCCAGGCACACCGACTTGCGAAGCTAAAGAAAAAGAAGAAGCCGCCGTCAACCGCATGCCGCGGCACCAGGATAGCAAGGACTTGTCGCAGCCCGCCAAAGAAGCACACACCAGGCATAATGTGAAGCAATTTCAAGCATGTGTAGCAAATTTCCCCATTGTGGGACGACAAAGGCTCATCTTATCTTATCATATGTGCAGCACACGGCTAATGGCCGCATGTGCACAGCAGAGCTTGTGTTTTAACATGACGGCAGGTCAGAAGCTGAAAACAAACTGAGGGAAAAATATTTACTCCCTTGTCTTTGAACTCTGATCTGGAAGTGTGTATTATGCAGCGTGAAACGTGCGACAAAATCAAGAGCAATATGGAGGGCAGGACGGACGGAGAGGCGCTCACCGGGTGGTTGCTGACGTCCGGCGCTTCCTCTCGCAGGTGCTGGAAAATCTGCCGGTCAAAATCTTCCTTCTGCAGCTCAGCGGCCGCCCCCCAACAGGCGTCCAGCATCCTCAGAGCCACCTGGAAACACTGCAGAGCAACCGGGGAATAGCTTGAGCAGCAAACCTTTTCTCAAGCTTTTACAACAGCGACAAACCTGGAAACTGAGAGTGAGAATCGGGTGACACCTTGGAGGTATTTCACCCAGTTCACAGCTTTTGTTTGTCATTTACTTTTTATTGATTTTTCATTTTTGTACATAACAAACAAACAGTGAACATGAAGACCTTTAGACTGGGGCTGTCAGTCGATTAAAATGTTTAATCGCGATTAATGAGTTAACTCACGATTAATCGCAAATTAATTGAATTTTTTTTTTTACACTGCTCAATATGTAACTTAACAAGATATGTATTGTGTTTCTTATACTGTAAGAAAACTTGACAGGATAATAATAATAATTCCTTTGTGGAACTATTCTATTTTCATTTTCATTGGAACATTCCAAAACGATTACGTACTTATACTGTCCAGAATACTGTAGACTTATACTGTCCCGATACTCCAACCCCCCAAAAAAAACCTAAAACTCTGAGGTATTCTCAAGCCATGATCGCGTTTGTCAATCGCGGTATTTTATTTTGAAAGTTAACCGGATTCTCTCGTGTTTCTCTGAGTAACTTCCTGTCCAGCTTGACGCGGATCGCCTGCGGCTCGTAAGCAATAACATGATCAGAGGTTACTTGAAGTCCGGACTGATGGTGGAGATGTATGTGATCCATTTTTGCCAGTTTTCAGTAAATACCTCCTGTTGTGTTCTTAAGTTCAAAGTAATTATTTCCGTCACAAAGATACTGTGCACTACATCAACCCATTCATCTACACTAGGTGGCTCCCTCTTCAGCCACTTCTTGGTTATGGACTTCTTGCACGCTACCAGTAATATTCTCAGCAAATATTTGTCTTTGTTACTGCATTATTATTATTTTCGTCATTCCATCTCCTACAGATCAACGAGATATAACAGTTTGAAACATACAGTTATTTTTGTTGCAAACACTACACACTCTCTAAGAGTCCATGTATTGTGTAGCCAGAATGCCTTTGTTGCATTTGTCTGGTTCAGCGGCGCTCAATCAGCTCCCTTGTTACTATTAAAACAACAAACAAACAAACAAACATGGAATTGTCACCTTCAGGGTCATCTCGCTGTCGTCCCTGAACTGCAGGAGCGACGCGACCACGACGGAGGCCAGGACGGGGACGATCATCCTGGAGAGCTTCTTCTTGGACACCAGGTAGTTGAGCAGCATCAGCCCCCAGTAGTGCACCTCTGGGACACACAAGCACACCTGGTGAGCTTCAGCCAAACCCCCCCGAAGGTTTTCCCGACAACAGCGGCCCCTCGGCAGTACCTCGCTCCTGAGGGAACATCTGTAGTGTGTGGAGCACCGTGTCGATCGCCCCCTGCTGGCAGAGCAGGTCCACGGCGCCGGAGCAGTCGGCCAGAGCAGAGAGGACCTTCAGGCCGCACTGCTGGATGACGGGGCTGCTGATGAACTGCGTTGGACGAGACAAACACACACACACACACAGTCAAGTGGGTTCAGTCACTCACGCATCCATCCATCCATCCATAAATTCATCCACCCAATCCACCATCCATCGTCTATCCGTCCATCCAAGAAAGAAGAAACTACTTTTCTTTCATGTTTAATTTGCCTTGAACTTCTCAGACCTACAAATCCTTTGGGTCTTTACTAAAGTAAAGGTGTTCCTGTTAATGACAACACTGAGTGTTTACACGCTACTGGCAGCCAGTAAGAAATTTGTCACGAGGAAATGGTTGAAAGTAGAACCACCCACCTTTAACGATTGGATTGACATTGTATAGAGAATATTTGTCATGGAGAAGATATCTTATTCTCTCAAAGTTGAAAAAGAAAAGTTCTATAGGATCTGGGCCAAATGGACTGAGTACGTAAAACCAATTAGGTCTGATTTCACATGAATGTGCTTGTGTCGCCCCGTCACCCTGAAAAGGAAGAAGCTCTTCCTCTTCTTCTTCTATAGAAGAAGAAGAAGAAGAGAAGTGCTTGTGTCTTGTATGAATCTTGCCTCCTTTCTGATGTGATACTTGGATGTTCTCAGGTGGTGCGCTACCCCGTTCTGTTCTGTTTGGTTATTGTTATTGTTTTCAACTAAAAGAAGTGACAGTCCGGGAAAAACTAGAAAGGCAAAATGGACAAAATCTCACAAACCTACCGTAATCATTTTTCTAAATGTCCTTGAATGACTAAGTCTGTAACTAATGTATGCAATGGAAATTTGTCTTTCCAAATAAAAAGATAATTTAAAAAAATAAATAAAAATGAGCGTTTACAAATAAGAAAAATGAATGCCGCTTCGACCGAAAAACATTTTGTTCGTTTTTGTTTTGAATTTCTTTAAGCGTGTTGGTGAAACTGTTGGAGGTGGTGCCTTGCAGTCGACCTGAAAACAACAAACCCATGAAAGATCCGGCTAAAAATAGCATCAACAAACCCATGGTTGTTGACGGGTAAGAGACCTTGAGAAGACATGAGAACAGTTTGACCCCTCAGGCAGTGGGAATGGCGAGCCATCACAAGTGAAGAGGAACATAAAAGCACCGACACGCGCTCGTCCAATCAAAGCCAAGAGGCAAATTGTGTGAAATGTAATTACATCCCGTCGGCGTTTCACAATCCTCTGCAGGAGGCGCAGCGTGAACGGACAGAATGTTTGTTCCACTTGTGAAATTAATAAAATGTACAGACTATTTTTATGCTCTACTCCACTTTGTTTTTGTCTGCATTATTCCAATTACGAGGTCACGGACACAGCGGATGCTGGGCCACGCTCACACAGGAAGCGCTCAGTCACATGGGGACACAATGACATATGAGCACAGTGCGGTGGGAAATACTATGTCACAATCCATTATGTTTGCCGCTTTTTTTTCTTCTAGGTTAATTATTCTGTTCTGTAAGAGTTTTTCTGTAAAGTTTGACTGTGAATTATGTTGGGAAAAAAAAGTTTTTTCTATTTGTTTTTTTCAATGCGGTCACAGTCAACCGAACTTTCAGAGCATTTTTAATCAGCTCACCCTTGAGGACGAGAGGAGATTCTAGGGGAAGGAGAAGGTTATCAAAACAATGTGATTATCTCTGATGGCATAATCAAGTTCCCATGTGGCTAGAGTGAGAGGACGAGGCCAGGCCCGGTTCCAGTATTCGACGGTGCAACTTTTAGCACCAGACGGAAGGCTGTGGGCAGTCGAGGGGAAACCGCAGCCTTTTTCTGGCTGTGAAAAGCGGCAGAGAGTCTGAGAATGTGCAACATTACATCTGTAGCTAGACAGCCAACGTTGGATTTCTGAGCTGTGTGTGTGCGAGTTTATCACAGCTTCGTTCAAAGCGGTTCAGTCGGTTTCGTTGCTGCTCTTCCAAAACTAACTGAGGCCGCGTTCAGACTGCCAGCCAAAATCCAATTTTCAGCCCATCCAGATTGAAACCGGATGGCTCTTTCCTAGTCTGAACAGTCACAAATCACATGAAATACGATTTTTGCAAAACCGATTGAAACCACCTTCGGGAAGTAGTTTCAAATTGCATTTGGGCAGACGCGTCTCAGTGTGAACAGCTCCAAACACACTGATCAGTTTTGACTGTCCTTGACGTCACCCTAGGCGACGCAAGAGCCAATGCGCCAGACCAGAGAATGCCATCCGTGTATCGCAACAAGTGCCGCTGTCGCAATGCTAAAAACAGTGTGGACAGTCAGCCCTAAAAATCAGACTTGAGAAGGAATCTGATTTGAATCCGATTCGCCTGCAGTCTGAACGCAGCCTAAATGAGGCCTGAAGAGACGGCAAGAGAGACACGGCAGGACGCCACCCACCCTGTTGAGAACCTCCAGGTAGAGCGTGTGAGCTCCCTCGAGCACGCACTGGTTCTTCAGCACCTTCAGAGACACGTCGGCCATGTCGGGGTCGGCCACCGAGGAGCCGTGCTCCCTCAGACTCCTGTCTGGGATTTCGCACACACACACACACACAAAGAGACACAGCCGCACTGTTATCAATGGTTAATCCAATTAGGGGTGTTGCTAGTGCGCCGCTCTGAGAAATGTTGTTTTGGCAGAAATGGAAAGACAACAAAGAGGCTCGTTGAACCCGCTTCCCCCTCTTGTGCATTTATAAACGGTCCCTCGTTAACTTCAGGATCAAAATCAGGAAATTGATTTATTTTTGGTCTTGGTTTTATGTACAGCAACAGAATGGATGACATGCTGCGTGCTAATATTAGTGCGAAATGGATTAAAGACAACAAGCGTTTCTTTTCCCCTCTATTCAACAGAGCCTTGTGCAATGTTGTCCACTTTGTGCACCAGTAAAACAACATTGCTGTGCAGATTGGACACTAGATTTGTTTTCTTCCCATGACTAGCAGAGCCAGCTGTCGACAACAGCGCCTTGGCTTTAATCATTGCAAACCTCCTTTACACGTCAGAAATTTCATGTCCTTGGAAAAAAAAGAAGAGTTTAAAACTTTGGTGCCTCTTCATCACTACAAGATGAGTGTAGCTTTTGTCATAAATTGAGACAATAACAGGTCCTTTCGGACCCTCGCTAACAATTAAAGTTGTTAACATTTGGACACACTGAGACAAATGTACCTGGGCAGAGGAAGACCAGGCTGGCCCGCAGAGCCGCCAGCTGAACGTCAGGCTGGAAGTTATGGATCTTCATGACGCTGAGGATCTGACTCATGGCCATGTTCAGCTCATCCAGACTGGCCGTCCTAACAAGCGGAGAGAGAGAGAGAGAGAGTGAGTGAGACGAATGTCAAATGGGGCCGAAAAGACCAAAAAAATATAAAAGTGAATTGCCGCTCTGAAGGTTTCGGTGCTCACCGTCCCTCAAAGAGCAGGCTGAGCAGTTTGCAGGCGCTGATGGAGACCTCGGCCGAGCCCGAGTGCCTCTTCATCATCTCCACCAGGTTGACGTGGAGGCCGCTGGCCAGCAGCAGTGAGCACATTTTACCTGTGGGCAGAGCAGAGCCTCAGTGCCCCAGCCAAACAAAAAAAGGTTCAACCTACAGATGGTGAAGAAAGGACTTTTTTTTTTTATCTTCCTCTTCAAAAACCCTGTTGGGTTTCAGGTTTCGGGTTTTTTATCAGGAGCTTGTCGTCACTGGGACAAAGCCGCCGACACTCACCGTCGCGGGTGATGAGTGTGGCGATGGCGCTGGTCGCAGCTTCAAACACACTGGTGGAGTCGGGGTTGACCAACATAGCTGCCATCAGCTGGCGGTGGACGGGGGTCCTGTGACTGAATTAATAAATCACGAATCAAGTTCTGTTATTAAATGTCATCTTTTTATTCCTATCACACACATACAGTATATATGCAATGGAATTGGACAGAAAGTTTGTGTGTGTGAGTGTGTGTGTGTGTGTGTGTGCGTGCGTGCGTGCGTGCGTGCGTATTGTTTCAGAGCACACCTCTCGTCCTGCTCCTCCTCTGATTGGCTCACTCCGGCTCCATGCAGCAGCAGATTATGAATGGCCCAACTCGCCGCCCCCTTCAAAATAAAGTTCAGAGACGTTCAGAGTGGCAAAAACAAGTATCTGCTGCACAAAAAAAAAAAAAACAAGAGCAGAAGGTGCAGCTGACCTGCACGGCTGGCTCCTCGGCGTGCAGGTCCAGAGCTGTGCAGCAGGCCTCCATCCAGCCCAGGCCCATGTCCTCCACCTGCTCCCTCCCCCGGTTCTCCTCCTCCTCCCCGTCCTCCAGGCCCTGCTGGGCCACCGCTTTGTTCTGCACGATGGTGGCGGCTGACAGAACGTTAGAGGGATTACTGTGCTGTCGAGAGCTCTCTGATGATATTACGACAGTATGCTCAGTACCAAATAAATCTGGCATTTTAGATTCATGTGATTTTTCTTAATGTTCCATATTATATAACAATCCATTTGATTTGTTTAATTTCATTATCTGAATTATTCATTCTACTATGACTAATTATTTGAATGAAAAATAGACGGACGTCTAGAAAACAGCATATTTAGCCCTCTGTTTAAAGCCTGCTGCTAAAATGATGCTTTGCTAGACATAATACGTTTGGAAGGAAACAATAAAACATAGCCTAAGAGGGCGGAGGAAACACCCTGCTTCATGTGTTGCCACCAACCTGGGCAAGGTATCAGTCCCCTTTGTGACATCACATAATTAAAATAGAGAACAAAGCAGAGGATGGACTTTTCCCATTTATGGGAAATTAACTGACAGGACAGAGGCGAAAATCCATTAAACAAAAAAAAAACATTTGATAATTTTGCATTATATGGGACCTCAAAAGACTCTGAACTTCATGGAAAAACTGTCCGATCACTTTAACGTATTCCTCCGGATATATGAGGGTTCTTCCCGCCGGGGAAAAAAACAACACACAAGATGCTGCTAATAAAAATCCATTATCACGGTCACATTATACTTTACAACTTTACCCTACATGGCTTCATTACATAGCATTCATCAGAGATACAGTACGTAATTCTAGGGTTTGTCATCGTTACCGAACCAGTGCAAAAGACCCAGATTGTGCAGGTCTCTGTGTCTTTGTGCGTGTGGACTTACTGAGGTCAGCCAGGCAGGACAGAGCGGCGGTTTGCAGCCTGCTGTTGTCAGGGAAGGTGTGGCAGGCCCGGACCGCCACCCTCTGGACACCGTTCAGCACCAGGATGCTGTAGTAGCTCTCTGCGGGGCAACGCACGAGACAAAACACGCGTTCAGGCCTCGGCGGCTCTCCTCTTACGTGGGGGAAATATTTCCGTCAAAGTGGATAAATGCAATAACACACTATAGGGGAGCGTGGATCGATTGGTCAAACAGCCTTATCAGCGAGACGCACTCGACTGTTACTCAAGCTGGACACAATACAGTGTAAATAAAGGCGACCAAATCGTATCATATTGTCCACAGAAACGGTTTTTCAGATTGTTGTGTTCTTGTGAGTTTGACTTCATTCCGATGCAAATAAAGAGAAAAACATTATTCTTTTCACCAGCCGCTGTCTCTGGTTCTGGTTCTGGTTCTGACCTAATGTAAACCTCTTGAACAGGCAGCACGCCGCCTCCTGCAGATCCTCCACCTCGGGGAAGGCGTCCATGGCGGCTATGACCAGGCTGTAGCAGCGAGCACCTCCCGACATCAGAACCTCCACGTTACTGACTGAGAGACAAAGTCAAGACACGCATTTCTGGCTTTTCATTGGACAACACAACAATACACGGCCTTGCCGACAGTGTTGAAACATGACACAATGACAGACTCAGAAATCAGATGCCGGTTTGAGGATTACGGAATCCAACCCCCTCACCCAATAAAAATTCCCACATCTTTTTTTCCCCTTTTTTTTTTAATAGATAATCCACTTTTCCACTTTCTCTCCATGTACAGCTCATCGCTGCCATGTACACATCAGGAATGAGCCTCCTCAGTCTGGGACAATCTCCAAATGGATTTCTTGGTAAGTGTTGATGTTGGAATTATGCTGCTTTTCCTGGAAATGATGACATAATATGTCCACCATATATTACTAATTTAGCCCCATATTACAGCATCATGCTCAGCAAAAGCCCGTTGAAGGTTTTACGAGTGGCGATTTTAATGCGATCACTTGGGTCATTACAATCAGAGTCAGCTGATATTTGGGGTTTTCGCTAATGTGTTTGTTTCTCATTCCGTAAATGCCAAGACAGTCGCTGAGGATGACACATTACAGGATCATGTTATGCTTTGCAGTCCCTCGGAAGGTTTACCAGCATGTCCTATACAATCCGAGATAAATCACGGCCGAGTAAAAAGCATTAAGTAGACATCAAAGTACGCGGGCACTGGGGAGAGCTATAAAACTGGGTCACATGACAGGAGAATTGAGTTTAATGGGTCAGAACACTTTATTCTTGACCTTCAACGGATAGAAGACATACATTGCAACTCCTTTGCTAATGACTTGGATCACGCTGATAAAAAAAAATGTCTTTATGTCAGCACGGAACCACAAAATTTCCAGGATTTAAACAGTCATAGCAAAGAATAGCGAAGGGAAGCACAGTTACCATCAGCTCATGTGTACCCATCATGCTTTGCACTCTGCTGAAGGTGCGGAGCAGAAGTGGAGTTGGTGAAACCGCGGATGATCCAGCGAGTTTCAAATTTGATGCGGGGAAGCTTTTTTTTTTTTTTTTTTGACATGTTGAGAATATTGAGAAGAGGTGACTGAAAATATATATTACATTTACTATTTTAAAGTGTCAGATTTTGATAACCTGCTTAGTGGATCTCTGACCACATGAACATTCAGCGGTGAAGAAGTCGTAGCAGGTCTTGAAGGTCAAGTTAAGGATACTGGACTGGTTTTCTCTGTATTTCTTCTTCAGTGCTGACGAGGCAAAACGTCTTCAAGCATCTTCAAGATAGCACCAGTCCAGTTCCCTCAAACTTAACCTTCAAGTCTACAATGACTTTGGACGACTGAGAAAACTTCACAGACATACGGGGAGGTCTTACCGGGACGAGCGAGCGGAAACAGCACCTTGATAGCTTGCAGCAGAAGCTCAGGGCTGTCCCGGAATCTTTGCAGAGCATCCAGAACCACAAGGTGGTCCTGGTTCTCCACAAACTCCACCAGGTGGTCGTCACTCACTGAGGACACAGAAAGGATGATTGATACAGGCACTGCAGAGGAACTATAACCTGCAGACATCGCTAAGAGAGCAGAGATAAGTGAGATGGCATTATAAGAGCTGCGTGTACACCTGCTAGCTAAAGGCTAAAGGCTTGTAAGTGCACCAGCATCTGGATATGATATGCCAGGATGCTTGGCCCTAATTTGGCAAGAATTTGCTGTTGAACATACACTGAAAGACACTTTGATGAAACCCATGATGGCTCCAGCCAAGTCAAGGAAGCAACACGCTGCTGCGTTTCTAGTCTAGTCGCAGAAAATAAACACTACTTGATTGTCACACCAAATCAAAAAAAAAGATTTGTCTGAAAACAGATCAGGCCAAATCAGCGTTCTGGGGATTTTCATTCAGACAGCCGAGGCAAACATGATTTTGTGGAGCACAATTATTCACTATGGTAAGAAAAGCCACATCAACATCACATAAAAAGAAAACATGTTGTTAGTTCAAAGTAATAAATGATTAACGCAGAGGCTTTTCAGTTATGACTCTTCCAGTCAAAGGTAAGTCATGTTTCTTCTCACCTCTTTCCAGCAGGAGCTGCAGAGCTCCACAGCCTTGGAGCTGCACCTCCTCGCTGTCCGGACACATCCTCATGGCCTCCACCACCAGGCCAAACACGTCCTCCTCCTCCTCCAGCACCAGCAGAGGGATCGCGTCTAAGAACGGTAAAAACAACCAGACAAACAAACAAACAAACACGATGAGGAGCCTTCCAATGACAAGCACGACTTTACTCTGAGTGGGGTCACATCGTACCTGCTGTGAGCAGAAGGGCCAGGGCCCTCAGTCCAACCATCATCACCTTGCATTCTGCCCTGTGCTGAGAGAGCACCTTCAGGATCAGCCTGTAAAACAGAGGCACAATGTTAAAGGGCAAATCTTACCTTCATTTTCACATCTTTCATCTTCACTCTGGACCAAGTGTGGGCAAACTACAGCTTTCATCTTCACTCTGGACCAAAGTTGAAGAAATGTGATTAATAGCAAGTAATTCATAAAATGTCTGTATTTCATCTATTTTTCAGTCAGTCATTTCAATAAAGAGCTAAATATGAACAGTTGTAACTTGTTCATTTTAATCTGGCCCCCAAAGTTTTTCTATCCTAAGAAAAAACTCTCCATTAACTAGCTGCTCCGGCCCCTCCGTCAGTAATTCATAAAATGTCTTGTTCTAGACTCTGGTAAAGCCTCACATGGGTAACTACCAAAACATACATGTAATGTGACATATATACACACTTCAGACTAATGAATGTTAAAGGAATGAGAACAAATGTGATAAAAAAAGAAAACTTTTTTTTGTGTTTGTTTTTACACAAGTGCACAATACAGATGCCTGATTATGATTTTGTATCGGCAGGACAGTTGTGAAGCTATGTGAATTCCAGCCACTTACTGATGCACTCCCAGGACCTCCCACTCCTTGGCTGCATCCAAACTTCTGGTTAGCTTGTCCAGCGTCGCTGGGCAAATTTCAATTAACTGACACAACAGTGACCAACCCGCCTGCGGATAGAACCATGTACACCTTTAAAAAACTGCCGTGAAAGTTGTTTTGTTTGAGAATGTATTCTGCTATTCATGCCTTCTTTTCACTCTCCAGTGCAACATTCTCACCAAGAATTAGCATCATCACGAATTAGCATGCTGAGTCATGAGTGGCCGTGCCAGCTGAAGGTAAGCTATAAACAGGTAAGGTAACTCCAGCACAGTTGCTCTGTTATGTTTGTCTCATCTGCTTTGCTGAGAGTCACTCCTACAGATTTACACACACTGGCATTAGACTTGACACTCATGAGTCAGTAAAGTGAGCTGCGTTGACCGGACAAAAGGAAAACTGCTCTGTTTGTGCACTTCTCTGTGTTCTCCTCAAGTGTCAGCGTCACCTGCTGGACTCCTCGGCTGCTGATGTAGGCCGCCAGCACCACCATTAGAGACACGTGCACGTCCTCGTCTTGGAAAAGCTCCGGCGCTGCGACAAAGGCAGACAGACGAACACGCATGACATGACAGGTTAGCCACAAGGGAGGGGGAGAAAGTGGGGGTGGAGGAAGGGGGAGGAGGAAGAGGAGGAAGAGGAGGAGAGGAGGCGGCTCTGAAATGCGAGCATCAAGTCTTTCGGAATCGTTGCAATCAAACTGAGATTCTGCGATTAAAGATTCAAACTCTCTGGAATATACCACACTGCATATGTGTAGCATATAATTGTGCGTATTTCAAAATTCATAACAGTATTTAATATATGGGATTCTGGCAGTTTTAAAGCAGAACTTGAGAAACATTTGACCTTTTTGGCTTGAAACTACCTGATTGACCAGTTCTCTTTTTTATCGGTTGATCAGTTTTGTTTTTATTTTCTGTAGCTGGAAGACTGCTGAACTGAACACCTCTGCTCTGTTATTTAGAACTGTGAGAATGAATTAGGTTGAACTAGTTTGATGACAAAACAACACATATACAATAAGTTTTTACATAATAAAATTTCTACCGCCTGTTAAAAAAAAATCGATTGATTTATTATTTATCTGCAAACCAGCAGCTGTGACTTAAAAGAACAAACTCAAGAGCAACAAGGAGCAAAAAAACAAGCAGACAATGTGAAAGCAAACCTAATGAAAAACTTGTCTTTTGCATGTAAACAACAAGTGAAACCTAGCTTAAGGAAAACAAACGAGGGAGTACATGCAGTAAGTCACTCCGAAGGAATGGCGGAAAGTCCCTACACACAAATACAGATCTCCAAAACAACAGCATGTTAGCCCTCTGTTTACAGCCTCCTACTACAATTGATGCTTTACCTGACCTTCCGCATGATTGGAAGGGAACAAACAGCAGACTGATGCAAGGCAGTTTCACAGAGTCAAGAACAAGACGTGGCTCGGAGTTAGTATCGCTGACATGGGGCAAGTTGTCACACTCAGTGACCTCACAAAGGGGCATATTACTGTTAACGTGAAACGTCAGTGAAGTGAATTTTGCGCAGTAAGGGACGTTTAACTTCAGGAATGCAAGACTGTCACACGTTCCACTTGTAAAACTAGTAAATCATTTGTTGCACTGCATGATGGGGCGCTTATCAGCTAATAATTCTTGGAGAAACACGCGAAACTGTTTTACACAAAGGTGTCGTCGTTACTCTTTTACGTCCAGCGCTCCGAAAAACGACCGAACTCGATTCCCCGTCCGTCGCCCCGCTCATAAACAAGGCCGGATGCACATGCAGCCGCAACGTGCTCCCCCTACCGTCGTCCGTGTGCGCCAGGAAAAGTAGGTCCTGGATGAGCTGGATCAGCGTGGACAGTTGCCTGTCCTCCTGCGGCGTCCTCAGCCTCACCACGAGCTTCCTCAGCCTCTCCTGCAGCTCCTCTCTGGTGACCATGCGCTTCTGAAAGTACTGTTCACAAGCCGAGGCCATGTCGTGCGTCCGGCTCTGACAGAACCGCGGATCTGGACCGAGGCAGGGCTCACGGCATGTCGCCACGAGTGGCCCGACCGGCATGAAGGAAAATTGAACCAAGTTGAGCGCCTCTTGCATTCGCCCATTAATATTACATCACGTTTCCTAAATATTAGTCGCGTGTCCTGGCAGTTACAGTAGCGCCGCAAGGCGAGTAGGGGAAGCTGTCAGCGTAGCCGAGTTTCGGTTCCGACGTTGACATCACGCGTCGCGTGAACTTTCCCGGCCGTGTTTCCTCTTCGTGGCGTGAGCGAGCTTTCACCGCTGGCGGAAAGAGCTTCCTTCCTCTCTTGACAGTCGTGTCCCTCCTTCCTTTACACTGGCATCATATGACTCGTCAGTCCGCGGCTGACAAACTTCCCGTGGCTTGGATGAGGAAAGTGGAAATAATTGAGACGCCGAGCGAGGAGGAGGGGACACAAGCGACCGCAGTACCGGGTCACTGCCACACGGCGGCGGTACCGTCGAACTGCCGTTCAAACACGCTCGCTGCGGTTAAACTGACGTCGAATGGTTTTAGTGTCCCTCTGAGGAGCTATTTTGATCGATGTCACATGTCGTGTCATTTACTCATCGTCACAATTCAATATCTAAAATGCCGTGTAATATATTCATGGTTGCGAGTTGTTAGCGTGCTGGCAGTTTTGGTTGTGATTTGCGCCGTAATACCAACAAGAAACACGCCCAAAAATATTCGTTCACCAAAAAAACACGCATATTGTAATTCAATAAACTACACTACACTATTTAATTTTTTTATTTTTTATTTTTGCATATTTCGGCTCCAACAAATACCTGGGAAAGTGCGTCATTTCAACATTTGGACTACACCACAAATTGGTAATTCTTGTGTTTTATCATACTTACGGTAGCTTGTTTGAGCACGAGTCACGTTACAGAGACCCATATTTTAAGCTAATAAAAACAATAACAACCCTGTGGCACACATGGCCTTAAATCCAGTCTCTCTATTTTTGTACCCAAACAAGGACAATTGTTTGCCGTGGCAAACTGGCATTTCCAACGTTTTGCCTCATGCAAAGTAAACACAGTAGGTCGGCTGAAGAGAAACGAGCCAGTGAGGGACACGCCTACTCAGTCAGTGGGCTAAAAGTCAATTCTGTTTCTGAGAGGAAACGTCATATGATCTATGGACTGGAGCCCTCAGCTGCTGCTGCTGCTGCGATCCACGGGACACGCTTCTCAGGTACTGTTTCGACTGACTTGGCTCTGATCACATATGTTATAATACGTGCTGCTGAACAAAATATGTACCGTGCGGAAATTTTATTTGGCTTGATTTTGAGTTTTAGTTGAACTCGTCTCGTTCAATCTTTGCACGTATGCCTGTCGGCAGGTTTTCATCGATGGCATTCTTGGCTAATGGTTGTCCAAAAAGTGGTTTAATAGTGTTAAACACAGTTGACAATGTTTTAATCGTCAGTGTCATAGTTGCTGTTGTTATTGCTTGCACTTCTAATATTGTAAAACCTTTGTTCTGGCAGAAAATGCGAATTTAAACAGAGGTTTTAAGATAATATAGTCAAGCTACTTGATTTTTATTTATTTATTATTATTATTTATTTTAAATTGCACAACACATTCATAACCATTACAATTAAATCACAATCATGTATACTAATATCTCAACGTTATTGGCGGAAGTTTCCCAGTTTCCAAACTCTGTGTTACAGACCAATGTTTGGCGCAAGCGATGACGTCAAACAGACATGGCGGCATCAGCTGAGTTTGTTTGAGGAAGTGAGTCAAACTATGGTCAAACTGTGGACGACAATCGCCGTGTGGGCGTTTCTTCGCAGCGAGCGTCGTGGCAATTAAACGTGTGCGGGTCGTCGGTGTCGTTTACGGTGACATTAAACGCGCATGTGCAGAAATATTTGTCACGTCGATTTGGCGGATTATGCTAAATTAGCTTGAAATTACCTGCCGTAGGCTACCCAGGAAAGGAATAAAAAAAAAAAAAAACACGGACGGATATCGAGGTGACAGCCATGCGGACACGTTACGTCAGCGCTGAGTGTTTCAACCTTGTTGACATGAGTTTTGTGACTTCTGTGACAAAACTGTAAATGACAGCGCCGAGTTAGGAACAAGACGTGGCAGTTGGCCTAAATCCTGCTCTCCTCTATGTCCAGCATCCGGGATGAATACCGCTTGAAGCACATGGGAAACTTTGTGGGCAGCAGGAGACAGAAGGATGGAGAGCAGAGACTCATCGCTTCCCCATCCGCTGCTGCTGCTGCTGCTGCTGCTGCTGCAGATGGGGATGCCGGGGACCGGGAAGTTGCCTCCGCGACGGGCTTCGTGTACGTCCTGGCGTTCTTCTCCGCCCTGGGAGGCTTCCTCTTCGGGTACGACACGGGCGTGGTGTCCGGTGCGATGCTGCTCCTGAAGAAGGAGATGAACCTGGACAACCTGTGGCAGGAGCTGGTGGTTTCGAGCACCGTGGGCGCCGCGGCGCTGTCGTCCCTGTGCGGCGGCGCTCTGAACGGCTGGCTGGGGCGCAGGGTCTGCATCCTGGTGGCCAGTTTCACCTTCAGCATCGGCGGCGTCGTCCTCAGCCTGGCCCCGGACAAGGAGACGCTTCTAGTGGGCAGAGTCATCGTCGGCCTGGGCATAGGTGAGGTCATAAAACACACACTTATTAAAACAAAGTTGTTTAAGGCGGGCTAAAGACGCTGTTATTCGTTTGTTTGTTTGTTTGTTGTTGTTGTTTTGGGGAGTGCTCCATTGGAAATCTGGATAATAAATCTGTTGTCCTATTTACTAAATTAAATAGGCCAATAATAAAATATGGTTGACATTGTTTTCAGCACCTTTGCATAAATAGCTAAAGGGCGTTGTGATTCGGGTTAGGACTGGATAAGTCAAGTACTTCTTCCTATTCCTTTCGAGCATATTTAAGTTGTGGACATTTGTTTTTTGTTGTTGTTGTTGTTGTTGTTTTCCTTGAGTAATAGGCTTAGATATTTTTACTATTGAATCTTTTTATTTCTTTTCCTTCTTTTTATGCTCAAATAAAGAATTAAATAAATAAATAAATAAGTAAATAAATGAAAACAGTTTTAAATTTACTTTTTTATATATATGTATTATTTCATCACTCATTTAATTGTATTTTGTGAGATCTTTTGGATGAGTCCAAAGCCTTGTTCAGACTGCCAGCCAAAATCCGATTTTTAGTCCATCCAGATTGAAAGCGGATGGCTCTTTTGTAGTCTGAAAAGTGACAAATCTCATGAAATTTTTATAAATAATAAACGGATTGAAGCCACCTTCAGGAGGTAGTTTCAAATGGCATTTGGACAGCTCAGTGTGAACAGCTCCAAACACACTGATGGGTTTTGACTGTCCGTGACGTCACTCTACGCGACGCAAGAGCCAATTCCCCAGACCAGAGAGCGCCATTCCAGGTGCGGAGCTGTAACGTAATGGAGCAGACAGAAGCAGTAGAAAACAGCAGTCCCTGGACAGAGGAGGAACCTCATTGGCTCATCAGTGTGTGGGGGGATACTGTAGCTCCATTCAAGCCAAGCTCCAGGAGTTGTAGCGCAACAAGTGCTGCTGTCGCAATGATATGACATCACACACTACACGCTACGCTGGACGACGCCACCACTCCCACGCTGTTGCTACAGCAACCTGTCAAATGGGTCAATAATGTGGCCCAGTGTGAACAGAGCCACATCCCATTTGGACACTTGCTAAAAACAGTGTGGACAGTCAGCCCTGAAAATCGGATTTGAGAAAGAATCTGATTTGAATCAGATTCGCCTGCAGTCTGAACGCAGCCTAATGTTTTTCATTCACTCTTTTATGTTTCAGTTGTTCAGTTAACCACCATCCCCCCTACCCAAATGTCGCCTTAACTGACCTGCTTTTCCAGTTGCACCACTGGCTTGATGAAGAATGGAGTTTGAGACATAGCATGTGACATGCAACTGCTTTAGAAAAAAAAAGTTTGAGTTTTAGCTTGAGAAGTAAGGTGAATATAGCTCGTTCATGAGTTTTCAAAGTGTACTAATGAGGCCTGTTAATCCATTCTCATTTAGGAATTGCTTCCATGACGGTTCCCGTTTACATTGCGGAAGTTTCGCCACCCCACCAGAGAGGCCAGTTGGTCACCATCAACTCGCTCTTCATCACCGGTGGCCAGTTAATTGCCAGCCTGATCGACGGTGCTTTTAGCTACCTCAGCAGAAACGGCTGGAGGTACGACTCGGCTTGAGTGGACGTTCTCCTCCTCCCAGTAACTTTCCACTCTTTCTTTCTCCCTCCGGGGGAGGGTTCACTCATTGTGTATTCAACATCTTTCCCCACTTGTGACAACATCACGGTCATGTAGTGCAACCAGCCTTTTCAGAACATGTTAAAAATTCCCTGAGGCAATCGCTGTGAATGTTGAAGCTCTGCACACTTCAGCATGTTGTAATCCAATGCAGAAATTGGGATTGTTTGAAGAAAGCAAGAAAAAGCCATCAGAATAGAAGACGTTGCTAACTTAATTTTCAGGATAAAGATGTGGAAAGTGGAAAAATACATCCCTGTACACGCTAACGTTTCAACATAATTTTATCCAGTTGAGGGCGAGAGGTGGCAATATAACTGATAAGACAGTTTGGCTTGCCTTTGAGAGTAAATTTTTAGTGTTTAAAAATTGATTTTGTGAGGATGAAAAGCCAAGAAGGACGACAGAAAAACCCAAATTTGAGTTTCCACTCTCTGGATCTCTCCTCCTGCAGGTACATGCTGGGCCTGTCCAGCATCCCTGCCGTGGTGCAGTTCATCGGCTTCTTCTTCCTCCCTGAGAGCCCCCGCTGGCTCCTCCAGAAGGGCCGCAGCCAAGAGGCTCGTCAGGTCCTCAGCCGGATCCGAGCAGGCCAGAACATCGACCGGGAGTTCGACACCATGAGATCCAGCATTGAGGAGGAGGAGGCGGACAACGACGGAGGTGAAAGAAACGACAAAGCTCGATGGCGATCTCTGACATTTCCAAGATGCTCATGTGCTGCTGGGTTGCTTCATTTTCAGGCGGTGTTGTTTTTTTGAGGATCATCCGCCACGGCCCCACCCGCCGGGCTCTGATTGTCGGCTGTGGCCTCCAGATGTTTCAGCAGCTGTCTGGGATCAACACCGTCATGTATGTCGTCCGCGTGAAGGCCTCAGAAACAACAACTGCCTGTCGACACGCTTGTCTCAGACTCCCTCCTCTTGTATTTTCAGGTACTACAGCGCAACCATTCTGCAGATGGCGGGCATTCGCGACGACAAACAGGCCATCTGGCTGACGGCCGCAACCTCAGGGACCAACTTTTTGTTCACCCTGGTGGGGGTGTGGCTGGTGGAGCGTGCGGGCCGCAGGAAGCTGACCCTGGGGAGCCTTTTTGGTACGTTGTTGGAACGCTGCAACGGCAGTTTGGCTTGGTTTCAGTGCGCTGAATGCGCCGAAAGTGAAAGTAAAACATAACATCAGAGTAGCGTGACTGTAAAAAATGCACTGCTTTAACAGCACTAATACACAACCTGGAAAATTGAAGGTGAAGCTGCTGTTAAACTGGATCAGAAAAGTTCAAAGGAGTAAAAATAAATCCGACTGATGCTAAAACGACACAGTTACTACACAGTTTATAAAGGGTTGAGATGGAAGATATGTTTGACATGTTGATAAAGAACAGTTTTACTAACCAGCTTTTCTGTGATGTAGGTACTGGACTCAGCCTGTCTTTGCTGGCTGTGGGCTTTTTGCTGTCTGCTCAGAATACTCCAGCCATCACCCTCCACCCAGCCGACCCTCTGAATTCAACCTGCAGACAGTACACGTAAGGGAGACGCTTTGAGCGAAGGTGTGAAATTGAGTGTTTGCTTTAAAAGTGAAATTTAAGTCAAGCTTGTCTTGCGAGGAAATGCAACAAAAAAACGGTCCAACAAGTCCTGAATTAAAAAACAACGTTCACAGACATTTTTCAAGTTTGCTTTTCAGTTGGGGAAGAAATTCTAAATATCACCAAATAATTCAAATTATCTCCAGGTCGTGTGAATCCTGCATGTTGGATCCAGGTTGTGGTTTCTGTTACCGTGAAAACGGCACGGCGGTGTCCGACTCCTCCTGCGTTCCCATTGGTCAGGACTCCACCAATCACGCCGCCTGGGGGAGGTCAGAACACAGACCCCTCTGAGATACACGGCAGATTAATCTCGCCTTACCAGCAGCATTTAACCGCTCACCCATCACTGGTTTTTGATTTCAGATGTTTGAACCAGACGGACGCGACCGACGGCCCAGTCTGGGCCTACAACTACTGTCCAACGTCCAACTCCTGGCTCGTCCTCATGGGTCTCATCCTCTACCTCGCCTTCTTCGCTCCAGGTCTGAAACAACTGTAAAAAAAAAAAAAAACTTGCATCTCACTCGTCAAGTGGAACTAGTGGTGATTAAAAGCAGCATTTTCCCTCCCTCTGGTTAAGGTATGGGCACCATGCCGTGGACGGTGAACTCGGAGATATACCCGCTGTGGGCCCGCAGCACCGGCAACGCCTGCTCATCCGGAGTCAACTGGATCTTCAACGTGCTCGTGTCTCTGACATTCCTGCATGTCGCCGAGTTTCTGACCTACCAGGGTGAGAACAGCAGTCGTGGGGTTTAATGGTCCAGTGTGTGAAATTTGGCTTGATTTATGATTTTAATATTTCTAAAAGCTGAATATACAGCCCATAACTACATAAAAGTGTATAATTGCAGTACAATAGAAGTAATTTGGTTTCCCACCCTTAGAACGGTGTGTGTGTGTGTGTGTGTGTGTGTGTGTGTGTGTGTGTGTGTGTGTGTGTGTGTGTGTGTGTGTGTGTGTGTGTGTGTGTGTGTGTGTGTGTGTGTGTGTGTGTGTGTGTGTGTATTTGCAATCTAAAATGTAACCACTTGATGTCACTGTTTCTTCTTCAAATATTTCCCACTTAACCTCTTCAGTTCAGTAGACCTGTCTGTCTGTCTGTCTGTCCTCTAGGGGCCTTCTTCATGTACACAGGCCTGGTGGCTCTGGGCCTCCTCTTCATCCTGGGCTGCCTACCAGAGACGCAGGGCCTCCAGCTGGAGGAGATCGAGTACCTGTTCTCCGGGCCGCTCTGTTCCTGCGGAGCCTCCACGCCCAGCGGCCAGCGAAACGTCCAATACATCCGGGTAACAGGCAACAACTACCTCTCTGACAGCGAGGGCTCGGACGCAAACTAAAAGCCGTCCGCTCTGTCTTCTTTGGTGGGCTGATGCGGGGAAAGAAGGTGGCCGTGATCAGACACGAAAATCAGAAGTCTTCAGTTATTGGCTGTCAACTTTCCCCTCATCTCAGCTGGGAGTTGCTGGGTGTTCTTTGTTTTCCCATCTCAGACTTCTTGAAGGCTTTTCTGATGAACTGGTTCCACTGGAACGGCTCAATGGGAATGTGATTATGTCACAAACTATGAATCGACAATCAACTGTCAAACTGTCCATTTAATCAGAATATAAAAAGGGAATGGCTTTGTTTACTTTGCTTTCTTCTTCAACCAAAAAATATGTTTCCTTTTGGAAGTTAGAAGAAAAGTCTTTTGCCAAATTAGCGTTTCTCAGCCTCTCTGTGAATTTACACTAGTTTTTAGGTGCCAATCATGTGAAGAACTTTTGATTTGTATGACAAGTGTAATTTTATGCTGGACTTCAAAGTTTTTTGTACTTGTTTTTTGTTTGACAAATCAACAAAAAAGTGATGTTTGCTTATCTGAGATATTCCTAGCCTGGCAGAGGTACTGGTGCACTTTGTGATGTCACAGAGGGCTGAACTGTGCATTTTAGAACACTGAAAGGTACATTAAGCTGACATTTTTTTCCATTTCTGGTGAGTTTTGATGGGCTGAAAACTCAGTTTATTGTCAAATAGCATTAGTGAAGTTGACAAGTCATTGGACCTTTAATGTATTTTGAAATTAATTCCACTTTTGCAAAATTGAACTGGGATTTTTTTTTTGTTGGTTGTTAACTACGTCCTGGGTTTGTATGGACTGTTTGCACATATTGTGTACATAAACTCTTTCATAAGACATTCCTGAGTGACGACAACTGCTAGCCTTGGTTTGAGCTGTACTGTGCGCCGGTGTGGGGGTGGAAAGACAAAAGCTGGTGGATAGTTGGTTCCTCGTGTGGCTCCTCAGTCTGAGCTGCTGCACAATGTGAGGACATCCGTGAGTGTGCCCACAGCCCTGGGCATTAAACTATGGCAACCAAGCTGAAAGCACATGTTGATCTTGTAGTAGAGCCACATGCATTGGGTTTAATAAGTGGGGTACAGCACAAGTTGTCCACTTATAAGAACATTACTCAATACCAGCAGTTCTGGTGTGAAAGAGGTTTTCCTCAAAAAGGCAGCAGCATTATTTATTTTGCAAATTGACCGTCATGGATGTTGTCGAGGGACTGAAACAGTGCTGCAGGCTCGTTGGGACTCAGATTGCGCAGCGTCTCAGACTGGGTAGTGACGACAGAGAGCGCACTTGACTAAAGGACCTGGTGTCTTCCTCTTCCACAAAAATAAATGGAAAGTTACTCAGATAGTCAGTTCAGTGCTTACATGTTCAATTCCCTAGCAAGGTCCAGATTCCAGCACAGAGCAGTACGGATCGGTGGGACCGGACAGTGCAGTAGCTTATATCACTGTGAGTAGAACATCTTCAGTGATGGTTTGCACCAGTAAATAAACAGCGCTAAATCTGTAATTTGTATTGATATTCATTGTGATTTGCTTGCACCCCCAGCTCAAGTGATGAAAACAAGAACCCGTGTATGGAAGTCCTTGGTGTGAGGATCGTCCCGCTCCTGAACATTGAGGAACACCATGGAACGGTGTGGATTTTTATGGAGAAAAACAAACTTGAAATTTGCACAGAATCTGTGTATTTATTTATACTTTTTTTTAAATTCACTTTTCCTTTGTTTTGTGCTGTATAGAGTAGGCCTTGACCGTCCATCATTATCACCAGCCTGTTGGAGAACTGCAGAGCGAAACACTAGATAGAAGAAGTGCTTTCATTCTGTATATCACAATTTATCGTCAGGTAATCGCTGGCTTTTAAGTCGCAGAAATTGTTACAGCAGTTAAATGACAGTGTGGGAAATTTGTTGTTGTTGTTTTTTTTCAGAATAAAAGTATGCATTTTCACATTGTACTTCCATGAATACAAGTTCCCTGTGCCTCATTCATATTCATGAAATGAGACATCACAGACCTAAAGGCATTTTTACATGTTGTGTTTATCATTTCATGTACCCTTGCACAGACATAGTATCATTTGGTTGAGTTAATAATAGGTCTAATGGTACATTTTAATTTGACATTAGAATCGACTATGAGCATTTCTATGTATGTGAAGTCTTCTATTATTCGCCACGCAAAATCCCCACTTTAAAGGGATATGAGGGAAAATTTAGTACATAATGCCAAAAGTTCTGTTAAATGGCTAACTAGAAAATTAGTATACAGAATAGAAGACTACAGAAAATATCAGAAAATAAAAACTGAAAGCCAATCTGTTTACATTAAATTACAAATCAAGTGCAAACAAACATACCCACGGTTATCAATTTAACATGCCAGGTCAATAGGAATTTCATTTACTTTTGATATTTATTATTTTGTTTTCTGTTTTAATACTGTTTAATGCATACCGGGCAACAAACCTGTAGCTAAGCTAAGCTAACACAATCGACAGCAACTTACTGTTTGTTTGTTTGGTTGTTTTTGTAAAAGCTCTCACTGTACCTGGGTTTTCTGCAGGGTTAGACACCAAGGTAAGGTTCTTAAAATACATCCATGGGTAAGGT
The DNA here is from genome assembly GCA_009823395.1 of Thamnaconus septentrionalis. Lineage (NCBI taxonomy): Eukaryota > Metazoa > Chordata > Actinopteri > Tetraodontiformes > Monacanthidae > Thamnaconus > Thamnaconus septentrionalis. Next base: position 4,369,384 of record CM020513.1, on the reverse strand, counting down.
ACTGCACGTCTGTTGCTGGGACATGTGCGCTGCTTTTTAAAGTCCGGGCAGCTCCCGAGCAATTGTCCTTTATGTTTTGTTTTTGTTTTTTTTTGTAGTTCTTTTGCCGTTCTATAGTTCTGTCATAATACTTGGTTCAAACTCCAGTTTGACTTGACAATATCCATATGTTTTGTTACAAATGTACAATGGGGTCATTAATCATTTTGAACTGGATTGTCACAAATTTTCATCTGTTAAAAAACAAAAATAAAGCTTCATTTATCAGAAGTGGCCTCCTTTTCAACCTTAACTCCTTCTAAATGTTTACTTCCTTACAATAATTGTTCTCTTGTCCAACTCTGAGTGATGCGGTATGTTCATCATTAAATGAATAGGACGGCTTAAAATCTGGCCATCCAGTACTTGAACTCAAGTCATATTCAGACAAGGCAACTTTCTCTTGTGCTGGAATAACCTTTGATCAAGAGGCCCCAAGCAAGTGGGCAGTGCACTTTGTTCACCGCTGATTTTGCAACAACTGAAAGGCTGTTTGTCTGCAGACGTTTGATTTTACCACTTTCAGGGGACCTCCATCCTCCCATCCTCCTGACAGTTACTCAAAACAACTCTAAATTTCCTTCAAATGCAGGAGGCCTATAATGACCTTACAATTTTCAATGTTTCATGGATGCAGTGTAGCAGTGACAATTAGTAACTTTATATACGTGTGTATATATACACATATATACATATATATATATATATATATATATATATATATATATATATATATATATATATATATATACTAACTTTATATATATATATATATATATATACATATATATATATATATATATATATATATACACATTATTATACATATATATATGGTCACTATATATATATAAATATCTTATATATCATATATATATATATTACTAAAATGTCTTTATCATCCTGTCTAATATTAAGGTTTTGTATTTTTGTTTTTGTTTAAAAAACAAAAAAAAAAAAAAAAAACCCGGACCCCTTTATTTCACTCACTGATACAGACTGAACTCAATGCGTGACAGGCTGAATGGCTGCTGGTCGGAAATGAAGGACACATGTTGCTTTGTTTCCTATGTAGCCTGTTAGGTTAGTGTTAGGTGGAGGATGGCGCACAGGACTCGACGCTCGACTCTGACTGACTGACTGGCTGACTGGGCGTTGTTGGACGTGAAGCCGCCTGTCATGTGACCCGCGTGAGGCAGAGAGGCACGGAGCGGAGACAGAGAGAGAGAGAGAGAGAGAGAGAGAGAGAGAGAGAGAAACAACGAGGAGTGAATTGTGGAAGAGAAAAAGAAGGGAAATGGAGTGACTGCTGAGGCTTTGAATCAACCTCTTTAACCAGGTGGCGGCTGTCACATTCTGACGTGGTCGCTGCTGCCCCGCTGCTGCATTTTGTTGCCGCTTGCTGACGTCAGCGTCCGCATTCCTCCGCTGACCGTGATTTAAAACCAGCCGAGATTTGTTTTCGCTCTCACCGGCCAAGCTCACTTCGCCCAATATTTAACTTCCCGGAGGCTGGAGGGGACAAGGTGACACATACCGACCGGCTTGGATCGTTACCCGGACGCTGACAGGGTAAGGGCGGCTGCTTTTTGAGGGGATGGGCGGGGAGGGGGACCCTCCTTTTTTTCTCCCCCTTTTTTTTAAGAAGAAGAAGACGAAGAAGAAAAGTTGTAACGTTAGCTAACAGCTAACCGCAGCTAGCCGGCTGCTAAGACAAAGTCCCGGTTTAGGGTTTGTAAATTTGTTTTATGGGCTGGTTAAACTGCTTGAGCCTGATTTTCATTGTTGGGCCGGTTGGTGCTCTGCCACGGGGGGTAAAGGTGTGGCCCGGGGTCCCTTCTTGGGCCGCTAGGGAAGAAATTGTTTTGATGCGGCTGTCAACAAATATTATTGGAGAAAATGGATTGTCCCCCCTTTTTTTTTTCCTTTTAATGTTTGATAAACCATTCTGGGTTTCAAAGGAACAGAATTCACAAATACTAATAACACAACTATTACCTGGCATTCAAGGTATGTTGTTTAAAAAAAACACAGTAGGACAAATAAAAAATACTACTGTGAGAACTTAAAAAACTGCTTAATATGATAATAATAAGTAATTTCAGAAAAAAAGTATTCATTTTCTTCACTTTCAAGAGCTTAAACGCTGCAGCCTCAGTAGCCAGTGATTAACATTAGATTATTGAAGATCTACAATTGTTAAAACTGATCACAAGTGACAAAGAAAACCACATGAATATTCTAATTTTATTTTTCTTATTTTACCCATACAAAGTAAAGAAGATAACTTCTCGGTTTCCTCTTGGTTTTGACATTGACACCATTTACAGTTTGCTACTATCTGATACACAGGGTCAAGCCCCAAGATACTAATGACTCACAACATGTAATAAAGAGGTCATAGTGGGAAAACGACACAACAGTCAGCACTGGCCTACTTATTTGTTCATAGTAAAAGCAAATGTGCACCTTTTTCCCTCCGCACTCATTGTCACTGGTTCTGATTGTGCTCAGTGTGGTAGACCTGGATCGTCCGACACAGGTCAGACTGGAGGGCGGAGGCCGAGCCGGGGCCGTCCCTTCAGGCCGTGGCCATGCCGACCTCTCCCGGAATCGCAGCTCCTCGCTGGAGGACAGAGAAAAAGAAATCAGAGAGAAGGGCTCGGAGATCCTCCGAGAGCAGCTGGACGCTGCAAAGAAGGTGTCGTAACATTCACTTTGTGCTGACACATTAAAGTTTGTGCGTGTAAAAAAAAAAAAAAAATGGACAAAAAGCAAAAAAAAATGCTAGCGCAAGCAAATATTTTTTGCAGAGTGTGAAGTTCTCCCTTTTTAAATCTTAGGAACTGAAACTGAAGGACATCGAGTGCGAGCGCCTGTCGCAGCTCCGCAACCAGCTGGAGCAGGAGCTGGAAGAGCTGACGGCCAGCCTCTTCGTGGTAAGCAAAACCACTGAGTTTCCAGTCTGGATCAGCATTGAATCCTTCCACTTTTAGTTCTGTGCCATGACTGACTGGCTCGTCTAACTGACCTCCTTCCAGTTTCCCAAATATGAACAGTCAGTGAAAACTTCAAATACTTGAAAGTGCACAGAAATATTTTTGGGCTGGATTAAAAGCTTGCTTTCTATTTCTATTTGTGATTTTCCCATAAATGACCAAAGACAGGACTTTGCAGGATAGTACAAATAAATGGCCTTAGAAGACGACAGATGTCCGAAATTCAAAGTCATCTTGATCTCTCTCTTAATGTTTCCACCCTCGTGGTGACAGGAAGCTCACAAGATGGTGCACGAAGCCAACGTCAAGCAGGCAGCAGCGGAGAAGCAGCTGAAGGAGGCTCAGGGGAAGGTTGGCTGATGATGGAACTGAAGGGCTCCAGGGAGGCGACTCTGCGGCTCTTTCGATGCTCACGCGCGTCTGACCCTCCCCCAGATCGACGTCCTGCAAGCGGAGGTGACGGCGCTCAAGACCCTGGTGCTGACGTCCACGCCCTCCTCGCCCAACCGCCAGCTGCACCCCCAGCTGCAGTCCCCGGGCACCAGGGGAGCCTACAAACTGGGCCACTCCCGCAACAAGAGCGCCAGCAGCACCTCTCCGTCCTCGCTGGGGAAACCGGAACCGCCCTCGGCCCCCGTTCAGCCCGCGGCCAAAGAGGAGCGAGAGGTAAAACCCGAATTGAAACCCTCCCCCGCCCTGCCCCCGCGTCCCGTCTCCAGCTGTTTGCGCCTGTTTTTCCAACTTATCTGCCCTTTTCTGTTCTTTCAGCGCTAACCTCTCCTCCCCAACCTGCTCTTCCTCTCAGTCTGTGCTGTCTCCTCCTCTCTCAGCCTGCCGCTGTCCCCGCTCTCCTCTCTCTGATTCTCTGCCTGGTGCCGGGCCAGTCTCTCCGCCTTTCCTTTGACCAGTACTGGCAGCAGCGGAGGGAGGGGCTAGAGAGAGACGGCAGACAGGTAACCGCATCCGTCCGACCCGGATTCACGCGCTTTGCAGACGTAGCCGTGACCTCGATGTTGTTGATATTAAGCCCTCTGACTCAGTTTTCCATTGACGTTGTGAGTAGTCAATTGGGAGGAGGTTGAAGTTGCCACAAAAAGCGGAAAGTGTCGACTCTGATCTTCTCGGAAAAACCACAGAAGAAGAACGGGAAGGAGAAAGTGCTATGAGTTGCAGACATTGCAAAATATGCAGGAGCAGCAGCTGTTTAATCGGAATGGGCGACATTTTCACATTATAAGAAAAGCAAAAAAAATATATATATATATTTCACTTGTGGAAATGTTTCTGTTGTTTTTTTTTTTTGACTTTTTTGATCATCCAGAATGTTTGTTTACCTGCTGCACTTGGTCCTGACGTGACTGATGTTCTTCAGGCTTTTATGTCGTGATTCCGGATGCTTTGGTTCTCACGCCTGGCTCGTTTCTCTCGCTGCCTGCAGATGGATTCCATTCTGTACGCCGAGTTTCTCATGTGGAAGGAAAACCCCGGTCTGGAGCGTTCCTCCGCCTTCCTGAGTCGCATCTACAGAGAGGACATCGGGCCGTGCCTCTCCTTCACCAGGTCTGAGGTCAGGATGCCAGCGAGCGCGCAGAGACTCGACACGCTGCACCTCAGCCGTTCGCACCTCAGACTGACTGACCAGGTCTCGTTCACAGCTGTCCCAGCTGGTGCAGAGCGCCGTGGAGAGCAACTCCCTCACCATCGAGCCCGTGGCCATGTCGGCGCTGCCCGTGGTCCGAGCCTCGGCTCTAGAATGTGGAGGCCCCATGTGAGTTATTCACGTTACACAATGACTCACTCTGTTCACACTTTTCCGGTCGCCTGTCCACAATTTTGAAAAAAATGAAACACTTATCAGGTATCAGCATCGGTCTTCAGGGGATTTATATGGAGGAGGATTAGGGCCACAAAAAGAGAAAAAAAATTAAGATAGAATCTTTTTTACAAGTTTCCAAAATCGAGAAGAAAGTTGACATTTCGAGATTAAAGTCCAAATTTCGAGAATAAAGTTCACGTTAAAAAAGACGAAATTTCGTAAAATTTTGCAATTAAAGTCAACGTGAACTAAGTCAAAATGTCGAGAACAAAGTCGAAAGGCTCTGCACGCAAGTCTAGCGGAGTGCTTCCATTTTTGCCAGTTTCCTGATTACTGTGGGTGAACCTTGTGGGGTTCACCTGTTTTCAGCAGTTTATTTTTAACTGTGGGTAACTGGGTTAATCCACCATCCATCCAGTCTACTTGCCAATTTCTACTTTATTTATGTCGACTTTATTCGTGAAATTTCTATTTTATCGACGAAATTTTGTCTTTTTTTTAACCTCGACTTTTTTCACAAAATTTTGACTTTATTCACAAAATTTCAACTTAAAACTTAAATAAAAATCTCCTTCCTGTAATATTTTTTTCTCTTCTTGTGGCTCTAATCCTCTTTCGTAGATTTAACTGTCGGGCTCATCTCTGAATGAAATTATTATTTTCCAAAAAAAAAAAAAAATTAAAAAAATCTCTCTCTTCCAGTGGCTTTAGGGCAGCGATAGAGACGTAAGTCCTCTCAGGAAGCAATCACCCGTTCAGCTTGGTCACTAACCGGCTGCATGAAATGGCATCTGTGTGAAGAATTGATCTGCATGAGCCTCAGTGTCAAATTAAGAGGAAAGCTTTTCATCCTCTGCAGACTAACTTCCTCCTCGCTCTCCTCCCTCCATCGCTCGTTCTCTCTCAGTTTGCCAGACAAATTCCCTCAGTTGCTGACAGGTTTCACCCGGATGGCTGACTGTTCTCGTCCCACTCTAGAAAGTGCGCGCTAAGCGGCATGTCTCACCTGTGCCAGCATCGCATCCAGCTCGGCGACAAGGGCAGCTACTACTACATCTCCCCCTCCAGCCGAACTCGGGTAACTATCCCCTCGCTCAGTCAGGGGTCCGGCAGGATGTTTTCTCCCCTAGTGGTCGCATCTCTTTTCACATCACCTATTTTATTTTATTTTAATTCGCTCCAGATCGCAGCCGTCTGCAACTTTTTTACGTACATCCGCTACATCCAGCAGGGCCTGGTGAGACACAACGGTGAGTCATAGCTTCCGAATCATTTACATTTTCACACCTTTATTTTGTCATGGTTTTTTTTTCCATGAATCCTAAAAACTACAGGGACAATATAGACTCTAAAAAGAATAAAAATACAAAGTATAAAATGTTAAAAAAGAGAAATGTCTTGCATAAAACCATTTAGCTCTTTGTTTACAGCCTCTTGGTAAAGGTGGTAAAGTTTTAACTTTCTGCTAAAACTGATGTTTTTGCTGGTCCTCCAACATGTTTGGAAGGGGACCAAAGCCAGGTTTTTGAGGGCGTGGTCACTAACTTAGGAGAGGAATCACTAGTGCCCTTTGTGGCATCACCAAGAGGCCGGCTTCTAGAACGCAATGTACACTGTGTGCTCAAAAACGGCTTCACTTATTTGATGGGGAGATTATTGACATGAAGGGAAGACAAAAGAAGAAGGAGCGCTGCTTGGGTCCTTTAAATAAAACAGGTGCTCTTTGGTTGGGGTGTATTTATAGACAGCTGACAGATTCAAGTCCTTGCACGAAAAACGGGGAGTGTACGAGTGAAGTGCAGGATGAGGAACTGAAAAATCCAAGTTAGCTCTGTTGCACATAGAAAATAAAAAAGCCTTTATTTTGGCACGGCTACACAGATTAAAAATGACTGGAACTACGTGTTTTCAGCTTTGTGCCTTTATCAGGGTAAAAAGATCACTAATTAACGAGAAGGTTAAAGAGGTTGTTGACATGTTGGAAAATTCAGGTGACTGAAAGCAGTGACTGCAACGTTTTCAAATAATATTTCTGCTTCTGTCTCCTCCCCCAGCGGAGCAGATGTTCAGCGAGGTGATGCGTCTGCGCAGAGAGATGACAGTGGCCAAGTTGGGTTTCTATGTCACCGAACAGTCTTAGAGCCACCCGCCGCTCTCCCCCCTCATCCCCAAAAATAAGCGGCCAGAAAGGATGAGACACGGACCTGGATTATTTACGACCCCGGAAAAAAGGCTTCGCTCTACGGCAGCAAGCAGGTCTCCAGCAAGTTCTTAGCTTCGGAGGTTGTCCAGTACTAATGAGCGCCGCAGCCGGGATCCACCCACAGAGGAAGCTGGAGCTGCTCCTCTCCTGCCGTGTGACTTTACATGAATATGAAATATTGCAGCTTGACTAAAAAAAGGTCAGTAATAACCACATGCTATAATACTGAAGGCAGTCCGCTGTTACTATGTGCAACTCGTAACAAACTGCAGCCTCCTGAAAACAAACCACTCGGAGCACGAGTTAGTTGTGCGACCAAAAATGAAGAAGAAAAACAAACAAACAAAGTCGTTTTAGCTGGAAGATTTCTTCCAGCACCTTCACATGAAGGTCAAATAAAATTGCTGTTTGATGTGCTAAAAGAGGAAAAATAATACTGCACATTTTTCCTCATCAGAAAGAAAAAATGTATTGGTGCACAATATCCATGTGCTTTTAGATTCTTTGCATGTTTATTGTCAGGAAACTCCAAAAACCCAGTTCAGTTCTTATGCATTATTCATCCCCGTTCCTAACAGCTCACTGGACGGAACTAACACACACACACACACACACACACACACACCCTTGACAGCACATCAGCCTGTAAAAAATGTCCTGTGACACATTGGTTTGCAAATTCACCTCAGAACTCCACATGCAAATGTAATCTTATTACTCTGACACGCCGCTAAGAGGCCGGTCACACTGCTCAAAATAGGCTCCATTGACCGAGAGATTAGTTTACCTCAGCCATGACGTGCTTATGTAACTATGTATTATTCTGTTATGAAATTGATGCCGTTCAGTAGAACACTTTACTTGAGTTTTTTTGTTATTTTTATTTTTTTAAATTCATATATATTAATATTCAGTAACCTAAAACGCTCACTGGCACATTTGGGCTACTTTTAATCAATGGTTCGATTTGATTTTCAGTAGAATTACATGCAATGTAGCCGCGGCCGCCCCGCTAGGCCTGAACAACCACTCAGCCGTCACTGACTCACTCATGACTCACACGGTGTAAAAAACAAAAAAAAAAAAAAAAAGGTTTTAATGCGAGTGAATGCATCATGCACGGCTGTACTTTTGCACATCTCCAGTGGAAAGTATGCACGCATGGTAAAAGCCATAGACGACTTTGAAGGAGTGCAACACACAGACAGCGATGCTGTGTACAAGTGTTGCAGAAGTGAAGAAACTCGTGTCAGAAAGTGCAATAATAATAATAATAATTGTCTCCGAGTGCAAACATTCCATTAAAGACGAGGCACCGTAGACCTCATTACATCACCTCTGCTCTGTGCGTGTGTGTGTTTTGTCGGAGTGAGATCTTGGATCAGCAGGCCGCTGGGACTCGGCGTGAAGGTCTGGAGTGGCGTCAGCAGCTGTTTGTTTCCTTGCAAACTGATGACACGGAGACCCAGATTAAGACCGGGTCCTGGAACCAATCGGTTTTCCCATTGCACTGCGGTCTGAAAGTCTCCCTCGCACACGTGCACGCACACACAGTTGTGTAAGAAGCCTGTTAGCAAGAATCAGTAAGCAAGCGAGAATCACTGACACTGACGCCAAAGTCAGAAAGGTTTATGCTCAGATCTGTGGGGACCAAGTTATCACTTTAACTTCTGCTATTTTAAAAAAAAAAAAGAATGCACCAGCAGTGATGTCAGGCTAAAGTCACCAGAGCAGATCCACTACTCCACTACTCTCTCTCTCTCTCTCTCTCTCTGCTTAAGCGAAATAAAAGACTTAGAATTAGAGAATTAAAAAAAGCACAAAAGTAGATTTTAACTACATTTACTTTACTTAACTACATACATACATACATGTATGCTCATTTTCCATTTTAAGACAAGTTACAGTCACACACAGGACCTTCAATTACAAATATTCCAAAGATTGTCTTCTCGCCGAGAGCCTTTAATAAATACAATCAGTCACACCGGCATGTAAACAACCAAACTAAACTAGACATGCAAGCAGCAACACAAACACGACTACCGCTGTTTACACAAAATTCAGTGAGTTCTTCGACTATTAAAACTGACAGAGCAAAGGCAACATTTTAATTTGACCAACACATTCTTATATCACAGAATAAAGTTTTCTTTTTTTTGTCTGTTTTCTCAACTTTTCTCCTGACAACAACCTGCACTGACTGCCTCTTCTTTCCTGGGGAAATATCTGCAAAGGAAACACTCAATGAGTCATTGATCCTCTTCAAACATTGACCAGTCTAAATCATTACAACGCACGTTTAAGATCAGATTTGTATTTATTCTAGAGCTGTCAATCGATAGTTTTGTCTTTTAATTGCAATTAATCACAGAATCTTCACAGTTAACTGTGATTTATTGTTTGAATCGCATGTGTAAAATTCTGTTATTTTGCATTTCAAGGCAGTTTTAAGCCCATAATGTAAATACCAGGAATCGGCCAGATGGGACGACTACGGGTTAGTAAAAGGGACAAAAAGGCTTACGTTTCAAATGCGATTAAAAAATTAACGCGTCATGGATTGTAATAACTAATCATGATTAATGCGTTAACACTGACCGCTCTAATTTATTCATTTATTTATTGGTAATGTAGACAGCAGCAGAATGCTGACTGACCTGCGGTAACAGAACATGAGCAGCAGCAGCGCGGCCACGCCCCCAAAGACGAGGATCACGGCGCTGACGACGGAGGCGGGGGACAGCGAGGCGACTTCTGGGGGTGACGGGGTGTGGGACACACACACATCACGTGTGATACAACACAAAACCTTAATGACAGGCGGTGCAAATCTGAACTGAACCGACCTGAGCAGAGGAAGGAGCCCGGCAGGTTGGTGCACTGGAGGCTGGGCGGGCAGGCGGAGCTCTGCTCTTCACACTCGTTGATATCTGCAACACCAAACGGGGGAAAAACGTGACTCAGACCGTCGTTGTGAGTCAGCCAGCATCATCTCGCTTGTTTATTTTCTACACCTTGACACGTCGGAGGGGCGGAGCTCCACCGCCGACTGTTGCGATCGCAGGTGAGGGACGAGGACCCCAGCAGCTGGAAGCCGGAGGGACACTGGTACAGCAGCAGGGAGCCGCAGAGCAGCCAGTGGCCGGGCTGGATCCCGGGGACCGGACCGCAGATTGGGTCTGGGCGGGAAGTTGTGACGTCATGACTGGTGTTGCCAACTTTCATTCAGAAAAATCAAGGAGGCCTCCTGCAGTGCTCGGGGTCATGGCCATCACAGGCCAGTGGCTCGCCAGTAGAGGTAAATCATAATTTAAAAAAAGTTTCAAAAACGTATATGATTCACGTAGTTTGAACTGCTTTGTGACCAATAGACATTTTTCAAAGGAATTAAATAAAGCTGAAAAGAACAAGCGGTCCTGACTCTATGCAAGTTACGCAGCCAACATGTACACGCTGTAAATGGGTTGCACAATTGCCTGCAGCTATTTAGATTCCGGTTATGAACGCAAACTCTACGGAAACGAACGTGAGTTTGCATCGAGAAATGAATTTATGTTCAAGACCACTCAGAAAAACAGGACAAAGCCAGTCCCGTATCCATTCAAAACGGGATGCACCATTGCCTCGTCAAATACAGGACAATTCTATATTTTAAGGGACGGTTGGCAACTCTAGTTATAGCAGACAGACAGACAGGCAGGTAGGCAGGACGTCAATGTCAAGGTGGCCCCAAGAACTGAATACCTGACAATTTTCCCCAGTGGCTACTCGAGGTAGTGCAGGCAAAAATCCCATACGGCCCATAAAGCAATTTTCCCCACAGACCGCAGTTCAAATATAAATGGCTGTGAAACGGTTCACGGGATACCTCCGACCTGAAAAGTGGTTCATAATAAATCTCTCTCTATTTATATATATATATATATATATATATATGTATGTTTTTAAGTCATAAACTTTGAATCTTAAGAATTTTAAAGGCCAGAAAACATTTTATTCACAGCGTCGTATGTGGTGTGTCTCTGATTGCTCTGATTGACAGATGCGTCCTGATGTATCGTATGAGTTTTACAGATGCATGATGGGACGTGACACTACTACATGCTTTATGGGCCGCATGATGCCGAAATAACCAGCCATTTCAAAAATGGACTTCTTCAGTGTATACGCTAGCTAGCTAGCTAGCAACTCGATTGAAATGACTGTTCCGCCATATTGGATGCTGCGGGGGGCTGCTGGGTTGGGGGCTGGGCGTCCGTCTGCTCTCTTGCTCTCTCACCTGAGTCTGGTTCCTTCCAGGGGCCGAGGTCGAGTGGCGGGACCAGCGGGTGGGAGCAGGGCAGCATGTCCTCCGGCCTCTCGGTGCGAGAGAAGGGGTCGGCGGGGACGCGAGTGATGTGGCTGTTGTCGCAGATGATGCGGGACAGCGAGACGGCGCGCAGGTGCTTCCTCTGGGCGCCGCTGAACACGCCTTCCCTCTCCCACCAAAACCTCCGAGGGGAGAAAAATCTGAAATAGCACCAGGAAGCTCCGGAATATTTTATTTTTGTTTGTTTAATTTTTGTACCTGTCCCCGTCCCTCAGCGTCCTGAACTGTCTGGCCAGCAGGCAGGACAGCAGCGGGCCAACCCGGCCCCCGGGGAGGGGGGGCTCCGAGATGGCGCCCACCCACACGTCGATGTTGTGCGGCGTCCCGTACAGCAGCTGGAGTTTGTGAGCCAGAGTGGAGTTTGTTAAAATCTCCGCCAGCTCCGACGTGTCGTTTGGAACCGAGAGGCCGCAGAATCTTCTCCAGGCGCCGTAACCTGAGGTCAAAGGTCGGAGGGTCTTTATTGTCATAGTATACCCACAAGTTAACAGCACGAAATTGGACCCTGGTCCCGGTTTGGTTTCTGCCTTAAATTAAAAAAACAAAAAGAACAACTCCAAACAGAGAAAACAGAGAAGATCTGGAACTGTGTCATGAGTCTCATCCTCCAGTCGCTGCAGACTTCCTGCTGATGTTTGCTGCTCCAGCCACAAGATGGCCTCATGGATGAACATTTGATGCATTTTAAAAGTTCAGTTCATAATATTAGCAAGTGCAGACGTCGCGAAGCACCCACAGAATGTACAATGTTATTTCAAGAGTCCCAGAAACAAAGCAAATAAATGGTAGAAGGGTTGAGTTCGGGAAACTGGTCCTTCCTTCTTGTGATCTTGAAGAGCCCCGCCCACCTAAATAGCAGCTGTGGCTCATTTGGTAGAGCGGGCTGCGAATTGATGATCGAAGGGTTGGCGGTTCAAACCAGCCTCCAACTGTCCACGTGTCTGAGGTGTCCTTGGGCAAGACACTGAACCCCAAATTTCTCCCAATGGGGCGAAGCAGTGCCTTGCATTGCGGCCATTGGTGTATGCATGGGTGAATGAGAGGCCATTGTAAAGCGCTTTGGGGTACCGTGAAGGTGGTGGAAAGTGCAATATAAGTGCAATCCAAATACCTGGGACTCTCCAGCTCCTTTTCAGAGCTGAAGAAGCCTTTTGGATGAGAGGCGAAACGTCTTCAAGATCACAAGAACCAGTCCAGTTGCCCTAAATCAGGGGTCACCAACCGTTTTTGCACTGAGAGCGACTTCATGGGTCCTGAGCCGTATGAAGGGCTACCAGTTTGCTAGATTCTCCTGAAATAACAAACTCTCTGAGTTATATATTATTATTAATGATACTTATCTATGTGAAGACACTTATAAAGCTCATGAGTTCTCAATAATTATCAAAAATGACTTAACAAGGTTGGATAAAATTGAATTTTAGACGCAGCTCAACGAGCTGCGCAATTTTTGGAACGGGTCTGCGGGCTACTCATGAGGTCCTTGGGGGCTACCTGGTGCCCGCAGGCACGACCTTGGTGACCCCTGCCCTAAATCAACCCTTCTACCTTAAGATGACCTGGATGACTGAGAACGGACAAAACAAACAAACGAAACAAAATGATTCAGAATTGTGCAGGGTGGACAGGTGGTGCTACCGGGCAGGCCGTGATCGCGGCCCCTCTGCAGGTTGAGTGCTGCGAGGTCCAGAGGCATCCCACCCTGAGCCTGGAACAGCCTCTCCGTCAGCTCCTCCACCATCATCTGACCCGGGGTCTGCAGTTTGGCCGGGGTCAGCAGAAGACCTCGCAGCACGGGGTCGATCCCGCCTGCAGCGGCAACACGCAACATGTTAATATACTTTGTTTTTCTCAGCGCTTTTCCTTTTCAGCGACGTCCCTCCCTGCACCTTCTCTCACGACCCTCCAGGATGCGAAGAGCGAGTGGTGCAGGGGCAGGGGAGGGTGCAGAGAGTCCAGCAGGTACCCGGGCCCCAGCCTGCTCACCACCGGCTGCACGGTGACGTGGGCGAAGCGGAAGGCGGCGGTGGCGAAGACGTTGGCGATGCTGGGATCCACCTCGGGGTCGTAGCCCTCGTAGGGAGGCATGAGGCGCGACGAGGCCTCCTCGCCCAGGACCCGAGGGAGGTAGTGCTCCCAGGTCAGGATCTGAGCGTTGGAAAAAAAAACAAAACAGTTTTCATTCTGGAGGAACTAGAGGTGAGTGATTTGGAACGAGGTCAGAGGTGGTACCTGGTGGACGGCGCCCAGGATCTTGCGGGCTTCCTGGTACAGCGTGTCGGGGCTCCAGTGAGGGTTGAGCCGCTGCAGCTCTCCGACCAGCCGGTTGTGCTCTCGCAGGAAGAGCGTGTGCAGCGCGATCATCCCCAGGTGCTCGTTGGCTCTGGAATCACCTGCGAGAGGAACGTTACACTAGTAAAGTCCAGGAGAGCATCGTGATACCGATTCGGTACCAATACTTGGTGCACCTGTGTGTGTGTGTGTGTGTGTGTGTGTGTGTGTGTGTATAACAATCACAGGGACAGACTAATTGATGGGGCTACTCTGCACTGAATGCGTAATCTTATTTAGATTTAACTAAGTCTAGTCTCTCCATACAGCTTACACTGAAGGGATACAAACACTTGCTGTTTGAAAATACAAGGTGAGTCAAATTGAAATTGCAAGTAAAATATTTAGTCAAACAAATAAATGCCACAATCATTGCACAGGCTTGTTGATACCTGTATTAAACAATTAAAGCAAATTAGACTGATTGTCAACAATGATACATTGTTACATTTTATAAAAAAAACTTAAAAAAATAAAGAAGATATTTTTAATTTCACGATGGCTGTTTTATCCCAATTGCTCTGTTTAATTTGATGACATCTAGTCAATGTAATCCATTCTTAAAGATCAATTCTTTCTATTTCTTTAATACTCTTATTTCATAACCATATTTATTATTTTGAACAATTAAAAAAAGTAGTTCCCGTGAACCAAGTACCATTTCAACAAGGTCACAACGGTTCGGTTCCTTTCCATTTTGTTCCTATTAATGTTATACATAATCACAAATGACTGAAATATCCAAAGAATTGACATTTTGATTCGAGAATCAATTTTAGAGCATAAAGATTTGGTATCGAAAGCATTATTATTAAAATTATGAAAAATTATTATTATTATTTTTAATAATAATAATAATTTTTGGATTAGTGTCAGAAGTATCAATATTTTAGTATCAAGCCGCACATCACTACTACTACTACACACACACAATCTACACACACACACACACACACACAGACACACAACTCACCGGCCTGAAAGCAGGAGGTCGTATTTGCCAATCCAGCTCCCAGGTCAGCGGTGGAGTTTCTGGGGCCACAGGGGTCCAGGTGAGCCTGCAGGCGGGGCAGGAAGGGCATGTAGGCCAGGTCCTGGTCCGAGTGGTGGCCGTTCAGAGCCATGGAGCCCTGCGGAGACGAGAGGTTCCTCAGGGCGAGGGCCAGGCTGGCCGAGCTGCCGTACACCATGCTGGCATCCACGAAGGAGGTGATGGCGTTGAGCTGCTCTCGGCTCCGCCGGGGCCAGGCGCCGGCCAAGCAACTGGGCGCCGAGCGGAAGAAAGGCATGCAGCTCTGGACGCCATAGCGAGAATCTGAGGGAGGAATCTGACAGGACGGCGAGACAGAGGGGAGGGAACAAAAAAAATGCCAGAATGAGTTCCTAACAAATTTTCAAGCAGTGGATTTAGCACCTTGCAATTAGATTATTATTAATTTTGAATTGATAAAATGATGTAGAAGATGTTATTTTTCCTAGCAGCATGGAGGCTGGTGGAGATCTAGAGAGTTTTTTCTTTTGGTTTGTGTTTTTCATTATTAATCTTGTGACACTGCTCTGCTGGTGTCTGGGACGGAGATTTGAAAACTAGCAATAATACGGGACCTTTACAATTTTACTCAAGTGACAGCGATGGGACCTCTAACTCTACATACATTATGAATACAATGTACAGTGGTTTTTTTTTTTGGAGTGGAAAAAAGCTTTGACATTTTTATTTAATCTCAATTCTTGTCATTAAATATTTCCCCGAAAAATTTTTTATTTGTCTGCATTTAAGACACAAAAATAAATGGAAATGATTTTGTTGTTAATAAGACAAAAATAAGAAAACAACATTTTTGCACTGTGGATGTGCTGCAAAGGATGAAGTCATCTTGTTGATGAAACATCCAGTTCAGAGCTGGGCGGAACAATGCACGTGCAGCATGTAAATATAGGTAGCTGCACTAAAGTAAACTGCACTTCGAGACTTAAGACAATACAGTACATCGTAAATGCACAAGGTGATCAAAAAGCTTTTTTTTTTTGCCAAGCACCGTTCCCAGTGGGCAGCACCTGGATGGGGAAGCAGGGCGTGTCCTGGCTGCAGGTGCGGGTGCAGTCGGCTCCCGTCCTGAAGGCGGTGGTGCTGGGACTCTGGGGCGTGTGGACCACGTCGTGGTCTATCCACTGACCCCACTCCACCAGCAGGTGGGACAAGGTGGCGTCCAGGGAGATGTTGGAGTTGTGGGTGAAGAGCACCTCCTGGGACACCTGCCGCACCTGCAGCCACAAAACCAACAAACAAAACCAAAACAGCCACATGTTGGAGCTCCGGCGGCGGCCAGGCTGGATGATGAGTGGTTGCAGGGATACCGACCGGAGGCAGGGTGGCGTTGTGGTAGGTGTGTTGGGGGTCCCAGCCTCTAGGGGTCCCCCACGCGTCCTGGTACTCCGGAGGCAGCCAGCGGGAATATGGGATGTTCGCGGCTCCCCACCTGGGATACTTTCTGAAATGGGACAGGAACAAGTAATAGAAATATTTAAAATATACAAATTTTAATGAGTTGTAAAAAGCAACAAAAAAAATGGTGTGTTTGTGTGTGGGCAGACCTGTTGTTGCACTCTCCTGTGATGGACCTGTAGCGCTCCGACAGACAGCCCGAGTCACAGCTGGGTCTCTGCAGCTCCGCCGAGCAACCCGTCGCCTGCAACAGGTTCTCCACGTCACCTTCACTCAGCAGCTCTGCAGGACAAGCAGCAAAAAAAAAAAAAACACACACAAAAAATGCGTGTGATTTGTGATGCACACATTTGCCATTTATGACGTCACAAAGATACGGAAGAGGATTAGGGCGACAAGAAGAGAAAAAAAAATTAAGAAAGAATATTTTTTTTCCCGGTTTCCAATTTGAGAATAAAGTGGAAATTTCAAGATTAAAATCGAAATTTCGAGAATAAAGTTGACGTAAAAAAAGGACAATATTTCGTGACTAAAATCGAAATTTTGCAATTAATGTCAGCGTCAAGTAAGTCAAAAAGTACTTTTCCAGTTTCCTGATTACTGTGGGTGAGCCTTGTGGGATACACCTGTCCTCGACTTTTAACTGTGGGTAACTGGGTTAAATCAACCATCCATCCAGTCTACCCACCAATTTCCACTTAATTTGCGTCTACTTTATTCATGAAATTTCTACTTTATTGACGAAATTTCGTTTTTTTTCAAACGTCGATTTTATTCATGAAATTTCGTCTTTTTTTTACGTAGACTCTATTCACTAATTTTTGTCCTTTTAACGTCGACTTTTTTCACCAAATTTTGACTTCATTCATGAAATTTAAATTTATAACTAAAAATGAAAAAAAACAAACATATAATAATAATCTCCTTCCTGTAATATTTTCTTTTCTTTTCTTGTGGACCTAATCCTCTTTCGTACAAAGAGCCCATTTCGAACGGTTTTAGCAAAGATTTTTAGAAATCTCTCTCGTAAGGCATTAGATTTATCATTAGTGTAATAATAATAATGATACATTTTATCTGTAGGTGCCTTTCTAAACACTCAAGGTCAGGAATAAATATGTACTGTCTGGTTCCACAGTGTTATTTAATCGGCGCTGCTCCCTTTATCACACTGTTATGTTGAATATGTGTAAACGGGTAAAATTGTCTTTTAAATGGTTCATTACCGTGAGGGCTGGGCTGCACCATGGTCTGAGTGTAAACCATCTCCCGGAGGACTTCCACCGTGTTGTCCAGCAGCTCTGCCGCCCTGATGCCGGCCCTGCTGGAGGCTTCGGTCTGCTTGAACTGAGCCAGCAGGTCACTGGGCCTCAGGGCCCCTTCAGACAGAGACTTCTTCACCCTGCACACACATTAGAAGCCTGGTTTCAGACCTCGGGTGGGGGTGGGGGTTTCTTGGAGAGCTGAAAACGCAGATCCAGTCAAAGTTCTTTTTTTTCTCCCTGCGTTACCTCTCACTTGTGCGGGCGTAGGCAGCCTCGGTCAGCTGGGCGGCCGTCTCCACGGCCTGCTGCACCAGCCCCGAACCCACGTACACAGGCGCTGGAACTGACACCGGGAAAAAAGGTGAACTTTTACTCACCGAGAGTCCTCAGTGTTCGCGGCTCCTCGGCAGCTGACACCCTACCTGAGGCGCTGTCGGGTTCTCCGCTCAGTGAAGCATGCTGGGGGAAAGCGAGGAGGACGAGAGCCAGGGCGAGCAGGGGGAGCGACACCTGAATCTGAAGGAAAGAAAAAAAAAAAAACACAGAGAGTTGAAGGACACGAAGCTGCGACTACAGCAGAACTACCAGGAGGAAACTCACCATGAGTGCTGCGTCCATGGAGAACCGCCGAAGGCTCCCGTGGCTGCTGAAAGGATCCGAAATCAGAACCGGAGTGTTTCACCTCGTCGCTGACTCATCTTGAAAGCCCAAACCGCTCTGTGTGTGCGCGTGTGTGTGCCCAAGTGTGTGTGTGCTCGGTGCCATTTATATACTGGCAGCAGGGTCAACAGGTATGTGCAGAATCCCCCTTATCTGTCCTCGTGGTGACAGCGACCCGGCGGCTTCAAACAGCAAAAGCAGGAACCTCCTCCAATCAAACCCGGGCCGCCTGCGGTCAAAACATCCCCTCATCTTCTGATCAGCAGCAATTAACCGAGGCAATCCTGGCCCAGCAGGAGACACGCAGCAGGTGTTTGGTGGATATTGAGCCAAAGATGGAAGAACGACAGGAAGAGACAGGAGAGGTTAGAAGAGCTCCAGACCTCGGAGCGCGACCCCTCCCTCCCCCGCTTTGATGCTCCAGGTGTGTGATAGCATCGAGCGAGTCATCGGTCACATTATTAACTTGACTTTATCTCCGTTGTCCCACATCATCCGCCGTAGCCGCCTTTGACATTCGGCATCTGGAATTGTAGAAAGCTTTTGTTCTCGAGAAGACGGGGGAATATACGGGGCGCTGCCAGTGGAAAATGGGTCAACTCGCTGTTTTTTTGGTTTTTTAAGCCGCGATGGAATTTAATAAGGAGGATTCTCTGACACGCTCAATTCCTATTTTTTTTCATTTCCCCTCATGGGATCAATGAAGGGATTTCTATTGTAATGACAGACAGCCGTCTCTGCTGGCTGCTTTTGGAATTCAGATTTTAACCAGCAACACATTTCCACACAAATACAAACATAAATTTGCTTTGAAATGCTTTAAAATACCCTGTGCAAAGCTTTAAGTTACCTACAAAACAGACACAGTAGAAAACAAATATCATAAGACAACTTTTATTTGTGTAACATGATATGGTTAGAACATTGAGCTTTATTTATTACAACTTTCTTTAGTTTACAGCTGAAAGAACATTCACACACACACAATAAGACCTGGTTTAATCTTTCCAGAAAAAAATGGCATTTAAGCACCAAAGGCCAAAAAATCCTTTAAAAAAAAAAAAAATTGCATAAACGAACGAATAAACAAAGGCAATAGATAATACTGCTTTACTTTGGGGGAAAAAAAAAATGCCCCTCAGTGGGGAGCTTTGATAAATACATTCGTGCGTAAACTTGGTCACAGTTTTGACAGCAGTTAATAGGGCTGATTAGAGGGGAGGGGGCGGGGTTGCATACAGTGTTAGACATGTTGCAGAGGCGTCTGCACAGCCGGGGTCTCTGCTCAGGCATGTTGGGACCACAGGAAACGGTCGCAGCGTTCCAGCATCGTCTGGATCATCGCTCTGAAAACACAGAGTCAAAAAATAATGAAAGAGGGACACAGAAAAAAAACAACCAACTCTTCCATCAACATCAAACAGATGTGTTTGTTTTATAATATAAACTCCACTTCAATTGAAAAAGTCAGCCACTTATTTGAACGCTACGCCCACATTAGACACTAAACTCTCCCCACGGCTCCTCCACGCCGACCCACCGCTGCCTCTTCTCGGCGACCCTCAGCAGCTCGCACACCAGCCTGGAGTGCGGCGAGAGGACGAGCTGCACCCCGCACTCCTCCAGGACCTGCGTGGCTCGGTCGGGTCCGGCCATGCGGGCCAGCAGCAGGGTGAGACTCTCCGGGTTGATCTTCCCGCCGCAGTCCGCTGGCGAGCCGTTGGACCAGCTGCCCCCATTCACGGTGGCGGCGGCGGCGGCGGAGGCCTCGCCCGAGTCCCCGTTGCTGCTGCAGCGCTGAGACAACTGGATCAAGAGCTTCCACTCGTCTATGGTCTGGGGCTCAACACCTGGAGGGGAATAAAAAAGAGCATTTGGGATTTTGCACAGCTGCTGGATTTCAAATAAGATTTTGAACCCAGTTCAGTTATTTTTGACATGGATGTTATCAGATTTGTTGTTTTGTTTTGTTTTTTTTACCATCAGGCTCCTCCAGCAGGCTGATGTCATCCAGCTGGCAGATGGTGGAGAAGGCCTCGGTGCGGCACAGCAGCTCACAGCAAAGGTGGAGGTAACCCATCCAGTACCTGTGCACACCAAGACCTGTTTTTACACTGTTTCAAATTGGTCTTTTAATTGAGCCGTGAGAAAAAAAAAGATCAATAAATCAATTTAAAAAAAAAAAATCTGAGGTACCCATGACCGCGACAAGCGTCTGCCATCTGCTGTTTGGAGGACAGGTCTGCAGGGAGGCGGATGAGGAGAGCCAGGAGACGCCCGTAGCCCCAGGGGAAACAGTGGGAGCGCCACCTGCAGCAACAGTCGCATGAGTTCCTAACTGAAATATACGTCCGATGCGACGGTGCCCGTTGTTTGCACGGCTTTGACAATCAATCAATCAATCAATCAAGTTGTATTTGTAAAGCGCTAGCTCACAAGCAAAGGCATCTGGAAGCGCTTTGCACAGACAGGAGAAAACTAATTGAGCAATGTTGGCAGGGTTACAGTTGAAAGAAATGGCTTTAAACTTATTAGACACAGCTGTGCATATTCTTAATTGTACTATGCGATTTTAACTAAATTGAATTCTTTATTCAAGCATAAATAAACAAAAAATACCGTAAATAAGAAAATAAGAAGAAAAAAATACAAGCCTTAATTCTCAAAGAGAACAAAAACTTAAATATGCTGGAAGAGGAGTAGGAAGAAGTACTAAACTTATTTAAACCCCTCTTCACTTCACCTTTCAGCTGCATCTCATTACAGTCCTCATCACAATGCATTGAAACAAGATATTCTATGCAGCTATTAAACATCATCAACTACCACATTACTACAATTGTATTACCATTATATTACAGCACTATATAACCTAGTTCTACATATTATACCTAGGGCGCTGCGGGTATGATGCACATTCACTATATTAGTACTATATATAGACACTATAAAATAATATCCACTAATTACCATATTCCAGATATTATATATTAACATGAAGTATTATACACACTAATACCATATATTGCAATATATGCGAGTAAAAAAACTAGAGTATCCATATAAACACCAAAATATACAGTCAACACATTATTTCAAGTGTAATAAGCTGTGTATAAACATTGTAAATATTATGCACACTATTACCCATTCTTACAAACACATTGATTTGATAAGCGTCAAAACCATATTACTATGTAATATTACTATGCGATTTTCGCACTATTTATAAAGCATGTCTCTGTATTTCCATCTTGTCAAGTTGCTGGAAATGTGAATTTCTCTTGGGGATTATCTATCTATCTGTCTGTCCATCGTGTTATCGGTTTTGAGCTATTGACACTCTGAGAGAGCCATACCGCGGTTGTCCATCGGGGGTCAGTGTGTCACACGGCTGAGGAGCATCGTGGGTAAGAGCCAGTTGGAGCCAGTCCTGCCTCAGGGACTCTGGATCCAGGAGCGACTGCAGGAACGTCAACCTGGAGGGTGTAGAAACCAGAGTGAAGGAGCAGGAAGGAGGAAGGATGCACTCAGAGCCTTCTGGGCTGGAAGAGGGAGGCGACGACGCACCTGTGCTCCTCCGCTTGCGACTGGACCAAATTATCCAGGTAGGCCAGGAAGTGGCTCTTCTCCGCCATGGCCATGACGTCGGCAGGCGTGACGGTGGGATGGAACTGCGAGAAGGATCGCACCGCTGCCTCGCCGTGCCGCTCATACAGCCTGGACAGGGAGACACAGGCTCATCATCATCATCGTCATCTTCATCATCATCACGCTGAGGGTGCGTGAGGGATCAGCACCGCCCTGACCTGTGCAGGTGAGCCAGGAGGGGGGGGGCGCTCCACGGCTGCAGCTCCCTCAGAGAGCGCAGCGACCTCAGCAGGTCGCCTCGCTGGAAAACCTCCAGCACCTTGGCGGCCTGAGTCACATCTGCAGAGAGGAGCAGGAGGAGGAAGAAGACTCGGAGTGACACAGAGTCTTCGCACTTGCACCACGTTAAATCGTGTTACGACTCTACGACAGAGTTCACTTAAACACAATCTGACCGGCATGAGGTGCGGGTGGGGCTGTCACATGTATTCTGCTCTACACACTGCACCTTAATTTGCACCAAAAATCAAAGATTTTTTTTGATTCCTCCACACAGCAGCAAATAGTCTGTGGTGAAGACTAGGGAAATCCGATATCATCGGCCTCCCGATATTATCGGCCGATAAAGGCATTAAAAATTAGTATCGGAAAATATCGGTATCGGGACAAAAATATATTAAAAAATATGATTTTTTTTTCAAATTTTCTCCGGAATTTAGTAGTCATGTCAATACTTTAGTAGTCAGTCAATACTTTACTTTACTCGTCTCTACTACGCTTAATGATGTCAGCAAACTGCATCGAAGCATAACAGTAAGCGACGCGAGTGTTTCAGCAGAGTGCTTTCAGTGGTGGCTGCCTGCTAACAAAATAGCTTGTTCGTAACAGACGACGTCACGCGGGACATCCAGCGGGACGTCACAATACAAATTAGCCATAATGTGTTAATTCCACAACATATGTCGGTATCGGTCGATATCAGTATCGGAAATTAGGAGTTGAAATGAGGAAACAATATCGGGATATCGGATATCGGTGAAAAAGTCAATATCGGGCATCACTTGACATACATATGACAAGCAACTTCATAAAGTGCACGTGTGAATTCATAAACTACTAAGTCAACAGCAACACCTCAAACCACGTATTTAGACTCTTTAGTCAAGTTCTTAATTCTAATGTTCCTTCCTTCACCTTTGGAACCAGGTCATCAAAGCCAGCCAGAAGACGAATAAAGACACATGAAATGGTCATGTAACCAGATGCGGAGTGAGAAGCAGCCTCGTTTTTATGTCATTTATTTAGAATATGCAAATTTGACAAGGCCTCCTAACTGCTAGAGAGTGTTTTCACGTCGCGTCATCAAAACCTGAAGTCGCCATCTTGGAGGTACTCGCACTGCAACCAGATTATTGTCGTGTTGTTGGCTGCAATAACCGCTCACACCCAGAAAAACATCTGAAATACTTTAGACTACCAAAGTCATCACAATTCAGGGAGAGGAGAAAAACTGTCCGAAGAACGGAGACGTTTGTGGCTGGCACAAAATCTGTGATTTTATTGACACAAGTATGAAAAACTGAAAAAGTGATGGGATGTGAGTGGAGATGTTCCCTTTACTTCATTACATTATTTATCAGGCCCTTGATAAGCTTCGTCTGCTTGATAACGATGACGAATAATTCAATCAGGTGTGTTAGATTGAAGAGAAATCTAAGACATGCAGGACGGTAGATCTCCAGAAGCAGGGTTGGCGACCACTGAGTTGCAGCATCACTGACACTGGCTATTATTGCATTCATGCCATTGATTAGTTGAGACTGTGTCTCCCTCACCCAGCCGAACACCATCTGGTTATAGGCATCCAAACCTTTATAACGCTAAAGGTCTTCAGCTGTGTATGGGCTTGGAGAAAAGACAAGGTTGTTCACTACATCTGATATGATGTTGAAGGTAGAACTGCCGCTAGGTCATCTTTCCAAGACGAGGGGGCTAGCTTGTACTCCTATTAAGCGTAATATTTCATTATATCGCTGTTTTTGCAGCTTCCACACGTTCCTCTTGGTTTTCCTGTAGTTTTGGCATTTTAAATTCCGCCAACAATGCACATTCAACATGCAGTTGAATATGCACTATTTTATAACTGGAGTTGTCTTTTGTTTATATTTGTCTTTGGTTGTTGTCTTTTGTTGTTTTCTGTTATCTAATCGTATATACTTAATTTAGTTCATAAACTTGTATATTTATTTAAGTTGGGGGTAGGTACACAGAAGTTTTTACTTCTTCCTACCCCTTTTCGAGCATGACTAATATTATTTTGATGTATATTTCACTGTTGTTTGTTTACTTATCCTATTTTTTTTATTTATATGTTTTTTAATTTTTCTTTCCTATGTTTTGGGTTTTGTATCCATTTTATTTTCTCATTTTTTTCATGTTTGAAATAAATAAATAAATAAAATCATATCAAATCAAATCAAATCAATCAGTTCATTGTATTGTTTACATACGAGTATCTCCAATATGGCGGCACACCTGGGCAAAAATGTGAAAATTTAAGGAAGCAAAATTGGTAAAAACCCAGAGAAGAACATAACCTAGTTGAGGAGGCCTCTCACCTCGCATGGCTTGGATGAAGGAGAGCTGCACCTCCGGCTGCTCCTGCCAGCACAGCAGACACATGCGGCGGACGCGCTCTCTGTCCAGCAGGAAGAAGTAGCGCCGCAGGAAGGTGGCGCACGGCGGCGCGCCGCCGCCGCCGTCACCGCCGCCGGCCTTCCCAAAGCAGCTGAGCTCGGCGTGGAGCGTCGCCAGCTGGGTGAGGCTGTTCAGCAGGTCCGGCTGCAGCGGTCGGGGAGACGCCACCCGCACAGGTTCTGGAGGTCCTCCTCCGTTCACGGCTCCAGGCTCCCGCTCCCCTTCGGCCGAGGTCTCTGCCGCCTCCTCCGGGCAGCAGGACGACTCGGCCTCGGCTTCCGAGCTCAGGTAATCTCTGTCCCAGCCGTCCTCCTCTTCTTCCGCTCGGTCCAGGGTCGGTGACCTCTGACCCTCGGGCCCCAGCGCGCGCTCCAGCGCGGGCAGCCACTCGAGGAGGCTCTCTCTCAAGCAGACCGGATCCAGCAGAACCAGGGGGTCCTGAATCTGGGCGCTGGCGTCGACCCAAAACGACACTCTCAGCTCGTGCGAAGCACAGGAACGGAGCGAGGGAGATGGGAGCGGGGGAGGGGGAGTTGGAGGTGGAGGGGGAGGGGCTTTGGGTACTTACATCGCTCGCTCTGTCGCCGACTCCAGTTCCCGCATGCCGGCCTCAGTGTCTGGAAACTCATCATTGTCTCTACAACAATAAATGCAAGTCCTTGGTTAATTTAACACACAATAATAGCAGAAGAACTGGTCCACATAAATGTCATGTGTGTTTCAATATGGTTCATTAGCTCCAAAATGATCACTCCTTTTAACTGAACATATATTTTTTTAAAGTGTGGTGTGTCTTTTTTTCCCTCCAGCTCTTCTGTTCTTTCTTTTTGTTGCTTTTTTCTTTTGCAACATATAAACATTAACAAAAAAAAACAAAACAATACTGCAAAAAAATACTATAATCAAGTAGGGCTGGGCGATTTTTGGACAAAAATAAAATTCCCATTGTTTTTCTCTGAAAACTCGATTTTTGATTTCGATTTCGATTTTTTGGTAAAACTACAAAACACAGAAAGTGTCGGAAGCCAGATTTTTCTACAGTATATATTGCAGCGGGTAGCGGTTTACCCTTGATCTGAAGCAGCGAACCCGTACCAATTCCAAACGACTGCCCTGCTTTTTTTTTTTTTTTGCCCTTAATGGCAACAAATTTGCAACAGAGGACTACGGTAGCCTAGCGGCGCACAGCTGGAAGCATGCGAGAGGAAAATCGATTTTCCTTTTTTTTTTTAACATTGTCTTGACTAAGAAATTTGATTTCGATTTAAAATCGATTAATCGCACAGCCGTGTCATCAAGATGATAACACACTGGGTTGCCATGACGTCTCAGTGTGCATCAGTGTGAAAGTCCTTGTCCTGTCGTTGATGTATAAACAGTCCGTTTCTCCCATTTTCCTCGACGCTGCTCCTCTTTGGTCCTCATCTTATGAGTCAGTTGCTCCATCACATATATTTCAGTCACAATTTTCATCCTGCGTTGGTGAATCTGGTTTACACCACTACCTCGTGTTTGCTTTCTTACAAGCTACTAACAAGATTTTCAGTCAATGTGTGTCATCTTTCAACACGTGTCCTGTCGTATTGCCCAAACACAACAACATGCATGTCCCAGGTACAACATAACCCAGAATTCTGACAATAATTCTGTGAACATTTTCCCAAAATGTTAGAACTTTTGAACAATAGGGAATGATCTACATTTATATCTCCACATTTTCTCCAACACGGCTGTGGCGCAGGTGAATATTTGCTGCTAATTCTGAGCATGAGGCTTTTCTGTTCTTCCATTCAAAAACACAAGACTTGTGCATTTCGCACTCACTCGTGGTCCATTTCCTCTGAGTACGGCGCTGTGCTCTCAGCATGGACGTTCTCCCTGAACTCGGGCCGCTGCCGGAGCTCCGAGTTCATCTGCAGCGTGTTGATCTTCTCCGTCGTCTTCTTAACAAAGCTGGAAACACTAGAAAAACAAAAGCGGGGAAAAAAAAAAGAGATTTCAGACTGCGACAAAATTGCTCTGCGTGCGATGTTTGGAAAGTAACAGATGACGCAGATGCCACGTGCACCCTTCACCTCTGAATGGTGCAAATTTAAACTAAAAACTGGAAGTGATCCTGCAGTGAAAGGGGAAGTTGGCCCCTCCAGACACACAACTGGGCAGGAGTCGCAGCTGCTGCACGAGTTTCGCTACTCGCTAGGAGTGAAAGAATCCGAGCACAAACCTACAACGGCAGCACCGCAGAGCTCCGGCCGCTCACCTGTCTTTGACGGCCTGCAGGGCGATGCGGGGGGGTTTGGAGCGGAACGGGAGGTTGAGGTGGAACGGCAGGCCCTGCTCGGCGCGCTCGGCCTCGGCGCGCTCGCCGCTCTGTGGATCTGAGCAAAGATGGGGGCAAGAGCCAGAGGAGAGACACGCATGGATGGAAGGACGCCGCAGGGGCAGGATGAGAGGACTAAACGCAAGCGGATGAGGCGGAGGTGGCAGACACGACTGTGGAGGAAATTAAAAGCTGCACGATGCAAAAAAAAAAAAAAAACAAAAAAAAGGAACCAAAACGGTGAGGTGTGGCGTGAAGACAGCGAAAGGCGGATTAAAACTGTGGTTCTTGTGATCGGCTTCAACAGAGCGAAATCCAGAGCAGCCACGCAGAAACAGCATTGATCATTGGTCACGATTGGTCATTTCATTTTTCTGAGGGGGGTTTTCTCAAAGCATTTGTTTAAACAAAGCAAACATACAAGAATAGACACAGAGACCACTGCAGCTTTTATTTTTTAGCACAAAGTGGTTCACCAAAAACAAACAGTGACTTTTTGCTCATCGGTTCAACGGTTCGTCGCTATTCAAGTATGTTTGAGTTGAGAGATTTGCTAATTTGATTATTTCTCACAATCAGGGCAGGCAGAAAAGAAGTTTATTCCTGCTGCGAACATCAAGCAGAGGAGAAGGCGCCAGGAATAAAGAACAGGAAGTGGGTGAATGTCAACCTCGTTTCTAAAGTTATGTTCTAATAATAACAACAAATATCATTGCTATTTAAAAAAAAAATGTTTTTTTTACACAGAAATTACAAAAATGTCTATCCAGGAATTAAATGGAGAATTTTAAGTCCTGGATTTTAACTTTGCCAGTTCTTCCCAGTGACAGTCTTACCGTGATCGGCCTGCTCTTCCTCCTGCACAAAGCTGAAATCTTTGAGCCGCTCCTCCTCAGACGTGGAGGGGTTGATCAGGGAGCCAGTCTCCTCGTCCGACTGGCTCCCTCGGCGGCTGATCACGCGGTAGATCCCACAGTCCAGGACGTTGAAGCTCTCCTGGGGAACCCGGGCAGGACGTGATCCAACAGGACCGGCAAAATGAAGGCGCACGCCTCACGCGGGGATGGCTTTAACTTACGTGCGAGGAGATGCTGCTTCGGCGGCTGCTGGAGGCGGAGTCCAGAGGCTCCAGTTTAGCGATGACGTCCTCCAGCTGGGCACAGAGATCGGGGTGAGTGCTGGAGCTCAGCTGGGACCGCAGGTGTTCCAGGCGGTCGATGGGGATGGATTTCCTGGCCTGAAAATGAAAGTGAGAAACCTTGACTGATTCCGCCACAGTCCTGAGTCCAGCTCAGCTTGGCACTAGATGCTGCTGCGGCGGCGGCGGCGGCGGCGGCGGCGTCTCACCCTGCCGGTGGCGACCGTGTGCTGGAACATGCAGCAGATGGTGGCGGCCAGGGCCCACGACTCCCGCCGCAACAGGCGCTCCACGCAGCGCTCGGCAGACAGCAGGGAGAAGTGAGACAGACGCCCGCTGGCGTGCAGGCAGAAGAGCTCGTTGCGGTAGACGGCAATGTCAAGCACGTCTACCAAGGCAGGAGTTGAGATGAAGGAAAAAGGTTCAAATCAAAAGGAAAAGGACTTTGGGGGTTCGACGTAAAATCGATAAAAGCATCAGGAAAAGGCAAAAGGATTGTGAGAGTTGCTGTATTTATGCACAACTGAAAAGCTGTGATTATTATTCAGCAATTTTTAAAAGTGGGTACAAATCTCTCTCTTGGAGGTGATGATATTTACAAGGCCACATACCTTGACACGTCTTAAAAGTACTAACCATACAACTAACTACTACTTTATTATCATTTTATTATCATACTGTATTGGATACAGTATCTCTTAAATTCCTTCCTGTACATAGAAGTAGTAGTAGTAGTAGTAGCCTTTATTATTGTATTACACAACAAAATTGGGAGTGTAGCTACAACCAGTGCATTTTAAAACGATGATTAGATGTAATATACAATGAGTAAATACATAGAATAGTAAAATAAGTCAAGTAGTCAAAGTAAGTGAAAATAATGATAATAATACATTTTATTTAAGCACCTTTCTATTGTTTATATATCTATATTTTATATTCCATATTGTTTATATTCTATATCTTGCTTGCACGGATGAGCTCTAATGCTGCATCCTTTCTCTCCTTATATCTACCAACTCGACTGCTGTGCACACTGCAAATTGGTTGCAAAACGAAAGAAAACACACCTTTGACTTCAGTCCACAGAAGAACTTGTCCATTCTGAGGTGTGAAGATATAGATAGCAGAATCAGTCCAGGTCATCAAGTTCTGGTCTCTGCACAAATGAACAGAGTGTTGAGGCAGTGAGATGGACTTGCCACACTTGTGTGTGAAAGGTCTTCCTGGACAAGCTGTTGCAAAATTACCCAAAATACAGCAGTTTAGGGAAGGCAAATGACTGAGAGTTCTTCTGCTCCGAGTTGTAATGTGGCTCATTTCTGCAGGTGGCACAAAAGAGGAAGGAAGAATTAGATGTGGGAACTAAAGAGAAGACCAAAGCTGAATGTGAGGAATGGAGAGACGGTCGGTGCCTGTAGGAGACGAGTGGCAGGGGAGGACAGGCCAGCAGCTGCTTGAACTGGTGGGTGCTCAGCACGTCGCCGCTGAAATTGGCCTCCCACATCCGCGAGCCCGGCCGGGCGCAGTACAAGAGCGGGGGCTGACCCGGCACCAGGCCTCTGTTCTGGGGAAGGAAACAGGCGCCGTACTCCCCGTCACGCTCCTTCTGGCCGACACGCCAGAACTTCTCCCTGCAGGCCGGGGGAGTTAGGGTGGAGGAAGAGGAGGAGGAGGAGGCAGGAGTGAGGACGGGGCCGGTCCAGTCCAGTCAGACCGGCTTCAGACGGACTGCTGCTCACCTCTCGATGTCACAGAGGTAGCAGCGGCTCAGGGAGGACACCAGCAGGCGGTTGTCGTGGTAGCACAGCTGAACCACCCTGGAGTCCACGGTGGTGACGGTCTGAATGGGAAAGATGACAAACGCCGACCCCTGCAGGCAAAAACACAAACGCAAAGACATAAACAAAAAAAAAGATTCTATCAATCTTTAATGGAGTCTCTTTTAACTTTTTCTTTTATTTGCTGGTTTGGTGGTCTATCCATGAAGGATAAGAAATGTGTGAATGACATGACTAGACTGTGCTCCAAAATTACTGGAGTCCACCTTGAGGACCTCGGCTCCCTCTGGAGAATAAGGGCAGTCCAGCAAGCAGGAAGAGTCTCATCTGACCCAAACCACATTCTGTGCAGTGATTTTAAGATCAGGGCGGCGGTATTATATACCAGCGAGGAAAACAAACCGCTATGCAAATTCCCTTTATCCCGTCTGCAACCACGGCTGCTAAATGAACTGTGATGATTGTAAAATGAATTGCCCTTCAGGGATTAATAAAGCATTCTGAATGTGAATCTGAAGCTGAGAAACAACAATAAAAGCACATGAGACTTGTGATGGAGGCGGTCCCCACCTTGCCCAGTTTAGAGGACCCTGCTCGGAGAAAGGTGACCCTGCCCGCCGAGTCGCCGACAAAAACCCTGAGCGTGCTGGTGTCCCAGCAGAGGGCAGTGATGGCCTGGCCCCGGTGCTCCCAGGACACGCTGACTCTCTCGGGTCGGCCCCGCCGCTCCAGCTGCAGCTCCCACACCACCACCAGACCCTGACTGCAGCACAGAGAGACAGAGAGACGGACACTGTGAGCGGAGAGCAACTGAAATACTGACACCGCTGTAAAAGAGGAGGACAGTTTGGAAGACACGATGGCACGTTTCAAACTGACGTCGCACTGAGTTGATTTCTCACCTTGTCGCAACGGCAATGAAGTCTTCATCGTGAGGGCAACAAGATACATGAGTGATCGAGCCCTCCTTGAAAAAAAAGAGACATGAAAAATGAGACATTGTTAAGAAAGAGACACGTTTTGTGCCTGAAAATTTTAGGCTGCGTTCAGACTGCAGGCGAATCTGATTCAAATCGGATTCCTTCTCAAATCCGATTTTCAGGGCTGACTGTCCACACTGTTTTTAGCAAGTGTCCAAATGGGATGTGGCTCTGTTCACACTGGCCCACATTATTGACCCATCTGACAGGTTGCTGTAGCAATGGCGTGGGAGTGGTGGCGTCGTCCAGCGTAGCGTGTAGTGTGTGAGGTCATATCATTGCGACAGCGGCACTTGTTGCGCTACAACTCCTGGAGCTTGGCTTGAATGGAGCTACGGTGTCTCCCCACACACTGATGAGCCAATGAGGTTCCTCCTCTGTCCAGGCACTGCTGTTTCCTATTGCTTCTGTCTGCTCCATTACGTTACAGCTACGCACCTGGAATGGCGCTCTCTGGTGGCGCATTGGCTCTTGTGTTGCGTAGAGTGACGTCACGAACAGTCAAAACCCATCAGTGTGTTTGGAGCTGTTCACACTGAGACACATCTGTCCAAATGCCATTCGAAACTACGTCCTGAAGGTGGCTTCAATCCGTTTTGCAAAAATCGGATTTCATGCGATTTGACTGTTCAGACTACAAAAGAGCCATCCGGTTTCAATATGGATGGGCTGAAAATCGCGCACTCTGACACCTCACTTACCTTGTGAGTCAGGATGAGTCTTTGTTTCCAGCCTTCCCTCTGAATCAGGTGCAACCCCCCTGCCGACGTCCCTAAAGCGAGCCACTTCCTGGACACGGCCAAACAGGTACACTGGACCACAACGGGACCACGGTCAGAAGATGCTGACTGGTCAGCTCAGGTTGCAGCAACTTTAATGTACACTGCCATTTCTGGCTCGCTTTCTTTTCAATGGACTGATAGATATGCGATGGGGGTGGGGGTTGTGGTGGGGGAGGGGTACCTTAAGTCGGCCGGAGTCCAATCGGAGAGCAGACAGAAGCGGGTCGAGGCAGTCGAACTCTGCCAGCACGTGACTGTGGTTCTCCGGCACCACTGGTATCAGAGGCATCTTGGCTGGCGACCCTTCATAGATGTGGATGTACAAGACAGGATCACAGTGAGGGACAGACAGCTGTCTGCTGCTCTCTTGTGTAACAGGCCTCAACAGACACACCAAATTCTCTCAAATCGGCCAGTCATGACTCCACTTTAGCCTGAATCCAGCCCAGTTAGCACCGCATGAGTGATAATAAACACCTACAGGTAAGACTGACCCACTTCTGGGACAATTTCTCACAAAGCAAAGTTAAACTGATGCAATAAGAGGAACTGCCATTCAACAACAGTAAAAGGAAACACCGTTAAACTTGTCTGGACCACTTTTTTTTCTCCGGGTTTGCATTGACAGGGGAAGTAAAACTATTCTGCAGCTTATTAGTTTAATCACGTGCTGCTGGGGGATGGTGCAATGTGCAAGGGTGAAAACATAACCTGACTGCTGCACAGCTCCCAACACACTATCTGACAGAGTTTAGTGTCTGTCATGGCATGGAGCAGTAAAACCAGACCTATAAAGCTAATTTAGCAGTGATGTGGCCATAAGCCACCGTGTGGTGTTAATTACAGCTGCCAAATGGTTCAATCACAATCACATTAATTCAACAACTACAACAATTTACACACACGGCCCGCGTTTAAAAGCATAATCATGCCTCCTCCTAGTTATCAGTTAGCGGTCCCTGTATTGACTTTGGCACGGACTGTCTAATGGACCGCCTCCCTCCCATTTCACCGCCTGTCAACAAGCCTCGACATTTCGAGCCGCTGCGCTGCTCGTGGCTTCCGAGATTGCTTAGGTAAACATACAGTTTCAGCCGACTCCTGTCCGTTATTGTCGGCTGAAAGAGGGGCGGTCAAATGTTCATATCGATTCGCGCTCGGGTTGCTGCTGCACTGCGGACAAACTGGGCAGCTCCCGGGAGCTTCAACATCACGAGACCCGTCTGCTGACACCGACCCGCGCGCTCCCTCCAACCTCCGAGAGTAGCCTCGAAGTGCATTAAAAGTAGGTCGGAGCCGCGTGGAACGTGTACGTCACAACTTGTAAACCCTTTACCGGTACTTTCGCGAACACACTTTCCGTCCCGTTACCAAAAGTTAGCAAACCTTGCTACGGCTAGCTAAAAAAAAACAAAAAACAACAACCCCAAAAATACAAAACCCCGCTGACTCACCGTCAACTCGAACGACGCGTTCTAGTTTTGTCGTCAGCAGCAGATCCGCTCCAGGTCCGAGTCCAGCATGGCTACTTTACTTTCTACGGTTTGGTGGCGGAAAGCTGGCGGCGAGTGTCACGCCACCCCGTCCCTCTCCACACAGTCCGACCCCGGGCGGCTGTGTGTCAGTCGGGCTCAGCTGACAGTGGGAGGGAACGGAACGGGACGGGACGGGACTTCCTGACCAGCGGCGTGACGCAGTGATATTACAGAACCGAAACTTTTCCTGGAAGCTGGATGCGGACTCAATCAATCAAACAACCTTACATGGCCATATTTTAGGGTGAAACAATTGAAATACAATGACTGGTGGAAAAATATGGCAGCCTTTACGTTAGAGACACGTGAAACCAAGCAGCAGACAACAAACGCACAACACATGGTTTAGGTTAAACGTAAACTACGTTAAAACAGTCAAGGACTCAGATTTTTTGCCCACTAATTGCTAATCTAAATTTACGCCCAAACACCAAGACTACAAAATAATAAACACAACGTACAGGTACAGCGGCACCTTGCGGCAGGAAAGTAAATTATTATTCGATTTTCTAACGCCCCACTTAATTTCACACCTGTCTCTTAAACCAGCTGTGGCCTCAGGGTAAAACCACCAGACAAACCCTGAAACACATCCACACATAAGGCTACTGTAGAAATATGACGGTACAATAGAGGCATCTCCTTACCAGTGGACCTACACTGTATACAAGTAGAATATTTGTTCCCAGTGAATGAAAACACAAGTCGTTCATTTTTAGTGGTTTTATCAATCTAAAAAAACAAACAAAAAAAACTTATATAAAAGACTTTTTACTCAGTTTCATGCTGTTAGCTCAGGATGTTACACATTAGGCCTCGAAAGCAATCAGGAAAGGTTAAATAATAAAACTTGGAAGCCAATGTGCTAAAAACATATGCAGTCAGAATTGTTCTCATAATTCCAATTTAAAAGCCCAACCATTTCTGAGTGTGGTGTTAAAAGTCCCATATTATGGAAAATAAACTTTTGCAGTTTTTCCTAACAATAATTGGTCATGACCCCCAGTAGGAGACTGTAAACAGAGGGATAAATATACTGTTTTCTGGAAATGCATAGTTTATTAGGGCTGGGGTGAATTAACCATGTGAGGCTGCACCACTGGAGTGTGTAAAGATCAGGAAATGGGCATAATGTGGGACCTTTAAGAAAGCAGGATACTTAAAACACCTTATCTCGCTTTATTCAGAGAAACAATTTTGGCGTCAGTGCTGACAGAGGGTGCAAACATTACAAACCAGCGGCAGTTGTGCTGCCTGCTGCACACAGTAATGCACTCAAGTGTGAAACGTTTTTACAGTATTGCTATTTTTTCACTTCTCCTTTCGCTCATTGTTTATGGAACTTTGTTCCTCAAGCCCAGCCGCCGTTCCTCGTGTGTCGAGCTCTTCTGCAACAGCGGACGTCCTCTCCCCTCACACCTCAGCCGTATGTCCTGAGTGCCCCGGTGTCCCATCTGATATTTGGTCATGTTACTCCTTCCTTCCTTCCTTTCTTTTTTGGAAAAAAGTCCCATTCACCGTTTCCTGCACCAGCATCTCTCAACATTGTGAAAACATAAAACAAAAAGGAGAGAAAATAATTACAGGTGTCTGTAACTGTGAGCAGTTAGTCTCTGTTGAACAGCGGTAGCAGCATCCATCTACACGATTTCCACGTTGAGCTTCTGTGATGCGCATCGTATCAGGACATGATCTGTGGTTTCTGCACAGCGGTCTGGAGAAGCTTCGCAGGCCATTTGTTCACCAACGTCGATGTCCTTCTCATCCTTTCCTAGTCAATCCCGCAGGTCTCAGGTCTTCCTCAGCATTCGCCGCGTTTGCCAGGCGTGGAACTTGTTGTAGGCCGTCTGCAACATCTCCTCCAAATGTCCGGTGAGCTGGTGGGAGGTTAAGAAGGTTCGAACCCAGTGCCACTTGGAAAATGCAAACGCTGCGACGTTGTATCGGAAAACTTACATTTGTACTTAAGTACTGACGCTGTATCTTCTCCTTAAAGGGACACAGCTTGGTCATCTGGAATCTCTCGAGGTTCGACTTCATTTTTACCACCTATGTGAAAAGCATAAGGAAATACAATAAACAGTGTAAGGAATAAGACAACTGTAGGGAGGTTGTGTGTCACAGAAAACCTGACTCAAGACTATTTAGGTATGTTGTGCAACTTCAACGCTTAAGTCTCTGCATCTGCAAAGTCAGAAAACCTTCACTTTGAATGGCACAGTCTCCATTCTAAACAGTGCCACAGCACCCTCTGTTGGTCGAGCTGTTAGAGAGCAATAGTGTCATTTCACTGCTATGTAGGTGTTGCAGTTCTGCCGCAACAAACCGACTCTCTGAGCGTCCACGGCAGCAGGATCACGCTGAAGGTGAGAACGGACTACGGAATGTCACAGATCACATCAGTACGCTGAACACTGGTCACCTTCTCTTCCAAAAACGGGGTGTTGACTGGAAAACAGGACCAGAAGTGTCTCAACAACTCTCCGGCAGCTGCGTAAAGATGCTTCAACTCGCCTTGGACATCATTGGGTACCATTTCTGTAAAGAAAATACCATGAATGGGGAGAGAGAAGAAATATTAAAGGGATAGACCACCCAAAAAAAATAAATGTCCACTACATGGTGGATTCAGGGTCTGCTGACATTTTTTTGATCTATGGAGCCACTCTATTTGTGCACAGAAATAATTTCATCCACAAGGACAAATACAGTAGATGTACACAAACATATAAAAACAATAAAACATGTCACACACAAGAACAACATGTTCCTAGTCATAAAATCAGCTGTGGTCTTCAAAACAGGCGTGTCTGTGAAGCCTGCTCAGTATCAACACAGCATAAAACAGCTGCCTGTGTTTACATATTCCTGGTGCTTATTTGCCCATTGGGTGGAAATCAATTAGTCCACGAAACTCCCGGATGTGACACACGGATGAGATGCTGTGAAAACTGCATTGAACAATAAACAGGTATCATAATGTTTTTGTAAGGGGAGGAGCAGAACAAAATGGTCTTGACTAACAAAGTATTTTCCTCTGCGCTTCGCAGGACTCAGTTGTAGCTCATGTATTATGAAGCGGAGGCGCAGACTTACGATTGACAGCTTGCTGCGTTGCTGGCCTCATGAGGGCGCCGCCCGCCGACAGCTCTGCGATGGCAGAGGTTGCCGCTGCGCTGGACAGCACCTGTGAGGGATGGATGCAGTTAATCACCTGCAAGGATTCATTCACAAATTCCAACGTTTAGAAACTGGCCACAGAGTCATCATCAGCCTACTGATCGCACGACGTCGCAGTCTCACCTCGCTGAGCTTGGGCTCGTAGCCGAGCATCTCCTGCCGGACGCAGTTGTGGGAGCTGATGATGTCCTGGCTGGTGGTGTAGTGCTGCGACTGGAGCGGCACCGGACCGTGAGCGTACCTGCCGGACGGAACCAGAGGGGGTGAGGAAGGTTGCATCTGGAGGCTGTCGCCCTGGATAGGACCAGGCATGAAACGCTGCTGATGCAATCAGCGCTGAGATGTTGGTCAAAGGTGTCAAAGGGTTTATATTTGTCATAACTTGTACCAGTACAAGAAAGGAAATGGTGTCCTCCCGGTGCAAGTAGGGCATCATTCAAGTCACTCAATAGGATAAAAACATGTGCATATAAAACATCTCAGCTGCAATAGAAGCCAATAAATAATCTTGAGATAGTTAAAAGTGGAAGTAGTAGAGTGAGAGGGCAGCAGCAGCCACCACTCACCTGAGCTGCTTTATTAATATTGCTTAATAAACTATTTGCAGCCAGGTGAATTGAAACACTGTATTCAATATTCCACTTCTAGATAAAAAAAAAAGTCAACTCTCGTTTCCTATTGTCATTATCTGATTGATTTTCAAATTAAAGGAAAAATGTCATTGGAGGCATGAAATCCAAAGTCATTACCTCAAAACTGCTGCATGGATCAAAGCGACTGCAAGTTCAAAACACGCCAAGCAGAAAATAAATACACACAGAAGTTGTTGAAATGTGGACAACAAACCTGTCGGACTTCTTGAGTTTTAACGCCACCGTCTTTGGCCCATTTCCGTGTTGCAGGTCTTCGTAGTCGATGGCTTCTTGCAATTTAACCTGAGAGAATAAATATTAATAACAGACAGACTGACACGGCCTGTCTCAGAGGAACTCTCTGAATTGCTTTTTTTTTTTTTTTTTTTTTTTAAAGCTGTCATACTTTCTTCACGGAAGGCTGGAAGAAGTCAGAATCCCTCGAGTTTCCGTCTGTGCTGCTCGTCTCACTCACTTGGTCGGTTTGTGTCTCCCTGCAAAAACAGGATTAAAAAAATGATTTATTTATTTTATTGTATTTTATTTATTTATTTAAAAGGGACAGTACATATTTATGAACATGTAAATGTAAATATGCCAGAATTAGCCAAAGGCTACTTTCCATCTGCAGTCCCTTGCAGGTCAGAAGAAATAACAATACAATGACAAATAGAAATGAAAAATAGAATACATAAACACAAAAGTAGTGTAAGACTTAAATGAGACAGAATTCTTTCTTTCATTTAAAAAACAAAAAAACAAAACTAAGTGTTTTTTTTTTTATTACCCTTTACGCGAGCCTGCTGCCAGCACCATGGCGCTGTGATGGTTGAAGCGCTTCACGATGGCAGCGTTACTGCTCTCCTTTACCGTTTTGTTTGACGACGACGTTGAGGGTAATGGTGTACAAACTCCATAACCCTGTGGCAGAGAAAGGAAGTGAGCATGGCGGAGGAAATACAGTTAGAAGGGGAACTGGTTACTGGGTCCGACTCCTGGCTCGGGCTCTTAGGTCAAAAATACCTCGTCTAGCGTTTTATCATCCAGCGCCAGGATGTCGACCAAAGGATTCTTCACTCCTTGAACGACCATCGACTTTAATCCTGCAAGAAATGAATAGGAAAAAATACAATAATAAATAAATAAATAAATAGAAGTGCTCTCGAATGGCTGTTTCACGCCTGAAAACATTTAAAAGTTTTGACCTTTCTCGTCTTGCTTGGCACATTCAGAGAAGATATCCTGCGTTCCTGTGTTGATGCGGTCTCTGTGGAAATAGTGGGACTGGAAGAAGCGAGTCCAGAACTCCTTCTCCGTCATGTCGTGAGGGCACATTTTCATTGTACTTCTGCTTCACTGCACAATAAACAAGATAAGTACGAGAAATTAAAAAATACATTCCCCTTTTTCCTGTTAAATTCATTGGAATTTCTGCTCAGCTCCGTATTTTTTTTTGGTTAAGCAACATGTTGCATCTATTTTCTTGTGTTGGCTTGGCATGAGTCCACGCAAGTGTGTTGATCTACATGAATTGTGTTGGTGTTTATCATTAATTAATCACATTTTTTGTGAAATGATGAATCAGTGGGTTTCACATTTTAAATGAATTTTCAATCCCAGATGCAAACCGCAAATAACAACAATTTGCTGACCTTGCAGCCCACTAGATGGTGCCAAGTGCTCATTATCCGTTTGGGTGAGTCAACAATAAAAGGTGGGACATTAACACGATCACTATGTCAAGAGCGGAGGACATTTAGAATCTGTGTGGTTAAAGATTTACCAGCTGATCTCAAGCAGAGGTTGTTACTCTGTCTCAGCACTGTACTGTACGTTGAGAAATATCTCAGGTCCGTTTCTGGCCTCCTGCCCTGTCTGCTCAAAAATGACCAACGTCAGATGAAGTACTTCACCTGCAGGGTACGTTCTGAAGATGGATTCAATGATATCAGCGGTGAGATTGTATCTCAAACCGTTGCAGCCGTCAGTCTGAGGTCGAATATCTGCCTGTAAGAGAAAGGCAAGTGTGTACGAGAGCATTGTGAGTGCTAAAGCCAGGCATGTATGTACAGTTATAAAAGTCCAAACTCTAAGATTCAGCCACATATACGGTTAGAGCCACTGTCACATATACATCTATGGCCTATTTTAAACTGACAAACCACAGCAGATTCACAATAAAGACGCACAATAATAAATATAGCAATGTATTACATGCGCCATTTCTTCTAGTCACAACAAAAAATATAATATTACTACTACAAAAACCTAATTTGACTGTGACTGACCAGAAAGGCTCCAGATATTCCAACTTCCTGCTTGTTGTTGTTCAGCGCACCATCTTTGTTGTTCAAGTCTCCTAAACGATTGGCCCAGAATTCATCAGCGCTGATCACCTGACTCACTACAAGGTCCTTGTACAGCTGGAAGAGAAGAGGGTCTTCCTGGAGCATCCTGCAAACAAAAGTGAGACAGAACAGATGAGAAAACCAGAAACTTGTGCAATGTAGTGCATGTGAAAAGGAGCCTAAAATCTTAATGCAATTTCCTAGAAAATTCAAGCGTCAGAGAGCCTCACCTGTTCTTCTCCTCCAATTCCTTGTTGGCTTTCTTCTTAAACTTGGGCAGAAGCTGCTGCAGCAGCTCTTTGGCGGCCTCTCGGTCCCTGAGCGCGCTGCTCTCGTTGGAAAAGTGGAATGTGGTGCTCTCGCCAGTGTGGAGGACAAGCTGGAGCTGGATTTTGGCTTTGCCATCTGGGCTGATCTTTTGACCTGCGCGGTAAAAACAAAGTGCGGCTCAGCGATGGGCCCGCGGACACACCTTTGTATTGGCTTTAGGTGTGTTTGAGAGGACTGGAGCCGCTCACAGCGAATATCTGCGTAGAGGTGGCTGACTGTGAAGCGGTCTTTGCCCTCTGGACCCCAGGCAATGCGCTCCGCCATCAGGTAGAGGGTGCCGTCCTGCTTCCTTTGCCGAACCTTCTTCACCACCAGCAGCACCTCCTCTGATAACGATGCCATGGCTGCAAGGACAAAACTGAGAAAAACACACCAAATAGTAAACAATTCACAAGAGTCAATCACACACGGATGGCATCGGTGTCGTTACAAGAATTACAAAATAAAGCGGGACGTATTTGAGAAAATAATTCAGTTTAAGATTTACAACAAAAAAACGTTTCCTGGGTGGATAGTTGTAGGATCAGGACAATGCTGGTGTTATACTGGCGAAAGACTTGGTTTGGTATTAACAAGCGCGCGCGCACACACACACACACACACACACACACACACACACACACACACACACACACACACACACACACACACACACACACACACGAATGAGTTTTAAAGACGGCGCCGCCTGGTCCTCCGCAAAAGCTATAACCACTTAAAAAGCCTGCATTCAAAACAGGGACACAACATTTAAACATAAACTGGCCCTATCCACTTGTCGGCTTTATCACACCAACTTGGCTAAACGTTACGTTAGCTAGCGACGAGTCAAATGAGGAAAAGAAAGCCTAACAGATAAGTCGCTGGTAAACTTACTTTCACCCAAAGGTAACTCGATACCTCCGCAAATCCCGCGATTTTTCTTCAACGCATGCTCGCCAATTCTCTTCGTCTTTAACGCAGACGCCTTAAAATAGTTGTCTGAAACTGAAATCGGACTTGTAACAGTGGGCGCCGTGTTCAGACTTCAGTGCCGACATCGCTGCCGAGCAGTGTGTTACACTCTAAAGGTTCCGGCTGGGTAATGCACCTAGGATTTAGTTCCTTGTACTGTTTTTTCCACCTAAAGGGGAGGGAAGGGAAATGGAATTAAATAGAATGCTGTCAATACATGAATACAGTCGTAATTTTACGAAAATAAAGTAATAATATTAAGAGGGGAAAAAAGTCGTTATATTACGAGAATGAAGTAATGACGTTTCTGGGGAAAAGTCGGTTTTTAAGGAGAAAAACACTGAGTAATATCAAGATCATCATGGCGTAACGCAGTCGCAAATTGGATGTTCAAGTCACCCTGAGTTTATTAATAAAACTGTGGCAAAATTGCTTCCGTTATCGTTTTTGTTTATTTATCCTTTTGGAAATTATTTTAATGTGCATATAAGCCCTATTATTATTATTATTATTATTATTATTATTATTATTATTATTATTATTATTATTATTATTATTATTATTATTATTATTAGTAGTAGTAGTAGTAGTAGTAATAGTAGTAGTATTAGTAGTAGTAGTAGTTGTAGCAGTAGTAGTATTTATTTATTTTTTACAAAGAATATTGACAGCCACCAGACATGACTATATGGCATGACGAACAAGACCGAAAACAAATGATCAGTATCATTATGTTAACCTTTTAACAAAAGCGCACAGTCACCGGCGGCACAAGTGGATGTGAACAAATAGTTCAAAGAACACAAAAAGAACACAGAGGGAGGGAGAAACAGACAAGAACTCATGCTTGATTAAAGTGTTTTAATGAGACTCAAGTTTTGCAGATTTGCATTTTCACACACAGGATGCTGGACAAATAAAGTGAGCGCATTCTACACACAGTGAAACATCATATGTGACGTACATTTTACATCTGCACTGATGCAACATGAGAGGGCGCTGACAGCCAGTCTTGTGTCTAATTTTGCATGTCACCCAAAGGAAGAGAAAGACTCTCTGAGGCGGAAAATACCAGGTGATACTTCAATAAAACAAACAACCTTACAAACTACAACTGTGACATAAATATGTGTTGTCACCTTTGTCCCAACCCGCCTTCCAGACTATTGTAGTTGAGAATTTCAGTGTAGTGCAACAATTAATCTGACAGTCAAAGGTCCAATGTGTAACATTTGAAGGGCTCTATTGGATGAACTGAAACAGAAAGACTGTTGGATATAATTAAAGTCATTCACACTTTGCAAATCATTGCTGCGTTGATCTATCATTGATTGTTCACATAAGAAGAACCTCATTTATCATGTCACCAGTTACTACATCAGATCGACTGCAGCTTTACTCTGAAATCACAACTAATGTTCCAAAGATGTGCGATTGAGCTGGACACCAGAGAACAGGAAACACACTTACATTGTTTGCAACAAGATTTTATTTATTTATCTATTTATTTATTTAATTTACCGCAAGATGCTGCTAAATCTCCCACACCAGGCCTTTAAATAAGAAGTCTATGTTTGGTGGGCTGCACATATCTAAGTTTAACAAAGTAGTTTGTAGCGGTTTCGAGGAAGAGGAAAAAGCCAGATATAAAGGCACAGATTTTTCTTTGAGTCAAACATTTCTTCTATCCATGTCTAACGCTTTTTCTAGTCACATGCTTGGCAGCTGCACTTTGTGACGTAAATGTAGCTGTGCATTTTCCTTGTCTTGTTTTTCCCAGTGCCACACCTCATGGCCACCTCTTTCTTAACGGTTTTCACTTGTTTACAGCAGAGGCACGACTGCAACATTTTGCTTTTTTGCACAGAGTACCTGTAAATAAAGACAATAGCAAAATTACACCGACGTCCACCGTGTTTAACTCCAAGTGAGTCGTTTGTGCCGCGTGTTTGAGAAACTCACTCCGAGGAGGACACTCCACAGGTTCCGCTGCAGGATGTGAGCAACACTGGCTTCACTGCTTGGCAAGTGCCTCTTTTCAGAACGACGACCTTCTTGTTCACCTCACAGTTCTTGCGAGGAGTACCTGGTGAGGGAGTGCCGCGCAGCGTTACTTCACAATGTAGATGAAAACAAGTCCACTACAACCGTTTGCTTGTTTAAATCCTACCGGCCTATTCCTGTGGCGCGATGAGGCGCACATGGACTTCAATAGTTGTTAAAGGTTTATGGTTCTTAAAAGGCTTTGTGTGATTTGAATTCATGTTGCTCCCCACTTATACATATACTTACATGTTTTGCAACAGCCATTTTTGTCACTCTGCTCCGTTCCCTGTAGCACAGATCAAACAGTGGTAAAACACAAATGTGCATCAATTATGTGCATTTCTCAACACATTTGTACAATAGATGTACAATATACATATTTACATATGTGTGTGTGATTGTATGTGCACGTTTGTGCTCAAGCCCCTCCTTTTAAAAGTCACTGTCGATTCCCATGTTACATGCAGGAGTTGCCACTTCAGTTGCTTGTTGCTGTTCTGACAGTTAGCCTATAGCGCAATGTTAACCTGGTGCAGCCTTTCCGCTCAAATAACTGCTCAACTAACTGCTCAACTAAGTTCCTTCATGTGTAATTTTGCAGCTAGCCTGCCAAGTAAAAAAGCAGGGCCCATCCAAGGTAACAATGTCCCTGCGAAAACGCTATTTTGCTGGTCCACAGCCTGTAGAGGAACCAAGCATGGAGTCAATTCAAAATGTATTTAGCTGCCAGTAGGTCTAGATTGTACTCACGGGAACGCAGTTTCGTGGATTGAAAGCAGGACATTTTGTGACTTGTTTAACTGTGATGAAGTCGCCGTTCTTCTTGGAACAAGTGTATTTTGTGCATTTGTCCTTTGGTGGTGTAAAAGTCTGGGAGTCCTGTTGGGAATGGAGAAAAAAGTTAACTGGTAAACATAAAAGCTTGCTCCATAATGTTGTGAATTCACGTGTCTGGTGTACTGTACTGACATTTAATGTCACGATCGGGAGGCCTGGGACATGCAGAAGACAGCTAGTCTTTTTACATGTTCCACAACATGATCCGAGCTGTGGCACCGTGACCCAGCCCTGAAAGGCAGAGACAAAATTCAAACTTCAGAGTCATTTAAATTAATTTCTTCTGCAGTTGCATATTTACACACATGCTTTCACAGCCTTGGTTAAGAACAAAACGGTGGTCTATGCACAAGCAGCTGTGCCATGAATTAGATTAGATTTCTCAAGGCACTTTTTGGTGTCACCCACAATTCCACACGTCAACTTGGGACTTCATCAACTAAACCAATTAAAAATTCCAAAATATTAATGTGTTTCGTTAACATTCGCATGCAGTAGTTACCGCGGCACACGGCGAGCAGTCAATTATAAAGCATGCAATCCTGTCAGCGATTGTTTTGGGATCCGGTTGGTTGAGACAATGGCATCGTGTACACGTGTCTTTTTCGAACTCCATGCCAGGCTGTAAACAAGCAGACGTACATGTGAGAAAACACCGTTATGTGACATTAGAGTTCAGTGAATGTTCAATTTTCATACAGAGAGAGAAAAGAAAAAAAAAACGTCTCGCTGCTGTCACACCTTGTACTCGGTTCCGTTGTGGACACAGACATTTTTCGGCGCTGAACAAAAAAGAAGGGATGAAGGGATGAGAATGTTCATAGCTGTTTGTAACGTTGAGCCCTTTGTCAGTTATTCTCTCACAGGGCAACTGAGACCGTTTGCACAAAACTTACCACATTTGTACACGGGGCAGCACCTATTCGAGGGGATGAACTTGATCTTAAAGCCAGGTCTGCAGGACGG
Organism: Thamnaconus septentrionalis; assembly: GCA_009823395.1. Classification (NCBI taxonomy): domain Eukaryota; kingdom Metazoa; phylum Chordata; class Actinopteri; order Tetraodontiformes; family Monacanthidae; genus Thamnaconus; species Thamnaconus septentrionalis. The sequence continues at coordinate 4,325,136 of CM020513.1, read as the reverse complement.
TGGTGGTGGACACCTCAACCTGTTACACTCTAAGAGGAAAAACAGAGGAGGTTAACAGGAAGTGGTAAAGGTCAAATTAAAATGTGTCTCCGAGCAGTGAAAAGGAATATTAATATTATTAAAAATATTATCTCCAAATTATACTCCACTAAAGTGGGAAGAAGACAGAGGGATGTATTATGGTTTCAGGTAGGTAGGGTGAATTAAGCCAAAATGCATCATCGTCATGAATTGTGGACATTTATCCAGAGAATGCTTTCATTAAAAAAATAACGAAGAATTCAAAAAACAAAGAAAGAAAATACATAACCATTCCAAAACAGAGTCACTCACTGCACATGGGCATATTACAGCAATCCTCCTTGTTCACCACCAGTGTCTCGCCGATATCGCACCGCAGTGGTTTTGGGCGAGGACACTTGACAGGCCTGCACGTCACGCTCATGGTGTCCTTGTCACACACGCATTTCGAGCACTTGCTCTCCCAGGTTTCACCGACCTGCTCGAGTGACGGAGCGACGTTAGCGCCACCTGAGACTCACCCCGCGGACGACTGAAGGTCGCAGCGCTTACCTTCATGGGTTTGCCGTTGGGACCGGTGCAACCTTGGACAGTTCAGACAGATGTGTCAGGCAATGAGTGACAAACTGACAGTTTTTGCATTTGGTTTTTCTTTCGGTAAAGTGAGACGTTCTTACAGGAGGCGACGCAGACGTCCCTAGTTGGACTGGACAGAACTTTTCCCTTGGGACAGTAGCATCCCTCCCTCAACACGTTGCTCTTGGTCAGGTTGTAGCCCACTTCTGATTCCTTCTCTGTATATTTGTCGTTATATCTGTAAGTAAAGGCATAAAAAAAAACACATTATTTTTTAGAAATTGTGGAAACAACTACATGCAATTTTTAGAGAATAAATTCTAAGGTCAATATGTATTTTGCAGCTTTGAGCTGAGGTGTCCCCGGGGCTTTGTGGTCGTTGCATTGTTGACCATTCATAGAAACGCTAACGCAGCCATTTTTAGAGCTAAATTTTATACATTTTGTGGTGTGTTATCCAAAGCATGAGCCAACGTTGCCATAAGTGTGATTACCTCGCATTGCAGGTTGGTACAAAGGGAGACCCACAAGCCTCGTAGACCTTATCTTTCGGGCAATTATGCTCTGGGCAACAAGAGAAGCAAATTGAAATCTTTATTAATATATCTGCTCCCCCCTCAGAACAATGGGAATAAAACTGGACTTAAGAGAAGAGCTCTCACTCACCACAACGTCCCTCAGAGGCGCCCCTCCAGTCCACGCAGATGTACGCCTCGGCGCAGGCCAAGGCGTACGCCTCCATGCTGGAACAGCTAATGTTGATGTTGGGCGTGAGGCAGACATCAAACACACAGGCATCGTGGTAGATCTTTGGTGAGATTTTTTTGTGGCATTTCTCGAACACCCTGAAAATTAAAAAAAAATGAGCAGGTTGTTGGCCAGAATTGACGGAGATGCAGAATGCCGCGCTGTGTGTTTAATCTTTTTTTTTTTCTCCCTTACTTGCTCAGCAAGATGTCGCACTGTTTGGGGTTGCATGGTTTCTGCGTGGGTGGGATGGGATCTGGAGGGGGCAGCTTGCCGCACTGGGGCAGTGAATCATCGGGTACGTGCCACTGGGATCCAATGTAGGTGCATGAGCTGTGAATGGTGCCGTTTGGCTGTCTGCAGTCGTTCTCCTTGTTATTGTCAAAGGTTCCTTGAGGAGGGGCAACGTGACGACATTTAGTGGGAGCAGTTCACTGACCCGAGGGGGGCAGTGTTGGGCCCATTTTCACCTACTGTTTCCAAGGCTGTGTCTCAATTCAGGGTATTCAGGCATCCTTCGAAGCCTGCATCTGAAGATCAGTTACGTCATAGCACTGCGCAAAGGCCTGTCTCGATTCACTAAAATTCGAAGGATGCCCCAAATCCACCCTTCAAATGCGCCCCACTTTTAGCCAATTCGAAAGATGCACCGCTACTATCAGCCTTCGCGGACTCCTGTATCCCAGGATGCTTTGCGTGCTGCTGCAAAGCATCCTGGGATCCTGGGAAGTCAGATGAAATGGATAATAAATTCTTAATGAATTTAAGAATTGAAATTTCAGATAAAATATTACGTTTTGGTTGGATATTACGTCATGGTTGGATGGCGAACCAATGGTTAGCATGATGCTATAAAAACGTCACTTCCGGGGTTGGCCAGCAGTAGCGAACGGCGGTGAAGCAACCAGGAAATACGCAGAAGGCTAGACCGTCCCATTTGGTTACCGGGGAGGCGGGTTTGGGTTCATCCTCTGTCAGCTGACAGAGGACCCAGCCGACGAAGGATGCAGACCCTGAATTGAGATACAGCCCAAGAGCTCTCTTCAAGAAGAGGAGGTCTCAGTGGGCAGAATCAACACCCAGCTGGGGGAGGGATCACCAACCAGGGGGAGGCCTTGTGATTTTTGAAAAAGGGCTCATTTCTATTTTAGCATAAGCTCTCTGAAAAGTGAAGCGAGTAAAAAAGTTAAATATGAAGTTTTCTCATTTCTGGGAAGTTCAGTGACAGACTAGAATCACAAACTTACAATAAATTAGCATTTTGTTATGCACAAAGTGGAAATTTGAATGTTGTGAGGCCCTTAAATGTGATCTTCCTAACTCATGACCAAACTCTTACCGCACAGCCCCTCTGTGTTCCCGTTGAAAAGAAAAAATGGCAGGTCGACAGTGAGCAACAGCCCTTTGAATACCACAGTGGCACCAATTGCTGGGACTTTCAGAAGCAGCACAATCCCTGTGCTCGTTATGGTGAAGTCATCATTTGAGTAGGCGGGAGTCACCCTCTGGCCATTGACCAGCACCTTGACAAATGCAGAGTTTCATAAGAGTTAGTGCTAGTGTTAGTGCTGCTTTGCAGATTAGCCAAACTTTGCCCCTTGGTACCTTGGTCTTAAGCTTTGGAAGTTTCTTCACCGACAAGACGACCTTGTAATTCTTGTAATACACAAACAAAGACCTTGAACACACTGCAATGCTGGAGGAGTCGCACAGCACGTTGTTGATGTGAACTGTGAAATTGTGACGCTTAACAATCTCTTTGACCAGGACAAATGTGCAGTTCTCCTGAAATGCGTAGTGGTGGTTGTCGAATGTGAAGTAGTGAGGATTTCCCCAAACAGCGCAAGTACCTGCAAGAACAGGGCCAAAGGTGATTTTGAATGGCCTTTTCTTCAGTTGCTTCAATCTCATTTTCAAGAAACAAAACAACACAATTTTTTTTAATTCCAACGCACCCCTGCATTCGTAGTGGAAACAGCAGCCTCCCTCATCGTAGACCCTCACTGGCGGTAGCTCGTTTTCACATGAAGGCTTTGTCAGTTTTTTGCATGAAACATACTCTGTTATGACCCGGCCTTTATCGCACGTGTGTGTTACGCACTTTGACTTCCATTGTTCTCCATCCTGTACGGTGAGAAAAAAATCCAACATTACAATTCAGACGGTAAAAAAAAAAAATCATCCAATCAATAAGTTTGCTGCTGTTATCTAGAGTTGGTCAGCTTCTTCTTTCAACAATATTGGGGATACAATAAAAAAAAATGCTGCTACTTTCCCCCCGCAATTGAACAAAACATTAGAACGAGAGATTATTTGATTTCTTCTGCCCTTCCTGTACTTCATGTCTTTCATCTACTTTTCAGGGACGTAACAGCAAGTGGACTGCTCTACATGAATTCAAATACCTTTCGAGGTGGCTTGAGATAATAACAACCTGTAACAGGCTCTGGTGTGGTGCTGGGGATTGGTGTGGTGGCAGGAACTGGAGTAGTGGTCTGTGGACACGTTCTGGAAAGCTTCTTTACTTTGCAAGTTTCAGTGCAATATGCAGAGAAGCACCAGCCGTCTCCGTCTGTCTCATTGTACATAAGGCTGTCTGAAGAACGAAAGAAATCAAGAGACAATGAAAAAACATGTAAAACACACATCAAAACTCAGTATATATGACACTTAGGCTCAATGTATGAGTTAACCTAATGAGCCTGTTTATGTGCACATCGAAAATCTGATATTAACCTGGTTTGAACCCTCTTTTGCCATGAAAACAACACCTTTATCTCACCTCAAACTAAATTTAAGGTCAAATCTTGAGCATACGCTAACTGCATGAAGGCGTGGGGAGTCTGCACACGTCGGCTACCGAGATGTGCAAACACCTTCATCACAATAGATATTCTTGCTGGAGTTTTACGCCTTTGTATGCGCTCCTTTACCACTACTATGAGAAGCTGGTCTCATTTCTAGGCAATGTTGACTTCCTCTGTAGGGCATGTGAAGGAGGGCAAAAAGATGGAGGGATGTCTGGAGATCACAACCATTCAACATATGGACATGGGACAATATTTTTGTGGCTGCTGTGCATGTGAATGATTCAGTTTGGACTATTATGTCATGCAGTGGATGAAAAAAGCAAGTTTAAAATAAGTGGCTGTTGGCAAACAGTTGTAAGACACGGATTGCCACAACAAGTAGGTCAATATAATCCAAATACCTCTGTTACTTCTGCGGTATGGTTAGGAGCATGGCACTTACTTGGTTTGAAAATCTGATCTTTGTACTTGCAGAAACATATGGTGGTCGTCAAGCTTGTTGTGGTGGAAATGGTCGTAGTAGTGGGTTTCTCTGTGGTTGTAGGAGTGGTTGTCGGAATAGTTGGAGGAGTGGTAGTGGTTTTTTTTGTTGTTGTGGTTGTAGGAGTGGTTGTAGGAGTTGTTGTCGGAGTAGTTGTAGGAGTGGTTGTCGGAGTAGTTGTAGGAGTGGTAGTGGGCTTCTCTGTGGTTGTAGGAGTGGTAGTGGTTGTTGGAGTGGTTGTCGGAGTAGTTGTAGGAGTGGTAGTGGTTATTTCTGTGGTTGTGGTTGTAGGAGTGGTTGTAGGAGTAGTTGTAGGAGTGGTAGTGGTTTTTTCTGTGGTTGTAGGAGTGGTTGTAGGAGTGGTAGTGGTTGTTTCTGTGGTTGTGATTGGAGGAGTGGTTGTAGGAGTAGTTGTAGAAGTGGTTGTCGGAGTGGTTGTAGGAGTGGTAGTGGTTTTTTCTGTGGTTGTGGTTGTAGGAGTGGTTGTAGGAGTAGGACTGCTTCCCTCTTGTCTTTGGGTTGCTGCGACAGTGGTTGATTTTGTGACTTCACCTGTGACTTCTTCAAAAGTCGTGCTTTGAGTTGTGCTAGTCGTTGTCGTTGGTGTGGTTGTGGGAGGCGTAGTGGGAGCTGGAGTGGGCTTCTCTGTGGTTGTGGTTGTAGGAGTTGTTGTCGGAGTAGTTGTAGGAGTGGTTGTTGGAGTAGTTGTAGGAGTGGTAGTGGTTTTTTCTGTGGTTGTGGTTGTAGGAGTGGTTGTAGGAGTTGTTGTCGGAGTAGTTGTAGGAGTGGTAGTGGTTTTTTCTGTGGTTGTAGGAGTGGTAGTGGTTATTTCTGTGGCTGTAGGAGTGGTTGTTGGAGTAGTCGTAGAAGTGGTAGTGGTTTTTGGAGTGGTTGTCGGGGTAGTTGTAGGAGTGGTAGTGGTTTTTTCTGTGGTTGTGGTTGTAGGAGTTGTTGTCGGAGTAGTTGTAGGAGTGGTTGTCGGAGTAGTTGTAGGAGTGGTAGTGGGCTTCTCTGTGGTTGTAGGAGTGGTAGTGGTTGTTGGAGTGGTTGTCGGAGTAGTTGTAGGAGTGGTAGTGGTTATTTCTGTGGTTGTGGTTGTAGGAGTGGTTGTAGGAGTGGTAGTGGTTTTTTCTGTGGTTGTAGGAGTGGTTGTAGGAGTGGTAGTGGTTGTTTCTGTGGTTGTGATTGGAGGAGTGGTTGTAGGAGTAGTTGTAGAAGTGGTTGTAGGAGTGGTTGTCGGAGTGGTTGTAGGAGTGGTAGTGGTTTTTTCTGTGGTTGTGGTTGTAGGAGTGGTTGTAGGAGTAGGACTGCTTCCCTCTTGTCTTTGGGTTGCTGCGACAGTGGTTGATTTTGTGACTTCACCTGTGACTTCTTCAAAAGTCGTGCTTTGAGTTGTGCTAGTCGTTGTCGTTGGTGTGGTTGTGGGAGGCGTAGTGGGAGCTGGAGTGGGCTTCTCTGTGGTTGTGGTTGTAGGAGTTGTTGTCGGAGTAGTTGTAGGAGTGGTTGTTGGAGTAGTTGTAGGAGTGGTAGTGGTTTTTTCTGTGGTTGTGGTTGTAGGAGTGGTTGTAGGAGTTGTTGTCGGAGTAGTTGTAGGAGTGGTTGTCGGAGTAGTTGTAGGAGTGGTAGTGGTTTTTTCTGTGGTTGTGGTTGTAGGAGTGGTTGTAGGAGTTGTTGTCGGAGTAGTTGTAGGAGTGGTTGTCGGAGTAGTTGTAGGAGTGGTAGTGGTTTTTTCTGTGGTTGTAGGAGTGGTTGTAGGAGTGGTAGTGGTTGTTGGAGTGGTTGTCGGAGTAGTTGTAGGAGTGGTAGTGGTTATTTCTGTGGTTGTGGTTGTAGGAGTGGTTGTAGGAGTAGTTGTAGGAGTGGTAGTGGTTTTTTCTGTGGTTGTAGGAGTGGTGGTAGGAGTGGTAGTGGTTATTTCTGTGGTTGTGATTGGAGGAGTGGTTGTAGGAGTGGTTGTAGGAGTGGTAGTGGTTTTTTCTGTGGTTGTGGTTGAGGGAGTGGGAGTGGTGGTGGTTGTTGTGGATGGCTCTGTGATAAGAAATAAAATCAGGGAAAAATACTTAAGATGGTCCTTTCTCATTCATTAGTGCAGAAATTTAAAATCCATTCCTACCTGGTGTGGTAAATTCAAACGTCGTAGTCGGAGTAGTTGGCACATGGCATTCCTCAATGGTTTTCTCAATATTTCCATTGTCTCCACACTCAGCAGTGATGCAGGATCCATTTCCATCAGTGGTGTTATAGATTATATCTCCATACTTAAACAAACGCCCTCTGAATGTACAAGTGCAGGCTGCAAGAGATTTTAACAACAGCGAACAACACTGTAATCGTTGAGTTTTTCCTCAACACGTCTGCCGAGTGATATGTGATGATGAAAGCCATACTTACTCTCGGAGTAGTAGCGACACTCGCTCTTCGTTGAAGAACAGTAACTAAGAACAAAATAAGGAATTAACAATACAAGTCAATTTTTTATTGTTTGTAAGTGTCCATCGTATAAACGAAAAGAAGACAAACAAAACAGCTTTTACCATTTGTAACAGTTTTCCTCTGTAGGCATCTCTTCCTCTTCATTATAATGATTCCCTTCTCTGTCATAGCAGCCACATTCTGGCTTAGATACACATTTCATACTGTTCTCCTCCAAGTATGGCCTCTTTGCCGGGCAGTTCGGGTAGCAACCTCAGAAAAGACATATCAAGTGAAGTTACTTCATTGATCCCCTTGGGGCAATCATTCATGTTAACTAAACAGGGCAATGTAAATTGAACTTTGAGGTGAAAAGGCCATTTGTTGGACGGTCAGCTTAGGTAATGTTTAGCGGGTTGCTAACTGCTAGCCACTTGTCAAGCAAACGCGCCCTAATTTGTTCTCTGTGGATGCTCATCCAATGCTGGTTTGCACTCTCCCTCGCTGACCTGTGCAGTTGGCATCCACGTTAGTGGAAACACACCCACAGAGAAGTTTCTGAAGCACCAATGGAGAGCCCAGTAATCCATTTTTTTTCTCAAAAGCACAGTGTGCTAGTACTCTGCATAATCCAACTCATTACCTCTCACCAAGGGAGGACAAAACTCTGAGGCCTGTACCTTCTAATGCTGGCAATCGACTGTCGCACGTTCCTGAAGGGTTTTTGCATGTCTTCTGGCATGGCTTTCCGCATGGCTCATAGTGCCACGCGCACTCTCCACTGGGGTTGTAATAATCACAGAAAATGGCTGATGAAAGAGACAAAAGGTGTGTCAACAAGACGCACAAAAGGAGGATTAAGGTCGACAAAATCTGTATAAGATTAAACAAACAACAAAGACGGCGTTGGAGCTTCAATTCATTTTTTTTGTTCAACTCCTGATGGGGAAGCAAACTGGGAGACTCACGGCATATTGAGGGAGTCCTCCACTTCACACAGACGCCTGCCGCGTTGCAGGCTGCCGCGTATGCGGCTACATTGGAGCAGAAGCATTCACAGTCTCCACCGTTGTCGCAGGAGCACGTGTCCCTCTTACACGACTGGAAGTACTCGTCCAAGTCCACCTTTTCAATAGAGGAAATAATGAATTCATTATTTTTTTTGGCTAAAAGGTCAACCTCACAAACCTCGACCAAGTTGCTCAGCGGTGTCCTTGCCTTTGAATGGCAAGCGGCAAACACTTTGCTTTTGATGATATTGCAATGCTTTGTTGCCCACGCCTTTTTGCGTGGGTGCTCGTCACAGCCGTCCTTTTCCAGGACCGCATCCGGGCAGTTGGGCGGCACTTTCCAGGTGTTTGCAAAGTCAAAGGCTTTGGTTACGACCTCGTTATTTCTGGAAGTGAAATCGTTCTTGATTGACCCATCGTAGTTTCCACACAGGCCACAGATATTTCCCTGGGACACGACAAAACCAGTCAGTTGTTTACATGGTGGTATACTTGTGAATCTGATTCAACCATTTCAAAATAGAGAGACAAGATTGTCCCATTTACATAAACGCTGCACCAAGTGATTGGATTGATTTGTGGGTCTCCATGATGCAACCATGCAACTGTGACCGCCTGTGACGTGATCACATGATCCCCAAGCCAGAAGACTGCCATTATTTAAGATGGAGTTGTTAGGTGGACCAGATTGTGCTCATATTGTTTCTGATCGGATCGAAACAAAACTACACCACCATCTCCGAGTCGATCGAAAATTCAAGTTTAATCAGATTGGAGTGATGATATGACGCATTTAATCTGATTACTTACGGTTCATGTAACTGCACCTGACGAGTCAAAGGAACTGAACCACAACATAGTTTTTGGTGAAAACATCGATCAGCTCTGTTACCTTAAATGAGGAATCGAGTTTAAGCATTAGTTGTGTCTTCTTGTTCCATATGAGCATGAGGCCATTCGCTGCCTCGACGACCTGATAGAGACCCATGGTGTAGATCTTATAGGAAATCTCCGGCCCCCGTTTCAGGTTCTTGACTTTGACACCATTGCTTGAAAGTAGAACTAATTTGTTCTAGAAAATATATGAAAAATATGAAAAAAAAGAATGACAATGTGCACACTGTATCAAGAGGGCAGCGTTTAAATATGCGCATACAACACTTTTATCTACCCCTAAGACGAGCTTGAGGGAAAGGGAGCAAATGCTGTTGGTCGTTCCACACGAGTTGCTCTCGATGTGGACCCTGAAGGTGCCCTCCTTCTTGTTTCTACAGTAATCCTTCAGAAAAAAAAAAGCTGTCAGTCTCACGGCGGTAGCAGTACAAAAGAAAACAAAAAAATCAATAAAAAGATGATATGTGCTATACCTGTGCCAAAACGTAATTACAGTCCCCGAGAAAGAAGAACTTCTTATCATCAAAAGTGGTGTAATGACCTTCTCCGTGCACTGTGCAGGTGGCGTCGCATGCGCGCTTTGTGCACCCCCACTGCCCCGCATTGCATTTGCTGTGGACCAACGACATTGGATCATTATTAAATTTCTTTGAGCCATAACCGATGAGGTGGATGAGCAAAAATAAATAAAAAATGGCTGAGAGGTTCACCAGGTGTTGCACTGCTGGGTGATTTTCTTTCCGGGGGGATGAAAGACATTGTTGTACTCGCAGGGACACTGCTGCCTCTTCACACAGCCTCCTCTGCCATCCTCCAGCTGGCCCTTAGGACACATGCAGCCAGACTTGCACTGCTGCCGGGGCTATGGGGCCAAGCAACAATGCATTCAGTGAGTAGAAGAGTGTGGATACTTTTTCTTTTTCTTTTTTTTTAGTATTCATGTCCATAAATGACTGTGCACTCACACAGTCCTTGTCCTGAATCTGGCAGCTGTCTGGGCACTCTACTCCAGCCGTCCCCGGCCTGGCATTGGTGCAGTTGAAGAAAACCATTGGCTTCTTGCACACTGGCAAAATTTTTTTATTGGGTTATTTTAAAAGAAGGGGATTTTAACTTATCTTTAGAATTTTAACCTCCGCCTCCCATCTCCCGCAATGACAGTGCACGGCGAGAAGCCAAGTTGTTTTTTTTTGGTACCTACCTGGAACTATTCCGTCTCCTGTGCATTCCAGTTGCCCGTTATGGCAGGTACTGCAAAGCAAAAAAGTGCCTGTTAGAGATGATTCAGTTTTTGTTTTGGAAAACAAAAACATAAGCACAAGTTGATTCCTGCGAACTGCTGAGTCATTATTTCTGTTTCTGCAACACACACGCACACGTATATATGTATTTATGTATGTATGCATCCATGACGCACACACAATTATTCAGGAAAAGCCCTGAGACGATGTGTTTTGAAGAGAGATGGTGAAAGGCAACTGGATGGACCTTCTGTCTATTGTCAACCAATCAGACAAATTTGTTTGCCAGGAGTCTTTCTCGGGGATGGGGGTCCACTTGAGATGTGTCATACGTTGGGTGGCTTCACTGTACGCAATGTAACTCTTAGGATAGTTTAGGGACCAGTGTTGGTGAGTAATCTATTTCTAAGTAATCCACTACTGTAAATAAACTACTTTTTGAGTAGTGGAGTAATGTAATGGGTTTACTTTGGCAAAACTGGTAATTATATCATAATTACTTTATCAAGTAACGATTCCGTTACTTTTCCGAAATATTTTGTAAGCTAATAATGTCCTATTATCCTGAAATTTAGAAAAACAATAAAAAACAACGATGTCGCTGATTGATGATGCAGGCTTGTATGCAACGTCATTGATGTGCGACAACGCACCAAAACAAGCATGGCGGCGGCGAAAGAAAAAACAGCGATTACGTTTGTCGCTGAAAATGCAAACATTATTTTGAGTTCATCTCATCTAAATCAAAGAATATTGTGGTTCATTGTACGTTATGTGCAAGGAAACAAGACGTTCTCAACTTCGAAAATATCCACGTCTGTTACTTTATCTTTTTTAACTCAAGTAATTAGTAATTGATTACTTTTTAAACAAAGTAGTTGAAGAAGTAATTAGATTACTTTTAAATAAGTAATCAGTAATCAGTAGTTGGACTACTTTTTTTGGAGTAATCCCAACAACACTGTGAGGGACTAAAAGGTAGTCAAGCAAGCAAAACCCTTCTGTGCTTCTTCTTTTAGTAATTCCACCCACTTCTGACAAAACTGGTGCTTCCGCCAAGTGACAAAGTTCACGCCCTTTCCCACGTTCTCGCCCAAAGAAGCATCACTGATAGGTGTATTTTGAGATTTAAAGAGAATAACAAAATAAAATTGCGAGAGCTCATACCATGATTTCCCCTTCACGCGGATAGTCTTCTTGGCCCGTATCACCTTGTTTCCCAGGTAACATGGACACTTTGCGGGGGGCACGCACTTTTTTTTGTCATTGAGGAAAGTTCCTTTAGGACATATGCAGCCGTCCAGGGGTGTAAACTGAACCTTACAGGTTTGGTCCGGTTGGCCCAGTGAGCGGCAGCTGCCGTGGCAGCTTGTCGTGTAGTACTCGTACTGGAAGTTGCTCGGGCAGTCCTTGGTGTATTTCTCTTTGGGAGGAAATGGAGGTCGGATTTTCTTTAGTCCCAATTAAGTAGCGTTCAAGGGGTCCATTCACACGTTATTCTTTTATTTGTAACACACACCGCACACGGTTTTCCTCCATCCGCGCATCCGCACTCCCTCGGCGGCACACGCGTGCACGTAGGAAGACATGGCGGCGCACATGCAATCCTCGCTGTCCTCGCAGGCACACGTGTCATACATGCAGGCCTGCGTAGAGATGGACAGGTGGGTGAGACAGGTCGGCGGACAGACACCTGGGAGTGAACGCTCGCGTGCTCGACTGCCATTGCAAAAGGTGGGAACTGATGCAGCTTACAGACTGGTACTCCTGCGGGTCGACCTCACTGTGGCACTTGGAGAAAATCCCGTTGGGTTTGGTCAGCAGGGAGCACATGCGATTGGCATATTTCTCTGCAAGTTAAATAGATAAATACACACCAGCGATGTTGATGAGACATGAACTTTGCTGTTTTGTTGATCCTTCTTGTGAGTCGCTCACATTGGGAGCAAATGACTTTCTTTTTTTTTTTTACGAGTTTCTTCAGTGAAGTGATATTGTGAGTGTCGGCGTCACCTGCATGTGGCAGTCCTCGCAAAAGATAATCGCAATCACAGCTTAGTAAGTAATTCCACTCGGTGATGCTCTTCTTGTTCATCTTTGAAAGTTTGACTGATGTAGCGAGGCTAACTCAGCAGGGTGGGTCTTAGCAAAAGTGTCTGGACTTGCTTCTCTGGCTGCGCTCCAACCAGCGGAGCTAACTAACAAAACCTGGTGTGACTGTCAAACCACCAAGAACGATGCAGTGACACGATGCATGTTTGAGGTAGTTGTAAGAATGGTGTGCTTGGATGTGTGAAGTGGACAAAAATGCATTTATATATCTTAGTACAGTGGTCGTAGGTAAGCATATACTTTGGTAGGGAGGCTGATATCTGCTCATCACAGGTCTGTGACAGACTGAGGTTTGTGTTTCAGGAACCTCTTTGTCACTTTGAAATGTTGCAATCTGGGAATTTTGACAACTTTAGACTTTAGCTAAATGGAAATGTTAGTTAGACCTACACACACACACACACACACACACGCACGCACACACACACACACGCACGCTACAGAATGATAAAAGCTGCATTCTACAAAGAGACATTGTTGTGTGGGTTTCACCGACCCTTCCTATTGTTCACCAGACAGGGGTGCTGTCCGCCGCCTCCCTTTTCAATGGAGGGACATTTTTCATCCGTCCTCCACGTCTTAGCAAATGCGGTGGCTGTCCCTTCGATCAAACCGTTCCTGCACTTGAAGTCGTCGGCCTCCGCCTCATTAAAGTCTCCGCAAAGGCCTGGAAGGGATTTTTTTTTCTTTTTACAAATCACGACATCCAGTCAAATATTTCGGTGCAGTTTGCATCAGCAGCCGAGACGCACCTCTTAGCCTCCCCCGCAGGGAGCGTTTGACCTTGATGTAGACCTGCATGGTGGGGACAAGCTGTATGACGAGGACGAGTCCACTCGGGTTGTTGGTGGCGACCACGATGAAAAAGTTTGTCGGACTGAAGACGCTCACGTCGTCTGGAGGAGACGGTGCCAGTTACATAATCCGCTCAGTCGCAACAAGAGACAAGTGACAAGAGAGAGACTCACCTGCTAAGATGGGCATCGCTGAGGCCACTTTTTTATACACAACGTTTCCGCTGGCTTCCACCACAACCTCCTGCAGTGCAGTGGTTGAAGAAAGCAAAACAAAACAAAGCACAAAACAGTTACATTGTAACAGTTTTAACAGTGACGAAAAATGTGCCCTTTTTTTTTTTTTTTTGCCAAACTGGCAAATAAAACTTGTTTCAGAACTAACCGTGGGGTCTTTGTCCTTATTTTTGTGTAGCATCAGGGTGACTTCGGTCAGACAGGTGCATAGATGTGATTTTTCGCATTTGCCCAAATTTCCGAGGACAGTGAACTTACTCGACATTTCCTAAACATTGAGATGAGAGAGAGAGAGAGAGAGAGAGAGAGAGAGAGAGAAATTAACAAATAAAAATGGAATTCCCGAGTGTTGATCCAAATGCAACGTGTTGTATGTTGGCTACAGTTGCCTGCTGTTGTTGTGCTTACGTTTGTCTCTGTGGGATTAAGTCAAACTCACTTCGTGCTGTCAACCCCCACCAACCATGATGACAATTAATTATTAATTATAAAATCACTCCCATTCCTAGGTGCCCAGTCTTCTGACATGATATCATCAAATACCTCTTTTTTAATGTTATACCCATTTTCTCATCCTATCCAACACTATGGCACAACTCCAGGGTCGTTCATCAACCATGCCTCAAAACCCGACGGGAGGGCAGAGGTTCTGTTTCTATTCCCCCCGCTGACCCCTCACAGAGTTCCTTCCGACAAAGGCCTCACCTTGGAGAGGACGTAAGTGCAGTCCCCGTGGTAACTGTACGTCTTGCCGTCGTAGGTGGAGAAGCGGGAGCCTCCCAGTACGGTGCACGTGGCGGAACAGTCTTTCTTTGTGCACTTCCACTGGCCGTTTTCGCACGTGCTGCATGTCGACAATGGCACAATCAGCTCGAAGGGGCCGAAGACAATACTAAATGCCGGGCTGACGTCAAGGCCACTCACCATTCCTTGCACGCCTTCTTGTAGGATTCTCCCGGCTGATATGCCTTGCGGTTGTGCATGCAGGGGCACTTCTCCACGGCGATGCAGCCCTTCTTATCGATGTCGTTGAACACAGTTCCTAAAAAGAGGGAGAGGGGGAGAGGTAAGGGGTGGGTAGAAGAATTGTTGACATCCGCAGTTGCGCACTGTGCAAAATCAGTGTCCAACAGCATTAATTGCTTCGCGTGTAACGTGCAGGTTCGCTTGGTCACTCCTGGATTGTCAGGAGTAACATTTCATGATGGACTTCATTGATAGATAGATAGATAGATAGATAGATGGTTGGGAATCTACCTTCAGGACAGAAGCACCCTGCCACACAGTGATCATCACACTCTTGGCTCAGCTGAGGGTAGCTGCATGTGTCAAGACACGGGCCGCCGCATTCTCTGTACACCATGTTGAAGGGGCACTGTTTTTCTTTGAGACACACACAAATAAACACATTAGAAACAATAAATTCTGACCTGTAGGTCCAACTTGCAAAGGTTGTGTCGTTTGGAGGGTTTATTTTCTTTACCACACAGTTGTTTGTTCCACGCCTTGGGTTTCCCGCCGCCGTGCGCGCAGTGGTGGGAATACTCGGCCATGGTGGAGCACAAATTCGAGACGCTGTTGCTGTCGTAGCGCAGGTCGATCATGCAGACTTTGAGGAAGGCGGGCGTGTTGACCACCTTCTGACAAGACTCCACGGCCTTGACGATGAGGAAGTCCTTGCACGTGTCGAGCTATCGGTCCAAGCAGAGGCGTCTTTAGGATGTGGCCCCAGTCACATTTGTTACTGCTCAGCTCATTGTGTGTGTGTGTGTGTGTCTTTTCAACACACCTCAGTTCCACAGGCCTCTCTGGGTTTGGTGGCAGCGGCCTCACAATTTTCTGCGCCTTCGTCCACTTTCCACAGTTCGGTAAAAAAGTCCAGCGTCACAGTCTGCTTGGTTTCTGGAGGCGAATGAAAGGGTGACTGACGGACTGATGGACAGACTGTCCCCAGGTCACCCTGGGGTTTTTTTTTTTTAAGTTTTTATTTTAGATTTACCTTGATTGACAAAGTCGCCACCGACTCCATTATTGTCTCCACACAGGCCGCATGTTTGATTCCTGTATTTATCCTCAAGCTCAATCTTTAAGTAAGTGGGGGGAAAAAGGAGGGGATAAAAATGACCAACTCCTTTCACAGTTCATTACAGTTATTCTGTCCTCTCATCCATCTGTGTGCTGTTTAATCAAACGTCAGCGTTGTTTTGTTTGTTTTGCAAATATTTAAAGAACGCTGTCTGACAGGCAAAATCAACCGTCTGCTTTAATTGTGCTAGTAAGTGTTTAATTTTCTGTTTGGGGTTTGGTGTACCGACTCACAAGAAGTGTCTGGAATCTGCTTTCTGACCAATAGATGGCTTTAAGTCTGACGTGCTGGGCCTTTAAAGATTATTTTCCCCAATCGCTTGCATTGAAAATCACACTTTAGAGAGCACACAGTCTGCACGCGACCTGAAAAGTAGATCCCAGGTCACTTTATAGCAAATACATAGACTGCTGCCAAAAAGGCCTCATTTTGGCTGCAAATGTACTCGTTTGAACAGAGTGTCTATGTTTTTGTTTCAGAATAAAAGAAATGTGAAATTACATGCCGTAAGAGAAGGAGACCATGTATGTACACTATTTCTCTATAAATAATGATGTTTACAAATCACAGGGTGTAGTCTCCTTATTGTGCATTGCTGCCCATATAGAATAAGAACATTTCAAAATGGAAGAGGAAATAGAATTAAGAAGAAGAACTGATGTGCAAATTGTGGTATTTCATGTTTGCTTTTCTTTTCAATCTTTTTCATGTCAGTTTGTTTATCTGTATATCACTTCATTCTTTCATTTCTTTTATTTCTTAGGTGCTTTGAGAGAAAAAGTCAGGGGTAGGAAAAAAGTACCGTCAGGGAGTCTCCTTCATTCCACTTGGCAACCAGACCCAGCCTTGCCTTCACTATCACACTGGAGCCAAAATTTCCAATTTTAATACCAGAGTGGCTGTATGGTATTGCTGTCCTAAAGCCAAAAACAAAACATTTAGCTAGGGAATCACAGAATAGCCAATTAAAAAGAAAAAAAAAAAGACTTTGACAACTCACACTTTCTTGTCGATGCGGACGAGCCCATCGGATAATTCCACAAGCACTCCGTCCAGACGCAGGGTGGCCTTCTGGATGGTGGGCAGCCCCTCCACCTCCACCCGCTGAATCTGAACGCTAAAGTCCTTGTAGCCTTCCACACAGTGTCTGGCTAGGACGTAGTTGCAAGTGGAAGGGAAGTGGTAGAAGTCTCCATCAAAGGTTCTGTAGTGGTAATTGCCCCAGGTGCTGCAGAAGTCGTCGCCAGAGATGACTGGAGTGTGGGTATATTCAAAATATAAGCAAAATCAAAACAAAATCAGGCAACAGTTGGTTTTTGCAGTGTAAATTCTGTGGGCTTTCTATCGCTGGAAAAAAAAAAGGCTGGATTTGCTGGAATCTCCGGACCAGGACATTTTGGATGAGTTAGACAAAAACGAACAAACAATAGAATCCACTTAATACATGAACAACAAATCAAACTCAAACAGGTTTCATCCCGCTTTTTAATGCATCTGTGCATGAAGCGTACTAACCGACGTCTGCAGCCATCCCCAGGTAAACGAGGAGCATCACCCGGTGAAACGGCATCCTGGCTGATCCCATGACCACTGAGCATTCCTTGCCCTGATGGTGACTGCCCTGGCTCTATCAAAGTCATGTATTATACATCTTTTGATGTTTGCTCATCGGGAGGGGTGAAAGAAAAACATTTTTTTTCGGGTGTCAACCCTTGCGGTTTTTTTGGTCTGCTCTTCAGATCACACCCATGGTACAAGTCGCTTCTACCAACACCTCTCTCTCTCTCTCTCTCTCTCTCTCTCTCTCTCTCTCTCTCTCTCTCGTACTCACACATCTCGGCCAGCCACCTGAGAGACTCATTGGCCTCGTTCCATGTGTTCCAGTAAAGAACAGAGAGAACTTCCCCTCTGAGGTTTTCCTGTCGGTTGCAAAGAGCCCTTCTCCTTATACAGACACAGGACAGTGTTTCAAGTTTTGATTGTAGCTAAAGTGTCAGCAAATAAAAAAAAAACAAGCAATGGCTGAAAAGTCAACAAGGACGATAGTTATTAACTTGAATTAAAAAGACATATGTAGAATAAAAGTAAAAACCCTCTGTTCAAGCCTTCGTCACCCCATCCTTGTTGTCTTGCCGTTTGAGAGGAAATTATTCTTAATTTTCACACTGAAAAAAAAAACAGACTGATACCATGATATCCATGATGCACTGAGCAACACAACACAGTGCAGTGGGATGAGATGTTTTCTTAATTGTAGGTTGGTCTCTTCCCAATAACGTTCTGCTGTGGAAAGCAGGAGTTATTCTAGTTTGACGCCTGTCACAACAAGTCATGTTATATTGCTTCTAAATAAAACTGGCACAGGGTTGTTTGGTTTATCGACCGTCCTCCCTGGATCAACACGGTGTTGGCTACAGCTGAAACGTCAGGCAGCCGTCCTCCTGTTTGCTCTTGGAGGAGCTCCTGTGCGAGCAGCTATCCCAGGTCACTAAGTGCGGAACATCGACAAGCGGCAAGCTTTGGCGAGGCCGAGCGTACCGGCTGAGGTTCCCACTTCAATGAGAAGGATTTGAAACAACACTGTCATGTAGAGCTGTTGCATAAATAGAAATAGATCAATTACACTGATAGAAGGCAGTTGGTTTGGTGACAAACGAACAAAAAAGGAAATCATCGACCACACAGAGCATCAGGCTGCAAACCATATGAGTGTTTTTCATCTCCACCCTACTCTCCTTGCTTCAAAAAGCTCCCTACTTTTTTGTAAGTACAAGGATTAAAATTGGGTTCTGTGAAGATACAACAGGTATTTTGTTAGATTTCAGGCTGTAATTTAAATGTTTTTCATCTGAATATTTCGTGAGATGGATCTGCACAAAGTAATCCAAGTTGGTGAAGTGAAATGAGAAAAAAATATATAAAAGAATAATTTAAAGAAATAAAAAAGTGGAAATTGGCATGTGCCAATAGGGGGGTGAATACTTTTGCAAGGCGCTGTATATGTACCAATAGATGTACACACACACATACACACAAATATATATATAATGTATATATATATACACATATGTATGCATTTGCCAAAGGGTTGAACTATTATTTTAATAAGACTTAAAATATATCTATATATAAAACATATATTTTCCATACTGTGTTTGTTTATGTGTAGGCTGCATATTATTCCTCAATGAATGATGACGCAAACACAGAAGAGCTACTGCTTGCATTATTTTATTGGTGCAGATAAAGTGCTGACAACCATTACCAACCGCGGAATGACAGAAATAAGAACAATGTGGAAAAAGAAAAAGAAAAATAATCATCACATCCCATTAAAGTTGATGCTGGGTACATGAACGCTTGCGTCAGGCCAGCGTGAAGCTCCTCCTCCTGCGGGCGGGCGACGGGGCCGCGCAGTCCGCCTGCACACATCCGCACTCGTCCACATGGGTGTAGGTGAAGGGGACGACCTCTCCGTTGGTGCACTGCAGGTTGACCGTGCGGTTGGCGTAGCGCATCTCCTTGCAGCAGGAGCACGAGTGCACCAACGCGGAGGCCATTTGAGAGTACCTGGAAACGAGGAAAGAGGCTGATCAGCGAAAATGCCGACCACATCTCCGCACCTTCTGGAGCTTTCGGCTTTTGGATTGTTGGTCAGGTGGAGGCGACAGAACGAGCTCTTACGTGGTGAAAGTACTGCAGGCTCCTTCACAGTAGGGTATATCAATCTCGTGGCTGGACTGGCAGTCCTTGTGTGTCACTTTTGTGAATTTGGACACCTTCTTGCAGGCCTTCTCCTTCTCCACACCTTTTTTTTTGTTTTTTTTTAGATGAGACACAGTTAGCAGTGCATTTGTTTGTTAATTTTCCCCCTTGATAATTAAACATTAATATTTTCATATCTTATTTTTTTTGATTGACAGCAGAATTTAGTCATAATAAAAAATAGTTTGTTTGAAATGTGACAAAAACAGGGAGGTGACAGTGGGCAGAGCCTACACCCGGCTGGGAGTGTGGCCATTATCATGGAAGATTTATCTAACAGGTATCTATACTAGACACACTGCAAAAAAAAACAACCAAAAAAACAGTATCATGAAATAATTTAATACTTCATTTAAATGATCATACTTACAGGTTTTACAACAGCCATTTGCTTTAGTCTGAATCGTGTTCTAAAAACAAAGACAACAAGTTGTTTTTTTCCCGCCACATTCTAAGTCACAGTCATTCCAACAAAGTCACACGCGGAAGATGACACTCACAGGTTCACAGTTGCTTTCCTCGAAGGGGGGGCAGACGATGTGTGAGGACATGGTTGCCAGAGTGTTGTTGTTTCTCATACAGGTGAATAACTCGCAGGCATTGCCAGATCGTGACCAAGTCTGTCCAGGCTGGAGAGCAAAGAAGGCACACACATGCAAACACACACACGCGTCATGACGCTGACAAAAACGCGCATTCTGTGAAGTTGGCACCCGTCGAAATGCCACGACTTACCCCCACAAGCGTCTCGGTGCTGTTGAATTTGAGGATGCAGTGTGTCTGCACACACCTGCCGCAGCAATCATCCTTGGTCATCTCCACATATTCATAACCCTGAGGAGGAAAGAAAAGCAATCTAGTGCTTTCCGAAAAAGGCATCAGCGTAGACATTGGTGCGGTATGCATCTTGTCTCTGAAGGGACACGCCATCGACTTACCATTCCACAGTTTCTTTGACATGGTGGGAACGTGCAACTTATCTTGAGTAGACCGGTTGCTAACTCGACCTCATTTGAACAAAGACAGTCTTGACAGGGCACCACGGGAACTGATGAGCCAGGCTAGTAAAATAGACGACATATTTAATGTTGTTACACATAAGGTTGGCGTGTCAAGAAATGTACTCATACACCAACCTTGAATTTAAGGTTTGTTTGTTTTTTGTTTTTACCTTGTACTCAATATCTTTGTGGACACAAACTATTTTGGGTTCTAGAGGAAGGGTAAGCAATGGAAGTGAGGTAAGAAAGGGATTTACTTCATTACGTTTTCAGTAATTCAACATAACAGGAACTCACCACATTTGAGCTCGGGGCAGCATTTTCCGTCAGGAACAGAGACAACTGGCAAAAATCCCACTTGGCAAGTATTGGGGATGCCTGGACACTTGTCGGCTTGACATTCTTTCAAGATAAAATGATTAATTTGATCAGTGTTACCATGGGAAACGCTGAGAGTACATATTGCATTTTTAAGGAGGTTAGTGCAAAATTTCAAATATTTAATACATCAAAGTTGTGCACCCTGTGAATGAGACAGCATCTACACACAGTGGATTTGTGTGATGATGCCACATTTGTTTTTGTTTTTTGTTTTTCCTTAAGACTGTTGAACTGAGTTTTATATATAGCTCCTTAAAAATTTTAGGTGACAAGTGTGCAGTGGTGCCTTTGTGTCTTACGGCATGAATAGATGGAACAGCATGGGTCAGCTGGATTGGTTTGGTTCACGGGGACAAACCCTGGCTCTATGCAGGCTGTTGGAGGTGGCGCTGGACACACCTTGGGCTTGCACAACACAGCATTTGTGGACTCCTCACAAATGCAATTCTGGCACTTGTACTCAAACCTCTCACCAAACTGAAAGAGAAAACTAGGACGGTGACTTCAGTGGGAGAATACAAGGTAAGATTTGAAGGCAACCTGTACGAGAATGTGTTGCTCACCTCACGAGGAACGCCATCAGGATCGAGACATCCTGATAGAAAATAAGAGATCCTGTAAGACCATGTGATTGACAAAATATATCCGGCTTGGTCATAGCATCAGTGAGACAACACACTTACCACACTTCTCAACACATATACCAGACTCTTTGTTGAAGAGTACGGTGCCGTCTGGACAGAAGCAACCCTCCGTGGTGAAGTTACTGGTTGGTTCAGATGGACTGTAATTTTGAATATTCAAAGTTAATGAATACCGTATATAACCAGGACAGATTTTGTGTCACAACTAATCATAATTACCCTTTATATGTAAATATTCTCTGATATATAAATAGCAATTTGCTTTTGTGGAAACCTACTTGTCACAGGTTAGCGGCTCTGCTGGACCACACGGCGTGTAGACTTTGTCTGATGGACAGTCACTCGCTGTAAGTGAAAGACAAAGAATTGCTTCATTTTGGTCATCGTATTTCAAATAAATAAATCTGCAGCAGTTTGTGCACAGTTTACTTGCTTTTTATAAAGAAAAAAAATGTTTGCCCAGACCCCTGCATTATTGAAAAACAAACAAACAAACAAACAACAATAAAGGACAGTTTACCACAAAGTGTGGTATGGTTCCTCCAGTTAATGCAGACTCCAGCCTGAGCGCACGCAGCAGCATAAGCCTGCAAACTAGTGCATTCAATTGCTGGGTTGGAAACATGGCAGCTATCAAAAACACATCCTTTGTAGAAACTGTCAGGGGATAAAATGGGATGGCACTCTGCAAAGATACTGTGAATAAATGAAAATCAGAGGCATGTTTGAAATTGACTTTTTTATGCATATATTTATATGTTTTATGAATTTACAAAAGAAAAAGGTTAGGTGACGTGTACCTGCTGTTGAGCATTTCACACATAGAATCCGGTGTGCAAGGATTGGTAGGTGGAGTTGGTGGAGCTTCAGGTGAACTGGTTGGTGGAACAACAGGTTTCTGGCATTCAGGACGGCTAATGTCCTCTACAACCCAATAATCAGCCATAACGGAACAGCTTGGAACCAGCTGCCCTGATGGTAACCTGCAGTCATCAGCTTGGTTGTTATTGCAGGTTCCTGTCAGCAGAATCACATTCCAATAAGTATTCTTTTCAAAACCTTTCAAAACTATTATTAAAAAAAAGTTTTGTTTAAAAAAAAATGGAAATGTGACATGAAGATGCTCCTACCACAGTGTCCCTCTGTGTTATTCCCAAAGAACTTATATGGAAGATCGACAGTAAAGCCCGTAATTCCAAATGTAATGACCACATTTAGGATTGGAATCTCGAAAATCAATTTCATGGCAGTGCTCAAGACCTTAACACCATTTTGTGAATAAGGTAGTTTTAAAGCAATGTCATTTTTAAGTGCCTATGAAGAGAGGGGGTTGATGGAGAAAATCATACATGAATGTATATCTATATGTATACACATATAACTAGTGGTTCTTAACAGTGAAATAACACTTGCAGGTATTGTGAAGTTGCTCTTGTAAATGTCAGAATGCATAATAAAGTTTTTATTTACCTGTAATTTTGCAGCTCCAATCAAATTATGATTCACAAATGTAAAAACTTCTGTTCCATATGATATGATTATCGAACGTGGACAAGACACTTCTTCAGTGGGATCACATAGGACATTATCAATATAAATTTTTAAGTTTCTCTTTTGGACAATCTCTGTCATTAAGACATATGTACAGTTCCCTTGATAAGTATAGTAGAGTCCATCAAATGTAAGGTAATGAGGATCACCCCATCCTTCACAAACACCTGAAAAGTGAAAGGAAAAATTTCAGATTAAAAGTAAACAGCGTATGTGAATAAATATGCAATATATCATATATTTAACTATAGGCGCTTACAATCACAAACATAATGTTGGCAACAGCCGTACTCATCATACGCAAGAACTGGATCCTTTCCATTGGCACAAGTGATGTTCTTAGGGGGTGGACACTCATATGGAATAATTTCAATTGTATTGTTCTCAATGCATCTAGCCATTATACAGTCACACAATAAGAAGATCTCATTTTGCTGAAAAAAGAAAATATATATGTCAAAGAAAAGGTATCTGATGTGAAAGATTATTCTCTATCGGACGTGGAAGATGCTTGAACATTCTTACAGTAACATTCCATTGAGGGCAATCAGGTTCAGGAGGTGGAGGTGATGGCGTTGTTGTCACATTGCATGGTCCAGTTTTGTTTTTTAGTTCACAAATATCAGAGCAATTCATTGTAAGACAAATGCCTAATCCAAGATGTTGCTCAAAAATTATGATATCTCCTGCAGGTAAATATACATTTAAAAATGTGGATTAAACAGTGTGATATGAAGTGAAAAAAGAATAATTGGTAACACGTTTGTGACACTTTTCTTTACCTGGTTTGTAATGCTGGCCATTAACAGTACATACGCATTCGGTAGTTGAAATGGGCCTGGTCACTGGAGAAGTGTGGATGGACGTTATTGTGGTTGAAGTAGTTGTGGTCAGAGATGGTGTAGTTGGAGAAGTCAGTGAAGTTGGGATTGGTGTAATTGAAGAGGTTTTGATTGTTGTTGATGGCGTACTTTTCTGACTAACTGTGGATGGTGTGCTGATCGATGTCAAGGTATGATCGGAAACTTGAGGGGGTGGTGACGCAACTGTACCAGTGACGACAACAGGGAAAGTTGTATGATTTGTAGAAGAAGTTGAACTTGATGGTGTTGTAGTTGAAGACGGTAGTGTTGTTGGAGATGTCTGGACGGGGATGGTT
The DNA here is from genome assembly GCA_009823395.1 of Thamnaconus septentrionalis. Classification (NCBI taxonomy): domain Eukaryota; kingdom Metazoa; phylum Chordata; class Actinopteri; order Tetraodontiformes; family Monacanthidae; genus Thamnaconus; species Thamnaconus septentrionalis. Next base: position 4,301,214 of record CM020513.1, on the reverse strand, counting down.
GTTATAGAGGTAGTTGTTGGAGATGGAGGTTGAGTTGGAGAGGTCTGGAATGGTGTGGGTGTTGTAAAGATTGTGGGTGAAGACGTTGGTTTTGTCGGAGAAGTCTGGTGAGGTGTGGGTGTTGGAGATGGTGGTTGTGTTGAAGGCGTTTGGATGGGTGTGGTTGTTGTGAAGGTTGTGGATATAGACGGTGGTGTTGTTGGAGATGTCGGGACAGGGATGGTCGTTATAGAGGTAGTTGTTGGAGATGGAGGTTTTGTTGAAGAGGTTTGGATGGGTGTGGTCGTTGCCAAGGTTGTGGGTAAAGATGGCAGTGTTGTTGGAGAAGTCTGGTGAGGTGTGGGTGTTGGAGATGGTGGTTGTGTTGAAGGCGTTTGGGTGGGTGTGGTTGTTGTGAAGGTTGTGGGTGAAGATGTTGGTTTTGTCGGAGATGTCGGGACAGGGATGGTCGTTATAGGGGTAGTTGTTGGAGAGGGAGGTTTTGTTGAAGAGGTTTGGATGGGTGTGGTCGTTGCCAAGGTTGTGGGCGAAGAAGGCAGTGTTGTTGGAGAAGTCTGGTGAGGTGTGGGTGTTGGAGATGGTGGTTGTGTTGAAGGCGTTTGGGTGGGTGTGGTTGTTGTGAAGGTTGTGGGTGAAGACGGTGGTGTTGTAGGAGATGTTGGGACAGGGATGGTCGTTATAGAGGTAGTTGTTGGAGAGGGAGGTTTTGTTGAAGAGGTTTGGATGGGTGTGGTCGTTGCCAAGGTTGTGGGCGAAGAAGGCAGTGTTGTTGGAGAAGTCTGGTGAGGTGTGGGTGTTGGAGATGGTGGTTGTGTTGAAGGCGTTTGGGTGGGTGTTGTTGTTGTGAAGGTTGTGGGTGAAGATGTTGGTTTTGTCGGAGATGTTTGGAAGGGTGTTGTTTTTTCAGAGGCCGTTGTTGAAGATGGTGTTGAAGAGGTTTGGGTGGCTGTGGTTGTTGTGAGGGTTGTGGGTGAAGGTGTTTTGGCTGTTGAGGTTGGGACGGGGGGTGTAGATTTTGTAAAGGTGGTAGGTGAAGAAGGTGGTTCTGTTGAAGAGGTTTGGATGGGTGTGGTCGTTGCCAAGGTTGTGGGCGAAGACGGCGTTGTTGTTGGAGAAGTCTGGTGGGGTGTGGGTGTTGGAGATGGTGGTTGTGTTGAAGGCGTTTGGGTGGGTGTGGTTGTTGTGAAGGTTGTGGGTGAAGACGGTGGTGTTGTTGGAGATGTCGGGACAGGGATGGTCGTTATAGAGGTAGTTGTCGGAGAGGGAGGTTTTGTTGAAGAGGTTTGGATGGGTGTGGTCGTTGCCAAGGTTATGGGCGAAGACGGCAGTGTTGTTGGAGAAGTCTGGTGGGGTGTGGGTGTTGGAGATGGTGGTTGTGTTGAAGGCGTTTGGGTGGGTGTGGTTGTTGTGAAGGTTGTGGGTGAAGATGTTGGTTTTGTCGAAGATGTTTGGAAGGGTGTTGTTTTTTCAGAGGCCGTTGTTGAAGATGGTGTTGAAGAGGTTTGGGTGGCTGTGGTTGTTGTGAGGGTTGTGGGTGAAGGTGTTTTGGCTGTTGAGGTTGGGACGGGGGGTGTAGATTTTGTAAAAGTGGTAGGTGAAGAAGGTGGTTCTGTGGAAGAGGTTTGGATGGGTGTGGTCGTTGCCAAGGTTGTGGGCGAAGAAGGCAGTGTTGTTGGAGAAGTCTGGTGAGGTGTGGGTGTTGGAGATGGTGGTTGTGTTGAAGGCGTTTGGGTGGGTGTGGTTGTTGTGAAGGTTGTGGGCGAAGACGGTGGTGTTGTTGGAGATGTCGGGACAGGGATGGTCGTTATAGAGGTAGTTGTTGGAGATGGAGGTTTTGTTGAAGAGGTTTGGATGGGTGTGGTCGTTGCCAAGGTTGTGGGCGAAGACGGCAGTGTTGTTGGAGAAGTCTGGTGAGGTGTGGGTGTTGGAGATGGTGGTTGTGTTGAAGGCGTTTGGGTGGGTGTGGTTGTTGTGAAGGTTGTGGGTGAAGACGTTGGTTTTGTCGGTGATGTTTGGAAGGGTGTCGTTTTTTCAGAGGCCGTTGTTGAAGATGGTGTTGAAGAGGTTTGGGTGGCTGTGTTTGTTGTGAGGGTTGTGGGTGAAGGTGTTTTGGCTGTTGAGGTTGGGACGGGGGGTGTAGATTTTGTAAAGGTGGTAGGTGAAGAAGGTGGTTCTGTTGAAGAGGTTTGGATGGGTGTGGTCGTTGCCAAGGTTGTGGGCGAAGACGGCGTTGTTGTTGGAGAAGTCTGGTGTGGTGTGGGTGTTGGAGATGGTGGTTGTGTTGAAGGCGTTTGGGTGGGTGTGGTCGTTGTGAAGGTTGTGGGTGAAGACGGTGGTGTTGTAGGAGATGTCGGGACAGGGATGGTCGTTATAGAGGTAGTTGTCGGAGATGGAGGTTTTGTTGAAGAGGTTTGAATGGGTGTGGTCGTTGCCAAGGTTGTGGGCGAAGAAGGCGGTGTTGTTGGAGAAGTCTGGTGGGGTGTGGGTGTTGGAGATGGTGGTTGTGTTGAAGGCGTTTGGGTGGGTGTGGTTGTTGTGAAGGTTGTGGGTGAAGACGTTGGTTTTGTCGGCGATGTTTGGAAGGGTGTTGTTTTTTCAGAGGCCGTTGTTGAAGATGGTGTTGAAGAGGTTTGGGTGGCTGTGGTCGTTGCCAAGGTTGTGGGGCGAAGACTTGCGCGTTGTTGTTGGAGAAGTCTGGTGGGGTGTGGGTGTTGGAGATGGTGGTTGTGTTGAAGGCGTTTGGGTGGGTGTGGTTGTTGTGAAGGTTGTGGGTGAAGACGTGGTGTTGTTGGAGATGTCGGGACAGGGATGGTCGTTATAGAGGTAGTTGTCGGAGAGGAGGTTTTGTTGAAGAGGTTTGGATGGGTGTGGTCGTTGCCAAGGTTGTGGGCGAAGACGGCAGTGTTGTTGGAGAAGTCTGGTGGGGTGTGGGTGTTGGAGATGGTGGTTGTGTTGAAGGCGTTTGGGTGGGTGTGGTTGTTGTGAAGGTTGTGGGTGAAGACGTTTGTTTTGTCGGAGATGTTGGGAAGGGTGTTGTTTTTTCAGAGGCCGTTGTTGAAGATGGTGTTGAAGAGGTTTGGGTGGCTGTGGTTGTTGTGAGGGTTGTGGGTGAAGGTGTTTTGGCTGTTGAGGTTGGGACGGGGGGTGTAGATTTTGTAAAGGTGGTAGGTGAAGAAGGTGGTTCTGTTGAAGAGGTTTGGATGGGTGTGGTCGTTGCCAAGGTTGTGGGCGAAGACGGCGTTGTTGTTGGAGAGGTCTGGTGGGGTGTGGGTGTTGGAGATGGTGGTTGTGTTGAAGGCGTTTGGGTGGGTGTGGTTGTTGTGAAGGTTGTGGGTAAAGACGGTGGTGTTGTTGGAGATGTCGGGACAGGGATGGTCGTTATAGAGGTAGTTGTCGGAGAGGGAGGTTTTGTTGAAGAGGTTTGGATGGGTGTGGTCGTTGCCAAGGTTGTGGGCGAAGACGGCAGTGTTGTTGGAGAAGTCTGGTGGGGTGTGGGTGTTGGAGATGGTGGTTGTGTTGAAGGCGTTTGGGTGGGTGTGGTTGTTGTGAAGGTTGTGGGTGAAGACGTTGGTTTTGTCGGAGATGTTGGGAAGGGTGTCGTTTTTTCAGAGGTTGTTGTTGAAGATGGTGTTGAAGAGGTTTGGGTGGCTGTGGTTGTTGTGAGGGTTGTGGGTGAAGGTGTTTTGGCTGTTGAGGTTGGGACGGGGGGTGTAGATTTTGTAAAGGTGGTAGGTGAAGAAGGTGGTTCTGTTGAAGAGGTTTGGATGGGTGTGGTCGTTGCCAAGGTTGTGGGCGAAGACGGCGTTGTTGTTGGAGAAGTCTGGTGGGGTGTGGGTGTTGGAGATGGTGGTTGTGTTGAAGGCGTTTGGGTGGGTGTGGTTGTTGTGAAGGTTGTGGGTGAAGACGGTGGTGTTGTTGGAGATGTCGGGACAGGGATGGTCGTTATAGAGGTAGTTGTCGGAGAGGGAGGTTTTGTTGAAGAGGTTTGGATGGGTGTGGTCGTTGCCAAGGTTGTGGGCGAAGACGGCAGTGTTGTTGGAGAAGTCTGGTGGGGTGTGGGTGTTGGAGATGGTGGTTGTGTTGAAGGCGTTTGGGTGGGTGTGGTTGTTGTGAAGGTTGTGGGTGAAGACGTTTGTTTTGTTGGAGATGTTGGGAAGGGTGTTGTTTTTTCAGAGGCCGTTGTTGAAGATGGTGTTGAAGAGGTTTGGGTGGCTGTGGTTGTTGTGAGGGTTGTGGGTGAAGGTGTTTTGGCTGTTGAGGTTGGGACGGGGGGTGTAGATTTTGTAAAGGTGGTAGGTGAAGAAGGTGGTTCTGTTGAAGAGGTTTGGATGGGTGTGGTCGTTGCCAAGGTTGTGGGCGAAGACAGGCGTTGTTGTTGGAGAAGTCTGGTGGGGTGTGGGTGTTGGAGATGGTGGTTGTGTTGAAGGCGTTTGGGTGGGTGTGGTTGTTGTGAAGGTTGTGGGTAAAGACGGTGGTGTTGTTGGAGATGTCGGGACAGGGATGGTCGTTATAGAGGTAGTTGTCGGAGAGGGAGGTTTTGTTGAAGAGGTTTGGATGGGTGTGGTCGTTGCCAAGGTTGTGGGCGAAGACGGCAGTGTTGTTGGAGAAGTCTGGTGGGGTGTGGGTGTTGGAGATGGTGGTTGTGTTGAAGGCGTTTGGGTGGGTGTGGTTGTTGTGAAGGTTGTGGGTGAAGACGTTGGTTTTGTCGGAGATGTTGGGAAGGGTGTCGTTTTTCAGAGGTTGTTGTTGAAGATGGTGTTGAAGAGGTTTGGGTGGCTGTGGTTGTTGTGAGGGTTGTGGGTGAAGGTGTTTTGGCTGTTGAGGTTGGGACGGGGGGTGTAGATTTTGTAAAGGTGGTAGGTGAAGAAGGTGGTTCTGTTGAAGAGGTTTGGATGGGTGTGGTCGTTGCCAAGGTTGTGGGCGAAGACGGCGTTGTTGTTGGAGAAGTCTGGTGGGGTGTGGGTGTTGGAGATGGTGGTTGTGTTGAAGGCGTTTGGGTGGGTGTGGTTGTTGTGAAGGTTGTGGGTGAAGACGGTGGTGTTGTTGGAGATGTCGGGACAGGGATGGTCGTTATAGAGGTAGTTGTCGGAGAGGAGGTTTTGTTGAAGAGGTTTGGATGGGTGTGGTCGTTGCCAAGGTTGTGGGCGAAGACGGCAGTGTTGTTGGAGAAGTCTGGTGGGGTGTGGGTGTTGGAGATGGTGGTTGTGTTGAAGGCGTTTGGGTGGGTGTGGTTGTTGTGAAGGTTGTGGGTGAAGACGTTTGTTTTGTCGGAGATGTTGGGAAGGGTGTTGTTTTTTCAGAGGCCGTTGTTGAAGATGGTGTTGAAGAGGTTTGGGTGGCTGTGGTTGTTGTGAGGGTTGTGGGTGAAGGTGTTTTGGCTGTTGAGGTTGGGACGGGGGGTGTAGATTTTGTAAAGGTGGTAGGTGAAGAAGGTGGTTCTGTTGAAGAGGTTTGGATGGGTGTGGTCGTTGCCAAGGTTGTGGGCGAAGACGGCGTTGTTGTTGGAGAAGTCTGGTGGGGTGTGGGTGTTGGAGATGGTGGTTGTGTTGAAGGCGTTTGGGTGGGTGTGGTTGTTGTGAAGGTTGTGGGTGAAGACGGTGGTGTTGTTGGAGATGTCGGGACAGGGATGGTCGTTATAGAGGTAGTTGTCGGAGAGGAGGTTTTGTTGAAGAGGTTTGGATGGGTGTGGTCGTTGCCAAGGTTGTGGGCGAAGACGGCTGTGTTGTTGGAGAAGTCTGGTGGGGTGTGGGTGTTGGAGATGGTGGTTGTGTTGAAGGCGTTTGGGTGGGTGTGGTTGTTGTGAAGGTTGTGGGTGAAGACGTTGGTTTTGTCGGAGATGTTGGGAAGGGTGTCGTTTTTCAGAGGTTGTTGTTGAAGATGGTGTTGAAGAGGTTTGGGTGGCTGTGGTTGTTGTGAGGGTTGTGGGTGAAGGTGTTTTGGCTGTTGAGGTTGGGACGGGGGTGTAGATTTTGTAAAGGTGGTAGGTGAAGAAGGTGGTTCTGTTGAAGAGGTTTGGATGGGTGTGGTCGTTGCCAAGGTTGTGGGCGAAGACAGGCGTTGTTGTTGGAGAAGTCTGGTGGGGTGTGGGTGTTGGAGATGGTGGTTGTGTTGAAGGCGTTTGGGTGGGTGTGGTTGTTGTTGAAGAAGGTTGTGGGTGAAGACGGTGGTGTTGTTGGAGATGTCGGGACAGGGATGGTCGTTATAGAGGTAGTTGTCGGAGAGGAGGTTTTGTTGAAGAGGTTTGGATGGGTGTGGTCGTTGCCAAGGTTGTGGGCGAAGACGGCAGTGTTGTTGGAGAAGTCTGGTGGGGTGTGGGTGTTGGAGATGGTGGTTGTGTTGAAGGCGTTTGGGTGGGTGTGGTTGTTGTGAAGGTTGTGGGTGAAGACGTTGGTTTTGTCGGAGATGTTGGGAAGGGTGTCGTTTTTCAGAGGTTGTTGTTGAAGATGGTGTTGAAGAGGTTTGGGTGGCTGTGGTTGTTGTGAGGGTTGTGGGTGAAGGTGTTTTGGCTGTTGAGGTTGGGACGGGGGGTGTAGATTTTGTAAAGGTGGTAGGTGAAGAAGGTGGTTCTGTTGAAGAGGTTTGGATGGGTGTGGTCGTTGCCAAGGTTGTGGGCGAAGACGGCGTTGTTGTTGGAGAAGTCTGGTGGGGTGTGGGTGTTGGAGATGGTGGTTGTGTTGAAGGCGTTTGGGTGGGTGTGGTTGTTGTGAAGGTTGTGGGTGAAGACGGTGGGGTTGTAGGAGATGTCGGGACAGGGATGGTCGTTATAGAGGTAGTTGTCGGAGAGGGAGGTTTTGTTGAAGAGGTTTGGATGGGTGTGGTCGTTGCCAAGGTTGTGGGCGAAGAAGGCAGTGTTGTTGGAGAAGTCTGGTGAGGTGTGGGTGTTGGAGATGGTGGTTGTGTTGAAGGCGTTTGGGTGGGTGTGGTTGTTGTGAAGGTTGTGGGTGAAGATGTTGGTTTTGTCTGAGATGTTTGGAAGGGTGTTGTTTTTTCAGAGGCCGTTGTTGAAGATGGTGTTGAAGAGGTTTGGGTGGCTGTGGTTGTTGTGAGGGTTGTGGGTGAAGGTGTTTTGGCTGTTGAGGTTGGGACGGGGGGTGTAGATTTTGTAAAGGTGGTAGGTGAAGAAGGTGGTTCTGTTGAAGAGGTTTGGATGGGTGTGGTCGTTGCCAAGGTTGTGGGCGAAGACGGCGCTGTTGTTGGAGAAGTCTGGTGGGGTGTGGGTGTTGGAGATGGTGGTTGTGTTGAAGGCGTTTGGGTGGGTGTGGTCGTTGTGAAGGTTGTGGGTGAAGACAGTGGTGTTGTTGGAGATGTTGGGACAGGGATGGTCGTTATAGAGGTTTTTGTTGGAGATGGAGGTTTTGTTGAAGAGGTTTGAATGGGTGTGGTCGTTGCCAAGGTTGTGGGCGAAGACGGCGGTGTTGTTGGAGAAGTCTGGTGGGGTGTGGGTGTTGGAGATGGTGGTTGTGTTGAAGGCGTTTGGGTGGGTGTGGTCGTTGTGAAGGTTGTGGGTGAAGACAGTGGTGTTGTTGGAGATGTTGGGACAGGGATGGTCGTTATAGAGGTTGTTGTTGGAGATGGAGGTTTTGTTGAAGAGGTTTGAATGGGTGTGGTCGTTGCCAAGGTCATGGTCGAAGACGGCGGTGTTGTTGGAGAAGTCTGGTGGGGTGTAGGTGTTGGAGATGGTGGTTGTGTTGAAGGCGTTTGGGTGGGTGTGGTTGTTGTGAAGGTTGTGGGTGAAGGTGTTTTGGCTGTTGAGGTTGGGACGGGGGATGTAGATTTTGTAAAGGTGGTAGGTGAAGAAGGTGGTTCTGTTGAAGAGGTTTGGATGGGTGTGGTCGTTGCCAAGGTTGTGGGCGAAGACGGCGGTGTTGTTGGAGAAGTCTGGTGGGGTGTGGGTGTTGGAGATGGTGGTTGTTTTGAAGGCGTTTGGGTGGGTGTGGTCGTTGTGAAGGTTGTGGGTGAAGACAGTGGTGTTGTTGGAGATGTTGGGACAGGGATGGTCGTTATAGAGGTTGTTGTTGGAGATGGAGGTTTTGTTGAAGAGGTTTGAATGGGTGTGGTCGTTGCCAAGGTTGTGGGCGAAGAAGGCGGTGTTGTTGGAGAAGTCTGGTGGGGTGTGGGTGTTGGAGATGGTGGTTGTGTTGAAGGCGTTTGGGTGGGTGTGGTTGTTGTGAAGGTTGTGGGTGAAGACGTTGGTTTTGTCGGCGATGTTTGGAAGGGTGTTGTTTTTTCAGAGGCCGTTGTTGAAGATGGTGTTGAAGAGGTTTGGGTGGCTGTGGTTGTTGTGAGGGTTGTGGGTGAAGGTGTTTTGGCTGTTGAGGTTGGGACGGGGGGTGTAGATTTTGTAAAGGTGGTAGGTGAAGAAGGTGGTTCTGTTGAAGAGGTTTGGATGGGTGTGGTCGTTGCCAAGGTTGTGGGCGAAGACGGCGGTGTTGTTGGAGAAGTCTGGTGGGGTGTGGGTGTTGTAGATGGTGGTTGTGTTGAAGGCGTTTGGGTGGGTGTGGTTGTTGTGAAGGTTGTGGGTGAAGGCAGTGGTGTTGTTGGAGATGTCGGGACAGGGATGGTCGTTACAGAGGTAGTTGTTGGAGATGGAGGTTTTGTTGAAGAGGTTTGGATGGGTGTGGTCGTTGCCAAGGTTGTGGGCGAAGACGGCGGTGTTGTTGGAGAAGTCTGGTGAGGTGTGGGTGTTGGAGATGGTGGTTGTGTTGAAGGCGTTTGGGTGGGTGTGGTTGTTGTGAAGGTTGTGGGCGAAGACGGTGGTGTTGTAGGAGATGTCGGGACAGGGATGGTCGTTACAGAGGTAGTTGTTGGAGATGGAGGTTTTGTTGAAGAGGTTTGGATGGGTGTGGTCGTTGCCAAGGTTGTGGGCGAAGATGGCGGTGTTGTTGGAGAAGTCTGGTGAGGTGTGGGTGTTGGAGATGTATGGACAGGGATAGTTGTTGTCAAGGTTGTGGATGCAGAGGGAGGTTGTGTTGGAGATGTGTGTCCAGGTTGGGTCGTTGAAGATAAAGGTTCCGTTGGAGTTGGAGGGGTGAGGATAGGTAAGGTTGACGTTTGCGTTGATGGTTTTGTTGTATACAAAGTTGATGCTGTAGTCGTTGCAGTTTCAGTTGATGTCATTGTAGATTCCAAAGTTGTGGTTGGAACAGTCGATGGGGTTTGGGCAGTCGATGAGCAATCCACTGTCACACAACATACTTTAATTTCATAGTCATAGCATTTCCTGCCAATATTCTGGTCTTCATACCTGCATAATAATCCACTTTCAAGGTCACAAGAAACAACTTGCTTAGTTTCTTTGATGAAATCTTCAAATTTTTCCAGAGGGTAATCTGAAGCTCTGCATTCTATTTCTTTAGGATATTCACATATTTTTTCCCCATGCGCGATGATGTTTTCATACGTCTCCCGGTCACTTTTGTCCTCCGTTGGGTGATGTACATTATACCACTTAGACCACTCACATTGCACAATGCATGGTGTGGTAGAAACTGGAGGGGTTTGAGTCTGTGTTGAAGTTTTTGCAGATTCTGAGGTTGTTGTTGGTGCTTCTGTGGTCGTCACATGTGTTGGTGATGTTGGTGATGTTTCTATTGTGATAGACGTTGTGGTTGTCAAGGTTGTGGATGCAGAGGGAGGTTGTGTTGGAGATGTGTGTCCAGGTTGGGTCGTTGAAGATAAAGGTTCCGTTGGAGTTGGAGGGGTGAGGATAGGTAAGGTTGACGTTTGCGTTGATGGTTTTGTTGTATACAAAGTTGATGCTGTAATCGTTGCAGTTTCAGTTGATGTCATTGTAGATTCCAAAGTTGTGGTTGGAACAGTCGATGGGGTTTGGGCAGTCGATGAGCAATCCACTGTCACACAACATACTTTAATTTCATAGTCATAGCATTTCCTGCCAATATTCTGGTCTTCATACCTGCATAATAATCCACTTTCAAGGTCACAAGAAACAACTTGCTCAGTTTCTTTGATGAAATCTTCAAATTCTACCAGAGGGTAATCTGACGCTCTGCATTCTATTTCTTTAGGATATTCACATATTTTTTCCCCATGCGCGATGATGTTTTCATACGTCTCCCGGTCACTTTTGTCCTCCGTTGGGTGATGTACATTATACCACTTAGACCACTCACATTGCACAATGCATGGTGTGGTAGAAACTGGAGGGGTTTGAGTCTGTGTTGAAGTTTTTGCAGATTCTGAGGTTGTTGTTGGTGCTTCTGTGGTCGTCACATGTGTTGGTGATGTTGGTGATGTTTCTATTGTGATAGACGTTGTGGTTGTCGGTGCCTCTGTTGTAGATGTATATAGAGGAGTCAGTGTTGATGATCCTGTGGTCGTCATTGGTGTGGGTGTCGTAGTTGATGGTGTTGGGGGCATTGGAGTTGAATGACAGGGCTCACTTTCCTGTATGACTGTTTGATTAATGCAGATTGCATAGTAGCACATTCCTAAATTGTCTGTCACATTGTAAATAACTTCATTTTCTTCATATCTTGTCCCATTGTAGAAGCAACCTGAACATTCCTCCACACACATTTGGGTTTCCTCATCAAATATGGGTGTTTCTTCTGGACATACTGGATAACAGCCTAATAAAAAAAACATATTCAGTCACTGTAAAAAGCGTATGATTATGACACTTTTACATTGTATTTCATTCCAGGTCCAAATCATCATCCATATGTATTCATATTTATATTCATACATATAAAGATGCACATACTGTATATACATATGTGGGTGTATATATATATAAATGTATCATCATACATCATGTAACATCATGTTACTTCATATATATATATATATATATATATATATATATATATATATATATATATATATATGTGTGTGTGTACACATAAACAGACATACACACACACACACAATAATTTCACCTTCTAGGTTGGGAATGGGGCTAGTACAAGTTCCTTCTGGATTCAAACAAGTCTTGAAGCAAGGTGTATGGCATGGGTAGTAGTGCCATTTGCATTCCTCTTCATTGTTGTAATAATCACAGAAGACGGCTGGGGGAAAGGTACAAGATATGAAATCATCATGTTACTTCATGGATGGAATGTTTAGCAGTGCGACGTGCTAACTACCTGAACAACCATAGAACCTATGGAATTACACTCATACATGTGACTTTACACGTATCTTAAATGTGGCAAATTTAATACAGTCTTAAGGGCAAAAAAATGTATAGTTTCAGAAAACAAAAGTTGTTGGCTTACGACACAAATCTGGGGTTCTCCATTTCACGCAGACACCCGCCTCGTTACAAGCCTGGGCATAAGCTGCCACTGCTGTGCAGAAACACTCACAATCCCCACCAGAGTCACAGGCACATGAATCTTTCACACAGTTTTCATAAAATGGGCGGTTATCCACCTGTTCAGATTCAGACATTAAGATTAAAAATTGTTTTCAACTGTAAGAGATTATATTGCAAAATCTCAGAACCACACCCATCCTTACCTTGCTGTGGCAGTCTTTGAACGTTTCTCCAGTAATAATGCTGCACATCCTTTTTGCCCAGTGATGCCGATTTGGTCTCATCACACAAGGGTCAGTGCTGTTTTCCACATCTGGGCAGCTGCTCGACACTTTCCAGCTATTGGCAAAATCTACTGGATTGCTCACTGTCAGCTGGCCCTGAGTGGTGAAGTCATTCTGTCCATCACCATCAAAATCTCCACACAGTCCACACACCTCCCCCTGCAAAGCCAGATAGAAACAGTTAGTCACTGCTTTCATGTGAGGACAAATGTAAGCTAGCTAGCTACACAATGTGCAATTTTAGACTGTCTCATACGAAAGGTGAGAAGCCAAATACAATGTCTTGTCTCTAAAATGGTGCGCTGCACAGTTACGGTTCAAGGACGGCTATCAACTTGTGGCCATCTGCGATTTCATTCTGCAATCTGTACACGGCAAACTGTTGCATGTACATGGCAAACAAATTGTATGCATGTTTATTGGACTCTTGTGCCAACTGTGTAGCATACGATGAACTCAAAATATTTGTTAAATAGTTGTAGCCAGTCTTATATATACATATTATGCATGTGTATAAGTATTTTCTGTGCATTGACAGGTTTTCATATTATATTATTTTGCATTTACTCTTTATGAATGAGAGCACCAAAAATGCTAAAGCTAAATCGGAATTATTCGAATAAAAGTCAATGTCTTTTTTTTAAAATTTAATTTAATTTTTTATTTTAAACTCTCTCTGTGATCATCATCATCATTGTCATCATTGTGCTGTTACTGTGACTCACACTGTGCTGTGGTTCCAGAAGGATGCGCACAGTCGTTTTGCGGTCCCACATCACTGCCAGACCGACAGCAGATTCCACTACCAGGTACAAGCCAACCCTTCTTATCCTGTACTGAACGTCAGGGCCGTGTCCCAGGTCTTCCTCTGTATAATTACCTTTTGACAGTTTGATTTCGTTTTTCTGTAATTTTGAGAACATTTGAGTTGATCATTGAGGACATTCTGTCACATGTTCAGGAAGTGAATGGTGATTTTATTTTTTTCACGGGCGCGAGTCCTTACCCCTAGTTGGATTCTAACAATCTTAGAGCATGTTGTGCCCGTGGTTCCACATGGTACGTTTTCTGTGATTACGCCAAAGTTCTCGTGCACAGTTTTATTGCCGCATTTGTTCTTTGAAAAAAAGGATGAAATTGATTTGATTATGATGAATTTCATGCAAGGACCACAGTGCAAGAGAGACTTTGAATACTGCCAGCCTGTAATTTAGCTTTGGTTTAGCAACAATAATCTATATTTCTATCCAGAGCAGGCTGTGTAATACTACCTTCAAAACAGAATCAACCATTCTAGAGAGACGCAGTTGTGCATTGTTTACCTTGACAGCAACATAGGCGCAATGTCCTTGAAACCCATATGTTATCTTATCAAATGTATTGTAGTGGCCGCTCCCATAAATAGTGCAAGTTCCTGGACATTTTGCTTCAGTGCACTGCCAGCTTCCACTTCTGCACGTACTACATGTGTCATAGACAGTCAGAGATACGGTATTTATTTCACAGTGTGTCTTAGAAACTGGGTTAGACATCATTTAGTTGGACTATTAGCTGTTTATGATCGGTATTATGAAAAAAAACAACCCACTCACCAGTTGTTGCACTCATTGACAATCTTCGACCCGGTGGCGTAGATGCTGCCATCGTGCTGACACGTACATTCACTTTCCCTCACACAGGAACCCAGGCCGTCGTCGAGGAGGCCAGCTGGACACTGGCAGCCAGACTTGCAGTCGGTGGCGTCCTTAGAGACAGACAAGAATACAACACGCGGTGTAACAATGACAAACAAACAAAGGACTGGCTGGTGAGAGCACCGTCAATTTTACAGTCACATCCTGAGTGCAAATGATTACCAATGACTGAACCAATGATTTCGAAGAGTAACAAACAACTTACACATTCGTCAATGTCCAGATTCAAACAGGTTTGAGCGCACTGATGTCCGAGCTCCCCAGTGCCACTGGTCGGGCAGTTGAAGTAAACTTTTGGATGAGGGCAGGTAGCTGAAGTAGGGAAGTGTCTTGTTAAAAGAAAAGTCTTACATTTTATGTGGTATGCATACAAATAAAGACAACAAACAAATAAACAACTTACCTGATTTCATTTCTTTCCAGGAACGACAGTGAAGCGTTCCGTTGGTACAGACACTGTTAAAACACAACAGAGACATCTGCTGCACAAAGGATATCAAACCCCAAAGGTTAACAATCTATTTTAACTGCAGAAAATGCAACTGGATGTCAGGAAGGGCCTGAAGAAGAGCTAATTTGTGGTCAATAACATCTCAAATCATCAAATCATCAATCAAATCATCCCCTCTACTCACCAGTGTTCATCTTTGACGCTGATGGACTTTCCCGCCTTCACAAAGACTTCATCATGGAAGCACGGACATTTGGCCTTGGGGACACAGAGGTCATGCTCATTCAGGTGGAGGCCCTCGGGGCACGAGCAGCCATCCACGGGCAAGAAGTCAGTGGAGCAGCTGCTTGCACTGGAGCCCAGCGACATGCATGTCTGCTGGCATCTCTGCAGCTTGTAGGAGTAGACCTGAGTCGCCGGGCAGCTCTCGGTGTATCTGTCTGTTAGAGTAAAGATGGAAAGTGTGACCCCGGTTACTTTGGCCAGATCACCATCACTCTATCAGAAGGAATTAAAGAGAAGATTATAAATAAAAACAATCCTTACGGCACACTTTGTCCCTCCAGTTTATTAAAAACACTCCCTTGGATGAGCAAGCTCGTGCGTAGGAAGACAAGACGGCGCACAAGCAGGCCTCACTCTTCGCACAGTTGCAGCTCGCGTACATGCATCGCTGCAGAGTGCAAGAGAACGCTTTTAGAAGATCATTTCCTTAAATAAAGGCCGGTTAAAAAGAAGAAGAGAGATTTCGCTGTACCTTGTAGTATGGCTCTGGATTCACAACTGAGTGGCACCGTGTAAAGGTGCTGTTTGGGTTCAGGAGCAAGGCGCACCAGTGTTTGCCATAGTTCTCTGCCAGAGAACAGGTTCAGTAAATGTGCATAGAGACACTATATATAGATAGACATATAATACAGATATCAAGGTAAGGAGTATGCTGATTATTGTGTATGTGTGCGTTTACCATTTTCCAAGCTGAGGGAACAGGGGTCGTCAAGCCTCTCTGCTCTGTCTTGGCACGTGAGGGATGTTTTCCATGCGTTACAGAATGGGACGGCCGTTCCCTCCACGATGCCCTGTGGGGTCCTCATGTCGTCCGACAGCACCATGTTGAAGTTCCCACACAACCCTCGAGACAGCAGTGTCAGGTTTGAATTAGAATTTGAGTTATTGTGTGTTCAGGACTTGATCGGCACAGAAAAAATAAAAGAAGGTTACTTACTGGACATGTTTGATTCAACGAAGAATGACAGAATTTTGCGGTATTACGACGCTAATTTAGAATATAGCTTTGACACATTTTCTTTAGGCCTCTGGAGGCTGCATGTCAACTTACCACGTGTCTTTGCTTTGTAGCTGTGATCCAGGGTGACATAGACCTGCATTACAGGCACGTGCTGGATCTGAATTCGCAACCCAAACGTGGTCTGGACCAAGATGTGAAAGGACGAGGCACGGAATATGTTGATGTCACCTTGGTTGTCACGAGAAACACCAGAAACAGATTATTTGGTGAATACACATTTATTTATTTATTTATTTAATTGCTCATTAAATAAATTCATGCTCACTGGATTGGTAGGGCAAACTGATGAGCTGCGTGTTCTGCTTCACTGAGCCGTCAGAGGTAAACATTAACACCTGAATAGAAAGACAGTGATTGGTGTTTACAGCCACTAAACTGAGTCAACGGATGGCAGATTTTTCTTCTTTTTTTTTTTTTGCATACAGCCTCAAACTCACGTTATTCCTGTCACTTTTCAGCACCATTTTAATGTTCTTAAGACAAGTGTCAAACTTCTGATGTCCGCACGGCACCAGCTGAGCCAGAATACTGAACTTTGGACTCGCAGCGTCCTAAAAACATACAGAGCGAAACAAAACTATGTCAAAACATTTTTATTTTCCTGTTTAAAGTTAGCTTATATGAAGGACGGCATTGCTGCGGCACCTTGCTTTCCACTTTGGCCAGTGTGTAGTAGCAATCGCCATGGAAGGTGAAGGTTTTCCCATCAAAAGTAGTTATATGTGAGCCCTCCTCCACTGCACACGTCACCGGAGTCTGGAGACTTTTACAGTGCCATCGACCCTCGGAGCATATACTAGAGGGGAGTACGTCATCGTAGGTTAACAAAATAAACACCATAATGGGCCCACTACAAGATACAAATAAGTCGTAACATCATAAAAAAAATAAGGGCCTTTTTTGACATACCACTCCTTTGCGTCCTGTCGGTAAACCTCGCCGGAGTTGTAGATTTTGTCGTGTTTGCACTTGCATTCGGACTGAGCGATGCATCCCCTCAAGGAAATATCATCGAACACGGTCCCTGCATCCACACACACACAAACACAAAGCCGTAAAGCCTCGAAGGAACGTCACAAGACGTCAAAGAAGGGACCATAAACTCTTACGCAAACGTCACTGACCTGGAGGACAGAAGCAGCCGTCCATCTTGTGGTCTTCACACAGCGAACTTGTGTCCAAGTGTGTGCACGTGTCCACGCATGGAGAGCCACTCTCCTCATAAACCATGTTATACGGACACTGTTTGGCTGTGAAGACATGGGAAACTTTATGTCAAATGATGCAACATTAGCTCATGTTAAATTTCCCAGATGCTAATTTTTCACCCAGTGGTGCATCATTGCACAGTTTACCATACAAAAAACTCTAAAGTTCTCCAGAAAACAGAATATTTAGCACCAAAACTCTGCTAACTGATGCTGGGGGCATGGAGAATAGCACCAGTCTAACTGGAACTGTTTTAGCTTTCAGTAGCAGACCTGTTGTTAGATGCAGTGGAGCCATTTTCTCATATAATCCATATACGAATATTATTAAATTAAAAAAAAAAAAAAAAAACTGTTTTGTTTAATGCCAAATATAGAAATGTTCTTTGCATGACAACTAGAGGAAATGTGAATGATGTTCAGTAAACATGAGTTTTCACACAGCAACAAATTGTTGCTTTGTAACGTTGAAACCCAGCAATGCAAACCATGCACAGTTTCTGGGAAGATTCTGACAGAAACAGGAAGCATTACCACAGAACTGTGTGTTTCTCCAGTTGGGTGGCTGCCCTCCTGCATGGGAACACTGGCGAGAGAACTCAGAGAGTGTGTTGCAGACACACGAGCCGCTGGAGTTGCTGGTGCAGCTGCACATGTC
This sequence comes from Thamnaconus septentrionalis, assembly GCA_009823395.1. NCBI lineage: Eukaryota > Metazoa > Chordata > Actinopteri > Tetraodontiformes > Monacanthidae > Thamnaconus > Thamnaconus septentrionalis. The sequence goes on along the minus strand of CM020513.1, from coordinate 4,284,332 downwards.
AAGCACACAGGCCTGGATGTAATGTTGAGGGTTGATTAGTTGGCTGCAAGAGCTCCAGGACTCTGAGCGAAGTTGCTTGTCACAGGTGCTTTGCTGCAAGTGAAAAGAAGAAAGAAGAAGATAGGTTACATTGATGTGTTCTATGTAAATGCAACCGTCAGGGCCAAATTTTGAAAGTAGCTTATTAAAGAAAACTTACAAACTCCTGGCAGGACTCCGGCACAGTGTTGGTCAGTGGCTCCTCATCCTCCTCAGAGGGGTCCTCGCACTCATCGTTTGGAAGATAGACCCTGTGGTAGTTGCCGAACTCTATGGGGCTGACCTTGCGTCCTGCATTTTATGGAAACATGCTTTATAGTGTGAAATTCCCACGGAGAGGCAAGTGCCTGCTGACATACACGAAATGCTAAAGACCTTTTGAGATGAACTCATTGTAGATGGGAATCCCATTGAAGTCTCCGCAAAGTCCACAAGTGTGATTGGCATAGTCGTTGTCCAGCTCCACCTTAAACGCAGCAACACTCGCATTGTGTACTTTCAAGACAAATGATTGACAGTGAGTGGGAACTGAGTTCCCTTTACTGAAAACTTAATTCAATAATACTTTTTTCAACAAGCAAAAACTTTGAAGACTATTGTTTCAGTTTAGCTAAGGCCTCTTGCAACATCACAAAGCAAGTTCTTGGAATTCTGAAAAGTACAACACGCAAAAAGAAGTAATGGTTTGACTTTTATTATGCCTCACTTTTACTATTTACTCACTATTACTGACAGGATACGAATCTACAGCTTTTATTGTAAAAAAAAAAAAAAAAGAAAGAAAGAAAGGCGGAAAGAAGTAAGGAAAGAGAGAGAATGTCACAAAGAATAAAAGAAAAAAGAAGAGAGAAAAAAAGAAAATGTAAAAAATTGTGTAGAAAATTGTGAAACAAAATTATCATTACAAAGAACCTTTCTGGTGTTAATGTGCTGCATCGCTACATGAGGTGCCCTGAGAAAAATGAGGTCTGTAGAGTGTTGGTGAAAACAATGTCAGGTATTAAATGACATGAAATGATCAACTCTCAAGGTTGTAGTAGATGTTGGTTGAGGAATCAATGTTTGGTTTAGCTTAAAATAAGTTTTTATACGGCAATTATCGGACATGCGACACTTACCATGACAGCATCGTCTCTGTTCCACATGACAATGATGCCGACCGAAGACTGCAGCTTGATATAAACGGCATTTTGCTCCACTTGCACGCCCTTGTTGTGGTATGGCAATTTGATCCTGGAACCAGAGCTTTTTGTCAGTGATGTAATTTTAAAAAAGACAAACAAAAAAAAACATTTTTTTCATCCACTCACGGAATGCCATCTACAGTGACCACGGTTTTAGAGAGGTGAACCGAGAGCTCGTTGATGGTGACCACCACGTGGCTGACGGTGGGGCTTCCACGGTTCTCCTTCCTCCTCATGTGCACCGAGAACTCCTGGAAGGCACTGCGACAATCGGACACCAGGTTGTACTCGCACATGCCGGGGAACTGGAACACGTCGCCGTCAAACGTCTTGAAGTGCTGGCTGCCCCAGGTGCTGCAGATGGTGCTGACATGGTTCCGAACTGGGAATGACATCGACAGGATGCAAACGGTCAATGGTGTTTGCTGCTGCAGAAATTGCAGAACTTCAAAGATTTTTTGAATTCACATATTTACATTTGGATAATAAAAAAAAGACAGAGAGGAAGACAGAACTTTTGAACTTGAAAACTTTTGGACAGTTTAAAGCTCTTACCCAGCCGGGCTTGGACTTCGATGAGAGGCAATACAAGGAAACACAACCACACGCTTCTCCACCCCATGGCGGCCACGGTGCTCTTTTAGTCTGCAGACCGTCGAGTAGCCTCAGACTCCTCTTGACAAGCCTTTATAGGGACGCTGCACTTTTCTTTCCGACCTCCCATCCTCTTTCCGTGATGAAGACGATGATGTTTTATTGCCGAGACATGTGCTGAGTGGAGAATGCCTGACGCCTTTGACAAGTACGCACGATCCCCACGGCCTCCTTATCTCTCCAGTGAGCCAAGATGTTTGCACTTGGGTTTAGAATCCCGGATTATCAGCCATAAAACTGCTCAAGGCACATGCTGACCCGCGGCTTTAAAACTCCTGTATAAAATCAGTCACCTCGATAAAAATCACTAATCCGCGTCTTTTGTTGTGTGACATTTTTCCCCCTGAAGTTTTGACAGATGACTGTGAAACCTGAATAACACTAATGAAAGTTTGTCATGGATGATATGTGGGAATTGGTGTTGTCTCATCTTATGACTCAGGAAATAAGCAAATAATCTTTTGATAAGACATGGTTCGACGCATCTTGAGGTGGTGGACAAAATAATTTAAGGATATGGGCCAGGCTCTAATTTGTAAACTCCTCTGCTACCATCTGGTTTTAACTGTCACCATAACATGCTCGTCAACCTCGGGCCACTGAAAGAGACCAGACTCACCCTCCGCAGCTGAGATGTATAAAAATCCGACGCTGGGATATAAATTAAGCAAAAGTAAGTAAAGAGAAGTACGTAAACATTAATAAAATTAGACAATGAGCGATTCTTTTCAACACTACCTGTTGACCCTGTGATCCTGTCGAAACCAGCTATACCAGGGGTGGGCAAACTTTTTGACTGGTGGGCCACAGTGAGTTATAAAATTTGCCAGAAGGGCCTGAGCAGCAGCAGATGGATGGAATGTTTTGGTGAAAAATATATCATGGGATATGTAGAAAACAAGTTGCTTTAATGTCAACTGAAAATGAACAAAAGCGTTGAAACAAAATCATTGTCTTTGAAACCCCACGGTATTTAGCTCTTTATTGAAATGACTCTGAAAACACTGAAAGAATGGATGAAATACAGCTATTTTATGACTGACTGACTTATTTCTTAAAGTTGGGCGGGCCAGATTAAAAAGGTTCACGGGTCACATATGGCCCCTGGGCCGTAGTTTGTCCACGCCTGAGCTATACCAAGACAGTAGTTTAGAAAATTACATCTTTTTTTTTTTTACCTTAGCCTTTTAATACCTGTACGTGCTAATCATCATCTTACATGATTAGTCATCCACATCATCTGTCAGGTGAGCATTTTATGTTTACTTTGTTGCAGTCAACACTGGTATGATCGTTTTTTTGCGCACCTGCCTGTGTTGCTTTATCCAACAGTCTTAAAATATTGTTTAAAAATAATAATAGATTGCATAAGAATACATTCATGATCCATAACTTTGAGTTAATATGTGAGAAAACAAAACAAAAAGTCAAAACTAAAGTTGATATTTATTTTACTGAGGTAAATGAGGGTTATCTAAATTGCATTTTGAATCCCAGGATGGTGGCCCAGGATGTCCAACAAAGCCAACTGCATCACATCCTTGATTGCACTCATTCCCGTACCTGCGGTGTCATGCAAACATCCACTGAACTTGGCATCGTATCAAGCAACAGACTGGCTTTGCGCTTGTTCCCTCCTGTGCGTGAACCCCCCCAGTGAGTAGTAATCCTTTTAGACACAAACTATCGCAATACTTAAACACCAAATTCAAGCTGATTTCCCACGGACTTACAGAGTCTGGCAATAAATTTCAACAAGACCTTTTGTGAAAAAAAAACAAAACAATTACATATACTGATGAAAGCTTTCATTTAATTGGATTCATCTGGAGTTAAAGCCATTTGCTTTAAGGCAAACAGCTTCGTAACAGAACCCCCTCCATGTGCAAACAAGGATCGGGACTACTCCCACTGGGGGACAGCTGCACGATGAGGGACAGTGAATTTATTTGTAATTACTGTGTTGATTCAGGGAGGACACTGCATTCCCCAAATTACACATGAAAATTGTGATTAATCATGGGCAGTAATTAGATTAGATTATGTTAAACCTTTTAATGTCTGTATGACTCTATGACACTTTTTATAACCACCAAGTCAAATAAGATAGAATGCCCAATGGGAATAAAAGATGTGACAGAGACGATGACTGTTTAATTCATGATTAAGTGTACTTTACGCTGCACTGTGTTTCCAACACTAATATTTCAAATAAATAAAATAGTTCAAAGTATGTGAAGACATCGAACGGTGCCCTTTGTGTGGTTATGAAGGGCACAATACCTCCGTCAAATTACTCGTTTGTATTAGTGTGATTTTTAGTAGGACATACTTGATAAGTCTTCAGTTAATGCAAATATCACATCTCGTTTTGTTATATGTTCCAAATACCGCCAAGGCGCATGCAATCTAAGCAGCGTAATAAACTCAAGCAGCTCACGTTTACTTCTTCACACTGCTACTGGTAGCTTGCTAAGTGATCTTTTTTTTTTTTTTTTGTCGTTTGGTGGTTGTGTGTTGGTTTACTATCAATCACATTTATCCAAGGTATGAGGTTTTTTTTTCCTTAAGAAATACGACAATAGACAATTGTGCTTGTTTGAAAGTTATTCCCGAACTAAGCGCCACCAGCTTGCTCTCGTGACCAGTTTCATGACGTCGTAACTATTTCTTTGTCGCTTACGCACGGACCCTGTAGAGGGCGGTGTCGTACTATTTTTTTCTTCCACGGAACACGGCGTCCCACAACCGGAAGTCGTCGCCGCAGTTCTTCGCGCAGGCGCTCTCCGCTCCCGGTATTAAATGGAGGCGAATTGATGCCGTTTGAAATGTTCCCCGACAACTCTGTGATAAGTTGATGAAATACGATGATGTGAATTTAAATACCATATGTGGAGACGAAATCATGATGGGTGAGTTCACGTGTGAGCTTTGCGTGCCCTGTGCTTTCGATGGCTTTGAAAGGGCGAATAACGAAAATGCGTCCCATAAGTTTACTAGCTAGATGTTCAAATACAATCTGGTGGAGGTAAATAAATACAGTCGACAGAGACCAAAAAGTTGACCCTGTAATGTTAAAGAGACCCGCCATAAAATACAGAGTCGAACTTGTTTTTCTGCATGTTAACCTGTATGTTGTGTAGCTCTAAGTGCCGAGTGCTGTGTCTCCATTCTGTCAAAAACAAACACAACTTGTCCTGTCACTGGCATTTTGTCGCTGATTTTGACCTCTGCCTTAAATCAAGAAACAACTTGAAAACATTATTTGTGACCAATCGCCAGACTTGGTGACTCGTTGAATCATGCACTAAACGTCTTGCCGTTCCCAGATCGAAGGGTTGACGGTGCAGAGGAAGTGGAAGGCGAGAGATCCCCATCACCGGCAGGATCACACTCTCCTGTGATGGACCGCAACCCGTCTCCACCTCCGGAAACAGCAGGTGGAGACGAAGATGGCGACCTGGACGCCATCGGAGACACCGTTTACAGCAAACACTGGCTTTTCAGCACACTGACCCGTCTCATCAACGTGAGAGACTGCTGCATAAGAGTTCTTTCTTTTAAAAGAGATGCATGCATTCATTCATTCATTAATTTTCTATACCCGCTTCTTCCCAAGCTCAGGGTCACGGGGGTCTGCATTAACACTTAAAATGGGGCTGTTTAATTCCGAAACAATATATGAAGTAATTTGGTGAGATGGACAGAATGAAAAGTTGATCAATCTGTTTTGCAGATGGTCACAGAGCACTTGGAGATGGATAGTGAAGGTCAGATGGAGCTGTCTGATGATGACGAGGAAGATCTTTGCAGAGTTTGGGACATGGCGATGGACAAGGTCTGGTGATAATTTATCACTACTTATTTCGTAATCTTTGAACCACCGCTGTTCTTTTACATCTTTGTATTGAAAGTACTGGCTAAGCCTGTGTATTGAGTAGGAACGTGATCTTTAACACAAACTAATCTGACCAACTGTCTGCAGGACGTAGCTGGTTTTCTGCAGAAGTTCAAAGCTACGGAAATCCTGGTGGGAGTGATATCCAAGTCTCGTTGTCCACGTCTCACAGTGAGTAAAACCTTTCTGTAGTGTTATTCACTGAAAAGAAGAAGAATCATATTCTAAAAAATAAATAAATAAAATGTTTCATCCTAGGAAATTTGTGTGGGAATCCTCGGGAATATTGCTTGTTTTCCAGAAACCTGTCTGACTCTCAGCCAAAATGAATCCTTGGGGTGAGCCGTGCCCTCGGTTGTCTTATTGCTCAATGGCACTTCAGTTTATTCCATCAACCGCTTCTAATAATGAAACTCCCCGTGTCCACAGAGCTGTGCTGTTACTACTTCTCGGTGATCCAGATCCTCCGACTCTGCTGGAAACAAGCAGGTGCCGTAGACATTTTTTCTGCAGGCTTGTTTCACAGAGAGAGAGAGAGAGAGAGAGAGAGAGAGGTGACAGGAGGAGAATTCATCTATCTCTCTCCCTCTGGGTGATTTTCACAGGCTGCTGCTGACCTGCGTCTCCCACCAGGATGTGTGCTCCCTATGGCTACAGCGTATACAGCAGCAGGCATCCGTGTGTTCCAACCTCTGCTTCATCATGTCCAGCTCCACCAACAGTACTCCGACTTTAACTGTTTTACTCTAAATTCTTACTCTTTTATTTATTGCAACAGTGTTGGCTGCATTTCAAATAATCAAGTTCAGATGCATTGGTAACACCTTTGTTAAAGAGCATTCACCCAATTGTGGGCTAAATTAATTTTACAATACTTCCTCATCCCCAAGTATTTAAAGCATTTGTCTTCATTTTTAATCTTGCTGTTTTTCTTGTTTGTTTTTTTTTATCTTCAGCGGACCTGCTTGAAAAGGTCGGAGAGTTGGTGGAGAAATTGTTTGACACTGACGAGGAGCTGATGAAGAGTTGGATCACAGCTCAACCAAGAGAGGAAGACGACGCTGAAAGCCACCCTGACGTTGTTGTGTGTCTTCTGGAGGCGGCCAAACAGCTCAGGTGGGATTTTGGAGAACATTTTTTATTGATTAGAAGTGTTAATGCTCTGGCAACCTGCAAATTATTTCAAAAATATTTTTGAGAAAATGCAGTGCGCTGCTTCTAGTATAAATTGGGGTGTTGTCACTCACTACTAGAAGCGATACCAGAAAGGGATTAGTTCTAGAGCTGAGTGTTTTAGCACACACTTTCTAATAGCTTGAACAAGCAAAAGGAGTAAAAGGTGAACTTTTCTCCATTCTGGGGAGCTCACTAGTTGCGTTGCCTTTGCAGTTTTTCGCAAAATAAAAGCGATGTGACTAAAATTTCGACAAAGTACAACTGCGATTTGCAGGTGTTTCCATTGAATGGTGTGAAGCGCATGAGCCGCGATTCTCGTAAAATCTCGCCCCGAGATTTTACGAGAGTTGTTTGCTTTTGTTTGTTTACGTTTGTTTGCTGTGAAGAATAAAAACCTTTTAGTGATATTTGAGAGGTTTTTCGAAATGTTGGTGTTCCCATTAACAGTTTTTTATTGTGGTATTTAGGTTTCGCGTAATTCTAGAGGTAATGGAAACGCAGCTACTGACAGTTTAGAGACATACTACGGGGCATTTAAACTAGATACTAGGCAGTGGCAGTGTTGATGTAGTCAGAGTTGATCATATTGAACTCCTTCCCCAGATCGGAGAGTCCTAATGGCCTCGAGGTTTATCTTCACATCCTCCAACTGCTCACTACTGTAGACGAGGGCGTTCAGACTTTCGGTAAGAACAAGCATTGCGACACTTGTCCGTAAAGTCTCACACGCAGCTGAAATCGCGCCACCTTGCGGTTACTGTTGTTCTTGACGTTTTTTTCCCAGCCGCCCCTGACGGAGCAGGCAAAGAGGTTTGGGACTTTGTTTGTGACGTGGTGTGTGAGGACCTCTGCCAACCCAATGATCTTCCAGTCATCCTACACGAACGAAAGAGCACTCTGGTTCAGGCGTTCGCAGTGCTGCAGGCTCTTTACAGATGCCAAGACCAGTGGTGCAGCAACAGTGAGAAAAGTATGAGTGATATCAGTCACTTCTGTTGCTCTTTCTATTCCAGGCACTTATGAATACCACAATTTATAACTATAATAATACTGTAAGTCTCTAATATTTTTTGCCACATGGTTACTATTCATTAACTTATTATTAAACAAATTAAGAATGCCGAGAATAAAGTTGAAATTTTGAGATTAAAGTCGAAATTTCAAGAATAAAGTTGATGTAAAAAAAAGACGAAATTTCGTGAATAAAATCGAAATTTTGCAATTAATGTCAACGTGAAGTAAGTCAAAATGTCAAGAAAAAAGTTGAAAGGCTCTGTGCGCAAGTCTAGTGAAGCGCTAGTTTCCTGATTACTGTGGGTTTCTCTTATTTATGTCAACTTTTTTTCCACAAAATTTAAAACTCGAAATGAAAACTTAAATAAATCTCCTTCCTGTAATATTTTTTTCTCGTCTTGTGCCCCTAATCCTCTTTCGTACTTTTGCCTTTAGTTCCTCCTCTGATTGGAACCATTTTGAGGCTTCTCCAGTTCTGCAGCGAATCCAAATCGGATGACAGTGTTGAAGATGAGCAGCTGCAGACTCTGTCAGAGATTACAGCAGAGTTCCTGTCCGACATCTGCCTTCTTATTTCTAAGGTATTTCTAGAAATACCATTTCAGTCCCATCTCGGTTGTAATGGTGCGGACAACAGATGACGGAGACTTCAGGACGTCACCGGCGGTTGTTTGTTAAATAGGTGTGTTTGTTTCAAATGATGCAGGAGACGGTGGCGGATTCAGTGAAGAAGGGTTACCTCACCGAGAAGACGTCACTCACAGCTGCGGCCAGTTTGGTTCCCAACTTTAACACCTCAGTAAGCGCTAAACTCGAGAAGAAAAAAAAACGGTTCATTACAGCCAGATGTGTAAATTAATCAAGAATGGTGCATTATATAAGCTTATTTTAGAGGTCGAGTCAGGTTAAGTCACCTGTTTTACTACCACTGTAATCTACGTTTGACAGTAATTAGTGTGTTTGTGCTGCGCATCTTCACCTCCGCCCCTCTGCAGTTTCAGCAGCTGCTGTCCGTGTTGTCCGAGGCTGATCCCCAGTTGGCGGACGTGCTGAAAAAACAGTTTCCTGTCTGAGGGCCCCTCGCACATCACAGCACGGCAGTCGACCTGTTTGGCTTTCCACTGGAAAGACCTTGTGAATCAACGCCCCTGACGTCATGACTGGCGCGTCAAAGTCCCTCTCACCTGACTTCATAACAGCTTGTACATTTTAAAAATGTGTTTCGCCTTTGCGTTTCTATTGCGAATGCAACTCTTTTTGTATTAAATAATCAATATTCTCTTAGAAGGGCCAGATTGTTGTCTTTGTTGAAATCATTTTCATAAATGAAGTCTTGATGGAGCGTAACATGCAAAAAACAAAGATGCAACGTAACAGCATATATTATAAAATTGACAAAAAACATCAAATTAAAATTTACAACTAGTTCCACCTGTCAATTTCATGCACTATTAAGTCGAGGCTCTTCTTTGCATCCATTGGACAACATTCAGGTTTGTATAGCTGGACTGTTTAATTAAACTGATTTGCATTCAGGCAAGTAGGGTTTCCCACCCCAAGAAACAGGAAACTCTTAGCGGCATCAAAAATGGCTAGCTTGCTGCTGCTGTGTGCACAGGAAGATAAAGAAAAAAATTTCCACAGGAGGCAAAACGCCATTGAACGCGAACTGAGTCACCTGGCCAAAGCATATGAGTAATGGTGCCGATGCTGATGACAGTATCAAGTGTTTACCAGAGGGTGACAGTCACTCGGTAACGACAATAAAATTAGATGAAAGGCCCCAGCCTGGCAACAATGAGCTCATTTGGTTTCCAAATGCACTATGACGCCCACTCACGGAGGAGGAGAGCAGGGAGCCAGCGAGCTCGCGAAGGCCCCGTGAATATAGCAGCTTTTTAATTAAAGCCGGGATTGATATGTAGAACACTCTTTCTAATGGAAATCCTGAGATAGCTGGAGTGCATGTAAGACAGAGATCATGCTGTCCTGTGTTTTTACAAATAAAATAAAAAAAATCCCTTGACCAAGTGTCCTCTGGAAAAGGAGCCGTTTGTGATGTCACAAAGAGCCGATAGCTCCCAAATTAGCGACTCCCCTTGACAGGTGTTGGCTCTGTCTTCTGATCCCCTTGCAAACGTGAAAGATTCAACAAAGCATTCATTTCAGCCTGGGGTTTTGGCTGCTGCCTGTAAACAGAGGGCTCACTCGTTCAGTCCAGGACCAAGAAATAAGGAAATAATGATATAGTGAAAATGAGTGTATGTTATTCAAAATTCACTGAACAGATGTTTTTTGAATAAGTCCATCCTTAACTTCCTTTGATTGCTGCTCTCTATAAACTATATGTGTTAAAAAATAAATAAATCAAAAAACGAACTGATACGTCACAGGTTCCTCTCGCAGGTTAGCAACCACACTTCCAGCCAGGCTTTGGCTCCGCCTCTGAGACCACCTTGTTTTTCTCCCTTTCCAAACAGTTCCAAGCATCAGCTTTTGCCGGGAGTTGCGGAAAACTGTAAACAGAGGGCTAAATACACTGTATTATAAAGAGCTTTTTTTTTCATTAACATTTGTGTAATCCTGCTTCACTGGAGTCTGGGATTAAAATTTTTTTTTTAAAAAAATTGGTAAATGTGTACAATATGGAAACTCTGCATCCTTCCGACTCTGGGCACATGCTCCAGCATGATGCTTTGGTGCCTTTTGACGTGGATGCAGTCACTCTTGGCCTTTCCATCAGCGTGACTTGCCGCGCTCCGCCGGATGCTTCTTCTCTTCTGCGGGGCTTCCGGCCGCTCGCAGGTGCATCCTGTCACAGAGATCATGGTAACGGGGCCAGACGTTTCCACCCTGGCCTGCCAGTCTTCATCGGCAGCCTGCCGCTCCTCACTGCAGCCTGATATGATCTGACTCACACACACATGCAAACACACGCGCGCATGCTTGACGCCTCCCAGCAGCCCATTCCTCGTGCGCTTGGTGCTTTGCACACATCAGTGACGCTGCCGCATGTCAGGCCGGCGTGATGCTGATGTTGGATGTCAGTTACTTCCCCGCACTCTTTACCTCTGCGCGCACACACACATGCACACACACACACACACACACATGCATGCACACACAACAGGCTGTTCTTTTTTTAAATGACCTGGCACTTTGCCTCAAAGTGAGACGCGCTCTGTTTTTCGCCACGTATACAACAGTGTGATAAGTCACATGTCTTTACGTAACCTTTTTACATTCGGTAAAGTGGTGGAAATAAAGGATTTGATTTTGATGGTGTGAGACGGGTTTATTATGGGGTCCTCGTGTTCATCAGGCTGCTCTTGTTGCCATAAATAGAATTCAAAGGTCATGTTTTCCCAAAGCAATGAACTTCCCAGGAGTGAGAAAAAAAATCCTCCTTAATGTCTTTTGTTTACTCTACATTTAAAAAACAAATTACTGAAATAAAGAGTTCTTTGAAATCAGCTCTTTGTGATGTCATAGAAGACACTGTGACCTCACCAATAAATCTTAGTGATAAACCCTGGTTAGGTGTTCACCCCTCTAAGACCGAGACAGAGACAAAATGTGTGGAAGATACAACAATGGACCAGTTTTAACAGCAAGAGGCTGTAAACAGAAGGCTAATGTTCACACACACACACACACACATATGTATATATGTGTATATATATATATATATATATATATATATATAATATATAAATATATACATGTATATATATGTATATATATATATATATATATATATATATATATACATATATAGAGTTGATAAAACATGGTGAGTAGTCAAATCCAATTACAGAAAAAGTTCCAATATGATGCACATTTTCAGATTCTCATTTTTCATATATATATATATATGTATATATATACATATACATATGAATTAGAAGATGCTTGTTCATTTGAACTGCAACGTCCACACAGGCAAGTCAAAATGCTTCTCTAAAATGTAACTATCATACTATATATACAGTCAGGTGCATAAATATTGGGACAACGACACAATTCTCATCTTTTTGGCTCTAAACACAACAAACAAGATGTGCTTTAATTGTAGACCTTGAGCTTTAATTTGAGGGTATTTGCATCCAAATCAGGTGTAGGAAATACAGCAGTTTGTATACATAACTAATAAGTGTCCGTGTAAAATTGGAGTCATTAAAAACTAGTTTGGATTGAAAATGAATTTTGAATAAGATCATAGATTTAAAAAAAAGAAGAAGCAAAACTCCCTCTTTGAATTTATAACTGGCAGGTGTGGTTTGTTGCGCTGGAGTGCCTTGACACTATTCCCGGAGCTGCTCCAAGGCACACAAGCAGGATAATGAAAGGATGAGGGATGCGTGTGCCACGTCACGTCCTCAACCTCTCCTTTGATTCCAGGCAGACGCAGTCCATTCACATCCACCTGGCAAAGGCGTGTTCACGATGGACGTAGGCTCCATTCACCCCACCCCCACCCACTCACAGAGTCCACTCATTTCCTGACTCCCCCGGCCTTCTATCTCCTGTCAACAGAATCACAATGAAATGTCCCCCCCCCCCCCCCGTGTGCGCCTGAGCTTTAAAAAGAAAAGGGTGGCGGCCGGCGATTCCTGTTAATTGGTGACGTCGGCGTCGGTGTTTGGCTCGGCCGCCTCCTTCATCCACCTTGTCTGAACTCCGTGGGCGCGGCGCATTGTCGCCAGGGCTGACCAATGTGTATGTTACTCATCTCTGCGGACTTGGGTGCAAACAACATGAACAAACAAAGTGGTCGGGGTTAATTTTTTTTAGTGGTGTCGCCCGGTTGGAAACGAGGAACGTCTGTGAATTTTACGTGCACACAAGTTTCTCCAGGTTCTTACTGTATCTGCAATGAGGACAGAAACAAGTGAATGAAAGGTTCCATGTGATGTGCAGTTCACGTTCTCGTCGTCCTCTGACTACGACCGGTGTGCCCACCCTTTACTTCTCTGTCTTGCGTCACTGTTCAGAAGGCAGGTGCTAAAAAAAAAACAATTTTTTGGGAAAAATCCGCCCTTTGTGATGTCACAGAGGGCACTGACCGCACCTCAAAACCCAGTCTTGACTTCACATTTTTGGGTCTGATTCATTTTTGTTGCATCACAAAAACATCTGGAAGGTCTAATTAGGTCAGCAGTTCTAACAGGAGGCTGTAACCCAGAAACTTTTGGTGGGGATGCAACCAGAGGGTTAATGATTAATAACAAAAAGGCTCCACTTTTCTTATTTTCCTTTTTACAACAAGCTATAAAAGAGGCTTCTGTTTGTTTTTGTTATCGCGGGAGACAGAAAATCTCTTGTATCTTTTTCAAACTGATTCCAAGATAAAGCCATTCTATTATTCCCTATCAAAATAAAAAAAAAAAAAACAAGAACCTTCGCTGACTCTTTTCATCATCTCCCTGGTGTTTTGTGGGAGCTCGTCTCTATTTGAGGCGGCAGATGTTTATGGCTCCGACTTTGTCACGTCCTTGCTGAACACTGGCGCCTGTCACCAAGTGGCATATGCTGCTGTTTGTTCAGCAATGAAAGAATCGCAGCTAATTAGAGGGAGACGTGGCCCTGCCACCGGAAGCACACACGTAAGCCGATCATTCACTGCTCTGATTAGTTTGGTTGTTCAAACAAGGCTCGGGATCAGGCCAAAGGCTGGAATTCTATTGATGAGGTGCTTCTGGTCGTCCTTGGATTCAATGGAAATCCAAATAACAGCTGTATGACAGCCAGCGGACTGGAACCAGAAGACTTGTTCAATTAGAAATACATGGGTTTAAAAGTTGAGAAAGTGACCAGCGCTCCGTAGTTTCATAACCAGACGCTGGCAAAGAACATTCTCTGAGTCTGATTCGGTTTTTTTCCACCATAGATCTGCAATAAATCAGATTTGATGAGGCATGAATGACTCAGTGTTAGCTTGGTTTCAGGTCTGGTAATTTGGTTCAGGATTACTGGGATCGCCAGTTCACACAAAAAATACCAAACTGATGTTGCAACAGGTTTCTTGGAAACTGCAACAGCTAAAACCTTGTTGCAAAACTTAACAAAAAAAAAACCCAAAATGAACAAACAAAAGAGTCTGGTGATTATAAGAAAAGGAAAAAAGAAACACCTTCAATTAACGACTTTCCCTGTCACTGGGGGTTGATCCAGGAATTTTCGTGGTGGAATATCTTTGGTTTACTGTACAAAACATGATCTTAAAAGAAAGTCACACTTCTGTGCAGCAGGTGCAGCATGTACCTGAATCAAAGGCACCTTTTGGAAAAAAATAAAATAAAATAAAATAGTCTTCTAAAGTCTGTCAAAATTAGGTGCCACTTCTAATACATGCTAATGCTCATGTGGGCAGCTCCTCTTGTGCCTCGCGTGGGATTAGCCGCGGAGGCGTCTCGCAGGCCGACGCTCAGACACGGACAGAGTAAATCCCCCTGATTGAAGTGAACAGAACTGGGACAGACTGGCTGCGGGGCGACCCTGGAGCGTTCAGACGCCTCGCTGAGACGGGGGCTGCTGCCCGCCGCAAAGCCTCGCCGCCATCGGAAGCAAGAGCTTGCGTGACGGCAAAGCCGTAATTAACAAATGAAGTGTGATTCTCCCAAATACTTTTTTTTTCTGGGCTGTACGGAGAAACAAGGCGGCCATTCAGAAGAAGAGGAAGTTCATGCAGGTGCATTTTAACGACACTCACATGTCTTCCTCCGAAACATAAAGAGCATCTCCAACCCGCTGCAACACGTTGCCTCGTCCTTGAAGCTAATTACCTAGAGATCATTATTCAGACAAGGTGCACGGTAGGTAAGAGGGTCATCAGGATGACACAAAGAGCCATCACCTTCCTCCACCTCCACCTCCTCCTCCTCATCCTGCTTCCCCTCAGAGCACTTGCCGTCTCGAAGCATCTCAGAGCACCAACACATCCATTACCCTCTTGAGCGCCGCGGCAGATACCGCGTCACGTCATCCATCACAGCCGATGCAGACTTTGACAGGAGGCCGAGGAACAGGCCTGTGTGAAAAACATCATTAGGCCGAGAGGCTGGTTGGGTTAAACTGATTTGGCCGCAGAAGGCAGATGAGATCCAGGAGCTGTGGAGATGCGAGGACTTGGAAAAAAACAACAACAAACCAACAACAAAAACAAAAAACCTAAGCAGGCCGTTGGAAAAAAAAGAAGGCTGCTTCTCGGAAAGTGTGTTGATGAGCAGGGCTGGCTGTGCGTGATGCGCGCAGGCGTCATGAAAAGGCTTGCGTTGGTTAACAGATGGGAAACAAAGGGCCGACGCCGTCTAGTGCTCTTCCTCTTCTCTCGAGGAATAACGAGCGTTCGTTAGCCTTTTCCCAGGAAAGCACGTGTGCCGGCGGCGCCGCTGATCTTCGCTGACGTCCTCTGACGTCAATGGAAATTTGCCGGCCATTCATGTTGATCTTTTCAGCTTGTTTTGTATATATTTTTACCAGCCCCACTTGTATTTTGTAGTCCTTTATTAATGCGAAGATGAGATGCTAAGATGCTAAGATGCTAAGATAAGAGTCAACGTTCTGCAAATGTTTCCCTATATAAGCTCCTCTTTGTGTGCTGTGCTTTCCATCCATCAGTGACACACTGTGATCCTTCTGATGTAAAAAAAAAAAAAAATTCTGGATTTTTTTTTTTCTACTTGCAAATGGACACAGCAAAAATAAAATGCTTGAGCTAACCACGACGAGCTAAACGCGCTAACTCGAGCTGTGCTCCTGACCTGAGAGGACGACGGAGGGGCTCTGGCGTCGCAAAATCTTTCTTTGCGGCGCATGCCGGTCCGACCGAGGGCTCTCGGCAGCGGCTGGCTTTTTGCTCGCTTGAATTGACAGGCACGGCCAAAACCACATGAAAGGCGGGCAGGGACACGGGGTGAGGAGAGCGTGTCTGGCTGCAGCTCCTCTAGAGGAGGAAGTGCCCCTCAGCGCCTCCCCTGTTGTGTAAACCCCCAGTGCCGCTGTCACGGGTGACACAGGCCAGGACCACCTGAGGCAGGCAGCATGTGCGGCGGCCACATGTGAGGGCCGGCGGCCGGTCACTGACAAAGGGATCCCACCTGTCCTTACCTGTCAGGTGACTTAAGCTTAGAGAACAGTGGTGTTATCAGTTTAGAGTAATGAGCTCTCTTGGCCTCCCGTGCCGTCGCCTTGATTCAGCTGATTCAGAGGCCCATGAGGCCTTTCCCACTGATTGCCTTGATCTTATTAGAGGGCTCACGGTGTTAAAGGAAGCAGGAAAACATGCAGCTTAGATATGGTGCGTGCACGAGAACCCCGAGGTGCTTACAGTGCAGACAAATGGATTTTCCAAAAGGGGGGCATGTTTGGATCACTGTGCAGTGCCGGCGGGTGGGCTGTTCGAATCCTCTTAAACCTTGACCTCCTCCCGAGGCGTCAACAAACAAGAAGAATTAACCGCTTGTGGCAACGCGGCGGGAGTGGGGTCGGGCGGGGGTTTTTGGGTGGGTGGGGCCGGTTATCAGGTCGGCGAGGTAATGTGGGAGTTACTGGCTGGGTGCGTGTGAGCTTCAAGGACAGAATTTTAGCCCTGCTTGTCTGTTTTGTGAGTGTTAAAACTTGTTTTCCCTTTCTGAAAGCCATTAAATATCCAAAATGAAGGGGATACAGTGGTCTCCAAGGCCAGAAACAGAGGTTGCAATTTTCAGTTTCATTCATTTCAGTTCCTCAGACCATCTACTCAAGCCTGAACTGGGTCCAACTGCACTGTTAAAAAAAAACAACAACTTCAAAACATGTTCTTTTACATTTGAGCTTGCAGTCTTTTTTCCATTGTCTCTCTCCATTGCAAAAATATCACACAATTCCATTTAGAGTGCCATCTACAGGATTATTTCCAAACAAAATCTACAGAGAATTTGCTGCTGAATTTGTTGTTGTTTCTGTGTCTTTGCAGCTTTGCTCTCATTCGCTATAGAGTGAGAGAGAAGCAGCCCTGATGCTTGGCTTTGAAAGTTAAGCCTCGGTTATCTGTAATTGTCCATGATTTATTTTTTATTGCAGCCAGTTTTTTTTAATAGTCTTTTCTGGCAATTGCATTTTATTGAGTTTTATTGTGCTGATTGCTCATGGCTGAAGTGGATTTAAGCACACTGTGTTACGGCCAGTGTGTGTGTGTGCCTGCGTGCCTGTGTCCCAAATAATAAGTCTCTCAACGCGCAATCAACCTGCACACCAGTTGCTCCTGAATCTGAGGCCCCTGATGTAACACCTTTGGGATGGTGTCCAACCCAGAAAGGTGGAAGTGGAACACAGGCACCAGCGTGATTCCATTAGAGAAGATATGAGTAATTTAATTCAAACCTGATTGGCAATAAGAGGAGTTGTAATGATGATGATGATGATGATGCCAGTGTTTGGATGATGCAATACAGTATATAATTTAAAAATGCCTTTAATCATCATGCAAGGCTTAAACCTCCCCGATAAGTGAATTCCCTGGTGGACAACTTGTTTAAGCGGCGGTATTGTTGGATATTTCTCTTTCAATGATATCAGAATTTTCCAGCGATCCCTTTGGAGCTATTTTAGGCCTTGGGGCGAAATAAAAGATTCACCCTCGTCGCTCTTCCTGACGTGAGCGCAGCTGCCCGTTTTCCATTTGCTGCTGTGCTTCAGATTATCGCCCCCTCCTCTTGGTTTTCGCGCTTAAATAGCCAAGTGCCGCGGCTGGCCGGGGTAGAGAGCCCACCTTCCGCAGCGAGGGGCCGACTTCTCCCATCCAGCCGGCGAAGAAAGAAGGAAAAAAAAAAAAAAGAGCGAGCAGATAAAAACCCAGCTGCACTTTAACATGTACTCGAACAAAAACGAGGGACCACGCAGAGGAAGATCGTTCGACTCCATGAACATTGGCTTCGAGGAGAAACTGTTGAATAATGAGGTGAGAGTTGTTTTTTTTTTCATTTTGTTTCAATTTTTTTTTTTTTTTTTTTTTTTTTAAACAAATACAGTTTCAAATTGTGTCTCAAGGCTCAATGCTGTCTTTTGTCCCGCGAGAGTCGATGATTCAAATCCAGGGGATTAATCTAAGCCGTTTTGTCGTGTTGAAATTTACGTCAAAGAATTAAGAGGGTTAAAACCGCGGTGACATTTTCGGCAATAAAAAGTTGCACCACAGGTTTAATTTATTTCGTAATAGGCCACATTATTAACTCTAGTGAATGAAGACGGGGTTTATTTTGTTTTTTGTTTGTTTTTTAATTACAGTTGGACAGTTGAGTAATAGTCATTTAGTCGTTTGCTTACAAATGTTTGCTTTTCATTTCACTGGTTTCATTGATTGACTAGTAGCCTAGGTGCATGTTCATTGAATGCACCTGTGCAACGTTCTCTTGTGATTCAAAACATTTCAGCCACATAAATCTGTCCGGGTTAAGGAGCAGACAATGGAATGGCATCGCTCCATCACATTTATCACATTTTTAACAGAAACTAAAATAGTGACAGATTTAAAAATAATAATAATAACAATTATATTAATAATTCCTTTTTATTTAATTCGAAACGAGCGTTGGCTGTGAAGCCACGCGGGTCCCAGCATCACGACGGACCAGCAACTCTCCAGCCAAGAGCTGTATACGCGTCAAACCAGCCTGAAGTCTGCGCGCTGCAGCGATTTCAAGCTGCCTAATGTCTGCACATATCCCGACGTGAAAGGAAGCTATTAATAGGCTTCCTGGCGCGCTTAACGGGATTTCAGCTAAGGCGATTCTCGGAGACAGAGACGAGTTCATCTTCGTTAAACCGAGACGCAGAGAGTTGACCCCGGCGAGCGTCCTGATCCACTCCTTTCACACGCTAATAATGCTTCAAGCGACGAGGCTCCGCCGACCGCTGGTCTGGCGCGCGGTCTACACCATGCTCGAGGGCCAGAATATGGTAAATGAGCGGGATTAGTCCTCTAGTTGATCTCTATGCGCTGAAGAGATCAGTCAATGCGTAAAAATCGATGGGAAATTAGAGGGAATTTTGAGTTACGCGCAAGACGGAGCTCGATTTTAAAAAAAACAAAACAAAACAAAAATTATAGTCAAACACGATGACGAGAATAAAAAGTTTATTTATCTCCGAGTGCTCAGTGACTGCTCAGTGTTCCCGGTGTGATGTGGCTCCTACCTGATGTGGGATTACCCTGCGCGTGTTTTTCCGCTCGCGTGAGCGCTGGGGAGGGTCTTGCGTCACTGGCTGGCCGCTGTCCGAAGTGCTGAAATAGACAAGTCCGGCTCCCGCTTTGCAGCAGCGGCAGCAACAACAACAGCTAATCTCGGCTCTGCTTCCGACGTCCGCTTGAATTTCATGTCAACGAGAGAAAGAAAGAATTTATGTATTTGGTTGTTTTTTTTATAACTAAAACAACAACAACAACAACAACAACAAGCGCAGTATAAAGACCTGAATATTGTCACGTGAC
Source organism: Thamnaconus septentrionalis (assembly GCA_009823395.1). Taxonomy (NCBI): domain Eukaryota; kingdom Metazoa; phylum Chordata; class Actinopteri; order Tetraodontiformes; family Monacanthidae; genus Thamnaconus; species Thamnaconus septentrionalis. The sequence continues at coordinate 4,264,897 of CM020513.1, read as the reverse complement.
TCCTGCTTTTTTTCAGCACTTTTATCTCGAAATGAATTTTTTCTATATTTTCTTGGTTCGAAAATAAATAAATAAATGCACAAATAAATGAATGCGCAAGGTCTTGGGACATGGCCACTAGGGGGCGAGACAGCCCAGTTCTCCAACTCCTCTCCCTCGTGTGTTTCAGCTAAACAAATCCACCTTCACCAAAATCGAGGAGAATACCGAAAAGAAGGGCGCGTCAGAGAAAAGCAGAGCAACAATCATCTTTTCCCTCAAGAATGAGGTGGGGGGGCTGGTGAAGGCACTCAGACTCTTCCAGGTACGCACACGAGTCGTCAAACTCACACTTTATGATAAGAGTTCTGATCTGATAAGAGATCTGATTTACAGTAGGTCATTTCATATTAATAAGGTATTGTCAATGATGATGGATGAAATGGATGTTTCTCATAGCAATGTAGACTTTCTGTCATTTGATTTGCTGTTCAGATATACTGCATTTACATCTGCTGTGATGACATTGTCAGAGTTGATGATAAATATCAAACAAGAAAAGACATTCATCACTGAAAAAGGAAAAATAAACATATTAAATAACAGGGACAGCGTATGGCTTCTTGACTCTGACAAGTATAGACTTTGTGCCCTCTTGCAGGAAAACCACGTCAACCTTGTGCACATAGAGTCCAGGAAGTCCAAGAGGCGCAATTCAGAGTTTGAAATCTTTGTGGACTGCGACAGCAACCACGAACAACTGAATGAAATCATCCAGCTGCTTCGGAAGCATGTGAACGTGGTGGACATGGAGCCTCCAGATAACTCTTGCCTGCACGAGCGGGGTAAGGCGATTGAAGGTGGAACATAATATTGAACAATGAACACATACGAATGTTGCAAACGGTGCGAGCAAGTGAACAACAAGGTGTTTCTCTCCCAACCGCAGAGATGTGCGACGTGCCCTGGTTCCCAAAGAGGATCTCAGACTTGGACAAATGCGCCAACCGCGTCCTGATGTACGGCTCCGAGTTGGACGCTGATCATCCTGTAAGTAGGGGGCAGTCGGTCAGCTGAGAAAGAGCAAAGCCAATATGAAAGTTGCGCATGTTCTCACCTCCCACTCTCCCTCCTCTACGACAGGGTTTCAAGGACAACGTCTACCGCAAAAGACGAAAGTACTTTGCTGACCTTGCCATGGCGCACAGACAGTGAGCTCTCGTCGTGTATTTCAGTCAGACCTGAACCCCTACTTTACTCCCTGATACTAACTGCCATCTCCTGTTGCAGTGGGGACCCCATTCCTCGCATTGAGTTCACAGAGGAGGAGGTGAAGACCTGGGGAGTGGTGTACAGGGAGCTCAACAAGCTCTACCCCAGCCACGCCTGCCGGGAGTACTTGAAGAACCTGCCACTGCTGTCCAAATACTGTGACTTCCGGGAGGACAACATCCCTCAGCTGGAAGACGTCTCACGCTTCCTAAAGGGTAGGTTCTCCAACGCTATGAATATGTATATATATATAACCAAAACATGTCCAAGTGAAGATTGATATGCTTTGAACCTTTCTTCTCAGAGCGCACAGGATTCACCATCAGGCCCGTGGCTGGCTATCTGTCCCCTCGTGACTTCCTTGCCGGTTTGGCTTTCCGCGTTTTCCACTGCACCCAGTATGTGCGGCACAGCTCCGACCCCCTCTACACCCCCGAGCCGTGAGTAACCAGCAGGGCCCGCAACGAGATTGGGGAAAAAATAAAATAAAAGTGACAACCGGCGCTGATTCTTTGTCGTCTCTCACGTTGAAAGGGACACGTGCCACGAGCTGCTGGGACACGTCCCACTGCTGGCAGAGCCCAGCTTTGCCCAGTTCTCCCAGGAGATTGGCCTGGCTTCACTCGGAGCCTCGGACGACTCTGTCCAGAAGCTGGCCACAGTAAGCGCAGGGCAACTTTTAATTTTTCTTCTTAAAGTTAAAGATTTAGCCAGAGATATGATGATCCTTTTTGTTTTACAGTGCTACTTCTTCACGGTGGAGTTTGGCCTATGCAAACAAGAAGGGCAGCTGCGGGCGTATGGGGCGGGGCTGCTGTCGTCCATCAGTGAACTAAAGGTAAAGGAAGGACGCTTCCGTCCAGCCTTATCTGTATTTGAATTAAATCATGTGCACACACTTGCATGCAACCTCAGCCGTCTTTGTCTCTTTGGCAGCATGCTCTCTCCGGCAACGCAAGGATAATGCCCTTCGACCCCAAAGTTACATCCAAGCAGGAATGCATCATCACAACCTTTCAGGATGTCTACTTTGTGTCGGACAGCTTCGAGGAGGCCAAAGTCAAGATGAGGTGAGTTGGGCTGTATTTTATTTTGGCGCTAGACAAAGGTGAGACATTGGAGGCACAGAGAAGCTAAACTTGTGCACCCATTCCACAATTTTGCTGTGTGAACAATCCACAGGGAGTTTGCCAAGACCATCAAGCGTCCCTTCACGGTACGGTACAACCCGTACACCCAGAGCGTGGACGTCCTCAAAGACACTCCCAGCATCAACAGCGTGGTGGAGGAGCTCCGGCACGAGCTCGACATCATCGGTGATGCCCTCTGTCGGCTCAACAAGCAGCTGGGTGTCTGAGTGGCCGCACCAAAGTTGTCCACCAGTTACCCTCGTTGCCCCCAAAGCAACGGCTGTACATTTCGCTTTATGCGTGGCCCTTCGTCAGTGCAAAGAATGTGTCCCACCTTTGGTTCCCCTTTCGTTGTCCTTGTTGCGCTTGCACAAAAAAGTAAAACTAAAAAAAAAAAAAAAAACCTATACAATTTTGCAATGAAATTTAGTTTAGCAATTACTCCTTGCAAGATGCAGTCGCCCAAAGAGGTCATTAACTCAAAATTATCTCTCAGCTTCAGGTATGTTCAATGAAATTGGCAAATTTCTCTGCAAACAATCATTTATAGTTCTGTTTGAAAAGCTTTTACACACGGATGTGGTTTCCTAATTCTATTGTTGACGTTTCTGATGTTTGTTCTTATGTGATTTTTTTATATATATATATAATATTTCATTCGTCTCCGTTAATATTTATTCTTCCTCACTTCCATGACAATGTATAAAAATGTACCAGTACTTTGTTTGTACTCTTTTTGGTGTGTGTGTATGTATGTGTGTGCGTGCGCGTGTGTATCATGTCTCTTTTTGTGTGCTCTGAGGGAAATAATGAAGTAAAAACTAGTGTTAGAGGAATGTTTTCATGACTTGTATATTGTCTTGGCCCGAATGCGCTGACATATTTTATTTTACTGTGATGATTTTGAATACCTCCTCTCGAGGCAAATATAATTGTAGTACGACGAAGAATATTTTTCTACTGTAAAGAAATAAAGTCCTTATGAGTAGACTATGTATAAAATTATTGGGAATACCTACCTACTGTGCAAAGGATGTTTCAAATAGTTTATTGTCGCCTGGCAGATTTTTTTTTCAGTACATATATAAATACATATATCCTCATGGATTAATGAGTGAACAGAGATACTAGGATTTCTAATAAAGGATGAAATTGTTGACCCCGAATGCGACTGCTGAAATTACTTTTATTTACACAAGAGATTTTCTAAGATTAATTAATTTACCAAGTATTACACCTCATAATTATTATACCTTGTACTTGAAATCTAAAGTGTGTAGTTGTGTAATTAGACCGTTCAGACAGTTTAAAACGCTGTAATGCAGAAAGAGAAGAGGAAAACTGAACTAAGCTTCAATTTATATTCTTAACATAGAATGTTAGACGGTTTGATTTAATTTAATGAGCTCTTAGAGTAGGACATTTACACTTTGAATGCAGGATAATTATCCTCTAAAATCCAAAGTGTCAAGATACGAGTTTCTCAGGGAGATGATTTATTTATTTATGATTTATTTAGCATTATTACTCGGCCTCTGATGTCTCGAATTTAAACGACGCAAGAGCGGTGCGCGCCCCCGCGAGGTGGCGGAAGGCATATCTCGGCACGACACCGGCTATTTTCTTCTACGACACTGCCGCAAACCCAAATCCAGAGTCGTGGTGGAGGCAAACACAGGCGCTCCATGGAAACGAACACGCCGCCGGAGTTGTGTTTATTGTCATGGGTAAGTTTTCGCCGACTGTCATGCTCCGTGCTTAACACGGGATTATGTGGGGGTGTAGTTTGGATGAGTTTTGTCACGCTTACCGCTGACACTACGACAGGAACGGGAGAACTTTAACTTCGCGGTGATGCTAGCTAACGTTAGCTTAACCACGGAGGGCAAACGGCCACAACAGGTGAAGTTAGACACACAAAAATCCGGTGAACGACTAATACATTTAGAACTATACGGCATTTAAAAAGTGGGCAAACTAGGGATTTGCTTGATGGGTTGTTTGTGTCACCTGTCAGGGAGCCAACAGCTACGGTCAGCTGGGACAGGGAGACGTGGAGGACCGCTCGGACCCTCGGCTCTCTGACACCGCGGCTTTCAAACACAAGGCGCTCCGGGCTGTGAGTGGCGGTGGGGGTCACACAGCCGTCGTCAGCGGTAAGTTCCTCTGTAAGGCGATACTGCCGGTGTTTCACTTTTTAATTTTGAAAACTTTAGCCTCGCCACATGCAAGCTTTTAGTTACGTCAAGGGAGCCACGTGAACCAGACAGACTTAGCGCCCCCCTTCGGCCAGAGAAGCGCTGTCAAAACTTAGAATAAACTTTTGCTTCCTCCCATTGAAAAGACATGTACGGAAGCGGATTAGGGCCAAAACAAAAGAAAAAAAAAGTTAATTTTTTTTCTCCCCAAGTTTCCAATTCTAAAATAAAGTTGATATTCGATATTAAAGTCGAGAATAAAGTTGACGTAAAAAAAACAAAAACAAATAAACTAGTGGAAGAAAGAAGAAAGACGCACGTCTAGTGGGGTACTTCCGTTTTTGCCGTTTCCTGATTACTGTGGGTGAGCCTTTTGGGATACACCTGTATTTGGCAGTTTACGTTTAACTGTGGATAACTGGGTTAATCCACCATCCATATCATTAATCTCGATTTTCCCACTTTATTCACAAAATTTCCACTCTATTTGCATCAATTTTATTGATGAATTTTCCATTTTATTCACCAAATTTCTTCTTTTTTTTAAAAAAAACAATGACTTTATTCACCAAATTTCATCTTTTTACATCAACCTTTTTCACGAAATCTTGACTTTATTCACCAAATTCCAAGTTAAAACTCGAAAACAAAACTTCAATAAAAATCTCCTTCCTGTAATATTTTTTTCTCCTTGTGGCCCTAATCCTCTTTCATAGACATGTAAACAGCTTACTTAGTATAGGTGGTGTTTAAAACATGAACAGACAATTGGACCGTATTCACACTTCTGTAAAGCTATAATAACATTGATTGTATGTGTAAACTATGCAATTGCATCAGAAACAACCCTTTTTTCTAGCATTGGAAAACACACCCTTGCGATATTTGTGTTTCACTTGTGTTGTAGACCTCTGCAAGACTGTTTTACCATTGGATGCCTCATACCTATAGAGTCTCACTATGGTGGGAAGCAGTGCTTCCTGAATCTTAATGGAACGCAAACCTAATCAGTGCTATTGGCAGCTGTGGCTGTGCTATTAGTGAGTGCCCAGTGTCTGCTATAATCATGCTCTAATGGGTGTTGGTATATACAGACATGTCCATGTCAGGAACCAATATGTTTTGCTATTAAATTACATTTTTACTGAAAAAAAAAAAAAGTCTGTTTATTATACAAAAATTATGGTTTAAGGTTACTTTTGTTCAGCTGACTGGAGTGCTCTAATAAATTGTTTTGTATTTGAAGATCAAGCTACGTGATCATGTTTAAAACAGTTTTTTGGGGGATTTTGTTTGTACTGCACAGAGGATGGAGATGTGTTTGTGTGTGGACAGAATCACAAAGGTCAGCTGGGACTGAGCCACAGTGCAGACGTCTTAACTCTTCAGCTCTGCTCAGGCATCGGCCAGAGAATTGTTCAAGTGGCCTGTGGTTGGGACTTCAGTCTCTTCCTCACTGGTAAGAAACAGTCGCACGACGAAGGCAACACTTAGAATCGACATTAGTCCAAATCATATTTCTAATACTGATGCATACATTTTGTAAGAAAAGCTTTGCCCACAAATATATGTTTTTTGCTGGTGCCGTTCTGTCCTGCTATGCTGATGATGTGGACTTTGCTGCAGGGTGTTTTTGCAGAATTCAGTACAACAATGTTCTAAAAAGGGACATCAAAGCCTAAATATTTCAGTATGTTTCAGTGCTTTTTTCCCCTCTTCTGTCCCTCTGGTAGACTGTGGTCGAGTTTTGTCATGTGGCTCTAATGCGTTCGGGCAGCTTGGCGTTGGAACGACCGTCACACAGTCAGCAGACGTTAATCTCGTCGAGGTGAGCAAATTCCCAAGCGGTCATGTGCCGTTTGACGCACTTTTGTCACAAATGCAATGAAGGTCTTTGAGACGCATCATGATGACTTTGTGTGTTTTGCTTGTCAGAGCCTAAAGGAGCCTGTGGTGAGCGTAGCAGCAGGACTCAGACATTCTCTTGCTGCCACGCGTACGTTTTCTCATATCTGCTCAGTCTGTCCATGTAAGTTGATGAGGAAATCCAGAATATCTTCCCTGCTCCTCCTTCAGACTCGGGCTGTGTGTATCAGTGGGGAACTGGTCTGACGAGTCACGCTAAGCGAGCGCTGAGCCCGGAGCCCGTCCCCGCGCACCTCGGCTCTGTGGTGCCCTCTCTGGTGCCAGGTGGGTCGAAATTCTGCAAGCACGTAGGTACAGAATGCAAAACCTTGTGATGAATGCTTACCCGACTGTGTTTGTAGGTCTGGATCAGAAGATGTGTCGCATGGTAACTGCAGGCTCGGTGCACTGTGTGTGCCTGACAGGTAAGACTCTGAGAGACTTGAGGCATGGAAATTAATTTTTAGGCTTTATTAGTTTATTGTCTGGAATAGAATAGAATACTTTATTGTCTGTCCCTGATGGTGACAGATAGTTTTCTTCGACAGGGCTCGCAAACACATTCACATATTCCCATCAAGACACATTTTAAATATATAAATACAAAAAAGGTGCATGCTGAAAAGTAGTAACGTTCTATTTCAAGGTGTTTAGGATGCTTCCAGCAGATGGAATGAAATACTTTTTGTAGGTGTTTTTCCGGGCCAGTGGGACTTAATTGTTGACGAGGATGAGAGCGGTCCTCTGTGATCATGGTGGCCTTCCTGATCACAGAGCAGTTGTACAGTTCAGTTCAGACAGGGAAGTTCAATCAGTGTGTATGTTCTCTTAAAGGGTTCCAGATTGCCTTGCATTTACTTACAACTGACTTTATTAAAAAAAAAACCTTTTTAGACACTTAAGCTCAAGTCCAATTAAAAATAAATAAACCACTAACTAAGTAAATGAAAGTGGGCTCAGTATTTTCCAAAGCATTATGCAGCTGCTCCGATGTGCTTTGCCTGATGACCGGTCTGCCGTGATTGTGTATGTGTGTGTTTATGTTTGTATTTATGTGTTGCAGGAAATGGTGATTTATTTGTGTGGGGAAGCAACAAGCACGGCCAGCTCGCCGCCACCGACACCTTCCTGCCCTCTCCCTCTCTTGTGAAGCGAACGCTGCTGGCTGGGGAGAAGGTTACTCGTGTGTGGAGCGGCTGGACGCACATTGTCGCCCAAACAGGTGATTCAACGATAGACACGTCTGTGGTCACGTCGCATTTTCCTGAAAATTGGCTTAAATATATATTTTAAAAACTCTTTGTGGTGTCACAAAGGGCACTGATATATTTTCCTGCGTAGTGACAACCCTCCCAGCCAGATGTTCGTCTTGCCTTTGTCTCCTTCCAAGCGTATGGAGGTCCAACAAAGCTTAAGTTTTTGCAGGAAGATGTAACCCAACATTTTAGCTGCAGGCTGCAATTGGAGGGCTAAGTAATGATGCTGCATCCTTGAGATTTTAAAGTTTGTGGGTAAATAATCATGCGCAGCTGCCCAAGGTTGCATGTGTACCGGGCAACCACAGTGTGAGGACGAAGGGAACAGCAGTGAAGGGAATTCAAACGTATCCCCCTGTGGAGTGACTGGATTCTTCCCTGTCTGTCGTCTTTAACTCCAGAGTCTGGCAAGGTGTTTACGTGGGGCCGAGGAGATTACGGACAGCTGGGCCGACCGGCATCCAGCAGCCTGGAGCCGGCTGACGGTGGACACCAGAGGAATCAGGCTGTCCCCACAGAGCTCAAAGACCTCCAGGGAGCCACACAAGTAAGACGTCATGGATGCCAGACAACCACCGACTCCAATCTGTTGCTTTAGCAGTCTGTATCAGGCCAGCAGGGGGCAGCAGACACCGTGACTTGAAACAGGGAGCCCAGGCTCCTCATCGTCACGTGTGAGGTATATTGAGCTGAAGGAGAGGCAGGCGCGCTAAGGAGCAGCTCCTCATGATTAATACTCCTCAACACACTCGCACTTTCAACGTGGCACTTTCACCTATCAGAGCTCAGCTCTTCTTCTTCTTCTTCCTCTTCCTCTTCCTCTTCCTCTTCCTCTTCTTCTTCTCTCCCGCACGGGCCAATTATGCGCGAGCATCCCAAGACGGCAGCAGTTAACCCCGGCAACGGCCGCCAATAAAAGTGGATGTCAGGGACGCCCAAGGGCGAGCTGGGGGATCATCCCCCGCACTGCGCACAGATCATCGCCGCGGCGCGTGTCACGGCGCAGTCACCTTGCGCGTGTAAAAGCTAAAAGGCAAGATGGATTAGCTGAGTGGGCCATGAATCTCTCCGTCCCAGCCGGCTGTGTTTATCCTCCCCGCCGCCGCCGCCGCGTCCACACCCCAGCCGAGTCAATATTTAGTAAGGTGCCACGTCTTTATGAGCTCCATGAACATTATTGGAGTAACAAATAACAACCTGTCAATGGCTGAGTACCTGGGTGGGGTGGTGCGCGTTTCTGTTGGTGGCCAGGCAGGTTTTTCAGGGGATGTAAACGCCCCGCTGCAGATGCAAAAGGTTAAAGAGCCGCCGCTGTCTGTGCTGACTGCGGATCCTTTTTACATTTTAATGGCTGCATTTCTGCAAAGGCAAGCGCACACTGCCGTTCTGGGGGAGTTGCATTAAGTCCGTCCGACAGCCCAGCAGCCCGGCTGCAGCTTTTATGAATGAGCTGGCCTCTCTTGTTAGTTCCCCTTCCCTCCTGCCTGACACTGCACTGCACTGCACTGCACTGCACTGCACTGCAGGCACTGCGAGGCGAGGCGAGGCGAGGCGAGGCAAGGCGGTGTCTAATGCATTTACAGACCAAATCGTGGCTAATGCTGTTTGTGGTCGTTGCACTCTTGTTGATGCACAGTTTCCGCGTTCAAAGGAAAAAGGTGGGGATGATGGGTGGGACGGGGAGGGGTGGGAGGTAGCGGGGTGACTGCAGCTTAACAGGTTTTATTTTATTTTCAGTGCAAAAGCATCTCCGCGTCCATATTTGCATAACAATGACAGGATGTTGCAGCCCGAGGTTTGGCTGGCTGGCTGCTATCGACATGCATTATTCACCATTTTTAAAATTCTTCCCCCACAGATTGCGTGCGGATCTGAACATAACCTCGCCATTGTAGGTAAGACTCTTCCTTTTTTTTCTATGGTACATTGAAAAAAAAAATGCAGGGAAAAAATAATTTTACACTGACAATACAATACACAACTTTGCTGAAAAGAGGAAGCAGGACTTTACAACATTAAAAGGCCCGTATTTTACAGATTTCACAGCATATTTAGCCCTCTGTTTTAGCCTGGTGCAAACACTGGAACTCAGCTTCCTACTAAAGATGACTTATTTGTTGTGTGTTGCGGCACAACTCTCTATACTATCAATATTCAAATCAAATCAAATTTTATTTGTACAGCACCTTTAATGTGTAAAATGCAACCCAAGGTGCTTGACAACAATTACTTATTTCTCTATATTAATGAAGACGCATTGAACTCCTCCATACTGAACGCCTCCCAAATTACATGCTAGCGTTTCAAATTCATTGCCAATGAATTCTGTCCTGGAACCTGCAAGCAATTTCGCATAATGTGGGGCCTTTATGCTGAAATTATTTGTCTGGGTTTGTTGGGCTGCTAAAACAAACATTGGTGTCCTGACTTGTCTCAGACTAAGTGGAGGAGAAGGAAATACACACATGTGGGTGGGGGCCATCAGCTATTTCAAGCATCCCGGAGCCGGAGAGGCACAGCGAGCAGTCTAATACATTACGGTTAAACATTAGCGTGGAATATTAATCCTTCTGGTAATGCTGTGGAGGATTTCTGAGGTCATCTCATTGCCTTGTGGCCTTTGCATCAGGAAGTAATTACAGCGTGGCTAGATGGGTATCAGTGACACAGGCAATTACTACTACGGGCTGAATTAAGCACGCTCAGGCACACATTTACAGGCGCGCTCGGTTTGCAAAGCTGCTTCCGCCCTTTCCAAAGTTCGTCGGATGCATTAAAACTTGCACTTCAAAAGCGTCTTTTGCAGCTTAAACCACCTATTAAAAAAAAAACAACTAAAAAAAAAAAAACATTTAAATATAATTATAGAACATTACAAAATGACCCCGAGGCAGCGTTCATGAACAATGAACAAACATTGGACATGCTTGGTAAAAAGCAAATTGGCGTCCAGTTTGAACAGTTAATAGGATGAGCCATTAGAAGGAGGAAATTGTAAACACAGGCTCTCCGTCATAATGAGGCTTCCTCACAGAGCACCACCCTGCGCCGTGTGGCACAGCAGTAAACTGGGTGAGCTGCTGGGTTCCACCTGGTGCGCCTCAGCCCTGCGCCGTGGTCACCCCAGTTTTTCTTTCTTTTTCTTTTTCGTCTAAATTTTCCACCTCCCGTCTTTGGGCACCGCGGCAGGAGCGGCGAAACAGCAAAAACAGGATCGCAAGCAGAGACCTGAGTGCTGCTATTTTGGGGTGCTGAAGTAGGTCAGGCGGAAAGGAACGGAGAGCATTGCATGCTGCTGCTGCTGCCGCCGCCGCCGGCGCCGCTGCTGCTCCTCCTCCTCCTGGTGAAATCTGTTGCACCGCTCGGCGCCGGCCTCGCGTACACCTGAGGAAGTGTCGCCCCGCCGTCCGTTAGAACTCCTCGTCGGCAGTCAGCGGCGGCAGATAGGCCAGAGACACTGTGGCGCAGCTCATCCAATCTGGTGGGAAACATTGGCGTTAATGTGGACGAGACAATGGAGCGCGCGGGCGGGGGGGGTCCTGCTGCGACGCGACCAGATTTTGCAAAACCAAACTTGGTTTGTTTACAAGGGAAGCGCACTTCGTCGTCAAGGGACCTTTGACGTCGACTGTTTTGGCTGTGCCGAAATATTTGTCGTGCAAAGGGGGGCACTTTGTTGCCATGGAAACAGTGGCGTGTCGCACTCCAGTGAAGCCGGTCCCATGAATTAAAGCGCACGCTGCCGAAAAGCATCTGGCGCGACCGGCGCGACGCGAAGCAGCTCCGGAGCGCATGTAATATTTAGGCGGCCACGAATCTTTGCGTGTTTTGACACGCAAAGATTCGCACCGACATAAGCTGCTCGGCGTGGCACCTCGGCGCGCGCTGCCCTCGGCGAACGCGACTCTTTGATCCCGCCAATTGTTTATTGGGAGCCGGGAGACGTAAAAAGACAAAGGAACCTCCGCAGCGACAGAGAGACAGAGAGACAGAGAGAGAGAGAGAGAAAGGAATGACAACACGACAGGAGCGACACACAGCTGCTGGACTGGAACGGCTTCGAGACGCGTTGCCCTGCAGAAGCAAGCTCGTTTTCTGTTTCCACGGCAACTGAGCCTATTGGGTAACAGTGTTGCCATGGCATGTGTCTCCTCCTCAGTGATGCAGGCCTGACCACACCCACCAACACCTCACTGTGTGTGTGTGTGTGTGTGTGTGTGTGTGTGTCCGTCCTTTTTCCCCACGGACTGCTAATTTTATCCCTCCCATCCTGCTGCTGCCGCCGCCTCCTCCTCCTGTCAGCTCCTCTGACCCTTGACCCCTCTCCTTTCCAGGGGGCCGTCTCCTCTCCTGGGGCTGGAACGAACACGGCATGTGCGGCGACGGCTCGCAGGTGGACGTCCCCCGGCCGCGGCCGCTCCCCGGTCTGGAGCCCCTCCTGATCGGCTGCGGTGCCGGACACTCGGTGGCCGCGTGCGCTCGGAACCCGGAGTCGACTTAAAGGCGTTCCGGCCCCGGCGGGGAGATTTATTCACCGCATCGGCGGCCGGCCTTGTCATGATCACTCTCGCTTTCCCGCCGCCGCGCCGCCGGGACTTTCACGCCATAAGCGGAAAGGCTGAGTTATGCAGACACGTGGTTCCGAGGCCATCATGTGTCCGAGCGGCTCGTCACTTTGATGGAGGTGCCGCGGTGACGCTTGGCGCGGCGCGCTCTCTGCAGGCTCCCGGTGCACCTGCCACGTGCGACTTCCCGGACGAAGCCGCCGTGGGTCGGGTGAAGGATGGGCCGCCTCTCTCCACCTCGCCTATTTTATCGCAGTGATCTTTGAACGTCACGGCGGCAGTCAATCAAATCCTTCGACACTGATTTACCCCTTCGTGCACCTACACTTTGGTATTTTCACCCTGTGACAGCCGTCCGTACAGACGGATGCTCGGTCCGCCCGTGTGGAAACCTCTGACACACTGCTTGTCTAATTTGAGCGGCTTTTACACTCTTAACTTTTTTAATCCCTCTCTGGGGAACTTTGCGCGCCACACTTGACCCGACTCGCATATTTATAAGCTGCGGTTTCCCGCAGCGCAGCAGCCGTGACCAACTGCAGGCCTGAAGCCAACGGAGCGGTCAAGGGCGAAAGGCAGGACGCTAAACACGTCAATATCCTTGCCGTAGTTTTCCTTTCACCCTCCCCTTTTTATTCCCATTTAAATTCCCTATGCAAATCACAAATAAAAACACCTGGATCCCTGAGATTATGCTTTTATCAAATGTATTTATTGCAGAGATTATTTATTTTTGTTTTTTTGTTAAAAAAAAAATAAATTAACACTCATTCAAAGAAATGATAATGTCTGGTGTTTTTCTCCTCTTTTATTTATCACTATTTATTGTACAAGCCTCAACTGTATTTGTCAAAAACACACACAAAAAAAATCCCCTAAACAACAAACCAGTCAGAACGATCACTGAACACCTTATTGAGATCACTAACCACAAAATACAGTGTTCAAAACACACACTCCGAAGTCTCACTAGACGGCACACACGAGTTGCCTCTAAATTGTGCAGTTGATCCTGCTTTGTGATAACTGCTGTCACTCATCATTATTATTATCATCACCAGTATCATTATTATTATTATTATTACTATTGTTGTTATGATTATTTTTTTGTCATGTTGGACAACGACCAGTACATCGTCCCCCTCCGGCATGTTTTCAGTTCTGAGGTCAGATCCAGTTCTGCTGTACCGGACAGCACACAGACGTCAGTAGGTTTGTTGGCAGTGTGTTTGCAGTTGTTTGGTAAACAAAAGAAAGACAAGAAGTTGGTCCTTTTTTTTTTTATCATTGTTTTTTTTTTTTAAACTTTACCACGCAAACAATCAGACTGTACCTTGTAACCCTAACGTTTGAAATTTGCATGGCCCGTGGTTTTTGTCTAGAGGCGGATGGGATCTGGGCTCCTGACTGTGTCTGTGCGCCTTCTGAGAGAGCTGAATAGATTCGACTCGGTTTCAGAACGGTGAGAAATGTGCAACCTAAAATGTAAAATCTAGATCAATTCATGGCGTGGCTTCTACTGATGGTGGCAAAAGAGAAAATTGCATAACAGAGGCACTTGTCCGGTATGACGTGAGTAAAATTTTGGCATTTGTTAGTATTTTATACTAAAATACCACATGTGCACAGAAAAAAAAGAATAGATACTATTCTATACGATTGTCAATTAAAAAAAAGTCATAAATAAGTTTGTCTCTGTTTGTTAAAGTTTTGTCTACGTATTAGATATATGTCATAAGTTTGCATGCCATAATGCAATAACGCCTCTTTAGTAGTGTAAATAATAATAGTATAGTGGTGGTGCTCTGTAACTGCAGTATGACTTAAGTATTTTCGGTGGATGATTTCTTTTCTTTTTTTTTTGATGCATAGAAAAAACTATCAAAGGAATGTCAAAAATCTGCTGGTGCAAAAAGTGCAAAAGTCTAAAAAAGGTGTGGACATGACAGTGCAAAGTTGATGGTTTTTCTTAGTAACCGCCTGGCGCGGCAGGTGGTTGTGGTGGTGGGCGTGGTTGAGGGCGGGGGGGGACTCGTTGGGGGGTGGCAAGGGGGGAGAAGGGGGAGTAGAATCGGAGCAACTTTTTTTTCTGTTTGTTTTTGTCTGTCCGTCAACATAAAGAGAAGCACACAAATATTTGATGGTCACTCAGGAGAAAAAACATTGGTACACACAACTTCAGCACACATAAAAAAAGCGTATTTACAGCACTGGCACACACCGAAAAAAAAAAAAAGAAAAAGTAGGCACACAAAAAATTACAAACACAGTAACCAGTCACAGATACTGAGCTACATAAGGCTTGACAACAAAAGAAACTTCCTCGGTGCTACATCTACGCTGAGTTTTGTGATGCACAGGTTGTCACACTGTCACACCCATTGAAAAATACACACAACAACAGCTACAGGACTATCAGGTGGGTGATGGGCCGTTATGGGTCATACACATAGTGGTTGGCACACCATGGTTCATAACACAAACTGACTCTGTCGGTTGTCTGCTCCGGTGCTGTCGCTGGGTCTCTACAAACATATAAAAACAAAAAAACAATAACAAAAGGAAAATTATTACACAAATTATGCCACGACGGGGTGGAGATGACGGTGGCGATGGAGGAGGGGGGCACGGAGAGCGGTGAGAGATGGCGCTAACAGCTGTCAGAGAGGAGGAGGCAGAGGGCGGGCGGGGTAGGGGTAGGGGTGGGGGTTCAGAGAGAATGTGCTCCGCTTGGTCGTCATGGCAACCAGCTGGTTGACCATGTTGTCTCCCATGCTCAGCCAAGGCATCAGACAACGGCGCACCGTCTGTGTGCAAAAGGTTTTTTGGGACTCCGAGTCGGTTCATAAAAAACATGCCCGGTCATGCTGCGGGTGTACGCCCCCCCTCCCCCTGCTTCGCTCACCGTCATGCGTGTTGTTACACTTTGCGTCATGCTTTCGCAAGTCACCCCCCCCCCCCTGCCCTCAACCCACTGTTTGAACGGTACCGCTCTCCTCGGCACCCGGGGCACGCGACCGAGAGGACCAGAGGGCCAAACAGCAGTACAGGAAAGAAAGAGTCTAAACGCTCGTTGTGTACAAAATTTATTTCATGCAAGGACTTTAATATTTACATGTTTTCTTTGAGTATTTTTTTTTTCTTTGCATAAATGTAAAATACATGCATTTACCTTTCCCCAAGTACAACCACATCCCATACTGTGTCGCATTGCACTTTTTTTTCCTCTTTTTTGAACTGCATGATTCAGTAGCGTCTCTTCGCAGCGTCACATCGACTCTTCACAAGGTTTGTTTGCTGTTTCCTTTATTCTTTTTCTTTTATTTCTCTCTCCTTTTGAAATATAGAACGTCCAATAAATTACCACAAGAGACACGACTCAGCGCAACCAGGAAAAAAAAAAAACAACTTAGGATGAGTGTCTGTACTCAGATATCTTTCTCTCTAGAAACTAGCATCTCCTGCTAATTGGTCAAAATAAATTTTGATAAAGTGCCCTGAAGGAATTGTGCATAATAATTGGAACAGGAGCAATACATGTAACGGCAACAATATTGGTATATATATTTATATATATATGTTTTTTTTTAATCAATATACAAACAGACTGCAGGATTGTGACATCTCTGGTTGAATGCAACCAAATTGAATCAGGCTCTGTTTATCAATAATTTGTGCTTTTGTTTTCAGAAAATAATCTTTCAGACGGAGGGAATATAAAGTCTCTATCTTAGTAATTTTTTCTCCTTGAGGTTCTACTCTGATGTATTTCATCTGTATCACAATAATAACCAAAAGGGCAGTTCAATTTTGTACTCTAATTAAGAATACAAAGGTGGTGCAACAGGAATAAGGTGCACCGTACAAAAAGCTTCCGTTACACTGTTATGAGCATGGTATAAAGTGTATTGATGCTACACTAGGAACACTTAATACATGATGTCGTGCCAATCTAGCACTCGCCGTTGACTTTGCCTCGTCAGGTATGAAGGCACCTTTGTTTTGAAATTTGTCAGTCCCGCCACAGTTTGGGCAGCAGAGGCAGCTGCAGTCCACCGATAGTACTGAAAAACTTGACTAGCAGTAAATCTACTTGTGTATATATTGAAACAAACTGTTTATGCTCATAACAGCATGAGTTGGCTTTATGACAGACGGTTCAAGTTAAATAGTGTGGTCTTTAAGTGGGAGCTCCCAGTCAATTAAACACAAGAGAATTCCATGAATAGATTTTGGGGAAAGGCAAAGAATGGCGGCTACATGAAAATCTCTGCTAGCACTGAGTCTCTGGTAAAGCTGTCTCAAAATGCATAAAAATATGACAAAGCTTTTGGAGCTTTAGAGAAAGGAAACAAAAAAGTATTTTTTTTTTCTCTCGTACAGGTGCTGCGATACAGTTAGCGTCTTGTTGAACATAATTTCTCATGCAGTTCATGCAAAAATGAACAAACATTTTTTTTTTTTTTAGTTCCGTTGACATTGGATTTTTTCATCACTAGTATCATAGGAATTGTCATCATCTCCATATTGCATTGGACATCATGAACATCACGCTTGAAATACTTTTGTCTCTCTCGCTCTGTCTTTTTTTTTTGTCGTCTGTTTGTGAAAAGGTCGCCACGGCGAAAACACTGAGTCTCGCCTGGACTGAACTCTTAGAACGGAAACGTCTCTACTTTGCAACGTGACAAAGCACTTGAGAGGAGTTTCCCTTAACAGCTGGCAAATACTGGATATGTTTAGAAGCCATGTGTTGGTAATGTCCAGCATAGTGTTAGCAGGTGGTGGTGGGGGAGGAAGGGGGATGGGTGAAGGTTACATCTTATGAAAACTTCTCACAAATTAAGAAAAAAACTGTAAAAAGCAGATGGGATTTAAAAAAAAAAAAAAAAAAGTTACTGGAATAAAGGGAGGTTGGGGGGGATGCGAGATCAAAAGCAACAGAGCAACAGGCAATGGCAAAGAAAAAGAAAAAAAAAAAAGGAGGGGGGGGGGGCAAAGTGGAACTAGCTTGCAGGTTCCAGGTACGGACAGTGCTTTTGTCCGCAAAAGGGGTGACCCATGCAGAGTAGCACGTGTCGGATGTTTTTTTTCTACTCTATAGGATAAGATGACACACCCAAGGTGAACACTTGGGCAGCTTGGCTTTGAAGCACAATAAGGGTACAGCTCTTAAGAGGCAACAAATAAATACAACTCAAAGAAAGCAGCGGCAAAAGGCAAGTGTAAAAAAAAAAAGTCAAAATAAAGGTAATTTGACAGGAAGGAGGAGGAAGAGGAGGAGGAGGTGGAGGATTGTGGACTGGCCCTCCAATGGCATTGTGTCTGCTACTCAACCATGCTACATAATGGATGGGATGGGAGAATGTGAGTGCTGCATTAGACAGGGTGGGCTGCAGGGCAGGGCGGACACTGAGGACACTCCAGAGGCATCCCCGCTCATGCCAGACATGCTGTTAAGGCTCCAAGGCTTTTCATAACCTTCAGTTGAAAAACAGAGAACGTTCTGAGTAACACTGCAGCACTGAATCCACGACAAGAAGGTGTTTTTGTTGTTTTCTAAAAATCTGTTGTTTTGTTTTTTTTGTTGTTGTTTTTTTGTTGGTGTTCCTCGCTGGCAATACTTCTACACCTGTTGCTTTCTTGTTTTTGTCTCCAAAGGAACAGGTCAACACAGAGTCGAGACAGATTGTTACTCTCCATGCGTTGAGTGCATCCGGAGTACAAGAGCATGCACCGGGTGGTACTGGAATGGTTCGGAGTAGAACACCATAAAAGATCCAGGTAGGTGAGAAAATTAAAATCTGGAGGGGAGGGGGCGGGCAGGTAGGCACCTCCGGTAGGGAATGTGTATTTGTAAAAAGATTTTTTATATATATGTATATATATATATTTGTGCTGGCTGCGCACACAGCTGCAGGCCAGAGTGATTTTATCACAGGAATGTTTTTGAAGTTGAATTTTAAAATAATTCCAAAAAAAAAAAAAAAGGGGGTCCGAACTTGAATCAAAAGGGAGAATTTCCAATTTGAGCTCTCACAGATGCTCTGCTTGTGTTGTGCTCCTTCACCATACTGATAGCACCCATCAGCAAGACACTTCATGCAACCGTCATGGTCAAGAGGAATGTACTCAAAGGAGTCGGCATCGTCCTGCATGGTTATTCCTCATTTTAAAAACACATATACATAACATGGTACACGCATTGCACGTAAACACTCGGCTCTTAAAGGCATGTTAAGACAAACACATTCTAGATCTTAGAAATCTGCAAAATAGCCTCTTTTGCTCGTAGATAAATAAAGTAGGGGTGTGTTACATTATGGATGGTATCAAAAAATATATTGTCTAGATGTGGACGGTTACTAAATTACTGGCATTTGTGGTGATTGTGCTTGGCCTGAAGAGATGTAGGTGAGAATAATATATACAGTTCCCCAAGGGATGACTGAGGAGAAGCAGCGGTGAGGTTGGCAGTTGTGTGTGTGTGTGTGTGTGTGTGTGTGTGTGTGCGTGTGAGTGTGTGTGTGTGAGTGAATGTCTATGTGTGTGTGTGTCTGTCTCCATGTGCCTGTGAAAAAACTGAGGTGTAACACTCAGCGAAGAAGTAGGGGAGAGGGGAGAAGGAGAAGAGAAGAGCGTGTCCTGCCTACGGTCTACAGCGTGTCAGTGTCTCACAGGGGCCTGTGATTGGCTGTTGCTGTACGTACCCCTCCTCACTCTGCCCCCTGTGTGGTTGGGG
This sequence comes from Thamnaconus septentrionalis, assembly GCA_009823395.1. Taxonomy (NCBI): domain Eukaryota; kingdom Metazoa; phylum Chordata; class Actinopteri; order Tetraodontiformes; family Monacanthidae; genus Thamnaconus; species Thamnaconus septentrionalis. The sequence continues at coordinate 4,245,850 of CM020513.1, read as the reverse complement.
CGTTCAGCAGTGGTGACCAGGAAGCAGGGCCGCTCTCTCTCGCTGGGGCTGAAGATCTCCTCCGGGGATATGGCCTGGTCGATGTGAGGGCAGTCTTCGTTGGCCAGCGCCGCGTTCGCCGCCTCGCCGTTCAGCTTGGAGTCTGATTGAAGGAGGGCGGCACAAAATGGAAGCAGAGAAAGAGAGAAGAGAGAGAGAGAGAGAGAGAGAGAGAGAGAGAGAGAGAGAGAGAGAGAGAGAGTAAATCTGTTTTCACACATCAAGGGACGATTTGTAGCTTGTGCATTTTTTAATATATTTTCCGTTTTTGCACGGCGCTGCCTAAACGCACGCGGGGATACACGCCGCCGTGTTGCTGTCTAATGTTTACCCCGACGCTCTGCTCGTGTTTGTTTTCCGGGCATCAAAAGGTCAATGTATCTTTGCCCCGGCGCCGCGGGAGAAGTGACTTCTGCTTACATGATCTTTGCATGACAGACACGCGATGACTGCAGAACTCAGTGAGTCTCAGGGAAGAGGACTGAACGCCTTTGCTTTGAGAAATGCTAAATCAATAGCGGAATTACTCACAGTCTCCCTGTTTTCCTGTCCGCAGTGCGGCAAGCTTTTCATCACAAATCTTATCGATTGTTTTTTTTTGTTTTTTTTTTTTGGTGGGAAAACTCATTTGGTAAACTCTCAAGTCTGAGACCACGGCTGATGGAAGTGTAGGAAGAGACAAACGGGAGGGGTATCGGAGACAAGTGATGAGCCTGCACTCGTCTGTGACTCTTACCTTGAAACTTTATCTCGAAAACGTCGTCGTGTACGATGGGACTCTGTGGTTGGGAGCTGATGCTTGACTTACAGAAGTTTGGAGAACCCGGCTGCGGTGCCCGAGGGATGTGCCTGTTTTTTTTCTTTGGTAGTTTCTGCTTTGCCATGGCCAGCGAGTAGTACATTCCAAAGTTGTTCACAATCACAGGGACGGGCATGGCGATGGTCAGCACGCCCGCTAGGGCACACAGGGCGCCCACCAGCATGCCGGAGGTGGTCTGAGGGTACATGTCGCCGTATCCAAGGGTCGTCATCGTCACCACGGCCCACCAGAATCCGATGGGGATGTTCTTGAAGTGCGTGTGGTCGCTGGCTCGGGGGTCATTGGGGTTGGCGCCAATCCGCTCGGCGTAGTAGATCATGGTCGCAAAGATGAGGACGCCGAGGGCCAGGAAGATGATGAGGAGCAGGAACTCGTTGGTGCTGGCCCTCAGCGTGTGGCCCAGCACCCTCAGTCCCACAAAGTGACGGGTCAGCTTGAAGATGCGCAGGATCCGCACGAAGCGCACCACCCTCAGGAAGCCCAGCACGTCCTTGGCAGCCTTGGACGAGAGGCCGCTGAGGCCCACCTCCAGGTAGAACGGCAGGATGGCCACAAAGTCGATGATATTCAGGGCGTTGCGCACAAAGTCCCACTTGTTGGGGCAGAAAGTTATTCGCATGAGGAACTCAAAGGTGAACCAGATCACGCACACGCCCTCGATGTAGGTGAGGTAGGCCGCCGTCTCCGTCTCCTGGTAGGTGTGCTCCACCGTCACGTTGTCCACCACCTCCAGCTCCGTGCGGTTGATGATGGGGTTGAAGGCCTCGTGGGTCTCCAGACAGAAGGTGGTGATGGACACCAGGATGAAGAAGAGCGAGGCCAGCGCCACCCACTGCACGGGAGGAGCAGGCGCAGGGGCAGGAAAGGGGATCGGAGGACAGAGGAGAACATGCAGAGGAATTAATGCAAATTGATATGTGACCACCTTGATGGACTGACTACAGTGCAACTGCCACACCAGCTTTTTCCCATCTCTCTGTCTCGAGTATGACGGTTCCAATGGACGGGTCGGGTAAGCAATTCACGGTTTTAACAGTCACTAAGAAGCACAAATATGATTATGGGTGTGCCATGAAATGAACCCTTTTGTTTGCCTTCATGTGCAAACAGAATTAGAGCCAGCAGACTGACCAAATCCTGCTGAAATGGCAGTTATCACTGAGCTACAGAGAGACGGATCATTCATTTGCCATTGGAAAACCTGATAAAATAGACGATGAACGTCTTGTGCTGTCCGACCCTGTTGTGCTGCTACTGCTGTTGAAACTGCTCTGTACTTTTAAGCACAATTTGTGGACACACGGCTGCAGAGACCATTTCCTGACTTTGGCTGCACATCTGTGTGCATGAGCTCATTCGAAACATTACCCTGAACTGCTTTTTCCTGCCATTGTCCATGTGAGCCAAAGGGCTTATGTTGGCGAAGAATCCACCGGGAAGCATTTTCTGAACACATTGTCATTGTAAAAAGTCAAATCAACTGCATCTTTTCTTGACTGTATGCCTCCCTTTTAATGAAGGAATATCATAACACACGCTGTCCTCTGGACCTGCTAATCGGGCATTAAAGTGCTTCGCACTATGATCTCGTTAAATCCCCCCCACGTCCTCTATGCTGTCTTCACTCTGGGGTGTCACTGCGGAGGGGACAATCGATACAAGCTCATCCCTTCTTGTCTTCCTTACTGTATCTCAAGGTCAGGGCATCTCCATGGCTGAGCCTCATGCAGAATTACAGAGCGAGGCAGCGGCCGCTGCTGCTGCTGCTGCTGCTGCTGCGGTGGAGGGACATGAGCGTACATCAGCCCCCATGAATAAATTTCTCAGCACCGCCATCGGTGGTCTTCCCCTGCACAAGGTCGTACCGCCTCAGTGATAAACTCTCAGGATTCATTATTATGCTCGGCACGCCCGTGACGCGACTTTATGAGAAAGCCGTATTTCTCTTAATGGCAACAGCGGCCGGCTTCGGCCCACATGTTGTATCGACGGAGCGATCGTGTTTCATCACATTTGGGCCCCGATATTTCTGATGCATACTACGAGGCTGTAACAGATCTAATGTTTTCTCTTTCGCTATTGATCGCGAGGCCCATCTCGTATGATCGTAGTGTACGCTGGTTTACAGCGTGTTGCATCTCGTGCCGCTGCTGCTACGCTGCCTCAGTTGGTGGTGGCGGCGGGAGTGGGTGGCAGGAGGTGGGGACACGGCAATATCTTCGGTGGGAATCTCAAGTCAATAGATAAGAGTCAGCAGTTAAAGAGGAAGCCAGGAAGAGTGTATGGCTACTTAATCATCCTATGAATCACAAAAACTCGGATCGATAGTCGTCTGTTCGTGCACAAAGACGTCTTCATGAGAGTTATCGTGCTGCCTGCACTAATGCAATGGGAAGCAGCTGGGCGGGTGGGTGGGTTGGGGTGTGAAGGGCATCCCTGTGCAGCTGGATTAGAGGTGCGGATTATTGAAGAATTTGCACCGTCTCGCAAGTCATAATCCTCGCCAAACCAACCCCCCCCAAAAAAAGACAAACCAATTAACACTCGGTGAGCCCGGGTTTAGTCGTGGGAGCTTGCGAGCTTGTAAACAACAACGGCAGGCCGCAGCTTTGAGGCTACAATGTGGTCAGTTGGATCAGAGCTGGACAACATTTTCTCAGTAGAGAGAACAAAAGACGTAAAAGCACTAAAGGCTTTTCTCTACCTCTGACTGGACACGTTTTAGTCAACCACTGAAGCGCCACTCTCAGCGGGACGCCTTCTTTTCTTCAACGGCCCAGTACTACTGGCATCTTTCATCTCGGACACCTACGTGGCAGCTTGACCCAATTAGTTATTAGAAAAACAAAAACAAACGACAACTCTATAGATCTCCAGTATAAAGCATATCTATTAGTGGACCTTCCCTACGTTTCGTAGAAACAAGACCACAGTCAATTCAAGATCACATCACAGAGGACTTAGACGCAGCACTGTGTGTTTTAACGCATAATTCCTGGAAGGTAGTGCAAAAAAAAAGGCAGCATCAGGAGGACTCCCGCTGTTCTCATCCCACTTTCCTGGACATGAAAGAATCGAGCTGGCCCCCTTTTGAATTTGACTGACGGATGGTTCGTCTAATCACGTTTCAAGTTTATTTATTTTTCTTTTTTTTTTGAAAGGGCCTATTGCTTTCAAGTCATTCCCACGGGCTCGGCCTCAAATATATTGACATATATTGCTTGATACGTTTATCTGGTGCGTCGGATTAGGTTGCCGACGTGTCTTGCTGAGAATAGGCAAAGTGCTCCACGTGTCACCGAGGCCCGAGATGGAAACCAGACCCTCATCGTGTCATCTCATCTCTGGCAATTCATCGCAATGTGCCGAGGAAATTTGCCGCTGCTTATGACCGTCTGCTTCCCATCCCACCGCGGTCGAGAGGGAGAGCAGCAGCAGTCAGCGCGCAGCTTCTGTTCCGTCAGCGGGGGCAACGCTCATGAGGATGCGTGTCAGTTCAAATCTGAATTTTTAGTATGTCATGCCTCATGTTGTGTTTTGTGCAAGATCTGCATCTTCAATTAAAAAAAAAAAAAAAAAGCCATCGAGAATGCCAGTGCTTTCCCTCCAACAGCTCAAGTACACAAAATGACTAAAAGGACATTTTGTCCGGCTGATGGTACTCAGCATTTCTCCGATAAAGAGCGCTCTCGGTGCCAAAGTCTGAGACACCGGTCCAGTATCTGTTGTGTTGTTGTATCAGATTGCGTAATGTTGTATTGTCCACCCCCTCCACAGCATGTACTGTGCCCAATAACAAGTACACAGATTCTGCTGCTCGCGATGAACCACGATCTTAAATAGAACAACAGATTGAAGTGAGCAGCAGTGGCCCCATCGCAAACTGGAAACTGAGCCCCTCGGGCACCAGTCCCACATCCCGGTGGATTCCACATGTTTCTGAGCGGGAGTTTAGCAGGTCATTAGAAATATTTGAAAGATTTGACGATATGTAATTTTTTAGATTCCTAAAAAGTTTCATCAAGTGAACTCAAGTAATTTAATCAATAATCAAATTCATAATCAATCATTCTCGTTACAACTGGTTTTTACAACGCTGAGTCCGTACTTCTGCCGAAGCCTCTGGGTCAGATGGTATGCACCACACTGCTTCTGCTGGCCATGACCGAGTCACTTCGCATTCACAACATTAGCGCATGGCTACCGGAGCCGAAGCCACAGCCCGTTCGAGAGAGAAGGGCGTGGCCAGGTGCAGCTCATTAACATAAAGGTGACAGGCCCTAAAACGGGCTGTTCTGAACAGAGCGGTTTTTTGCTGATTTAGGGACAGCAAAAATATTAGATCCAAAGTCAATTTTGACTAATGCAGGTCACAGACATGTCTTTTACACATTTGAGAACTATTTTAAGAAGTGGAAAAGTGGCATAATATGGGACCTTTCACAACCAAATAGGGACTTGCTGCCAATTGCCTGCATTCCCCAAGTCGTGACTGCAAACTGATCTTTGTCGTCCGTGCAGCACGTTGGATTTGCATCCCAGGCCTTTAGAAAGTGGCGCTGAGTGTTTCACACCTTCCTCCAGGCTCATACGCAGTGGAGAACTCAGCCACCTGATTCCTCTCGATCACAAAAATAAAAATATACCTCAACTGCACGGCTCAGTGACGGATGCTTTTGACCTGATTTTTTTCTTTCTTTCTTTCCTTCTTCCTTCGTCCATCAGCCAGCAAGCAGCCGATAAACGTCGCTGTCGCTGCCTCGACATGATGAAGTGCTCATTCTTTTAAGGCACCGCTGTCATCCGCGCTGCCACACGCTGGCCTCTGAACACCCCCCACTGCCTCCCCCCCGACGGTTAAACCAACGCCGCGTCTCATCATCAGAACGCCTCTTACAGTAAGTTATGCGTCTCAGTGACAGCACTGCCCCATGAGGAAAGCTGACGACTCGCTACTTATTGGCTAACTCCCTCCCGCTGTTGCCGGCGGCCCACAGTGATGAGCAGCGACAAGGGCTTCTTTTTTTTTCCTTCTTCACTGATGTATCCACTGTGAATGGAGGCCGTAATTAACTTTGAGGCTCAGTTCTAATTAATCTTGCTGCCCGGCCTTGGCGGAACTCTGTCAATCCCTGCTTTGTGCCTCGTCTGGCTTGCAGATAAATTTAGGACACATCTGAGGAGTTTGCTGCCGGGGGGGGAAGTTCCCTGCATTCAGAATACGAAACTCATCACACACAAAAAGAGAGGCGGGGGTGTATCATTGCATCACCACTGGCTGCTCTAAGAGTGACAACACGTCAATACAGTTTACACTTCCTGAACGGGGCCCAATAGATAATAATTACACGCATTAGTCTGCTACATCTGTTGAGGCAGCGGGCAGCCCAGCGACCTTTGCAGGGGGTCAAAAAGAGCCAAGCACATCAGATGGTGTAAAGTCACCTCATTGTCACCATGGAGAGGCGTGGAGCCCAGATGGAAAGCTGCCCGTCGCAGAGGCCACAGTGTCGCCTCTGACAGCAACCTCACTTTCGGTTTGGAGGTCTGCCACTGGCCTTCTGGCCGTGCCAAAGACCTGCTTTCCTGAAGTGATGCTGACCTGCTTTTAGCCAAGGATGAGGCCATCCTGCATCCTGCTAACTCCAGTTCCCTAAAGGGCCCATGTCTTCCCCTTTGTCTTGGTTTTTGGCCAGTGTGTGCTTCTAGCCTGTCAGCAGATTTCACCGTCTGGAAATGGTGAAAAAGTCCTTCCTGTACTTGTGCCAGCAAAAGCACAAAGGTCTGGCAATTGGCCCTTTGTGATGTTGCGAAGGACACGATTCCTCACAAGATGCTTTTCCACAGCAATGAAAATGTGCCTGATGGAAAAACAACAGTTGTATGTTTGGGCAGCAAATGAGACATTCAGGAGGTGTGTTTCAAGGCAGTTGGTTGTCAAGACCTCCAAGATGGAGAAGCTTCAAGGAGCTTTGGCAAAGGGTTTGATTAAATAATGGAAAACCCTCTAATCTAACATCAAAAACAAACATCTGCAAAACAATGGCAGTGAGTGCAGTTTCCATAATAACTGAACAGGAGAGGAAAAAAAACACATTTTTCTCACATGACATCACTCAATTGAAATGCAGTATTATTTTAAGCGACACTGAAAGTGAAACTCTGGCTAAAGCGTTGTAATGGAAGCCCCAGAACTGACACAACTCCCAGGTTTTTGACAACACCTCCAGCCAGGTGCCGCTTCGCACATCTGAGAGAGAAGCAGGAGGCTAAAACCCAACAGGAAGCAGACCCAGGGACAAATATGTTTGTTTGTTTTTCTGGAGGCTGTTCACTGGAGTCTGGGATTTAAGAAAAAAAAATGCAGGTTGGAAACCTGAATGGGGTATTTAGCTAGGAGGAGCATGTGACCTATTGCATTAACGTGATCTTGGCGGGTGAGCTTGACTTCCCTCCCTGTTTCCCCCGCACAGCCCCTGCTGGAAACCCCCTGAGAGGGCAATTTCAAGGTCATCAACGCCCCTCTAACCTCCCTCCATCACCATCAATCTTTGCAAAAGGACAAAAAGCACCAGCCATTAACGCACTGTGGCAGCTGGGGAAACAAAGAAGGGTGAAACGAGAGGAAGGCTGTGCCAACGGAAGACATGTGGAAGACCGCTCACTCACCCTTGCATATTTAGAAGAGTAAGGGTCCTCGAACAGAGCCCAGACGTGCTTCTGCCAGCGGCTCCACAGGCTGCCGCTCCTGGCATCGGCGCAGTCTGCCTGCGCCAGCCTCCTCGTCATCTCGTCCGCCTCGTCCTCGCCGCCACCGCCGCCGCCTCCTCCTCCTCCGCCGCCGCCACCGCCGCCGTGCTCCCCCTCCTGGTCCGCATCGTCGTACGCCAGGTCGAGCAGGCCCCCCCCGCCGAAACTATCAAGGGCCTCCTCCGCCTCCCGGTGCTGGCGATAGGTCATCCAGCAGCATGGCTCCACGTCCGTCTCGTCGATGCCCCAGAAGGCGAGCTCCTCCTCGTACAGGGGCCCGCAGACGTCGGCGGGGCAGTGCAGCTTACCTGTCCGGTAGTAGTTGAGGATGTGCGAGAAGACGCCCGGGTGGCGGTCGAAGAAAAATTCCTCGATCTTGGCGTCATAGTCGAAGTGGTTGGGCGCGTCGGGCTCGGCCAACCAGGACAGCCGCGTGCCGGGCAGCGTGCGCAAAGTGCTGCGGTATGTCTGGTGTCGGATGCCTCCCACGTTGATCACAATGCGATCTTTGTCGTCGCTCAGGCCCATCGCGTCCCCTAGGCATTTCTCCAATAAGGTCCCTTCATCGCGGAGGAGCTAGGAACGCGCGCCGTGCGGCGGTGAGCACGCGGGGGAGAGGCGGAGGACGGGGGGGTGGGGTGGGTGTTGAGGTGGGGAGAGAGGAGAAAAAAAAGTGAGAAGGAGCGAGAGGAGGCAATTATATAAGGGAGGTAGGGAGCGCTCGCGCGCAGCCAGAGCTCTCACTCTCTCGCGCGCTCTCTCTCTCTCTCTCTTCCTCTCTCCGTCTCTCTCACCCAACTATCTCTCGCCTCCCCACCACAACCACCACCAGCAGCAGCAGCACCACCACCCGCCTCCTGCTACACTGTTTCATACAAAGCACCTGCTCGCGGAGGTTTGGGGGGGTCGGGACCCAAAACGAGCGTAGCCAATGGCAAAACCGCGGAGGACGGACGTCAAATCCAAGATGTCGAGATTTGGGGAGAGAGAGAGAGAGAGAGAGAGAGAGAGAGAGAGAGAGAGAGAGAGAGAGCACACAAACACGAGAAGGAGGTGCGGTTGATTGATCCGATCGGGTCTTTTGCGTGACTTTCACAGCAAGGTGACTGCGGTGGTGCTGAGCGGACAGCGCCGCCGGTGCCTCTCCTCCTCTGTGGCTGCCTGCAACACTCGCCTCGCCTCCTTCCCTCTCACACCGACGCTCGGCTCCGCTTCCCTCTATCTCTCTTTCTTTTGTCTCTATACCGCAGAAGAAGACTTGAGCATGAAAACACAGAGAGACCCAGACAACACCGAGTCTCTCTGAGGAGGAAGCCCGAACACTTCGGGCTTTTGCGGGATTCAAACAGAATCCGAGCCGGCGACTGAGCGGGTGAAGTGACGCCCTGCTGAGTGATGTTGGCGCACCGTGAGATGTGATGGAGCATGCCCAGTGGAGGAGCAGGCACGCTGTCAGATTCTCAAATTAAGGGCTGCTCCCGACTGTCAGCGCTGACAAATTCCCCAGTTGCCCCCCCCTCCAGCCCTCCCTCTTCCTTCCTTCTCTCTCTCTCTCTCTCTCTCTCTCTCTCTCTCTCTCTCCAGCCGATGGCTCGTCGTCTTTACGCGCAGCCCTGACCCCTGCAGCCGTGAAAGCTCAGGTCCGCCCATCACATCAAAGCCCCTCAGAAAGAGTCTGATCATACATCATGTCAAAAGCACCGAGATTTACCGACGTGATCATCCCTGACACCTCCGCCCGGTTGGGTGCGTGACAATCCATCAACAGTCATAAGATTTATTTTTCTTCCAATTTCCAAATCAAACAATACTAATAGTCAGCGACTGAGACTATTTTACCTTCCAGCAGAGGGCGCCATTGCTCACTTGAAATCATTTTAATTTGGTCAATTGTCAAAATGTCACAATCTTGCCAAAAAATTGATGCAAACTCAGATGTTTTCGTAGAAATAGAAACATTTATTGTTTCTTGGGATCAACAAAGGTTAGTGAACAAGGACGTGACATTTTCTCTAATAGATGCATGGATGAATGCAACCGCCCCCAACCACATAGCCCGAGTTTCCAATTTCTTTCAGCCAAACCTTTTGATATTATTTTTTTTTGCAGAACAAACGTTTTAGAAGGATGAGTGACTTATTGAAGTTGATCTCTTTGCCTTCAATTTTCTGTTGTGCGTTTACATAAAGAGACATCAAGGCTGAGGGATTAAAGTAAAACATTTAATGCGTCGTTTTGTCCAACTTCCAAGTCACGTATTGTGTATTTAAACCGGCCTTTTATTTACCTGTCTGTGTCTGATCCGCATTCCAGAACTTGGCTGCCCCTCGGTGGGCAGTTCCCCGTCTCGGTTTTCACTCTTGATTAGAGAGGAGGAGTTTGCTCCGCAGCGGTTCTTTAACTCCCCGACAGGCCCCGAAGCTACTCGAGTGCGCTGGCAGAGAGCGTGTGACCCGGGACTGCACACTGATTTTGCGGCGGAGGGACGAGCTGAAACCTATCTGGCAACCATGGCTGTGGCGGGCTGCACGAGATGCATCAAATACATGCTGTTTTTCTTTAATTTCATTTTCTGGGTGAGTTTATCGGGCTTTGCTCTACTTTTCAAACTCTTGACTTGAACTTGGAAGTGTCGGCGGGTTTTTGACGGCGCGGTCGAAGTGGTCGAACGTCGACGCATGTGCGCGAGATCGAGAACTCTGCCCGTGTTATTATTTCCTATAACGGTGCTGCCGCGTCTTTGGGAAGGTCGGTGAGAGGAGGTGCAAAACTCGGGCGTTTTGTCCCTTCATTGAACGCTGCTGAACTTCTGCATGGCCGAGCGCCGTGCGTGTGTGCGTGCGCGCAATAGAGATGCAGAGAGACGAAGTCCAGTCAGGGTGGGCTGCAGACACCCTCCCTCCCCCACAGACCTCCAGTCGACTCATTCCAACATCCTGCATTAGATTGTATCATTTGAAATGGAAAATAAACTCCCTCTACTGCCCCCTGAAGCCCAACTGTGTGTTTCTGGGTTTAGCTGGAGCCACTTCTTGTGATTTGAAAAGCGGCTGGTCCCCCCCCAAAACCTCCCCGGAGCTGCCACACACATGGACTGAGGTTGAGCAGGTTAATAGAGTTTTTGGGGGGAGGGGAGAACCGCTTCCTTTTGACATTTCCTTTGTTTCCATGTGGTGCCATTCTTTTTTATTATTATTATTATTTCTTTTTAATCAGGAGAAAGCTCAGAATGAACCTTAATGAATGGTTCTTCTAGGGTCCTCAATGTCAAAGAAAATCCACAGATGACAAAAAACAAACATCTCTGCCGTTCACCCTCCATCACTTGTCTTCAGGTCTCTGTTAGTTGTGTCGCCACAGTCAAATTTGTTGACATCTTGTTTGTGCTTTTTTTTTTGCGTTGTGGCCTTCTGAGCACAGGGCGCTCGTCTTTTTTTCTTTTTTTTTTTCTAGACAAGCACAGAATTGCCATATCCTGGACCCGCCGCTGATGATGGAGGGCTTCCTCTGTTGCTGTTGCAGCTCTGCCTGTCATTGTGAGGAGAAAAAAAAACCTCCGAGCTCTCTTCTTCCCCCCGGTTTTGCTATTTCTCATGTCGAGGATCCCGTTTCCTGTTTTTGGGAGAACAATGGAGTGCAGTCACGGCCCCTAAAAATGCGCTTACCTTTATATAAACAGTGGCATGAAGAGAAGGAACGTCGTCGTCGTGTGACCATCGATCTAGCCGTCCCTTATCACGAGGTTTTGTTTTTTTCTTCTCCTTTGGCTTCGTCACGCACCGAGTGGAGGGCAGGCAGATAAAGTGGGATCAAGTCTGAGAAAATACAAAGTTCCTGAGCTGGTTCCTGAGCAGACTGTGCTGCAGGTCACCAGGGCGTCAGAAGGTCCCTTCTCCTCAAGCTCAGCAGACGGCCCAGACTCTCCTGGCCTGCTTAGTTTGGACTCCACTTTGAGACACTCAGACTTTGCAATGTTCTCCATTAATGGAGGCAGGTTGGAGGAGGGTATAGAGATGGGGTTGGGGGGGCACCTCGAAGGCTCTTAAAAATTGATAACTACAGGCTTGTTTCAATATTTCATGCTGCCGTCCCTCCAGGATCTGAGAACATGTTGCACATCTCTGATCCTCCCTGAGGGACCAAACAAAGGTGATTCAAAGCCTTTTGTCTTTCCTTTCCGGGCAGCTGGCGGGAGGTGTGATCTTAGGAGTGGCCCTGTGGCTCCGGCATGACAACCAGACCAGCAGCCTCCTCTTGCTCCAGTTTGAAGGCCATCAGGCACCTGGGACCTTCTACATCAGTGAGTATAGATTCCTCAGCTGTAGCCTCTCCTGCAGAAACCCGGATTTTCTTTTGAATGGTTCCATGTTATGTCCATGTTCACATCTTTATTATCCATCACAGAGTTTAGTGTTGCAGCCAGGGTTAATTGCAATGCTGCAATCGACCCCCCCCCCCACTTCTCCATCCCTCAGAAAAAAAACACATCCATAGATCTCCAGAAAACAGTCATACTTAGCCCTATGTTTGCAACCTCTTGCAAAAACGCTGCCTTCTCAAACTAATGCTTTGTTGGACCTTCCACACGTTTGGAAAGAGTCTCAGAGTTTCTTTTAATGCCCCCTGTGACATCACAAAGGGCCCATTCCCACACATGGGTGTTTTAAGTGCACACTTTCTGAAGGCTGGATGGAGAAAGCAAAGGAAGTCCAGGATGGGATGAACTTGTTCTTTGAATTTCTGGAGACACAGATTACTGTTAGTACACATTTGTAAGGTGGCTCTTGCATCATATGTGACCTTAAAAAAACATTCAAAAAAAGGCTTGGATTTAAAGTGAGGAGTCGTTTCGGGCGCAAACCAGCTGGATCAACAACCTAAACTGCCTCCTCAGCCGTAAATCTTGATCTCGTTGATCCGACTTCCTCACTCCCCTTCTCACCTCCCACCTCATTCCGTGTTCGCAAATGCCCCTCTGAGACCCCCCGCCCGCCCACCTGACAGGAAGCTCACTGTTCACCCACCGCCAGGCCGCAGTGATCCCTGGTTTTTTGAAACCCGCTGCTCAGCGGAGTCCTGAAATAGCGGAGGGCGTGACGTGACCTCTAAGAAAAGAAGCAGGAAGCAGGACCTGCGTAGATCCGCAGCGCTGGCACAGCCACTGTCCTCACGCCCCCCTCGCAAGCTGCTGCTGCTGTCACCGTGATACTCTCGGGCCTCACATAAATACAACATGTTTTGCAAACTCCAAATTAAAGCGGCAGCTGCGGGGGGGGAGGGAACCAGATGTCGGAGACAGATGTGGGCTCGGCGGGCCGAGAGCGAGCGGCGAATGAATGAAGCCGTCATATTGCCTCTGGCTTGCAATCTCACCGTTTGAAATCACATAGATAAATATATATTTTTTTATAAGTTCCACTGCGGATGCGGATCAAATGACAGATCGGTAGTAAGTCGGTGGACCCGGCACACGTCACGAGGCGCCCAGATCGAACCCCGAACCTGCAGCACACTGAACATTTCAAAGCTCCCTCTGCCCCGGGTTTGTTGTGGCGGGTGACCTCTAGCGTGGCCACTAATTACATCTGGACTCCTGCGTCTCTCCCATACTTACCCCTTGGTAAGTATACGGAGCGAATACAAACCGGAGCTTTTTATAGTCGGGAGGATTTTAAAGGCAGGGCCCACCCAGGAAAGATCAAGGCGGCGTTTCTTCTTCTTCTTCTCGCTCCTTCTTTTTTTCTCCTCTTCCCTTGAACCCTTGAACATACGCCCATGCATAATTCAAATAACCTTTTACATCTGCGCATGGGCTCCCTCAAATTAGAGTCTGTGCGAACGAGTGTTTTTGGCATGCTGGCAGCGCTAAAGTGGTATTTATGTTGGGCTGAAAATACATCTTGTCGCTGCCTCCTCGCCGGTGCCTCAGATCCTTCCTGGTGACTCTGTTCGCTCGTCCATCCGGCCGGCCGGCCCGGCTCACCCGCTCGCTCACACAGGCTGCTGTCACAGACAGAAGACCAGTCAGCCTGGCCGTGTTTCACTTCCATGTGTAATCTTTATCCCGCAGAGACGCATTCAGAGGAAGTGGGTGGAGGCGGCGGCGGCGGCACATGGAAGCAAAAATGTAGAGGCCGGTCACATGACATTTCATTTATGCAGTGTCAAACACTTGTCTGATAGTTAGAGGCCTTAAAGGTATTTATCGGTTGGAAATGACAATTTTTTAAAGTATTGAAGGTCACGTTTCGGCGCCGTTCCACTCCGCCGCTGAGCAGAATAGCAAGACGAGCCACACTCGCTGCCAAGTCTTGTGTGTGTGTGTGTGTGTGTGTGTGTGTGTGCGCCTCTGGTTTGATTGTGTCACCTTTGGGCCGGAGCCGGCCCGACCAGCTGTTTCCACTTATTTGCAGTTTTAATGCGTCACTGAGCTCCAGCGTCTCCCGGCCCCCGGCTCCTCAGGAGCACAATGCCAAAGGTGCAATCAGTCTCATCCAGCAGCCTCCTCCTGACCCACACAGCGCCCGCCTCCGTCGGCATTTTCCTTCACGTCCGCGGCAGGAAGTAGCCCGTCTTCATCCAAACGCGCTCTGTTAACAAGACGAGATGAAAAAAGGGGGGGAACGTTTCTCGTTTTTCAATTATTAATCGCCGGCTCATCACTTATACATAGCGCGAGACCGGGTTCACCTCAGTTCACGTGAGTCATGCTCGGACCGTGTGAACGCAGCGGTGCTGCCACCGCACTTCGTTTAAAGGGCCAGCACGCGAGATTGAGCATCATCTGATGGCAAGAATGCTCATTTAGTAAACAATGTTATCGGTCAAATCAAAGTTCTGCTTTCAAACAATGTGTCTGCACAATCAGGGGTTGGACGGGGCTGTTTATGGAAACTAAATGTTGATTATTAGTCAATGAAAAGGGTCAGATTCAGAGATACTTTATTATTCCCATGGGGGCGCAACTCAGTTTACAGTCATAGCCATTGATTAACTAACAGCAGTCAGTCTCATAACGACTCCACCAGCAGTCAGCATCGACATGCCGGAGACAAAAAAAAAAGGTGTGCCGGTTAGAAAACACAGCAAATTAAAAGACAAGAATCACATAACCAGGCTCACTTCCTGTAGCGTATGATTGAATACAACAGTTTTGTATTTTTATGAATTTCTCCGACTAAAAAGGTGCAATAAAAAAAAAAAAATCAATTTTATTTGCCTTTAAAGTCACCAGACCCTTTAAACGTTGCACATTGGACTTTTCAGATACAAAAGGAGAAAGTCCAAAAGAAAAAAAAGAGTCCAAAGAGTTCCAAGCCGAGCACCCCGACACACCACACACTACACACTACACACTACACATTCACACACCACCCTGAGATTACAACCAGGAGACACAAAATAAATGAACTTCCCCAGTGGCATAAAATTGCTCGTCTCAATGGCCTTGAAACCTCAAAGGCTGTTGTCATAGTAATGGAAGGCAGTGGAAATAATGCAGCATTGCAAACATCAAGTCCTGAAAGGGAGAGGGGGAGGCGGTGGAGCAGGAGGGGGTGGCGGCGGAGGAGGAGTAGGAGGAGGAGGAGGAGGCTGGGAGAGAATGGAGATGCAAGTGTGTGGACGGCTGGTGCGTGATGTGAGAGGTGCAGTGCGAGGCGCTCCAGACCCAGGGAGGAGGCAGCGTCACTGTTTCACCACCGGCTCTGTCAGACTACATTACAGGATTACAGGTGTGTGTGTGTGTGTGTGTGTGAGAAAGGAACAAGAAAGCAACAACAGGAACCAAGCGAAAACCCACTGGACAAAAAGAATTCTCTGCGTCTTGTCGTAAAAGGCCACAACTGTAAGCTGAGTTTGCTGGTTGACAGCCTTAAACATGGAGTCTGCGTCATTACTCATATACAGTATTATTATATGGATGTCATTCATGCAACGGTGCAGAAATGGGGGGAAAAAACAAAAAAAAATTACATGCTAGCTGTAACTCGAGCCTCTGTGCGCCTAAGCTGCCCTTGTTTAGTCTCTGGCGGCCCTCCTCCGTAGCGCTGCAGATGTTGTGCAGCTTTCCCTGCAACCGCGCTGTCCACAAAGTGCAGACAGCGCCTTTCTTCAAGTGCCCGGGCCCAAAATAGAAGATTTAAACATCGCTCCTCTCCCAGGAGCAGCCTCTCTCGGCCTGATGGAGATCCTGCAATATGATCCACGGCGGAGGTGCCGCTACTAAAAGGAGCCTGACGTCAAATCGGTGCTGTTGGCTCTTCCACGCTCGCATTTGCTTCCTGCGCCAGCTTGCCTGCACGCGGATGCGAAAAATAGGATAAACGGCATGGAGCGTTGCTCTTTTTGTTGTTAGTCTGATCATTTACCTGAGGTGGATTTAAAGGTCACGTGCTGTGTAAAATTGCCCTTTTTAAACAGATTGAGCTCCCAAGAAATAACAAAACTCTGTCTCAGACGTCATTTGCTTCCATTTGTGACATCACAAAGGGAACAAATACCTCTGTTGGTGACAACACCCCATCCAGATGTTGGCTCCTCCCTCTGAGACATTTATTGACCCAGCAGAGCGTCACTTTGGGCAGAAAAGTTAACAGAGGGCTCAATATGATGTGTTTTTCAATGTAGATCTGTAGTTTAACTTTGTCTTAACGTTTTATGCCACCTGAGATTTTCCTCTGCACAACTCCGATGAAAACGATGTCCGACACAATATTTTTCTTTCAAACCGTCAGCTGCAAATCCCAAAATGACAGAACTGTCCGTTTCCCCTGCAGGCCCGTCTCTGTAATCCACTTCAGTTCCCCTCAATCTCCATGTGAACCGTCCCTCTGTTTGCTTAACTGGCCATTTAGAATGTCTTGTAGCAGCGTAAGGCTGAAATCACAGGGCACTCCACTGCTTCCTAACATTGACAGATGCCAGGATTTTTTTGGAGTGTGTGTGTGTGTGTGTACCAGTTTGGCTCCATAACTGGTATTTTTTGACATACATTGTGGCAAGCAGGGACTTCAGAGGATCTCAACAATTCAGCGCTGCAACTTTTTCCTGAGAGGGTCTATTTTCGTCCGCGCTGCTAATGGCAAATGAATCAAAGATGTTGTCGGATGTGCTGAGAGGATGTGCAGCGGGCGACGGCGCGATATTAAACCCATGCGTGATCTATTATATTTACCTCCTGCCTTTAATGCCGCGGGCCTTTGTGGCCAAAATTAAACCCGGCGCCGCATCGTGGACGTTTCCAACCTTTGCTTTTGTTTGTGGAACGTTTCTCCTGCACAGCTGCGTGAAACTCGAGCCACAGCTCAGCTGTAACTGGAGCCTTTTTTTCCTTTCTTTCTCTCTTTTTTCCCCCCTTTTTTGCTCCCCATGGATGTATTTGCGCAGCAGCTCGACTAACACGGCGACCTGTTGATGGCTTTAGTAGACAGCCAGAGGAAGATTTTTGCTGTTGCCATGGATAATGTACATACACATATGTACATTATCCATGGCAATCTATATATATTTGTGTGAATGTTCATATATACATATGTGTGTATGTGTCTGTCTATCTATCTATCTATCTATCTATCTATCTATCTATCTATATATATATATATATATATATATACATACATACATACATACATACATACATATGTACATATATATGTATGTATGTCTATATATATGTGTGTATGTATATATATATGTATATATATATATATATATATATATATATATATATATATATATATATATATATATATATATTTGGTATATATACCACTTGTATGTATGTACATAGATATAGATAAAGATATAGACATAGATATATTGATTTGATTTGATTTGAATACTTTATATCATGTAAATTATAACAAAACAAACAGCTAAAATAAAAAAAAGAAAACAGTTAAAAAGAAAAAAACCCACAAAAAAATCAAACAAAATAGAAACTGCATTTAAGATTACATGAGCGAAAAGGAGCAGGAAGAAGTACAAACTTATTTAATCCTACCCCTTCAAATATACTGTTTCATATTCAAACCAAATCATATCCTTAGCATATATATTCATATATACACACACATACTCACTACTTATATATATATACATATATACATACATATGCAGTACACACATACATATGTACAATTACATACATATACATATATACACACTGAGAAACACATATATATACATCTATACATACATAAAATACCCATGTTCTGCTACATTAATCTTATAGCATGAACACCATATAATAATAATAATAATAATAATAATAATAATAATAATAATAATAATAATAATAATATCATCATTACATAGACCAAAAAAAGTTTTGAAGTGCTTAGGCAATGTGACATCCTCTTCATGACAGTTAGTTTTTGCACCATACGATGAATGTGTGCGAGTTTCCTGGGGAAGGATAACACTCAAGGTCAAAGGTCACTGCGCACTGCGGTGGGATGGGGGGGGGGTGTCTCCAAGGCATTTCCTGGCCTGACAACTGAGCAGTCAGCACCACTCCTGCAGAGCCTCCTCCCAGACCCGCCCACCACCACTTCCACGGCTCTGCCCACCACCCCTCCCCCCACCCCACCCCATCCATGGCTCCTCCGGTGCTGTCAGTAATGTCATGCGCTCCTGCAGCGGGAAGCAGAGGGGGGGGGACATCCAGGAAGTCCATGACCGGACACTTTTGCTCAGTCAGATCAATGAATGGACAGTGTTGCGCACTGTCAGGCCATACAGTGCTGCCCTCTAGTGGAGCTGAGCGCGCAGCACAGCTGGGCTCATGCGCGACATGCTTCTTCTCTGTTCTCAGGCGTTTACATACTGATCGCCGTGGGAGCTCTGATGATGCTGGTGGGCTTCCTCGGCTGTTACGGCGCCATCCAGGAATCCCAGTGTCTGTTGGGCACGGTGAGTATTGTGAAGAGGTTTCTGTTAAGGTCTCATGTTCATGTCCAGTTGAGCAGCTTTGTATTAATAATGACCCAAAAGAAAAAGAAAACCCTTCCAGAAAAAGAAAAACTGTTCACAGCCTCCTGCTGTAGTGCTGAGTTTTGGCTTCTTGCTAGAACAGATGCTCTTCTGGAGTTCCGTCATGTTTGGAGTGAGAGAAGAAAGAAATGGGTGGTACCAAGGTGGTGCCAATACCGAGAAAGGGTTGTCACCAACCCCATGAAGGCATCGCTCCCTTTGTGATGTCACAAAGAGCTGCTTTCCAGAACTTTGTGTTTGAGCACATAGCTTCTGATTATAGGTGGGCTTTTGTCTTTTCCGAGGGGATGAAACGGGAATAAATCTCCTACCTCTGCCATTCCACAGTTCTTCTTCTTCTTGGTGATCCTGTTTGCGTGCGAAGTGGCTGCGGCCATCTGGGGCTTCATGAACAGAGACACGGTGAGTGCCCCTCCCCACCGTCCCCTCAGCAATTCTGACCCCCCCCCCGCCGAAACATCTTAGCCGACTCCCCGCCGTCCGCAGATCTCCAAGGAGCTGATCAACTTCTACGACTCGGCGTACATCAAGGCCGTGGACGTGTCGGGAACCCCCAGCAAAGACGCCGCCATCAAGGTGCTGGATGCTTTCCACAGGACGGTACGTTGATGGTGGAGGGACTGACTCGGGGTGGAGGGTTGGGTGGGTTAGGGCTCGGGAAGTCTGTGCTCACCCTGTGCTCTTCTTGCTCTCCACCTTCAGCTCGACTGCTGCGGGAAAGGAGACGACACGGCTCTCTTCACGCAAGTCGTCGGCACTTTGTGTCCTCAAAAGACTCCAGAGGATTTTCTGAAATCTCAGGTGTTGACCAGTTCCCACCACCCCTCGACTCCGCACTCATTTCAAAATGATTTGAACCAAAATGATGGTTTCACGACAGGGAACTTTATTTATTATTCAAATAACTCTTTTCTGCGAAACGCGAAGTAAAAAGTAGTTTATTGCAGGCTGACCTGAATCATCCCACTAATGAAACTTTATAACCGTTAAGATAACTCATACTTCAGTATCTGGAACCATTTATTTTGACACTTTCAGCCTGATGCCACAAATCACAGCACATTTACAGTGTGGTTAAAAAGAAAAATTAAAACATAGGAAAGAAAATATCATTAACACTGTTCTCTTGCTGCATCTCTTCTCACCTCACCCAGAGCTGTCACATTAAACTGATTGACCTCTTCTCGGAGAAGCTCTACCTGATTGGTCTGGCCGCCCTGGTCGTTGCTGTCATCATGGTGAGTGTGGAAGACACAGCGATGGCTGCTTCAAAACGGTGATAAGGAATAAAAAAGTCAGAGGTTAACACTCTGTCCATCACAAGGTGGACTAGTAAACTCCCAGTGAGGAGCTATGAGAGCTGATAAGGTCTTATTATCAACACCGCTGCTATTGCTATTAACTCTTATTATGAGGCTATTTGTCAGCTCTCTCATGTGGAGTCCCAGTGTTTGGGGAAAACAAGTCAACCTGGGCTGGATTTCAATGTAAACAATGCCAGACTCTGAATACTTTGCAATTGTTCCCCCTCACCAGGAGAGGGCGCTTTAGTCCTGAGATTTATTACCACATGCCGACAGTTGTTTCAGCAGAGGGTGGGGGGGCGGGCTAGTCAGTGCGTTAGTGTTGAGTTAGTGTTATTCCATAGTATAATGATATTCATTTTATATTAGCATTTATTAATCACGTCAAAAGAACTCCATTTTGGGATGGCAAAATGTTTTCTTTTTTGTTTTGCTGGATGCATATCTAGCATTATCCTGGGGTGGCGCCCTTGGCAAGCGGCTACACAAATGCTGCAAGCAGCTATTAACATATTTTTTGGTTTGTAGTTTTTTGCCATTATGTGGCTTCATGTCTTCTCTTGATGATAACGTCTGCTGTTTGTGGCCGTCCCACCAATGCTGCTGTTTTTGCACGTCATCAATCAGAGCCATCGTTGAGTGTAAAGTCAAAATGCATTGATGCTCTCAACCAACCGGAACAGGTTCCCAGCTTCTCCTCTCCTGTCCCTGCAAAACACAGCGAACAACCCCCGAAGGTCTTTTCTGCTTCTTCTTTTGTCCGTTTGTGGGAAAAAAAAACACCCAGTTCTAAACCGGACGACTGGTTCTGCTGCATCCACCTTCTAATCTCCTCAGCAGCTGCGAGGCTTGATGTCACTTCCTGTGTTTCTTCTTCTCCTGGATCTTTGAGGACATCTTTCTTTACTCACCTCCGGCCTTTGTCACAAGGCCGATTGGCCAATAACAACCAACAAACCAGGAACAGATGTGGGCCGGACATATGATGTCGAATGTGAAGCGAAGATTGTCAGTGGATGCTTGTTGAATAAAAATGTCTCTTTTCATTTTTGTTTTTTTTAGATTTTCGAGATGATCTTCACTATGATTCTCTGCTGCGGGATCCGGAACAGCCCTGGAGTGTACTAGCAGCTGCACCAGTCAGTCCTGGAGTTACTCCACCCACCGACTGTGCTCCTCATCACTATAATAAAAAACAAAAAAAGACTTTCTTTTTTTATTTTTAATTTTAGGTTAGAAAATACAGGTTGTTCTTTTTTTTTTTTTTAATACTGCTACTTCAACTGTTCTCAGTCCTAGACGGAAGCTTCCATCGGGCCGAGGTTCTTTATTTATCGTAGCTATGAGTGTTTTTTTTTATACGTGCCTTCTCTTGTGAAACCTTTCTCATTGAACTTATTGGATGTATAAATTGTGTGTATATATATTCCTGTGACATGTTAATACCGCTCAGTGGGAGTCGGCGTGTCCGCTGAGTGGTGGTGATGCAGTGTTACACCGTGACAGTATAATTTAAGCAGCTGGTTACTGATGATCTCCAGGGTGACCAACTAATCTGTGTTTGGTTTTTTTCTAAACTGTTACTAAGCACTCGATTTAGGAACTTTGTGCCTTTTTAACACCTCACTTACATAGGAAAATAAAAATACAACCTGTTTTTTTCTCATTTACTAATAATTTATCACTTGGTTTTACATTATTATTTTTATTATTATTATTATTATTATTATTATTATTTCCCCCAAACTTTTCCTGATCCATAAGAGGGATTTTCATGGTAGTTTATTACTATAAAACTAAATAGAATAAGAGGTATAAATATAGAAGAAGAAAACATTTGTGTCAATGAATTAAACTGAATAATTTCTTGTGTCCTTCAAGAGTTTCTTGTTTCTAGCTTGGAAATGTCCTAAACCAATTGGGAAAAGCCTCATTCAGTGTTACAGTCACGTAGCCAATCCCTGGTGAAAATCCTGCCGTCGTGCTGTTTTCACTGCGGCCGTCTCGACCGAACAGCGTTTCCATTTTGTCTTTCCTACTTTGCAACGCCTCCACCCTGCTTTCTGCGTCCCACCACGGCGCGGTGGCCGTGCGTGCAGCCATGACGCGCTCACTCAGCATCAGCGGTTTTCACTGAGGTTACACACCTTCAAGAAAAAAGAAAAACCAACTGAGCTGACCTGTATTTCAGGTTGGCGAGAGCGGACACACCCAGTGCGCAGTGTTGGTTTTTATTTTCTCCTGGACACGTTCCACTGATGCATCAGGCCGTCAGAACCATGTCACTTGGGGTCACGTGTCAAATCCATCCGCAGTGCAAATGCTGCGTTTGTGAGCTTTGAAGCGCAAACGTCCCATTTTAGCAACAATCTTATTATTTCTTTGACTTGCCAGCCAGACAGAAGTTGTCAACCCTTTGACGCCACTGCTTAACCTCTGGGACTGTCAGGTGTTTCCTCCCAGGACCTGGTTCCGACTTTTCAGGGTGGCATTCCAGCGAGGCTGAGCTGATGAGTTCAGGGATTTTAACCCTGTGTCTGCGCCTTATCAACTGTCGGGTTAGTTTTCACTTGTATTATACAGGTGATAGATGCTGAGCGTTTCACTTTCACAGTATTAATGGTGCGCGGGTTTGTATTTTCAAAGAGCGAAGAGTGTGGTTGAAAAGGGGAGGCAGAGTTTGTCATCCCATTTCTGTTTAAAGATTTGGAAAAATGACGTACAACTGGTGATATTATGTTCATGGTTTAAAGAGCAAGACGCAACATTTCCCTTTCTGGGCCTGTCTGGTTAGAAGTAAGTTGGAAAGGGTGAAGCCCATTAGAAAACACACACAGAACAAAACAAAAGTGTTTCAGAGTGACCCTTCCTCAGGTTCACTCTGACATGAAGCTTTCACTCCAGCAGCTCTGCTGCAACAACCGACTGCAGTTCAATTCCATTTTGGTTTTTGCCTGAGACGCACCAACGTGAATCAGAGGCAAAATAGTTTTGGGATCTAATCTAATCTCGATCTTAAGTGAGTGAGTACACTGTGTTTTAAAGCTGTCCACTACTCCTCTTTTGTTTTCTGTCCTTTGTTCTGATGTCTTGTTGTCTTTTTGTGCATCGTTTACTTGACTTGTTGGAACAACTCTCAGTTTCCAAGATGACAGAGAACTGAAGAGACTGACGTACAACACAGGGGACACATCCAAGTTGTCACTCTCTCGCTCTCTCTGACGCACACACACACACACACAAACCGCCTCGAGTCAAAAACCTTTACACAAACTTTGGATCACATGGGCGGACAGATTATTCAGTAATTCAGCTGTTTGGATTCTGCTTGCTGACTCAGCCGCCAAGTGTTGCAACATCTTTCGTGGGAACAAAAAACCTTTTAAACGTACATTAAATACCAGCCTATAGCTGAAACATAAACATGAAATATTGAAATATCTCACCGCAAATCCCCCCATTTACATTTTCAGCATCTTCAGCAGGACCATGTTTCTCCCGCTGCTGACTTTTGCCTCCACACAGTCGTCCATGAGGCTGCAACACACCCTGCAGTGTCAGTGTCAAGCCCTCCCTTGACTCACCTGCCTTTGTTTTTTGTGTGTTGCCTTGAATTTACATAAATTTGGAGGAGCCCAGTTGTAAAATGTTTATGGGTGGCGTCGTCGGCTCTTATTAACCGTCCGAATATCCCATTGGATCAGATCTCCCGCTGAGACAAGCAGGTGCACCACTTCGGAGAGGAAGCGGCCAACAGCAGAGCAAGAGTCAATGGTAAAGGTGAGTCGAAGCCCGTCTCATTTTATTCATTTGGGGTATTTTTTAGTTAGTTATCTATCTGTCTTAAACAATCTAGTACTTATATTTCTTTATCTCCATTATTGCAACATTTTTAAGTATTTTCTTTCAGTTCTTTTTAAATTTAGTTATTATTTTGCAATTTTCTTTCAAGTAATTTCCCTTGTCTTTCACTGATGTTTATTTTTAATTAATTTATTATTTACACTATGATGCTCATGAGAACGAAGGACAAAAAAGTGTGTACACCAGATTTAGCAGGAAATCTAATTTCCTTCAAATTAGAACAAACATGAAAACAATCTGCACAACACAGACAGGTCTGCATGTGTCTACAACAAACACATCCAAATTCGAACACTTCTTGCCTGCATGTGAAGTTAAGATCATTGTAATTTTTCAACATGTCAACGCATGGCTGTCAGGTCATGTTTGTGCAGGAGGAAACTGACTTCTGGGCTGATGTGGAGCACATTCATTTCTCTCCCAGGCCAACTTTGATTCACTGCTGCAGCAAAAACGATTCGATGACATAAACGCTGATGTCACACCGATATTTCCTGGCTCAAAAATGCACCGGTTTGGCTCCGCCGTATTATTCGAGTACACATGGATATCAAAAGGGGGTGAAAGTTCTTGCAAAGTAGTCTGGCAGGCTGAGATTCAAGAGACGGAACTCTTTAAAAGGAGATGAGACAGTTGATGAGGATGGTAAAATGTTTCTCACCTGGCAACAGGACCACAGCAGATAAAACAGACGCTGCTCCCACGCCTGCGATGACTCACAGGCACTCTCTCTCAGATCCGATGCAGATAAAGCTGAGGTGTGGCGGCTGGCTTAATAACAGTGTTGGGACGGTGCCGCACCCAGCAACAGTCGCCCATTCATACCTGCTGACAACAGCGAAGCAGTTGGTGAAACATTAGCAATCTGCTAGCACGCAGTTCTATTAAGTTACCCTGGAACATTCTGTCATTAGAACAGACACAATAAAAAAAAAAAAACGAGGTCAAATCGGAAAGAAAGTTCCACCCCCACACTCCAAAAAATAGGTATGAAGACTTTGAGTGGCTGATGTGACTAGGAAAAAAATACTAATAACTATATCATTATCTACAAAATGTTAACTTAGACAGCATCTTATTATAGTGACTGAAATTGCTGAGTTGCTGAAATAATTAATGGTCATCAACACTGATAACACTTTAACATTAAAGCACTATAAACAAAAAATGAAATGATCGATGCAGCGTAAGAAAAACAAAAAGCACGAACAATAAGAGTAAAATTCAAACTGACAAAAAAAACCTGTGATAAACTGGCAGCTGAACTGAAACACCTTTTGAAAAACAGGCTGGTCGATATGACGCAAAGTTGCACTTTGAACTCGTTGCACATCTGTAACATAATGTGACACGTTGTGGACGCAGTGACGTGAAGCTGCGATTTAGGAAAAAAAAAAAAAGGTGTAGCAATTCTAGGAAAGCAGCGGTGTGATCACCTGATGCGTCACCTTCAGCAACTATGTTCTAAATCTCAGCACGAACACGTGTCTGACGTCACCATGAGTGCGCACGACACGTTGAGTCTGGTTTGTCTGAGTCTGGTTTGTCGACTCTCACTTTTACTCATGAGCGCTTGTTTGACAGTGGAGCCGCGCTCAAATATTGACATATTGAACGTTTTACTCTCTGTCGTTTTTACACCACATGTAGGAAGGAGGTCAGTGGTTAAATCCTCTTCTGGCAATTGTGGGTTTAAAAGTCAAGGGAAAAGACAAGAGTCAAAACAGAAGACTTGGATGAGGATTAACAAACTCAGCGAGTTGCTGTTACAGAGCATCAGGGCTGAGGTGGTGCAGTGAGACTGTCACTCGCAGTAAGTTGTCAGTGACGCAGGTTCAAACCCTGTTTGTGATGGAGGTCTGCAATTTTTACTGTGGGCTGTGTTCGGCGAAAAGTTTAAAATCATCCATCCATCCAACCATCCATCCATCCATCTTTGATACCTGCTTCCTCCTGCACTCATGGCTGTGGTGGACTGTTGGAGCCTATCCCAATTTGCATAGGGCAAAGGTAGGATGACACCCTGGCTGGACAAGTTGCAAGTTCATCACAGGGCCACATTGAAAGACAAACAACCATTCACACTCACACACACATGCCCACGGACAATTTAGAGTTCTCAATTCACCTGCTATGCATTCAGCCGGAGAGAACCCATGCAGACACAAGGGGAACAAAGTCCACACAGAAAGGCCCCAGGCCCGGACTCGAACCCAAGGCTTCACACTTCTGGCTGTGAGGCGACAGCGCTAACCCCTGCACTACCAAGTCGTTGGAAATCATTGAATAAGTCATTAAATGTTTAATATAATATAATATAATATAATATAATATAATATAATATAATATAATATAACCCTTTATTAGTCCCACAGTGGGAACGTTTCTAGCATACAGCATACAGCAGCAAGGGATAGCAACACACATTATAAACACTGCAAACAAGTAATATAGAAATTATATGTGAACCTTTAAATAAAAAAAAGAAACTATAAGCTATTTAAAATTTAAATGTAAAAATTGCTAAATAAATTGTTAAAAGTGGAAACAAATGCACAAATAAGTTATTAAACACACATTTATGAATAGTATATTTAATCAATTTAAATTTGTATTTAAAAAATACTTGTTTTATTATTATTATTATTATTATTATTATTATTATTATTATTATTATTATTACATGGTTCTCTAAACATGGTATACTGATGAGATGCACTTCACTTTAATCCCACCAACCAAAATGACAAAACTACTATTCGCATAGTACTTCATAATTGATACTTAACTCATGTGTTCGTCTATTCTATTGTATTGGCCTGCGACCTTAGTTGCTTCCTTGATATGACCACTTCTCGACGGTTTTTTTTTTGTTTTCTTTTGTTTTGTTTGTTTGTTTTTTGGCACGTGGCTCCAGGTGGGATTCGAACCTGCGTCAGACCACAGATGTCAGGTTCCCCACCCGAGGCCTTCACACTTGGGTCGAACATCGGTGTCTTATTGTACGCATTGGTCCTGTGCACTGCCGAGAATCGGAGCACCAACCTGTTGATTCACTGCCCATCCGGCAGCTTCCCGATCCTCACAGCTTGTGAACCTCAGTTGGAGCAGAAATAGCGCCTCTTCTTTCAGAACCCAGCCAAATGATCAGTCTGACTGGGCGGCATTCTGTCGTCTGGTCTGTGTGAAGCAGCCAGTCAAGCAGTCAGCCAAGTCGGCCAGCAGCGGGGAGAGACAGACGACACAAGTCTCACCTGGTGGCGGCTCAGGTGTTGCACTTTGTAGCTCCCGGAAGCTCCTCCTCCCCTGAAGTCTCCGTGCGCCACAGCCACCGCCGCACACTTTGAGCTGCGATAGCGTCGGTCACCGCCCGCCAGGCAGCTCCGCGCTGTTTTATTCAACTTTACAAAGACAAGGGGGGGAAAAAAGCGAAAGACTCGCCAGCATGAGTACAGACGGCCTCTTTTTCTCCGCTCTGCAGCCCAAGAGCACGGTCACCACCTACGGACTACCGTCGGACGTCCGGCTCGGGAACGGCGGCAGCTCCATGTCGGACGAGGTCTCCAAAGCGCGCCGCGTCCAGGAGCAGGTCCAGATGCGGCTGGCGCAGAAGTCAACACTTCCGCGTCAGAACGGCGGCGCGACCTCGCAATACGCCATGTCAGGTAAACGAGGGCTCGCGCGGTTTGTTTGTTTGTTGGTTGGTTGGTTGGTTTGGCCAGCCGGGCTCGGTTTCCCAGCTGGCCCCGTTTTTCCTTCCCCTGGGGTGGGGACGTGCAGAGGGGCGGAGGGCTTGAGGGAGGTTCAGGGAGGAAGGAGCTGCTGCTGCTGCTGCTGCTGCTGCAGGTTCAGGTGATCGCAGGTGTTGGTGAGGCTCCTCATGACCAGACTGGCCTCAGTCACTATTATTAAAAGAAAAAAAATGCTTTGGGTATAACTGCAATCCCCCCCCCTTTTTTTTTTTTTTTTTTTAAAATAAACTACCTACTAGTTTCCTCTTTTCACACGCCCACCCATGTTCCGCTATAGATCCCTGTTTGACTTGTTCTAGCTGATGTGTTCCTTCCTTCACAGTCTAACGTCTGGAAGAAAAAAAAAAAAAGTTATTTAAGTTGAATTGATTTTGTTAAAGAAACGACACGAACTGAGCTCGTGTGTCGAAAGGGCCGGCTATGTGTCACATCAGCAAAAAAAAAAATCGCCGGACTCGCGGCTTCCAGCTCCAAAGGTTACTTTAGCATTTCCTGGAACCAGTTTGCAGTTCCCCACCGACTGTTCCTCTGCCTTTTGCCCAGCGAGGCGTCTTCTCTGAGGTCGGGGGGTAGGGGGATGGGGGAGTTATTTTGCGCGTTCGGCAGCCTGGTTTTGCATCTGACCTGACCTTGTTTGGCAGAAGCCGCCCGGTGCACCTGCGCTCACGGAGAGCGAGGGGTTAATGTGTGACAGGCCCGCACAAGTGGCGCTTTCATTGGGACGGCAGGGCCGAGTCGAGTTGAGAGGCCGCGTCGGTGGGGTTGGGTTTCAGCTCCGCGAGGTGTGTGTGTGTGGGGGGGGGATACCTGGCCGCTGACATAGCTGTGGGAACCAGCTGTTTGTGTGTGTGTGTGTGTGTGTGTGTGTGTGTGTGTAACAGAGACGTCAGACAACTTGTGTTTTGTGTGTCTCAATCGCAATCAAGGTGGTGGCGGTGGCTGCAGCGTTACACAACCCACCGTGAGACTCACTTCTAGGTTTTTTGCCACTGGGCCACTGTGATAAGAGCATTACATCACATTTTTATTGTGTTTATGTGGTTAATCATTGGCAGCAGGGAACCAGGACACCACCAGGGCTGCGCTGGCTGGCAAACTCACAGCGCCGGCGAAGGCAAAGCTCATAAAGAGTTTGTCTTATATAACTTCTATAACCACGGTGAACTTTGAACAATGTTTGCGAGGGGGGAAAAAAGGTGTAGGAGTGTAGAGGTGTGGCCGTGTTCCGGTCTCTGTGTTCCCATTCCAGTCTGGTGCCGTCTTCCTCTTGCTTTCTTGTTTTTCTTCCTTCTCATGACCTTCTTGACATTCGAAAAGTGCCTCCACCCGCCGGTTGGAAAAGATCTGTTCCGCCTCGCCATGTCTCTCCCTCATCCGCCTCGGTCTTCCTTGGCAACACAAAGCTCAAAGGATGAGGGGTAGGCCGCTGATAACTGCGCTTCCGGGTTCCATCGGTTCTGCATTTTACTGAAAATAAAAATGAATGATTTTGGCCAGAAAAACCTTTGAAAGAAACCCTCAAACTGGACAATTCTCAGGGCCCAGCAGTCATGGGGGCCCAAAACATACATGTGAAAACTAACCCTAAACCATTAGCCCCGCCCCTGATGACGTGAGACATTTTGAAAGACTCGGAGTCGAGCGCTCGTTCTGACGTCCCGTTAAAGAAAAAGAAAAAAAGACTCAAGGCCTAGATGTCTGGAATGACTTTGTCTAAATGGGTCATATTTTTTTTTTCATACCTTGCATCTTTTGAAAACACGTCGTGGCCCCTGTAAAAGTAGGTTGGGCGGGAGGCCTCGTGCTCTTATCACCGCCTGTCCTTTGGCACCTGGGGCCTCGCCTGGAGGGAAGACACAACTCACACAACTCACACAACTCATATCCAGCCTCATCTCCAAACCCGTTTTTTTTTTCTTCTTCTTCTTTTTTTTTTTTTACAACACAGCAGATCATATTATCACCTCAGGGGTTTGTGGATTACCGTCAAGCTTCATTACGGACATTCAAGGGACCCAAAGAAAACTTTTGGGTACACACCCGCATGCAGATTGACGCTTGAGCAAGAAAATAAATAAATCCCACCCGATAACGTGGAGAGGATGGTGACTCATGTGTTTTCTCAGAATGAATCAGCGGACAAGTCTCGGCAGAAAGTGAGGGTGAAGCGGAGGCTCTGGAGTGGAAGTGTGAGTGTGTGCGCGTGCGTGTGTGTTGTGGAGGTGTCTGTGTATTGTTGAGGTGAATGGAAGCTGGAGGCCATCAGATGTAATTTGTGACTCGCTTCTGCACCGACTGGTTTGGTGTGTGTGTGTGTGTGTGTGTGTGTGTGTGTGTGTGTGTGCTGGAGCACAACTTACTCCTCCCTGCTGCTCACATGCGGAGTGTGAAACACACCCCTCGGCCACCTCAACGCACACACACACACACACACACACACATAGACCCTGCACATAGACACACACCTGTGCTGTAATAGTGCTTACTCAATGACATGTTTCTCGTATTGCCCCTGCTCTCCGCTCCCTGGCTGCTGAGTGACGGCAGCTCCTAATGATCCGTCTGCTCAGACTCAGTCAGACCAACTCGTTTGACTGTGGAATGTTCGGAACAGGTGGTTTTTTTTTTTTTTTTTTTTTTTTTTTTTTTGTTCGTTCTTGTTTTGTTTTTGTTTTTTGTCTTGCAACCCTCCAACACTTTGAGAGTCTCTCAACGTCCAAACGCCTTTCGAAGCTTCACTGCCAGGTTTCGGTTAGTGAGTCACAAAGCAGACTGTCAATGCTAAAGCCGCTTTGTATACGCAAGTCTTTTCAAATGCATTACTAATGGTTGTAAATGAAAAAAAAAAGTACACGGCTTGATTCGTCATACAAAAGGGACTAAACATATTTTCATTTCAATGGTGCTGGGTTGATGTAATGCTGTAATTATTATCTCTGTGTGCTCGGCGCTCAATAATCTGTTGACACAACAAGAGACCTGAGTCCCAAGAGACCAAAGATAAGCAGAGCAGGCAACACTTTTCTGCCTATGAATAGGACAAAATAGTCAAATGCACACACTCACACGCACGCACGCACACACACACACACACACACACACACACATACAATTAGCATGTTTATCCCTCTGTTTGCAGTTTCCTGTTAAGACTGCCGCTTTCTGTATCTTTCACATGTTTGGAGGCGTACATAAAATTTTAAAACAGTTATTTGTTGAGTAGCCACATGCTTTGGAGAGGTCTCTGTGCCCTTTGTGACATCACAAAAGGCTGATTTCAGTTTTTTTGGAGTGCACACTTTCTAAAAAATGTATTGCACCAAAAAAGAAAAGAAAAAGACGGACATTTTCAGTTTACTGACAAGAGAGACACATTTTATTAGTATGTAAAAAAAAACATTGGTGAAGTGATTTTTTAAAATTTTTTTTACCTTTATAACCCAAACAACTTGAAGCGAGAGACCAGTCACAGATGCTGCTTCAGTGACAGCACAATGCATGTCAAACAATCCAGCAGAGGTGCTTGTGTTACTTCTCAGGTGAACTGCATTCCAGGAGGTCGCAGCAACAGCCCCGGGGTCTGAGAGGGCTGAGATGCTTCGCAAAGATTTTAAACCAGATGAAAAATATTTTTGGGGTGATGAAATTTCAAACAGCCTCAGTTAATCACGTGTTCACAAAGTTGAAATGTCACTTTGAATGTGCTTTGAGTGAGAACCAGAAGCATAATTAGGACAAGCAAACACAGTTTCTGTTTGCACACGATCATGTGATGGTTTTACGATGAGGCCCAAAAATCTATTTTTTTTTTTACCATACGATGTAACAGTAACACGTGTTTACATTTCTCTCTGTTTCTCTCTGTTTTTATTCCAGACGTTGGTGGTTCTTCCACTATGAAATATCAGACCTACAATCCAAATTACAGCACCACTTCGTCCCACATGTACTCCGGCTCCAGGACACTGGTGAGCGCAGCCCTGCTATAAATACTCAACACTGTCGCGTGGCCCTTTATTTAAGCCGGACAAAGCCAGATTTTGCACCGGTGCCACCCTGGATACGGCAGGTGCGGAATTTCACATCCCGCTGCCACCAGCTCAACTCAAGTCCCTCCTCTAGATTCCGCTGTTCCTGGAGGCTCCCGGCCGAAGTGCCATCAACATTTGAGCATTCGGTGCGAATCAAATGGGAGTCAGCTGGAAGTGTTTCAGCAGAAAATGAAAAATGAATGAAAAAAAGGGAAGGCAAAGGCAAAAATATCAATCCCATGGTCATGGAAAACCAGGAAAAGCCATGGAATCTGCACATGCCATTTTCCAGGCCTGAAATACGTAATGGAATTTTGAAAAATCACTGAAAATTTTGGAAAAGTCAAGAAATTTGACCGTGCCCCCACTGTTACGTCGGCTATGCACCCCCACACCTCCTCGTCATGCGTCTCCAATAATGTTACGGCTTTGTGAACCTGCTTTTTTATTAAACTGAAGACCAACACAAATACTGTGTCTGTATTTTGAATTTTTATTGTGCCGAAAGGTAATTGGCAAAGGTTAACACGTCTTCGAAGAATGGAAATTCTGTAAACTCATGGAAAAGATGGAAAAGTTTCGAAATTCCGCCTGTGAAAATGAGTGGGAACTCAACTTTTCTTCTCTCCCTGGTCTTCAGGGTCCACGTATGACCCAGAGGTCGGCCTTCAGCGCCCACTCTGCCGGCCCGGCCGGGGCCCAGTACCAGCGTATCAGCGTTGGCGGCGGCGGACATAGCACGATGTTCTCCGGAGGGGCGCAAATGGGCGGCTTCCAAAGGAGCATGAGGCCCCGCAGCGCCATAGAGCATGAATCCTTGTCCATGCACGCCATGGGGCAGCACCCGGGCCAGGTTAACGCCTGGATGGACGGCAGCGACGCCGGCAGCATGATGTCCGAGCGGGACGCCACCTACGGCCGCCAGTACGCCCAGAGCGCCGTCAACGGCTACAGCAGCCAGGTGAGGCAGGGCGGCACCATGACCTTCCAGTCGCCCATGCGCCGCTCCCTCAGCGGCACCCTGGCCACCGGCGGCGGCGGCGGGATGGGCATGAGCCGCGGCGACGTGGAGCTGGTCCACCAGCAGTCCTTCAAGGGCCCCGCCCAGCGCACCATCAGCAGGATGGCCCAACGTAACAAGATGAGCATGGGCTCCATGCAGCGCCAGGTGTCCTCGGCCACCAGCTTCGGCAGCGGCGGGGAGATGGTGGACGGGGGGGGGTTCATCGGGCCCGGCCAAATGATGGTCCCAGGCGGACTGTCCCGGGCCATGTCCATCAAGAGCATGCACAGCGTCGGCAGGGGCATGGACATCTACAACGGCCAGATGGAGATGGGCGCCAGCATGGGCAACCTGAGCGGGTGAGAGGCTCGTCCACACGACAGGGGTGGGCGATACCGGGCCTGTTGGTATCCATACGATACCATGTAAATACAGAGCTGGTATTAATACAGATATCAATGCCAATACTGACATGTTTTACTTGAAATATCACGATTATTGAATAATTTTGCGATTTTTCACAATTCTACACAATTTAACTGTGTGAAATTGTAATTCCCCTTTTACGATTGAAAGAAAAAAAAATCACCAGTGCAAAATAACAAAAAAATACAACAATGGAACGAAATATAAACTTAGCAATGTCAACCAAGCAACAAAAACTACCGGTACCTTCCATTACATGCAGGTATTTGCGAAAAAATAAAGTCAGGTTGCAGGTCACTTTACTTCACAACCTACAACGGATCGATCTCATCATGCAAGTATTAATCCGATACCAATACTAACCTTGGCATCGACAGTGTCGATATGTAGAGCGATACACCCAGACCTACCTTTACGCTTTGGCGATGTCTTTCTCTCGTCGCCTTGTTGTTGGGCACATGTATAAAAAAACTTGTGAATCCGAGAGAATTTTCTTGGGTCCCACCAACTGTCGGCCGCTCGCGGCAAACTTTGCCCCATTTTATTCCTGAATGACTGTAATCACTGACTGATTTATAGCCAGGTGTGTAATAAATATTGAACGCAATGCGGCTGCACCCTGTGATAATGTCTGCAGACAGATGCTCTGGTGATCACCAGCGGACTCTGTTCAGCAGACGCTGACACAATAAACCAGTTCAGCTGTGCCGCAGACTTCAAGAGTCAGGAGGTTTCAATGGGGAATGATTGTGCATGTTGCACAACCCCACAACATGCAGTTGGCAACAAACAAATTAACAAAAACAAAAGTGCTAATGCTACATGTCCAATGAATTTTTAAATTTTTTTTCTGCTTTTGCACGCCAGCGTGCGTGTTCACTGCTAGCAAAGGGTGGAGTCAGTCACATCTGATCATTTTCTTCCCTTGCCAGGATCAACTCCCTGGACATGATCACCGCTGTGGAGCACCTCAGAGACTCCGACCCCAACCTGCAGGTCCTGGGAGCCGCCTACATCCAGCACGAGTGTTACAACGACAGCGATGCCAAAATTGAGGTACGGACTCAACTCCTGGTTTGAAGGAACTACTAGAACTACTGCTAGAGACTAGCAGAGTCTCACAATTTTAGCTTGTAGATTGATATATTTTGGTTGATGAGCCACTTTCAAATCAAACCAAACCAAGTTTGCAAGTTTTGACTCTCCGGTTAGCCCTAACGACTGCTAGCATAGCAGAGACGAAAGGTGTTCGCTTATCCGGGTCCCGTTGGTGCCAATCTGCAGGTGCGCCGCCTGAAGGGCATCAGCGAGCTGGTGAAGCTCTTCAACAGCGAGAGCCAGGAGGTGCAGCGCTTCGCCACCGGCGCCACCCGCAACCTCATCTACGAGAACATGGACAACAAGGTGGCGCTGATCGAGGAGGGCGGCATCCGCAGCTGGTGGAGGCGCTGAAGGAGAACGACGACGAGCTCCGCAAGAACATCACGGGTAGGAGGAGGTCGGGGGGGCGTCGCAAACCTGACATGACACTACCCTTTTTTTTATGTTGGTCTTGGTCTCAAGGGAGAAACAATGAGTGATGATGGGTTGGATGCAACCTGATCTTTTTCCACTTTCATATTTGAGGGTTTTGTTTTTTGGCCCTTTGAGTGGTTCTAATCCACAGCAAACAAACAGCGCTGCAGCGAGTTCTTTGCATGTATCGACAGATTATGAGGATTTAAAGCAGCGAAACTGCACTCGGCCATTTTTCATTTATCACTCCTGCCTTGACAAACTGCTCCTTCTTTTGTTTCTCCTCCTTTTCTTTGGCTTTGGCTTTGACAGTTCACAGTATCCTGCTGACCTTCTCAAAGCCTCACCCTTCAGTCAGATGTTCCAGGGATTATTCTAATGATTACAAGAGAAAGAAAACCAAGCAATAGATCATCTTTATGTTACTGTGTGTCTATACACTGGAGATTTGCAGGGCAGATATGGAATGTTGCCACATATTAAAAGATATCAATGAAATTAATCAAAAAGGTGCAAGAGAGACGCTTTCATCAGTCTTTTTTTGTGTTAATGTTGCGTAATGTTCCCAAGAAGCAACTATATTATTATGGCAATGACACATGTATGCGGTCGCCGGGTAACAAACACACGCTAATTGGTGTCAACGAGGAAGATCTTGATTCATTCATTTGTGCCATTTTATCAAAGTATTGAGTAACAGCTAGAAGATAGAAATGGAAATTAAGCAAACCTGTTTTAATGCACAAAACCGACACACACGCACGCACCCAGCTCATTGCTGACCCTGTTTGTGCCCGTGCGCAGGCATCTTGTGGAACCTCTCATCCAAAGACAACCTGAAGCAGAAGCTGGCCAGAGAGACGCTGCCCGAGCTGACGGAGAAGATCCTGATCCCCGTGTCCAGCTCGGAGAACATCTCCCTGTCCGCGTCGGAGGCCGAGATCTTCTACAACACCACGGGCTGCCTCAGGTGCTCCACACTTTACTTTTTGCATGTTTTCCCCCAGCCCAGCCCCACCCTGCCGCCAACCCTCCCACCCCACCCCTCCCATCCCTCCCATCCCTCCCACTGCCACCGTTTACAGCCGCGCTTTGCGAAACCTGTTCGCGCCTGCCAGAGGTCCGACCACACCCGTCGCTGGGCTTTGTTGTTGCTGCTCCAAAAATGCTTCCCTCCTGCATGCGCTCTCAGTAGCCACCGCTAACATTCGCAACACCTTCACTGGAGGATCAGTGTTTTAAATGTGTGTTTTATATAACTTTACAGGCTCCTCTAGGCTCTTCTGCCTGGCCTGACTACCCCAACGAGTCCTCTGACCCGTTTTCTGTGTTCTCTTGTTTGTTCAGGAACCTGAGCTCGGTCAACGACAAGACCCGGCAGCAGATGAGAGACACCCCGGGGCTGGTGGACTCCCTGGTCAGCTACATCAAGACCTGCCTGGAAGACAGCAAGACGGAGGACAAGGTGAAGACGAGGCGGCCCGAGCGAGAGCTGAAGCTTTTACAGCCAAGAGTTTTGTTGTGGGTTCTAATCTGCTTGCTTTTTTTGTGCGCAGGGGGTGGAAAACGCCGTGTGCATCATGAGGAACCTCTCGTACCAGCTGTACAGCGAGATCCCTCCGTCGATGGCGCATCGCCTGGAAGGACCAACCAGAGACCAGGACACAGGAAAAGGCGGCGGCATTGGCTGCTTCACTGCGAACAGCAAGAAGCACAAATCTGTACGAACTCGGACAGACGAATCAATGGTTTGCCTGTGTTTCTCACTGTTGTGAGTCTCATTGAGTCACTGTAACTGTGCCTGGCCGACAGGGCAAGTCCCAGGACCTCGCCACCTTCAGCGAGGTGGCCCGGGTGCCCAGGGGGATGGAGTGGCTGTGGCACCCCCAGGTGGTCAGCCTGTACAACCGCGTGCTGCACCAGTGCGACATCAACGCCACGTCCCGCGAGGCGGCGGCCGGAGCTCTGCAGAACATCACGGCCGGAGAGAAGAGGGTGAGCCGCCGCTCCGGCCTGTCGTTTGGGCCTCCGGCACACAGAGGGCGCACTTTTTGAATCCCCCGTCTCTTGCTCGTCCCTGCAGTGGGCGTCGGTGCTGAGCCAGGTGGCCCTGGAGCAGGAGCGCATGCTGCCGGTGCTGCAGGATCTCCTGCAGCGCACCAACAACGACCTGGAGTTGCGCTCGCTCACCGGCTTCCTCCGGAACCTGTCCAGACACGCCAGGGACAAGAATGACTTCTGTAAATACCCCACCCACTCCCCCACTCCTTTCTTCCATGATCTGTTTTAAACCACAAGTAGCTATTATCTCACTCGTCCCAAATTGCACACTTCTGTCTGAGTCTACCTGTGTGAATAAGAAGCGCGTTGTCAAAACATTGACAGAAAAAGTGAGCGTGGAGTGACGGACGCTTAGCAGCGTCCTGACATCTGCTGACATTGGCTTGTCACTGACATTGAGCCACAGGGAGCCCGTTTTTAATTGAACTTTCACAATATAACATGTCAAAACATCACCTGGGCCTTCTTAACTGTTTGTTTGCCTTCCACTAAAGCACTAGAAGACAAAAAAGTAGCATTTTTAAAATGCCATCATGGCTAACCGTCAGTGCAAAAACTGCTCTGCATGATGCTGCTGTTCCGTATGGAAATTGGCGCGCCGCGTAGGATTGAGATGCACGGAATGGAAAGTTTGGCATATACAGGACGTAGCTACTAATTAGCACTGCGACTTCTGTGCATTCAGCGACCGCAGTCGCAGCTGCAGTGTGTGGAGGGGCTAAATTAAACAAATGTGCGGCTTCTTCATGAGGTTTGAGTCTGAACACCGCAGCACCGAACACTCCCTGCAGGCATAAACTGCATTTGACCAGCAGGGGACGCCACAAATGGTTACAAACAGACTAAAAATGACTGAAGGAGCACTAAATTCATGCCTTTAAAAACTGGTTTAAATGTTTTTGTTGTTTCTAAATTACTTGTAAAAAAAATCAGTAAATAGGCCATTATATCCATTTTGTCTGATTTGGTCGAGTTTTGAGTAAAAATGGTCATAAAATTGTGGGCGTGACTAAAGTTTACTAGCCAAGTGTAGTCAGGTGGGCGGGCGTTGGGGACACTCCAATCACTGCAAACTTCCAAATATGGAATCATCTTCCGCATTTCAACACTGAACCGCAAAACCAAAGTCTAGGCAAACCAGTGCTTGACGTCCCCATGACTCCGCCCACCATTACACGCCGCCAATGGCATCGTCTCGATGACGCTCAACAGCAATATATTTCTGTGTGTGTGTGTGTGTGTGTGTGTGTGTGTGCGCAGCCACCAAGGTGGTGAACCACCTGGTGACCAAGCTGCCCTGCGACGGCCACCAGAAGACGCCGTCCAGCGAGGTGGTGGTCAACATCTGCGGCATCCTCAACAACCTGGTGACCACCAGCTCCGTGGCGGCCAGGGACATCAGCTTCTTCGACGGCCTGCCCAAGCTGGTCGGCATCAAGACCTCGCATGACAACAGGTGAGCGAACATCCTGGTTTGTCAGCTGCATGAGTTAGATTTCACTAAAGCTCCAGCGCACCTTGATTGTGTGTTGATCTTTTTTTCTTTTCTTTTTTTATCTCAGTGCTGGAAAGACAAAAGCAGGCAAGGCAGCGGCCACAGTTCTCAGCAACATGTTCCAGTACAAGAAACTGCACAGCTCATACAAAGAGGTAAGAAAACTCAAACACGTTCTTTATTTTTTTTATTGTTGTGGACAGCTCCACATTGTTTTATACATGTATATGCACACACATATACATGTATGTATGTGTGTGTGTGTATATATATATATATATATATATATATATATATATATATATATATATATATATGTGTGTATATATATATATATATGTGTGTGTGTGTATATATATACACACACAGTACTACCCAGAAAATTTGAATATCCTGAAAAGGTTGTTGTATTTCTGCAATTCAACTTAAAAGGTGAATTTGACATATTATATAAATGAATAATATCAATATATTTCAAGTTTTTATTTCTTTGGATTTTGCTGATCAGGTTTTGCAGCTTAAAAAAAAACCCTCAAATTTTATAATAATTTTCTGAGTTTGTGGGTTTGTTGTTTTAATAAGCTGAAAATCTTAATCAGCAAAGTTACAACAAGGAACTGCTTGAGATGTCAATTTGCGTGGAATGGCTCAATAAAATTTGTTGGTTTCATCTTTTATGTTAAATTGCCAAAATAAAACAACTTTTACTTGATATTCTAATTTTTCAGCTAGTACTGTATATATATATATATATGTGTGTGTATATATACTGTATATACATATCTGTGCAATATACCCTAGAGTAGGTTTAGCCCTGTTTACAACCCCCTGCTAAAAGGCTGTGGTCTCAGAGGGGTTCCGCCCTCTGATTTCTGATTTGTTCGTGTTTTGGAAAAACACAGAATAGAGACACATAATATTGTGAGAAAACATTGTTGACACACGGTGCCTTTAAACCACAAAGTGAAAAGAGACACAAGTACAGAACTTGTGAACTACAAAGGCTCTTCACGTTTCCCTGATCCCATTCTGATACGGCAGTTGCTCATTCTTCACACATTGTTGTCCTGTGTGTTAAAAACGTTGCTTTGATCTTTACCGCAGGTGAGTGTAAATTGATGAACACGCCTGATAAATAAAAGATTTTAAAAAAAAAAAAATTCAAACGTGTCAAGTGTCTCGTCCTCTGACACAGGCAACGACAAGTCTGTGGCTGCCATGAAACTTTATCGCTCATCCACACCTTCAATTGGAAATATGTGTGTGCGCGAAGTGTGTGTCTGTGTGTGTGTTCTGGTGAGTGGCTGCCGAGTGTGGGAAAAGTGTGCGAGAGAGAAGCAGAGGACATTCCTTAGCACGCAGCTCCTGTCATTTGGGTGGCGCATGTTCGACACTCGTATATCCCTGACCTGACTGCTCACACTCCGTCAACACACACTCACACACACACACACACACACACACACACACACACACACACACACACACACACACTCAGTCAGGGCAGGGCCAGGTGGGTCCACTGCCTCACATGGTTCACGACTTATTGAAGCACCACTCCCAAGGGCGCGGCTGGCGCTCGGTTCGTTTCCTAATGAACAAGTCTCAGCAGGGCAGAAAAATGCATTTGTTTCACACTGCAGTGAGCCCTGGTAAAAAAAAAAAAAAAAGAAGAAGAAGAGCA
The DNA here is from genome assembly GCA_009823395.1 of Thamnaconus septentrionalis. Classification (NCBI taxonomy): domain Eukaryota; kingdom Metazoa; phylum Chordata; class Actinopteri; order Tetraodontiformes; family Monacanthidae; genus Thamnaconus; species Thamnaconus septentrionalis. Next base: position 4,206,111 of record CM020513.1, on the reverse strand, counting down.
GCGCAAACACGACGAATTCCACGACGGCTCCGTCTGTTGTTGCTCGTGCGCGTCCATCACTCTGCATTTTAATTCCCCTCACTTTGTTTTTTTCTGCCTTGTGCGTCTTGCAGAAAGGATTCATGAGACGAGACTTCGTGGACACAATCTAAGAAAAAGGGATCGTCTTCAGTGAGCAGACCTGCTCTCTGCCGACCCCTCGGTCCTCCTCCTGGAAGAACTCCTCTTATGTTTGTGGCTGTAAAAAGACAATCTATATTATTTCTTTTTTTTAAGAATGTAAAATAGTCGGGTATAGGCTGCGGGTTGTGATGGCAGCACAAAGGTGACAGAAAAACCTAAAGTGCATTTTTTTTTAAAAATGAAAAATAAATTGAAAAAAAACAAAAACCCTGCTGGACAGAACGGCGGGAAGGTTTGTTTGAGGAGGGCAGAGCCGCTGCGGTGGACTACTGACGGACTGTGATGAGAACGTGTGCACCTTAATTACTTCCCCTGTGCTTATCTCAACAGTGTGTCTTAAAGTGGAATCAGGGATATATTTCTGCAGCTGTTTGTGTTGTTGTTTCGCCTTTCTATCTGGCCCACAGCAGAAAGAGAAGCAAACTAATGTGGTCATAAAATGCCATTATTTTTGTATAAATATTGCTCTTTTGCAAGATTAATCAAATGTGTCTTTATATTATACTGTTGCCATTAACTTTGTATTGATGTTTTTGTAATTGATGAATAACTGGGGTGACACAGTCCAAAAACATGCATGTGAGGTGAATTGGGAACTCAAAATCGTCTGCAGATGTGTGTGTGTGTGTGTGTACCTGCTTTTTTTGCCCAGCAGACCAGCGCAGGAGTAAGCAAAAAATAAAATAGATGGATGTAAGTCGATGTTATGAAAGAATGTAAATCATGGAAAAAAATATTTTAAAAGTTTACTTAACAAAAAAAAAAGGTAATATATAATAGCTTTGATTTAGCTGACGGGGAACGTTCGCGTGCCTTGTGGGGATTGCAGTGTGTTACTGTGCTAATCTTTGTCAAACACAGCCAGGCCAGTTGCCGTGTTTGCCATTTCTGTCTGTAATTATCTGCTTTGTAGCCGTGCCATCACCAGATGTTTAGTTTTATTTTATCTTTTTTTCTTCTTCCCCAAACTTTCAACAAGCCAGTGTGGTTAAACAGGTAAAGCATTTTGCCTCGGAGTGTTAAAAATATCCCCCAATCAGTAGCCATATTTCAACCATTAATTGCTGTAAATGTGTGTTAAGCGTTTCATCCGAATGCCAATGGACTCTGCTCAGCTCAGTTCCGGGAGATGATTGTTTAGACTGACCACTGTGGCCGTCTTACTCATGTATGTATCGTGATGTTTGTTTTGTTGTTTTTTGTTTTTTAAATAAAGAGACAGATTTTCAAGGTGAGACTTCCCTTCCGCGAGTTTGCACCTCCAGCTGTGGCGGTAAACGGCTGACACCGGCGTGATGAATCCTCGGCCACGCCCTGTTTACATACTTCCCTCTTGCTCAGACAGGAGCGATACCAGACCCTCCCTGCTGCGCCCGCACTCCGGTCCCTGTCCCACGGCGGAGCTGGTCATAACAAACAATCAGGCGTTTGGTTGAACGGCTTTATTTGCGTGACCTGCACAGAAGTTCTTCGGAAACAGTTAACTGACTGATGTGCGGGGTACGAAGACGTTCCGCTACGTCAGCTGTTTCTTTTTTAACCTTTTTGCGCAACGATTTTAAACCGATATAAACTTTCATGGGAGGAACCGCAGCCTTCGCGTTTGCCAAAAATTACTTCTGCCCCCTAGTGGAGGACTTTGACATGTGCATGTGACAGAACGATCAAAAGGCAAAAACTTGAACAGAAAAAATTACATATATATGTATATGTATATGTATGTATATATACATATATATATATATATATATATATATATATATATATATATATATATATATATATATATATATATATATATATATATATATATATATATATATATATATATATATATATATATATATATATATATATATATATATATATATATATATATATATATATATACATATATATATATATATATATATATATATATATATATATATATATATATATATATATATATATATATATATATATATATATATATATATATATATATATATATATATATATATATATATATATATATATATATATATATATATATATATATATATATATATATATATATATATATATATATATATATATATATAATAACAAGCTGTACATAGACCAAAACAGGTGAAACTGGTTCATGGATCACATGTCCTCCTTTGTAACCAGGCAGTAGAAGTCTGAGCGTGCTCCGTAGTTGCGCGAACCGAGGTCTGACACGTCGATGTCTGCGGGTCTGGCTTCAACAGCAGGAAGCACCGGAGCTCTGCTGGACATGGCTTTGTACACCGGGACACGAACACCTGCGACAGACAGGCAGGGAGAGAGAGAGAGAGAGAGAGAGAGAGAGAGAGAGAGAGAGAGAGAGAGAGAGAGAGAGAGAGAGAGAGAGAGAGAGAGAGAGAGAGTGTCATGGAAAACTGAAGAATTAGTGTTTAGTGTTCAGTTTTTTTGTTTGTTTTTTTAAAGAAACTCAATTGAAGAGGTAAAAATTAAACTGGGAGGGTAAAACACTCATTTTAAGTTGAATATTTTTAATATTGACAAGATTTTGCTGCTTCATGAAAAATTAAACTAGATCCAGTGGATGGTGTGTTTTTTTTTGCAATGGCCATGCGGATGTAGATTATTTTTAATTCAGTCCTTCATTCCTCTTCACCTTTGTTCTCTTCTTTGTTAATAAAGTTAGGCAAACAATTCAATATCATTTAAGTTTTTAATTACAAATCATAATAATAAAAAAAAACAACAATTATGACCTCTGGCAGAGGAGCTCTCCCGTTCTTACCCAGATCTCCGGCAGGGTCTGTGTCTGCGCGACAGTCCAGGTAGTCCGGGTCGAGGGTCAGCATGGGGTCCTTGTCATCCTGCAGAACCGTCTGAGGGTCTCCTACAGGCTCTCTGTGGAAGACGACTCGGCGGGGCATGGCCAAGGCCAACTCTCTCCAAAAGACTGAGGAGGGCCTCTGTGAAACCCGGGAGCACAAACGTTACTCGAGACAGACAACCTCAAGCCTCAGGGATTTGATCTTGCGCAACTTTTCATTTGTTCAAGCTGGATGTATTTGGAAAGCGCTGGATGAGTACACTGACTGGCTCAGGTGATGAACATATTGAAAGCCATTTCTTTATAATATATAAAAGGCTCTACAACACAAGTTTGGTTTCAGTGATGTCATATCTATTCATTTCCTCCACACCTAAAGACGAAAAATATTCAAACGCAATTAAAACCAAGTCAGTGCTTCTGCTGTGCATAATCCTACTATGATAACTAAACCACCTTTTCACATGGGATCAAACGTTTCTCTAGAATTCTGTCTTTAGATCACGTGACCGTTTGTCACTGGGTTGGGTTGACAGACACAATGACACTTAAATGCCACATAATGGTTCCTCGCTAATACGGATTTCGCAACATTTGATTTAACGTTCCAACACAGAGTCATACTTTGTATTGGAGCCATTAGCGATGTGAAAACACACCCACGCTGCGGGGAAGAGGGGGCGCAGAAAAGTGCTGAGGGCGACACTTACACCTCCCGGTCAGTAGGTGGCGCACTCACTCTTCCCCCACTGCTCGTTTTATTCCACTAGTGGACAGAAGTAACCAAGAACCAGTTTCTTCATATTTGATCAGAAACACAAATTTTCAGAATTGTCATTATTTTGACCATAATTATTTAAAAAAGATGTGGAAACCGCAGAAGTTTACTATCTTGTACTTTCTGATTTGCAGAATAACTTGAGGCGTAGCTCTAAAGAGCCTCCGGGAATCTAAAAATAGCGCTTGAAGAGACTGTGGAGTGTTAACGCATGACTCAGAGTGGATCTATTTGTTCTGGTTGTGCGTCGACGCCGCGGGGCCCACCACAGAGTTGTGCTTCCAGGTGAGAACGGTCAGGCGGTGCTGGTGCTCGCTGAGCTGCTGCTTGACCTCGGGCGTCATGCGTTTGGACTGGCCCTCCAACGTGATGAAGATGACGGGATGCCGACACAACTCAATCAGGTGCAGGAGGCCCTGTCTGCGCAAGCACACAAGCACATACGCTCTCAGCAGCACATGACGGCAACAGTGACCTCGTGTGGCGGAGCACAATAGTCGCACTGCGTGCGTTCAACGTGTTCCTCACCTGAAGTTGCTGGTGCACCAGTCCTGCTCGAGATACGCGTGAGAGAGCAGCACGATGAGGCGCCGGGAGCGGCTGATGTTCATGAGCAGCTCTGCGGCGGGTTCTGGGGACACAGTGCGGTCAGTGTTCACCGTTCCACGTTCCAACTAACAGCCTCAAATTCACTGAAAAAGGCTCAGACTTTCTTCATTCTTACCGGCGCCAGGCAGGATGTCGTTCTCGTTGAGGTGCACTTTGTAGGCATGCTTGGTCTCCAGGTGAGGTTTGAGAATGAAGTTGACGAACTTCCTGTCGTACTCGTTGTTCACGTAGGAGACGTAGGCATCGTACAGCTTGCCGTCTGCGGCAACACACACACACACGCACACACAAACACGCAGTCGACCGTCATCTCACTGACCGGTGGCGGCGAGCGGACGAGTCTGGTTATGACTGGTTAAGACGTCTCACCGTTGATCTCGTAGTCTCCATGCGTGTTGTGGAACCACAGCTTGATGTTGAGGTGACACCTGGAGTAGACCAGCGCGGCTGTGGCCAGCAGGAGGATGAGGACGACGGCTGCGACGACGGCGGCTGTGTGGCTCGGCCCAGCTGGGCGGGGAAAAGAAATCTTAGGTCATTAAACTTCCTCAACAACGACAAACAAACTGCTAGCAGAATGTTCAAGAAATTAACTATTTAACTATCTCCTATTTTATTGTTATTAATATTATTGTCAGGAAGACTTAAACATTAACGGCAGCAATTTGGAATAAATGCTTTGTTTTGAACCACTGGTCGGCAACCTTCACTTTTGATAAAAAGGCATCTTGGTCCATCTGCCATCAAATAACATTCACCTTCAGCCAGGGGGCATTATACTGCCTCTTTAAGAGGGTGACAGAGACCTGAGGCTGTGGGGATGACAGCAACAACAAAAAAAAAAACAAGTATTCCGTTGGAAATTAAACGCCGGTGATTAACGTTTGCACCATTGTTACAATATCTGACGATCTAGGTCGCAAAATGTGACAGGGTCACCAGAGCGCAATTTGTGCTTCTGACTCATCGGGTGCCGCATTTCTGGGCGTTTTTGCGCCTGCATATCATTAGCGCAAAAACCTTTGTGGATACGACGCAAAGATGACAAATGACAAATTCAAGTGTTAAGGTTGAGAATCAAGAGACAAACCAACTCCACTTGACAGGTTCCACCGTTTGCTTTGTGGATTAAGTGGTAGGAACTGTGACGCCAACAGTTTCTTTATTTTGAGTGACAACACAGGACTGAAGGCGGGGTCAACTCTGGTCGTCAGGACACATACCAGCTAAAAACAAAAAAAACAAAACTGAGGCGACCCACCTGAAGTGTGTATGCAGAAGTCAGCCGAAGCGTTCCTGACTGTGCAGCTGTATATCCCAAAATCCTGCAGCTCCTTCAGGCTGATCACCAGGACGCTGCTCACCCACAGCTGATCGCCGGCTGGAGACCTGTCACCGACAGAAAAAATACATAAGTATAAATATATAAATCTCAACTTGCTGTCGTCGCTGCAGAGCCATCACAGACGTCACCTTGAGGAGCTGAACGACAGGTGCGTGTGGTTGTCGAGCGGCTGGCCGTCTTTCATCCACCGCAGCGTGGTGTCGCACGGCTTCTCATTCCGATCCCAGGGGAGCCGAGCGGTGCAGTTCAAGGTGACGTTGGAGCCAACGTCCTTCCACAGCCTCCGCACGTCTCCGTCGGGCTCAAACAGCGGCGCTCCGGAGCACTGGGACTCTGTGTGTCAGAGAGAGACACCCCCGTCAATGTGTGCGAGCTGCGAACAAGTGATGCTTTGACGTGACGGGTTCAGTTCAGTTCAGGAGGCCACACTGAAACCAGAGGCCGTCCAGCGGGTGTCCCCTTGGCCTCCGTCACCTGGTTTCTCTGAGGCATTCATAACCTGCCCTTAACCCTTCAGCAGCTACTGAGGACGTCAGCGGGGATGCTGTAGTAGCGGCAGTTTTATCAAAACCGGAATTCTCATGATAGAAATCAGCAGGAACAACACCTGTACTAGTAGTACGGCTAGGAATTTTCTTTTATTTTTTTTAATTATTTATGTTATCTCTCTACGGTATGTATCTGTTTTTATGACGCCTTATGGTCTGTCTATTCTGTATTTTATTGAAGCGTTTATTAACATCTGACAAAGGGACTACCGATGGAAACTAGCCTTCCTCTAACTCGGGTATATTTACTTTCGCCAGAAATTTCAATTAATATACTTCGTCTCTTTTTATAAATAAATAAATTGAAAATTGAAATTGAAACTGTAGAGTTTCTCTGTGGGCAGCCTGGACAATTTCTCCTCCCAACAAAAACTGAATTTAACTTGACTGGCAACTGAAATTCAGTTTATGTGTTTGTGTTCGTGTTCGTGTTCGTCTTCCTCTTCTTCTTCTTCTTCTTCTTCTTCTTCTTATTATTATTATTACCCTCCCCTAATGCAGTGAGGGAATCTGACACAGGGGACTGAAAATAATAACATTAATAACAATGGGCAACATTTTTTCGAGTAATGTGCAATTGTAGTTTCAGCAACTCTGTCACTTATTTTTGTACTTTTTAAATACATTTTATTTTATTCTATACCCTATTGCTGATATACTACACTGTTTCTGTTACTTTGGACTATCTGGCATGACAATTTCCATTGGGATTAATAAAGTTTATCTAATTATCATTATTATTATTATTATTATTATTATTATTACTTCATCATTATTATTATTATTATCATTATGTGACCATTTTGGCCACTCTATCAACATAACCAAGAGCTCTCTCCCTATGTCTCTGCATTATCATCTGAAAGGTTTTCAGTCCCTCTCAGCACAGCATCAGCACTCAGCCGCCTTTCACTCGCAACAAAAGCAGGACTTAATTGCCGCAAGCCGCCCTTCAAGGCCACAGCAGAAGGGGAGGAAAACAGGAAGTGCACTACAGTCGTGGCAGTTTCATCTCAATTTGATGATGTTTTTGCATAAAAACAAAACAAAAAACAAAATCAACACAGGGATTCTTTTATTATTTTTCTTAGTTTTGTTTTGCCCCAGTGTCTACTGTATGCTATGCTAACAGCTAGGTTCACACTCACTTCCTCTATCTCCTCTTTGCATTCTCACTGTGTTATATTTGACCCATTTACATAGGCAACTGACAACTGAAAGGCCGTCAGTGGTCCGTCATACTAAAGACAAATTGAAAAGACTTTTTATGATGGATACTGACTGTGGATGATAATATATACAATAATATACAAGAATCTCAGTGTGTGTGTGTGTGTGTGTGTGTGTGTCCGCGTGAAGGTGAACTTGTGTGTCAGTGGAGTCTTGTGTATCGCCGCGGCTCCTCCGTGTTGAAGAAACAGATCTGAGATCAGTCAATCACAGCCAAAGCCAAACACTGACATCTGGCCTCATGAAACTAAAACCGCCGTTCGAGGAAGTTCAGTCATGCGCATACATGCAAACAGAACCAAAACTAATAATTTAGCACAAAAACAGCAAAACTTCTCTCGCTGTTTCTCTCGTACTTTTCCCCTCTGTGCTTTAATGTATCGTTCTCCTTTATATTTGTTTTTCTCTACAAAGCTTTACAGATGACATATCGGGTGCAAAGTCCCTCCTGGTGTTCGCATTGCCTGGCAACAGCATGTGACACAGTGATCGGCGCACCGCCGCCACATGTGTGCTGACCCGGCCGCACAGCAGCATCAACAAGTCTGACCGGAACACGAGAGGACAACACAAAACTTCCGGGATTTCCCGCGAAGAATTTAATCGTAGCTACGCTTAAAACTTGTGCATTCTAATAGAAAACAACAACAACAACAACAACAACAGTGGAATAAATCATTAACATGGCACAGATTCCTACCTGCCGAGGCGAGTGTCCTCCACTGAAGAGTGCAGACAAGAAAGACGATCACAGCCGCAGCCATGCCGAGCCAAGTGCGCGCTCCTCCTCCTTCCTCGTTGGCTGGGAATGAAACTAGTTTATTTATTTCAATAGTTTGCGGTGAACTAACATAACTCTCCCCGGCGTCCCGCTCCGGCCCGGCTTGGTCCGGCTGGGTAAGAGTAGCGTGACGTCCGCACGATTCACGGCGCAGACGCGACTTCCGAGGTTGCTGAACTGCTGCACCTGGAGGGACCTAGAACTCTGTCGGCCATTGGCTCCGGCAGGTCACATGACACGCCGGCCGGGATCCACCTGCCGAAACTAGGGACCTAGAAGGCAGGCAGTGGCGTGCATTTTTGGCGTGTTTCAGTGATACGCCAGAATCCTGGACCAATAAGGGTGTGAATTAACGCATTAATTCTGCAGTTTTCATTCATGTATTCACACGTATTTGTCTTTTTATCTTTAGTGGGTACCTCTTGTTCCCATTTTTTCCCCCTTTCACGTCTGGAATAACAATACAAGCACACTTGTGCATTCCTATTAATTGCCACTACACCTTCCACACTGTAGTTTAAGCCTATATATCGTACAAAATGCTTTTCTTACAGTTACAAAAGTCCATTAAGAAAATAAACAAAGACTTCATTACAGTTAAATCATTAAATTATTGATCTGAATATGTTTTGTAATCATGTGATTTTAATTGCAAAGATGAAAAAATAAGAAACTATTTACAACCTCATCATACACATTCATCATCAGTTAATGAATAGGAAAAGAAAATCAAGGTGCCACAGCTTAAGCTGCAAATGAAATACAACTGCGAGTGTTGTCATCTCAGCATTTTATTTGTATACAATTAAGTTAAAAACATATTACGCGAGGCAAAAAACATCCTCTTCGTCATAATAAAATATTAAAAGGCAAAACATGGTTCTGATTTCAGTGTCACAATCAATACGGCAGCAGGAATCACATTCATTGCAGCAAGGTTTTTTTTTCTTCAACTTTTCAAAACACAAATAAGGCATTGCAATAATACGGAATCAGCTGGCGCTTTTTTATGCAGTAGCAGCTTAAATTATTTTCAAACCTTCCATAAAAACAGTCACATACGTCTCACAAATAAAGAGATCCAACATTTAGCTGTCAGTACATTCTTTAAAATATAATAATAATAATAATAATAATAATAATAATAATAATAATAATTATTATTATAATAATAATATAAAAGACATGTTCAGTAAAATTAGTTACTGTACACCCGTCCTGTCCCAGACAAAAAGGTCTGTCTCCCCAGTCCATTTCATAAGATGACATTCCAGATAACCAGTATTTAAGATGATGAACAGCTTCGAAGCTCACCACTGTGATATTCCGGACACTTACAGAACACACGGCAGCACTGGGTTTATGTCTTCAGCAAGGGAATGGCATCCAGAACCTGCACTATGACATCTCAAATGAACTGTAAAAGTTAAAAAAAAAAAAAAAACAACAATAATATTTTGTTAGCAGCAACCAAAGGTAAATAAAAAGTTTCATATAACATGAAGAAGAGTCACCTAAAATAGAATTCTGTCTAAAAAAACAAAACAAAACTCATAGGTCCTAGTAAACAGCATATTGATCTATTTTATTAACAGGGGCAATGCATGTACAGTGGTACAACATTGACCTTAGACTTCCTGCTGCCAGGAGTGATGCTCTGTTGGACCTTCCACACATTTTGAAAGGGTAAAACAACACGGGAATTTCAGAGGGCAGAGCAACGCCTGGCTGCAGGTGCTACTATTGACCGTGCTGGAGGTACCAGTCTCCTTTGTGACATCACAAAGGGCTGATTTCCAGAACTGAGAGCTCCACTAGAAAGCAGAGAGTATGTAAGAAGCCAGAAAGTACGAGTTCACTGACAGGATGAGTCAGACTCTCAGTATATCAGTGAAGTGAGTTTGAAATACTGTGGGACCTATAAATGTGAAAATAAGTAAAAAGACCAACATATTGCGTTCACACTCACTTGAGTTCCTCTTTGAGTCGTTTCAGTTTATCAAAGAGTCTGTCGTTCTTGACCTGCATGGGGGCGCTTGGCACGAACCAGGCTGCGATGAACTTGCATATGACGACAACATGCTGCAAGCAGACAAAAGGAGAATTAGTGCAAGAAATGAAATGTATTCCATTGGCTTTCCCATGGTAGAAACCAGGAGCAAAGATATCTTAGCAGTTTATTGTGAATGATGCAGCTGCTCACCTCAAATAGGATAACAAAAGCAAACCGCATCGCCGAAATTAGCCAGAACTGGTGGGTCAAACTGTAGTCCTCACTGCTCCTGTAGTCTTTGTAGCTGTGAGGGGAAACCAACAAAGGGTGACACATTTCCTCGAAGTTGTCCTTGAACCACAAACGTGGAGCTGATGACTGTGGCTACCGCTCTGCGTGGCAGGTTGAGATGGTTTCACAGATCTTACAGAGTTGAACTGGAATAATTCAGAAAAATGTTCATTTTCTCTCCAGTCCATTAACATAATAGCTTAAGACTAGTAAATAAAATTGCAGAGTGATATAGAGTGAAATAGCACAAACCTGCAGGAAGTGACATTCAAGCCATTCGGTGTGATCATCTGTTCTGTGGAGAAGTCGTTGTGGATGTTCTTGTCACCGAGCCGGGCGATGGACAGAGTGTTGTTTATGTAGCCCACCATGCAACTTCAAAAGAATTTTTTTTTTTTTTTAAATTGAACCAAAGTGTCACATACAACATGACACAGAAAAAAATCTCTCTTTTTTCACTCTGTTCATCCTCACTCTATATCTTCAGCTGTGCCGTTAGCACACGGACCGTACTGGTAGCGGTAGACCAGGCGAGGGATGAAATCCGAGGACACGCCGATGACCAGCCCGTTGGCAATGACGGCCAACACCCCGATGGCCTCCAGCACGTCAATCCACACACCTGAGCAGAAGAGTCAGAGTCTTATTCAGAGTCTAAGGGCACAAGAAAACCTCCGTATATCCGTATATTCTTCTGTTAATTTTAACCTAGAACAGCATTTTTCAGAAATGAACCGAAAAAATGTATGTAGTGAAAACGTGATACTTATCATGGTACCATAAGGTGACAGTGAAAAAACCCAGGTTCAAACAAACCTCCTGCTGGATCAGGACACTCACCGATGTCGTTGGTTTTCTTTGGGACGAGCCGGCGCTCCAAGGTGACCATTTTAATGGCATCCAGTCGGATCTCGATGATGTTGTTGATGAGCGCCAAGAGCGGCGCGAGAGGGAACGCCGCCACGAAGATGGTGGTGAAGCTGAACTGGATCACTGAGGACAGAGCGCAAAGAGAAAGAGGACATTGATTATTTGGACTGCGTGGGTGTGTTCACATGGAGAAGTTGTGCACTGCTGTGAAGTGTGCATATGGTTGATGAGTGGTGAAATTATGCCCTGTCATCTTTTCACTGTCAAACTGCTAATAAGCTGTTAATGCTAACAGCAGCTAACATAAGTTAGCAGCTTCGCAATGTCTAACATTACATTTTATTTATTCCTATTTTATTTATACCGACCAGTGTGTATATACATATATATATATATATATATATATATATATATATATATATATATATATATATATACATATATATATATACATATATATATATATATATACATATATATTTTATATATATGATGTGATATATATGATATATATGATATATACTGTTTATATATATATATATATATATATATATATATATATATATATATATATATATGTATATACACACATATATTTTATGTATATAAACAAACATAGATATATTTCCTTTTTTCACAAAAATTACAAAATTTTTTTTTGCTATTTATTTTTTATGATGACATGACAATTTAAGGGTCCAGTGTGTACAATTTTTAAGGAGACCCAGTCTCATATGCAAGTATACACTTTTATTAATGTATTAATGGGCAGTATGTTGAGCTTTTACCAATATAAAAATCATAAATCAAGCCAGATTTTATACACTGGATTTTCTGGAGGGGGGGGGTGATGACTTACCCATCTCCAGAAACTCGTTGAACAGGCTGAAGGAGTCGACGTCGTTCAGCCGGTAGTTGCTGAGCCAGTTGCGGAGCTTGCAGTTGTCGCACAGCTCGGCGCCGTACTTGGCCTCCGACTCGTCCTTCAGGTAGCAGTGGGCGCACTTCCGCTGGAGCTTCTTGGTCCGCCCTCGCTTCAGCCACCTCTTCAGCCAGCTGATGCAAAGTGGCGCAGGCGCAGACAGAAAGAGAGAGAAAGAAAGCTCCGGCATCACTCCAACGGAAGGCGCACCTGGACGAAAAACCGCGCAGCTTTTCCTTCTCTTACTTACGGGCCCGTGAACTCAAAGACGTTGCTGATGGTTTGCTTCAGCACCATTATGATGGCCATTTGGATGAAGAGGTCGGTGAGGCAGCCGCTAGGATGGCACTGCAAAGGGTGATGGGGAGATATGTTTGAGTCCAAATCGCAATGCATTCAAAACATGCAAACATCTCAGTGGAATTGGCTGTTTGTGACGCACCTCCTCCAGCCTCCACTTCCCGGCAATACGGACATAACCTCCAGGATGGCCGTTTATCCTGTCGAGCATTAAAACACAAGGCTGAGCGACAACAACGAGCTGAAAATCTCTCTTCGCCGGGTCTTGAATACAGCAGTGCTGTCTATGCAGTCTAGCGATTCCTTTTAGAAAGGTTGGCAAATAAGGCCAAAATGACTTGGTTTGAGAATTTTTGTCATTTGTCCTGCACATCAAGCCTAACTGGTGTCAGCATGGGCTGGGCCTTGACATGTACTCATATTCGTGTGAAATACGTTTGTGATTTAAATCATTAAAATGAAAAAAGGACGGATATTAGTTCTGTCGCCTGCTTAGAATCTCTGTTTCTATACCTGCTAATAATCTCTGTCATATCAAATGGTGCTAAGATGCTGATTGATTTTTTTTTTTTAAGGTCAATTAATGTCTTCATCATAAGGTCATGACAGTAATGAGGACAAAATTTGCTCAAAGTGCTTGAGATGATGAAAACGTGAGCTGAAGATGAAGATTGGAGGTCTTTAACCACCACCCACCCTCTGCCCCTCGCATGCTGCTCCAGTTTCCTACCTGCCGAGGAAGAAGGCGACGTAAAAGAGGGAGGAGAAGTAGGTGAAGAACTGGAAGGTGAACATCTTGACGGTGAAGCTCTTCTCCGTGGCCGCAAAAGATCTCGTTTTCTCTGGTGGAGAGGAGAGATCTCGTCAGCGCTTCATGCAGTTGCCAGCAGGTGGCAGTAACTCACGCACTGAAACGCTTGGAGTAAACACAAACAACACAAAAAATTGAAACGGGATATATTATAAGGAACCACAGTGTAATAACTGCTGAGGATCCTGACAGAAGACTAGAGAGTGGGAACTGGTTTTGGTGTGTGACCATTAAACCGGATGAACCTTCTGATTATCTTGTGACCTCCAGTCGCCTGTCGCCTTGCGAGCAGTGTAAAGTACTACGTTGCCCTTTAATGAGATAGAGGAATAGCTTGCTTCATGTGTGACGTTTTTAAGGAGTCAAAATCTGTTCCAGTTGTCACGTCTAGTTCTCTGTTTTAACAGTTTCCACGTCCAAACTGAGGTTTAATCACGTTCAAAGCAAAATGAACGTTTCCTGTTTGTTCCTGAGCCAGCAGAACCTCTTTAAAACTAATATATACTAACTTCAGACCTTTTGTTTCTTTGCATCTTCTGCTTGCACAACTTTCACAGCTTTTGTTCCCTATTCAAAAAAATATTATTAGGTGTCTGTCTATTCTTGTTCAGGCAGTTCCCTTCAGGAACAGCCACAGTCATTTGTCCGGACCTCTGCATCCTCTTCTCTCTCACTACAACCATAAATTCCATTGTTAGAAGTGCCCAGTGCAAGTTCTTCTTCTTTGAATTCTTCAATTCAAGAGCACTTTTATTAAACTGAAGAACCCAATCCTGTCTTATCACTCATCTGACCTGCCTCCGACCCTCCGCATGGATCTGCTCGCTTGTTTTAAATAATAATAATAATGTTTTTCCAATTAGCAGTTCAGAAAGGAAACGCGACTCCATCAATGGGACGTTATCAGGGCACTGTGATCCGGCACAACGTACCGATCTCACAGAGCTTCATGGCAACGATCCTGTTGACCTGCAAACACGACAAGGATAGCGTCAGCGCCACAGAGGATGTTTACTGGCCCCCGACAGCAGACTTGAACCAAGGTGAGGCCCTGGGGTGGCCTACCCGAGTCATGACAGTGATGATGAGGTAGTGGGCCACGGCCCCCAGCATCATCGCGCCGGTGTTGGAGTGGTTGCTCAGAAACTCCCATGATCCGTTAGCGAGGAGCACGGCTGCGATCACCCTGAAAATCACCAGGGCGTGAGTCAGGCCGATGATCACCAGTATCTGCACAAAGAAACAAACACAAGAGCGACGCATTTTATTTTTGACAATTACAAAAAGGAAATGGAAATTCATGGAAAGCTCTCCGGGCTCTTTGAATCTCATATTTACAAAGTGTGATGAAAATAGCACCCACCATGACCGTGACACAGATGAGAACCAGGGTGCTGCGCAGGTAGGAGTGCTTGTATTTCTTCGGCTGGCAGTTGGCATCGTTCACTATCTCCAGGATCAGTTCCTCCTACAGGTGCACGTGGTGATTAAAAAAAAAAAAGAAAGACGCACCGGTGGAGTCGGCCAGTGATCAGTGAACCGGTATCACCAGAGAGCCAATGGAGCACAGGGGAGATTTAGAATAAGAGGAGGTGGCGAGGGTGTGTTTACCTCCTCCTCGCACCAGTCCGACACTTTCCACTCGCACACGTAAGAAGCCCTGTGCCTCTTCCAGAACTCCAGGAACAGTGTGGCTGTGAAGACAGTTGATTCAAATCAATTTTGTTGTTTCAAATCAATTTTGTAGATTAAAATAATTTCTTATAGATTTCTAAATACTGGCACATCTTACAGTAACAAATAAAAGGGCCTGTGTTTAAAATGTGTGTATTAAAGCCATATGTATAGGGTGTCCCAAAAAAATGCATCCATATTTAAGCAGCTGATAACAACATGTTTGTTTGTTTTTTTCTTTGCAGATTAAACCCATTGGAATGATGATGGCAGCCAGGCTAAACTTTGGAGAAACCAAATTTATTCTAAAATGCTACTGGAAGTATGATAACACAGTTGAAGTGCAAAGACATTTCAGGTGGGAGTTTCAAAAAGAACCACCAACGCGAGTTACCATCGCTCAAATTAGAGATAAATTTGAAGCTAATGGAACTGTTCAGAGCATCCTCAAGAAGCCTTCCGCAAGACCACGGACATCGACAAGCCCCGCAAAGGAAGTGAGAGCGCTGGAAACGTTTTACCGAAGTCCAAGAAAGTCTATTTGGCAAGCTAGTATTGAGGTAAGCAGTTCAAAATCCTCTGTCCATCGCATTATGAAAGCTTCTCAATGAAAAAGTTACGTTCTATGCTTAGTCCATGCTTTTAATGATGGCGACTACTTGGAATGATGTAATGAAAATGGACACTTTCCGTCAAAGGCTGTGTGGAGTGACGAGGCCACCTATTGGGGACCTGAGAATCTACATGTTATGGTCGACCGCGATGTATTATAAGAACCGGATACCAGACTGACAATATGGCGGCCCGCCAATTTCTTTTTTTCCTGTGGCCACTCAAGGTACTGCAGCAAAAAATAAAATAAAATCTCATGGTCCCAAAAAACATTTTCCCCATAGACCGCAATACAAAAATAAATGCCTTTAAAATGGCTGACAGGACGACTGTGACATGAAACGTGATTCATAGCAAATCTTTCTATTGTAGATTTTTCAGTTATGGTCTTTTAGTCGTTTAAAAAAAAAAAAATGATAAAGGCCAGAAAACCACTGGAAAAGAGTTTATTCCCAGCGTGACGTCACAACGTCGTACGTGCTGCTGGTGTCTCAGCTCGTTCTGCTGCGTTCTGACGCGTCTGTAAGTGACATTCTCCAGGATCATTCTGATTGGCCAAATAGATCATGTGAGTTACACAGGCATAAGGTGAAGTGACACTAATGCACATGCTCTATGGGCCCATTAATGCGGAAGTCAAAATCTTTTTCGGTGTATGCATTGGGTGAGCAACTACATTGAAATGAATGGGCCGCCATCTTGGACTCTGTGGGGTTGGGGGCGGCTTATCACCAAGAGGATTAATTGGACCGTTTTTTTTTTTTTTAGCCTACTGTGACTGGTAGAGTTTACTTGGACTTGCTGCAACAGTCTTAGTATTAGAGAAGACTTTGAGGATGAGGAGTTTTATTTTTTAGCCAGTTGGTGCACCACCACACTACCAGCACGATGTTAGAGGATGACATCCTGCCGAACAGGTTGACTGGATGAAGGGTTTTCGGTGAATACCCTACGCGTTCACCACATCTCACATCACTAGACATTGTTTCTTTTTTTTAAGGGGATATCTAAAACACAAAGTCAACGCTATGAGACCTACACAACAGTTGCTAAATTGAGAGCAGCCACTGAAGGTGAATGCACGCAAATGCCAAGGGGAATGTTTCGCAATGTGTGTTATTCAATTTGTTTATACATATTTTTGGGACACCCTACAGTGTGGTTTCGGTGAGGTTAATTGCATGAAAACACAAAGAGAAGATTATCTTTGGAGCTCTTTGCAGCGCTAAAAACTAGAGTGAAGATCACTTTTTGGTGAGAATTACACACTCTGCTTCAGACTCAATAATCAACTGATTTTCTTCCCCCTTTTCAGATTTCAAGTAATCAGCTGATGTCTCACACGTAGTCTCCCACATTGTTGACCTGCTGCTTGTGGAGCCTAGTCACGGTCATTCTCTTCCTCTGGCTAAACCCTCCTTCACACACTTCCTCTTAATTAGTTATGCAATTCTCGTATTATTCTGCCAAGACTGCAGAAGTGACTCCTAAAGATCGGACTCTCTCAACATCTCCTCTTGGAAAATGAGAAGAGATAACAGAAGAGAAGAAAGAAACCCGCAAGTCTACTGACAGCAGAATATATTATTTGTTTACAGCATTCAGCGAAACGCTGGGTTTAGCTCCCTGCTGAAACTGTTGCCTTGTGACACCTTTCACATGTTTAGAAAGGAACAAAAAAAGGCGAAGGGGCGATTTGCGACATCACAAAGGGCTGATTTATCCAGGGCAGACTCTCAGGACACGCCATCTATATAAAGTGGAATGAGTGAAAAAGAACAGCAAATAAATGGTTTTTGTATTTAAAAAAAAAAAAAAAAGGGTTATCGATATTATATCAACACTGTTTGTCCCTTTATTTGTTAAATGTTTCCAGCGGGATTCATGATCACATCTTAAAAGTTACACCTTTAATGTTCTCATGTGGACGAGCGGCTGACCACCCCCATAGCCAGATGGCCGGGGCTGATTAAGACGAGGGTAATAAGGACAAGTAGGTTTTTCTCTCTGTGATGTGGCATCTCCTTGGCAGTGCACGTCTCAGGAAAAACATCCAGCAGGCACTCGAATACAAAAACAAAAATATATCCGAGGCAGAAGAGATTTCGCTTGAGCGAGGTGCCAGTTGAGCAGCCAAAAAACATTTGGACGAGAGGACAACAGTGCTGGAGGAGAGCCGTGCAGCCGTATTTATTTATTTATTTATTTATTTATTTTAATTTGTGTTTGTAAAAATCCTGCCTGTCAAATTGGCTTCAAAAACTTTGGATGCGAATCTGCAGAGAATGTGATGGGAACAGCGGCAGCCACAGACACACAAAACTCACCCCATACTGCCATAACCATCGCAAACACCACTGTGCCGTCATTATCAAACAGCAGGCTCACCTTTGGGTGGAGAAAACACACACAGCAGTAAACACAAACACAGCCCAGTGGCTAACGAGTTGCTCACATTTAAAATGTTGGAATCTCACCCATCCAATGAAAAAAGGCGGCAATAAAAAAAAGCTTTTCTAATCAGCCTTGAAATTGCAGTGGATAGATCCCACGACAACTGAGCTTATGAATATTGACAACGCCAGAAGAAAAAAAAAAATCTTTTTGCAGCTCGCTAACACACCGACAGCAGCAGTTTGAACAGGATGGAATTTCACATTAAGAGAAAAACAAAAAACGAAGAATTTTCTTTGTAGGAAACATGGATTCTCTTGACTGCTAACAGGCTTCAGCAAGAGTTGTGACACACCCTGGTGCACCATTTCTTGCTTCTGATTGCCTTTACCTATAAGACTTAGAGGTCTTATGCTTGCTCTTTGTTGCAGTGAGAAAAAAAAAGAAAAGAAAATGGTGACAACTCCGATTGGGCAACTTCAATGTGATGGACAGAAGGTTCGACCAATCACCTTCCAAGTTTTACATCACATTTTTTGAAATTCTTCCTATGGGCTCTTTACTAGATGGATGAGTGAGATACAGAGAATTTTCCAACTGGAGTGTAAGGTGTATATAAAAAAATGGAACAACATAAAGCAAACGTTAGGCTGCCGACACGCTGGTGTACCTTGGTGTACGTGCAGGTGTCGGAAAGCTGCCACACTTTGCACTTCCGGTCGCAGAGCGGACACATGGTGATGTTGGCTTCACAGACCTCCTTTCTACAGCAAGAAAAAAACCCTGCATTTATGACAACTTCTGAGTGTGTGTGTGTGTGTGTGTGTGTCTCGGCGGTGAACTTACATGAGAGGCGAGCTGTTAAAGAAGGCGAGGCCATAAAGGAAGACTATGACCCCGATGATGGCGGGCGGGATTAGCAGGAACGTGTACCAGCCCAGCCACAGGTAGTACAAAGCCACCTTCTCCCCAAAATAGTTCCTGGAATGCCAGCACGCACGTGAACGCAAAAAAAGGAAGAGGGCGAAATTCATCATTTTTTGCTGTTGCGTTCGCACTTCAGGGAAATAATAGATAAAGACAACATTTTTTTTTTCATTTCCAGGTTGACAAAAGTTTTCTAAAAACAGCTGGGCGGCTGTGTATTGTAATGTAAAGCCCCATGTGCTACTACTACATGGGCTGTGTTACATTTAGCCCTCTGTTTACAACCTCCAGCCAAAATGTTGGGTTTTAGCTTCCTTATACAACGGATTCTTTAGTAAAAACCCTGGCTAGGTGTTTTTTTTACTATGACTGAGGCATCGCTGCCCTTTGTGACATCACAAATGCATTATCGCTGTTTTCCGGACAGCTGCACAGCTTTTTGGGACAGTAAGTGGCTGCTATATATCCCTAAATATAAACAACTGGTCCCTCATGTTGTTGCAACATTATTTCACTGCATCGCTGGAATTTTCAACGATATTGGCATAACAGTCAACACAGATTCTCTGCCAGCTGATGCTGTGATGGAAAGCGTCATTCCTCACAATGGACGCGACGCTTACGCGTTCATACCTGCGTGCGTGACACGTGTTTGCATTGTGAACGCAAAGGGAAACACTCTCTAAAAGTCTAATTGCCATGAAACCAGCACTTGGAACAATGGCCCCGACAGCCGGCGTGGCCTGACTGCTGTTGCCGGGTTAATACTAGAAAGCTACTTCACAGCGAAATGACTTGGAGCACAATCGCGGCGGGATAATTGCGTAGTGTAAAGAGCAGAGTGATAAAAGGGCTGCGGCGCAGCAGTCTCAACCTGACAGCCGTTATGGGTTGCCCTTGGAGACAGGCTGTCCATCGTGCCCAGCTCTCCTTCAGCTCTTTCTGTTTCTTTTTCTGAAAGCAGAAGCGCGAGATGGAAAAAAGCAAACACTCGTCAAAACATGCATGACTGAGTCTGAGCCAATCAGGCTAAAACGTTTACATTCTGCCGAAAATATCAAATATTAAAAAAAATAGGAAAAAAAGAAAAGACGAAAAGAAGAAAAAAAAAAAAAAAAAAAAAAAAATATCAAATATGAAATATTGCTGGTGAAAGCAAGTAGAAAAGAAAAGTGCTTTAGTGCAACTATCTGTGCTTAATACGTCTGCTACTTTTAGTTACTTATTGTGTGTTCTTTTTTGCTGTTGTTTTTGCTTTAATTTATTCTTTTTCCGGGTACAAACACAGATTTCAAATGCTAAGATGATGTGTGGGACATTAAAGCGGCCTAACTTGAACATTATTTCACTGCTGCCTGGTCATAATGTGATATAAAAAAAAAAAGAAAAAGAAAGTATTTACTTCGTAATTTATACATTTGTGGAGTTTGGGGCAATAATCTGACTGCTGTCAGAAACAGAACATGCAAGGACGAGTCCACTGTGTGTGCACTGCGCACGCAGTGTCGGCGTATGTTCACACACATGCCCACTTACTCCCAGCGCTGAGTGACTCACTGAATTAATATGACTCATGCGTTTGCGTCCCAGTAGCGAGAAGAAAAAACAGAAAACAAAAAACAATCAAAACTCCTCTGACAGCGACCTATTGTGTTGCCGTGAGGCCGACGCCAAGTTTCACTGAGCATTTCAGAAGCCCTCAATAAAGGCAGAACACAGGAGATAGTGGAGATACGCAGGCCTGATAATAGTATCAGCTATCTGAGGCATGAGGATGTGGGAACCCTGCTTTCACACTTTATTCAGGCGTCTGTTTAAAAAAAACAACAACAAAGAACAACACAACAGCGCCTTAACAGTCCAGGTTTAGAAAGGCGTTCACCTCGTGCAAGCAGAACTTTGACTCAAAGACGTTTATCTTCAACAGGTCCCGCAAATTCTCTGGAGAGAAGAGAATGAGGAAGAGGAAGATTACAGATCTGGATGGAGTGTCTGGATTGAAGAGAAGAGTGCAAAGGGCTTCACCTCCAGTGTGAATGTAAGTGTGAGTCAAGATGAAGTGGACGATCCTTATCCTGAATGTAGGAACAAACACAATGAAGGCATTTTCAGGACAATCAGTCTGCATAATTAGGGAAAAACATATCAAAAACAACTTAAACTTCATGACTAGAATGTCCTTAATTATTAGCAGAGGTGCAGATGAACCAGATTTATAGCACAGTAACAGCAAAGTAATTGCCCAGTAATTTTATCAATTCAATTTTGCTTTAAATCTGCCACCTGAAGGCACCGTTTCAAACTCAGTGTTAACAAGGCAGACTGATATCAGTAGCAACCTGCTGGGAATAAAAGGTTTCAGTGTTGGATTGATGCATCTAAAGCTCTCATCCCAGGATAAAAACAAGGCCTAACATGTGTTGGTAAGTAACAACAGATTCCTTCAGTAACTCTGGAAGTCCTCCAAGAGCATCCTCAGAATAAATCACAATCCTTGCCAAGAGCGCTCTGAGCAACTAGTTGATCAAGGAGAGCAAGAACGGCTTCTTCTGACACGCGCACCCGCAACTATTTCTCGTCTACGTCACCAACACTTTTATTCTCATGTCACGGTAAGTGAAAAACACGCAAATATTGAATTGGCAGACGAGATCGGAGGAGCTATTTGCGGCTCTCGTGAGGCTCTGCCGGGAGAGTGTTTCACCGTGTTTCACCCTCACAGGCGAAATGACAGAGCGGCCGTGAAAATAGATGCCTGTATTCTAATCATGTGTGGGATTTTATGTCGGAGTGCAGGGCGAGCGGCAGCATCCTCAGTGTCTCACCTGGTGCTGAGTGGCACCACGTTCTGATGCGAGCTCCAGTTACAGGCGTCGGACACTTTGAGCAGATACTTGTATCTCTCGAAGGTTTCTTTGGGCGCCTGGATCCCGTAGAAGACCAGGTCATCGTCGATGATTTTCTGACGGTGAGGAAACAAGGATGAGGGATGAACAATCGGGACCTTTAGAAAAAAAACACAAAAAAGTCATCGCCGAACCTTTGTTCGCACCTACCGTGACTTTGATGTTCTTCTTTTTCAGCTCCTCAATGTATTCAATTTGCTTCTTGAAGGCCTCTCGCTCCTGGTTTTCAATTGTTTTGGCAACCAGGACGTAGTCGTACAAGAAGGAAGTGTACTGTGAGAGAAACGCAGCACAACTGAATGGATGGGCCAGTTTTAATCTATGCCGCGAGCTGGATGCCTGCGCGCGTGTGTGTGAACGGCACGTTGAGAAAGTGGCCAAGGAAAACAGATTCTCACCATTGGAGGAGGCCCCGCCGACTCGTTGCCGTTCTCCCTCACCACCCCGATCAACTCCAGCAGCTCAATGCTGGGCTGTGGGACCAAATGACGGCGGTTAGAGTCAAAGTCATCGGCTGAAATCGCGGCAAGCTAACGGAGCGCTGAAAAGGGGGGGGGGTGCAGTAAACAATTGGTATCGTCGTTCCACAGAAACGCCGCGCAGGAATCCTGTCCAACTATGACTCGGAGGTGTGTCAGCAAATGCCAGCGTGCCGGGAGGAATGTGTGGCGATCCTGACTCACGGCGGAGGGCAGCAGGTTGAAGACACTTAATCCGACCCGACCTCACTGTAGAAACCCATCAACCCTGTTTCACGCCGTCCACGCATAATTTACACTGTAAGGTGCAGCGTTGCTAAAAATAAAACGTTGTGACGGCGCTGGAGGAAGTCAACGGGCTGTCGGACGGTGACGCAATGTTTGTCGTTTTCCTTTGAACAAAAACGGCACCGAGGGAAAAACAACATGAGGACGAATGAAACTGGAGTGTTGACGTTCAGCCTTGAGTCCAGAGGCTTAACAGAAAGTGTGAAAGTCCCTAATTCTTTCTTTCAGGTCTCCATCTAAAAAGAAACCCCAAATACCACCATATTTAGCCCTCTGCTTGCAGCATCCTGAGGAAACGCTCAGTGGACAGTCCAACTTTGTTGGACTGTCCACAAGAGGGTGGAGTCACCACCTAGGTGCCACCAAGCTGCACTAAGTGCCTTTTGTGATGTCACAAAGGGGATGGTTTCCAGGATGTGTGCCAGCCCCACACTTCATGAAAAGCAGAGGAAGGAAAATTGCTGAAGGATGGCTTTTCTCATTTCTGGAGAATTGAGCGTGGGTGGTGGTTGGGGTGGGGAGGTGGTGGTGGTGGTGTGTGTGTGTGTGGTGGTGGGGGGGGGGGGGGCAGTCTTTCAGGATCCGTTTTATATCTTCAAATCATCCATTAAAAAAATCAAAAGCTCCTTCTGCTTGGTTTAATTTCCATTTTAGGAGGCCAAGAGTCATTTGGGCAGACTAAAAATATCAGTTCCATTTTGCCTGTATCCTCTCCCTTGCATGGGGGTAAGATGAGGTGAGCGAAGGAAAACGTTCCATGTCTATGACCTTCAGATATTTGGCCTCGGTATATATTTTTTAACCGCATCAATATCCCCACACTGACACTTTTTCTCCTGCATTTGGCGACAACTAAACAGCAAGCGCAGTAGCATCCATCATTTATGATACTGTTAGCACTAGCAGGCTCATCGGCAGGGTTGCAGTTAACGGCCAAATGCCCTCTTGGTATAAGACCGGCTCCACCTCCCAAACAGCGGTGCATGTTTTGGATCACCCGTGTCTTTCTCTATTGTACTCTCTTCGAAATCTAGAATAGTTCCGGCAGTGATCTTGGATTCAGCCCAACCTGTAGCCTTGTTTCACACGAACATCATATTCCATTGGTTTGAATTTCTGCCATCTTCTTCTGTTTCCACGCATTAATTTGCTTTTGTTCGGAGTCGTTGGCAATAACACGCCCATACTTCTAATAAGAGTGCACTTGTCTTGGCAACATGTTAATAGGGAGGGATTTTTTTTTTCCAACAAGGAAACATCTGTGTGATAACTGTGTGATAATCAGTTTGGGTTCGCATGTTTATCTTCACCATCACCGCATCACTATCTAAACTTGTGCCTTTCTACTTTGACAAACAAGTCAATATTCAACTTCTGACCTCAAAGTGGCGGGTATGAGACGCATCCACTGATTCCTTTTGAATTCAAACAGACTTTGAACACTCGTGGCTATCAGAGTCTATAGGGGTTATTCTAATCCGACTGCTGGACTGCCAGTGATTACAGGGGGAACAGGGCCTATACAGCTACAGTAACACCACAGCATGAACCTGATAGACACACACACACACACACACACATTGAAAGCAGGCGACAATATAAATAGTCTTCGCCTACCTGCCTCCTGTGGCCGCCGGGCATGATGAATGCAGATGCGATCTCCCGGATTAAAGCCGTCCGCGGTCACCATTCATGCTAGACGCCTCAGCGCTTCACTCACCGCCGATCGATCGCCCAGAAAAATGTACCATTCGGGCTCCTCGGCTGTGGCAACTTCCGCACTTCCTCCAAAGGGACAGTGGCGCGCGTGCTGTTGCGTTACAGGCTGAGGAATGTGACAAGCGACTCTACCTGTTGCCGCCGCCGCCGCCGCGGCATGTCCCCGGCTGGACTCAGTTGCACACCTTGGCTCTTATTTCAGTCACCCGACGGAGTTCAGAGACAGAACAGAGCAGACGGCTGTGTGTCACGCGGGCGCAGACACACACAGCTCTCTCTGACACACACAAATATTCACACATATAGACACACAAGCACGCATGAGCTGACTGGCTCCCTCGATGGGGCTTGTTAGGTGCAATCACGGACGCCTCCTCCTTTTCCTCCACCTCTTCCCCCTCCTCCTTCTCGGGGGGTGTGCAGTAGCACACATGCGCCACTAGATGGCGGCATACACAACGGCCTTTGCAAGCCAACTTTAAGGCAGTGACTCACGCGGTGACCGAATCCTCCCACACGCTGTTCAACACTGTGGCATTTAGTTAAAGGTAACGCAAACACGTCAGTAGTCAGAGGCATGGAATTATATTTAAAAAAATAAAAAAATAAAAAAATAAATAAAAAAGAGCAGCCGATGCGGATATTTACTCAGAAAGGCATTTTTAGTGCAGTATCACTGCACTGCAACTCTACACGCGATTTTATCTGAAAAAGTAAACCCTACTTTACTGATACCTTTTATGTACAATTTAGCTCCAGCTTACGGTAAGAATGCACATCACAAACATGTTAATATTAATGATCTCTTGTCTTTCTTGTATCAGCTGTGATATTGTATTTTTTTTTTTTCCTTTTCTTTAAAAAATAAATAAATACAAACTCAAATACACAGTGGGCCAAATTTTCAAACTTGGGACTAAGTCGCGGGCCAACATTGATATTTATTGAAAACATCTTCCTCCAGATATAACTGTGAGCCTTTATATACAATAATAATAATATATTTTGTATGGACCCAAACAAGTTTTGTTCAAGACTGAATATGGAACAACCAAAGCTTGATACCATACAATAAATAACTCACTATTGCGCACATGAAAAATTGAATTTCAATTTTGAAAAAGCTCATGAAAATAAATTATTTTTCCCGGCCTAATAATAAAACTTAAAATAAAATAACAACAATAAACCAATTAAGTCATAATAATATCCTTCGATGAATGCCCTGTCCTGATTGACGTGCCAAAACACCAGCTGTATATTGCCCTCGGGCCAGAGTTTGACACCTATAGGCTACACTATCTAGGCTCCTGTTGATACGTTGTTGGACAACACAGCACCCTTATTACAAGTGTCACACACGGCTTAAATCACACATGAGATTGCAGCTCTAATGACAA
Source organism: Thamnaconus septentrionalis (assembly GCA_009823395.1). Taxonomy (NCBI): domain Eukaryota; kingdom Metazoa; phylum Chordata; class Actinopteri; order Tetraodontiformes; family Monacanthidae; genus Thamnaconus; species Thamnaconus septentrionalis. The sequence goes on along the minus strand of CM020513.1, from coordinate 4,180,239 downwards.
ACAACCATGACCTCCTATTACACATTGGGTGTTCAGTCAAACAAATTGTTTCAAGATAGTCCCTAAGTTGGTGTTAATATGGGCTTAATACCTCCTCTCCACCGCCAAGTATATTAGTAAGTCAGTCTGTTGGGTTACTATATGTAAGTTTCAAAAAGTGCACAACTACCAACATTTTTTGTAGACGCTTTATAACTGCTGCTTTAACAGTCTGAAAGTTAGAAAAGTAAGGCTAAATCCTAATCCTCACCTTAACATTAAGATGAAAATTAACAGTAAGCAGGACTTAAGTTACTTTTTACAATTTGTACAGTGGCATCTTACTATGTGGTTATACAACAAATTTGGGTATTTAGAAAACCTGCTTCAAATTACGTTGCCAGAGAGAGAAACTCACCTCTCTCTCTCTCTCTATATATATATATATATATATAAAAAGAAAGACAGGGCGGCCCTATATTTGATCTTTGCAAACCCTGTTTTTACGTGCCTTTCCACAGACCTGTGGATCTATTCTCGTACTCGTTTCACTTTGACTGTCCAGAAAGAAAAACTAACATGTCAGTGGGAGGCCCCGTGTGCCTTGTTATTAGCCAAACACCAATGTGCTCTTCCCCTTACGTTACCCTTGGAAGACTTGGCAACAGTGCACACCCAACAGGACCTAGGAATCACTGGGACTCAATGAAAAGTGGTCCTCCTTCTCTAATAAGCAGCTGCGTTTCTACACACAGCCACACCCAGCAGCAGAGGGTCACGTAATTACAGCTGCTCAGATCTCTGGAAGCCACTTGAATGTGGCAGAGGAGTCCAGTAGTGAGAAGAGGGCAGTGGGAGGAGCAGGGAGGAGCAAGGAAACTGCCGATAGACCCTTTCCTGACCTGCTACTATTGAGGAAACGATTATTGGCTACATATGTGTGAACAGCTGGGGAGAGAAGGAAATATTAGGATGCTTGAACCAAACAAAATAACAGCCTTTGGGTTGTAAATTCACGATACTGCATTAGTGTTAATGCGCGGAAATGATATTATGGAGAGCTAACAGTTTCTTCTCATCGGAAAAATAAGTTGAGACTCTCTTCTTTTTTGGTATTTCGATGCTATTTTCTTTCGAATATGACAGCGTACGTTACTTGGGTAAAAATGTGAAATAGGAAAAAATGAAGTTCGTTTAAATAGTAATAACAGAAAAGGCTCTCGCGACACAACCGGCAATAAGGCCATTTCTGATAGGCTGACTGCGTCTCTACAAGCTCAGGTAGCGTCCTCGCGATATGACAGTGACAGACAGCCCTCAAAAAGTCGCGTGGACCCTTGCATTGCAGGAGCGCATTTTTAAAACACAAGGTTTGCTTCTGTGCCCCTTATTAATTTTTCAACACTTTGTTGCTCTGTCAGCATGTATTTATTTAGTTTAAGCCAGCTCTATCCAACTCCAAAAACAAACCTACGTTTTCAGGCTGTTCGCTTAGCGTTAGCCTCGTTTTTTCTTGCTAGCAAGCCGCTGAGTGTTCAGACTTTCCAAGCACTGACTGTGCAGCGTCGTGTCACATGCCCTTAAATGTAGGCACTTCTGCTTCAGCAGCCGGCCGCTTCCCCCAGCCTGCTTCAACCATTGGCTCGGTGGCTCGGAAGCCACTCCTCCCCGCGAACCCTCCCCCAGCTCGGGGCTGAGGTGATGCGGCGGGTCCCTGGGTGAAGGAGGGTAGCCTGCCAGTAAGCTCCGTCAGCCGGGCGTTTCTCGGGGGAGCGCGACTCTGAAAGCAGGACGGTCCCGACTGGGGGGTGGGGGGGAGAGAAACGCGACCCAGGGCGTCTGGCTGAAGACACGTACCGTTAACTGAGGCTCAAACACACGAGGGACTCGCCATGCACCGAATAACGGGCAACGGTGGGCAGGATAGTCTGATTGAGATGAGCCCCACGGACTCGTACAATGGTGAGTAGGTGAATTCCGCCCGTTTTGATCTCAAGCTACGAATTCGCTGTGGAGTTTTATGGCCACGAAGTCCCCCTCTTTTTGTCATCTAAACAAGCGACGTCCCTGATGATGGATGTAGGGGGTGGGGGAGGGATTACTACGTGGACTGAGAACTTGGGAGAACCTCTGTCCAGACAGGAAACTGAAATCCACCAAGGAAACAGTAGCATACACAAAGATGAAGATACTTTACGACGTTATAGTTGTATTGCTTTCACTTAAGAAATTTAAATTCTGATAATAGGAGAATTATTCTGCTGGGACATCCTTCTATTCTTTCCTGTGACTTTTGTTATCAAGATCAAGAGTTAACATAAAAAGTAAGACTCACAGTCCTTCTTTCCTCTTAAATGCCATGGCCAGCGCAGGCCTGGTTTTTTTTTTTCCATGAAGTCAACAGTGACTCTGACAGCTGGCCTGCTCTCTGGAAACACCCGCTCACTCTGCAGCACAATATTACGAATCCCTGGCTGCTTTTGGCCAAATGTGACTTTTAAACAAAGGCTCAAGCGGTGCGTTTTTAGCCTTTTATGGTGTTGCTGAATGGAGTGAGAGTTAAAACGGGTTTCTTCACCATCCCAGAATTGCATAAATCAATATGCAAGTGGGTGGGTTTGATGTGCGGCAGCGGGAGGATTGTGATAAAACTTATTTGAGTTGGAAGGAGCATCAGCGTTGGCCAGGGGTTTGTCAACTGCAGATAGCGTTGCCTTGGTATTCTGTGGTTATTGGCTAACAGTGGCAACTGTGGTTTGATTACATCACAACCACAGCTCCAAAAATCTCAGCAGCGTCACACTTTCTTTTCTTTTTTTAACTATCATTTCTTCTTCTTCCTCTCCTTCTTCTTCTTCATAGAAGCAAGTTGAGCAACGTGGCTGATGTGTTCATGGTGGTTCAGACTGTGATCTTGTCTGTTCAACTTTCATTCAAATAGGGAGAGAAAAGCTTACAAACCTTCTTAACTGTGTTCACTTTATTTTTTGAACAGTCTTGGAACGTCCAGGCATCGCATTCTCGGGTGTAAACTAATGGAAACATGACTGCAAACCCCCTGAAGCTTTAGATGTTATGCTTGATTGAATGACAATATTATGGCAGACTGGTTGCTTACTATAAACTCTGTAAGCCACGCTGCATCCGGGGATTTCTGAGTTTGGTGCTCGACCTTTGTTTTGCCTGCCTTCCACGGTTGCACTAGAACCCGGTCTCACTGCTTACTGCGATTGTGGTTTATGTGCATGTTGAACTGGCCTTTTTGAAGCAGGTGCATGTGGTTCTCAGACCTACTTCTCTGTGAGTACTACTGTAATGTCAGTGGGAAACAAGGCTGCTGGAAGGTACGCGTGGTGTCACTGAAAAATAACAATACTTGCGCCAAATGAAAGACGTGCACGTTAGAGAGGATTAACTGTATTAAGGAAGTGGTGTGTATGTCATCCCTGTTTGTTAAGACTGGGCCTGTTACTGTTAGCGCAGCAGCGATAACTCTCTTTGTGCCCCTGTATGTGAGTCACTGTGTCGAGAAACACGGCAGACAGTAGGGGCCTTGTGGCATTTCCTCTGTGATCAGCTGCTCTCCCCTCAACAAAGCAGTAACTGTGAAGGCCTCTTTCGCTGAGTGGTGGAAAAGTCTCTTGGCATTGCTGACCGGATAATAATGACCGCTCTAATACTCTGATGTCCAACTGTTCAGACACATGCTCTGCTTTTGCAGGCAAGTTGGGCATCTGTTCAAAAAAAACAAACAAACAAGGAAGCAATCAAGATGAGTATCTTTTCAAAAGTCACCGCTCGTAGCAGTAATCACTTCCTTGTCATTGTGGACTTGCACAGATCAAAAGGTTCATATCATTTCACCATCACTTGTATTGCATGAAAGAAATGTTTTTATAATCAAAATAAAGCAAAACGCTGTATCACATGGAGTTTTACTCAATATTCCAATTAGAAGGTAAAGTTTATTATAGTTATTAATAATGTAATCCACTCTAGTTCAACCTTAATCCATACTGTAAGTGGCATAGAGATGGTCAAGCTAACAAATCTCAGAAAGGCTGAGGTTCGAATGCTTGTTTCAGGGGCCGTGTAGGCACATTTCTCTGTCGAGTCCAGACTAAATATAACCTCCGAGGGACCATCAATTATCATGGCTGCATTTCTATTTCAAACCCCAGGCTCCAGCCCTCCTTTTACATGTTTTTTGGAGTCAGTTGTTGGAACAGCTGCGCTTGATGTTTGTCTCAGCATTTCTGTCATCTCTGTCAATTATCTTTGGGCATGTTTTCTCTCAGATTATAGATTAGACAGGTGGTGAAAAAAAGAATGTCATCGTAGTTGTAACAGTGTTCCGTTGCGGCGGCAGCTTTCACTTCTGCCCTCGTGGTGGTCGGGGAGGGGGTTTACCTTTTTCTCTCTCTGACTTAAGCAGTTGTAGGATTGCAGCGCAGCAACACGGCCATGTTTATTCCTGTACTGTCTGAGTCACGCTGCTGCTCTGCTAGCGGCGGCGTCACCACAACCTGCTGCACAAATATAGGTGGCAACACCGTTGTCAGTCAGTTTTGCCTGTGGCAAAAATCTGACCTGACTGGCACAAAAAGTCCTGAAGGAGAAAGACAGTCTTGGTGCTGTTGGTAAAGGAAAGCAACAGTAAACAAGGTCCCACAGGGCTGTACGCTTAGTTTTCTAAGTGGTAGCAGTAGTGCTAGCAAGTTAAAAATGTTAGTAGCACAAATAAAAATTTAGTAGCACACCTGTGTGGACAGTGTCATGTTATTGTGAAATTAATTCAAACCAGGAAACGTAGTTCCTTAAATAGCTGAATTGAGATGGACAGTATACGCATAACTACATGTGCCAGTGGATACAAATTTCTCTTCGCACAAAATGATTTTTATTCGCAAAAGTGCCGAAAACTGACGCACTGTACAGCCCTGTCTCATTTCGTTTTTCATGTTACAACACGGACTCCAATATAAGAACACTGGTCAAGTGGATTTTGCATTATATGGTGATTTTTAACATTACCCTCACTGTAATTCAGGCACATTTCTTTGTGTATTGCAGAGGATTTAAATGGCTACAACAACGACGCCTCATCAGACCCGAGATCCGCCCAGCAGGGACGACCAGAGGTAAACCGCAAACGCACTGCCTTCTCATTCCCACTGCACCTTTAAGTCGCCTTTCTGTAAACATTTCCACTGTGAACACTCTGTGTGCAGTAATGACTTTCTTTTAGTTTTTTTTTTCAAAGTAGTTTCACACCTTTCCTTCATTTTTCCCTTTCTGCAAACTGTTTGCATGTATTTTCCCATGAAAGTTAAAAAACTATATATATATATATATTGTATCACAGGCCCATCTCCATCTTACCTTTAGGTTCTACTTAATTCAGATAAGCTTAGCCAGCATGTAATATTTTCATGCTTTCATTTTTATAACCCGTCTGTGCTCCTGTCTATCCCCCCTCATTCACACGCCGCCCAAAGACTCCTGTCACACCCGAGGTGTGGGTGGACACCTGCGAGTCTCTGTGCGGCAGCCTGGCCTCGGTGGCCTCCTCCTTCCACAGCGACAGCCCACGTCGCGAGGCTCACACCTTAGAGCACATTGACTCCTTGACAGGGGTAAGACACCTGCCGAGGACCACAGGTGCATGCTGGTCCGGCTGCGTGTGGGTGTGGCTGCCACTTGGATCCAGATCTGCCTCTGCAGCTGGGTGCTACCATGCTTGACTTGTATAACAGACTGATTGATCAACATCTGTGAAAGCACTTCAGACTGCAGCGGCTGCTGCTGCTGCTGCAGTGAGAGCTGTCTGCTCTCGGTTTGCACCGTGTTGCCGGCCCGTCCCTCACCACTCTGTCCGGTTCCTCCACAGCTGGCGAGAAAGCGGACGCTGTTCCTGAAGTATCGTTCCAGGGTATGGCACGGTAAAACAGGCTTGTGGTGTGATGCTGCTCCGTGTCCTATGTCTGCCCCGCCTGCTGCCACCCTCGTTGTTTTCCCTCTCTGAGGCAGTGTGGGTTTTGTCCGAATAAAGCTCCGATATCCGAGACCAAATCAATAGGCGTCAGTTGGTAGACGGCTGCTGCTGCTGCTGCTGCTGGTTTCTGGCGAGCATGTTTTTGTTTTGCAGAGATTGCTGGAGAATTGCTGTTGCGAGTGTGGTGTTGGTGCATCATGGGAGTTTCCCCACATGGAAAAAGAGCCGTTCACTTGGTTTCTTGTCACCTTTGATGATTGTCTGCCTCACTGGAGGCAAAAACACCCTGATGCTGCACCTGCATCATTAGAAAGCTCACACTTACACGCATGCACGCACGCACACACACTTTTCTTTTTCTATTTTTTTTAAAGTGAAAGTCTGATTTATGCTCGAGCTGGTGCGCTAAAAGTGCACAGCCTAAACTGTAATCATGACCCTGCCCTGCGCTTATGACAGGACAGGCCTCTGCTGTGGTGAGTCACATGACGATGCTGTGAACTTTCCTTGAATCCCCTACAGCGTGGTCTCTCCACATTTCATTGAAAAGTGAAACCATGACGCTTCTCAGCCGTGATTAAAAAATCCCTGCAGTGAACTGAAGGCTGTGACTCTGCAGAAGAGGAGGATCAGATCAAAGAGTGTTGGAGGCGGGGGAGGCAGCAGCAGCAGCGGCAGCAGCTCGTCTATAAATTGCCCCTGTAATGAGGAATGGAAACAAAGTCCAGCCCTCCTCTGTCCTCCTCCTTAGATGTGGCTGCATCAGTTTATCTGCAAGTCCATGTCAGACTCCAGAAGTTTGGGCTCAAGCTCTAACTTTAATTGAATTGCTAGTTGGCAAGTCTAGATCAAAGCAGGACACATCCAGTCCACAGATGATGTGAGAGAGATGGTTTGGATGCACTGCTTCTTGCTGTTTGTGATGGTAAAGATTGATGTACCCATTTGAAAGAATAGAGGCTTCAATATTCCTGTTTTTTGTTTTTTTTTAAAATAAAATCTGCATCTAGGTTTTAAGAACAGCTTCAGAAATAATGTTGAAAATGTAAGTTTGATGTTTGTCGAGATGTACGCGCGAGGGGCTGGACCCAAATGCGGACCACTCAGGTTTTGCAAACAGAAAGGTTTACTATGGTAAACTAGGAACAAAACTAAACTAAGGGTGTCTGTGAGGGAAACTATTTACAAAAACACACCGGCAGACGAGGCGGTACAAAAGAAAGTTGTAATCACAAGTAACGAAGGAAAAACAAGAACAACTTTTCTGAAAGCAACTGAACACTGTGTCACGAACAGGAACTGCAGACAGAAAACAGTGATCCAACAAAGACAAAGGGGGGCTAATGACTATTTATACACTGGGAAAGGGGAACACAGGTGAGAACAATCAAGGGCAGGGCTGAAAATGAGTCACAGCTGACAGAAATCAAGACATAAGCACAGCAAGTCAAACTAAAGACGCCGACAACACAATAAACAGATTTCAAAATAAAACAGGAAATACACAGAACGTGACAATGTTTGCGTTTCATTATTTTCTATTAGGCTCTGTGATGACCTGGCAACTTGTCCAGGGTGTCACCTTGCCTTTGCCCTGTTACAGCTGGGATAGGCACCAACAGACCCCCGTGACCCTGAGCTCAGGAAGAAGCTGCTATAGAAAATGGATGGATGGATATATTCTATTAATGTGAAAGGTATCATTTAAAAAAAAAAATGGCTGAAATTTGGTGTGTTTCTTTAACAAAGACAAAACTCTTAAAAACACCATTATTCAAGACTTATTGACTTCGGGGCTCAAAATGAAACAAGAGATAAGTGTGACTGAGTGCAGACAGAGCACTTGACGACGATACAGTTAAAGTAAATGTTGAAAAAGTGACCATGCCTTGTAATTAATATTTACCATAATACCATGGTGCGGGCCACATGGTCGTCCCACCTCATGTTCTACATCTGGCCTCCCATCAAATGAAGATGAAAGACGTACATGTGTCAGAACACCCGGTAGTTACGGGCTGCTGGCTGAATGTATAGCAGAGGCAGGTCCCAGCAGATACACCGATTCCATACGGCCGATCTATAATCAGGCTAAATTACAGAGCAACTGCCGCAGAAGCCTTCCAGTAAAAGAAGAAGGAGCAGCCCGGCTCGGTCAGCGTGGTTCAGAATGTATGTGTAATTTGGGTCGAGGACACCGTCAAGAGGGTTGAACCCAGTACATGTAAATGTTTAAAGTTCGAAGGACACGGAGGAACAGGGAGAGGGCGGCAGACCCAGCTGTGACTGAGGATAATTTTATGTGACGTGTAAGGGAGTTGCCGTAAGTAGAAATGAAAGGTTTTCTGCTACTGCAGATTCAGCTCCATCGCTTGCTTTGCTTGCTTCTGTCTTTTCGGTTAGAGTTTGAATCGACATTCCTTCCTGACACAGAGTCGAGGAGGCCTCATCGCTCTGCTTGTGTTTGGTGACTTTAGAAATATGTGAGATCATGGGAACGCCAATGCCACTGTGTGAAATATGCTCTTTCACTCTTCAGAAGCAACCAACTCTCACACACCGGGCCTGTAATTGTTATGGTTCAATATTGTATCATCACAAAATGACCTTTGGTTCCAGAGCCTCGGCGATAAATGGTGGGAAAAGTGTCTCATTGACGCTGTCTTTGTTTTTTATGGAGGCCTGTTGTTTTATTGATTGGTTTAAAAGATGTGGAGTCACACCAAACAATACCAACTCGCTCTTTCATCTCCTGAGAGCTCTTTGCATGTGATGCATTTATAATTTTGTGTTCTTTGGAACTTCCAAGTCTGTCTTGTCGATGCGGAAACATGGGTCGAGGGCAGCGATGTCCTGCTCTGTGCTCCACAGCAGCCCCGCCTTCCCCTTCCGCCTCCCTGGCCTGGTGCTCTGTTCACATTAGCGAGCAGCCAGCAGGCAGTAGCCACGGTCCCCACCCCACCCCCACCCCAATATCTCCACACTGCTGCTGATGTCATCTCTAGGAGTCTCCTCCCGTGTCTGGGGGCGGGGGCTGGGGCTTTGTCAGTGGATGGAGCTCCTCTGGCTGTGAGTGGGGAAGGGGGTGGATCAGAGGGAGAGGGAGAGGGCGAGTGAGAAGGAGCGGTGCTTTCAGGGCTGAATGGCTCCCCCTGGAGAGAGAGAGAGAGAGAAAAAAAAAAAAGCTTTATTGATCCTTGAAGCAAGCCGGCTGTTTCTCTGATGCGTCTCCACAGAGGCAGTGAGACATGGAGGTAATGTGCTCTTCTTTCCCACCTCCCCCCTCCCATACACACACACACACACACACGGTGAGAGGAGCAGGCGGACCTTCAAGTTTGGATGCTCTGTGTGTATGTGTGTGTGTGTGCTAAAAGAGCCGGAGATCTCCGGATTGACCACAGTCTCGCGGTGACACAGGCTCATGGTGCGAGGCTATTTTTAGCTTTGTGAGCAGCTGAAGCCGAGATGCTAGCAGCAAACACGCCTGCCTCCATGTCCCCTTCCTTGCTGCGTTCAGCCAAGTAGCTGCAGAGCCAGCAGCCACCGAGGAGAGGGCTAGCGTTGGCTGGAGGAGCGCAAACACTGTGAGCATGTGGAGAAAGTGGAGAGAAAAAAGCCATGTTGGCCTGAGAGGCCTGGTTTGGCTGCAGGTTGTCGGTGAGGGACTGGTGTGTGTGGAGTGTGAGTGGCTTGATTCAAATCTCTACTTCTTCTTTGTTTGTCATGTAAAGTAGACAAAAGCAACACAACAAATCCGAGTCACCGCAGTCCTTTGCTCAGCATGCTGTTTGCAGTACAACCCTGATTGTTTTTTTGCTGTTGAGGCCTCGTCTGGCGTGACATTGTTGGGCAAGGCCATGCGTTTGCTCTGACACAGACTGTAGTTGGATTGTCTCGTTTGCTGTGCTGAACGCATCCAAAGACTTACTGCTGATACCCTAACCGTGTGCGTGTGTGTGTGTTTGTGTGTGCGTTAAATCCCGCGATTGCGTTTCTGCTCTGGTTACAGATCGACAAACAGCAGCACAGCAAAGACTCGGTGTACTTCCGAGACGGACGCCGCAGGATCGACTTTGTGCTGTCGTATGTTGACGACAAAGATGGTGAAAGGAAACAGGTAAGAAACAGTCAACGCATTACCTGCCTTTTTTTTTTTTTTTTTTTTTTAAATGGGTTCCAAAAGTTTTTCCTGTTGTGTGCTTCACTCCTTAAAAACCTGCAAATCCTCAAACCAGGCTCTCATTTCCCAGTCATCCTCCTGTCCTCAGAGTTCACAGCGGGTGTTGGTGGCACATCTGAAGTCGCTGATGTAATAATAAGAATGAGGTCATGTAAACAATTATGCTCTGTGTGACTGATCTTCCTGAGGAGGTCAGTGGCTGAGATGAGCTCAGTCTCTCTGGCTGAGTTCCGCCCTGGCCTGCGTTGTCGGCTCCCCCCCTGTCTCTGTCATCACGAGCCTCTCTGGCCAGCCGTGGAGGAGTGAGAGAGACTGCGAGTGTGAGCCAGCGACCCTCGCGTCTGCGTGCTAGCTCTCACTCTGCCGCGGCCTCCCTCGTGAGTGAGTCAACACTCAGACTTCTGGCCTGCTCAGGGACTTACTCATCTTCCCACAGTTTAAGGAACTGTGAGGAGGGGCGAGAATCCACTTCCTGTGTGATGTCTATACAACAAACAGCAACTTTTTCTTTTCAAACTAAACTTTCCTCATGTGATATTCTTTACCAGTATGCTACTGTTGAACATTGTATTGATTGTTATGACTTTAAACACAAGCAGAGAATTGAGAAAACGCGTCGATATTCATTCTTAATCAATTTCTGTTTCTTGGCTATGTTGTTCTTTACCTCGGTGTTTTTTAACCTTTTTTAGCCATGGCACATTTCTTTACATTGAAAAACCCAACCAAGAAAAATATTATAAAATGACACTTTTTTGCCGAATGGTCACAATATATAGTCTCTTAATTTATTTCAACTCAGTCAGTGTCAAACCTGGGCCTGTTTAGATGCACACAAAGCTGAATTCCTGGGAGGAATTGAGGCTGGAAAATAGGCTCACATTCCTTTTAAAGCACGTATCAATGGCTTATGTATTATAATTATAAGGTGGTTTTTTTATTAGACCAATTAAGTCAAATTTTTAAACATTGGTTTATCTCAACTTTGCTGTCACTGTATGAAAAGAGTCGCGTTTAAGTTGGAACAACACATTGAATTGTTTGTCTTCTGCTTTCTTTGTCAGGAGAGGAGGAAAATCTATGAGGCCAACCTGGAGAAAGTTGGCCTGGAGCTGGAGACAGAAGATAAATCTGTAAGAGCGTTAAGCTCCTCATGTGATTATCACTCATGCGCTCACCATTTTCTACTTTCTGGAAAATGTCTTTAGCCAGTGAAAATAAAAAAGAAAAAACAAGCTGCATTTGCATTGAGCTGACTTTTGGCACCTTGTGTCACCGCGCCAGGAGTCGGAGGACGGGAAGACCTACTTCGTGAAGATCCACGCGCCGTGGGAGGTGTTAGCCACCTACGCCGACGTGCTGAAGATCAAGGTCCCCTTCAAGGTCAACGACATCCCGGACAACAGCGAGATGCCCATGCACTGGCTGTCCACGCCCTTCCGCCTGCCGGAGCAGGTCATGCACCCCGAGCCCGACTACTTCACGGCCCCCTTCGACAAGAGCAAGTCGGACTTCTTCCTCATCGACGACCCCGACACCTTCTTCCCCCCCTCCGTCAGGAACAGGATAGTAAGGACGCTTCGCTCATGACTTTATTATCTTGTTTTCTTTCTCTCTCATGGAACATTCCAGTGTCACTTAGTGCAAACTGTTCTGTGCCTCAGACTCTTTGACCCTTTGAATCCTTGAATTGACTTGACTTTAAATGTTATATCCTCTGTGAAAGAATAAAATGCATCAAAACAGTATTTTAAACTGCTGCTTAAAGCAGAAACAGCTTCATGTAATTTCTCTCAACAATTGAACACGTCTTTATATTTTTCTGTCTTGCTGTCCAGGTCTTTTACATCCTGTCCCGCTGCTCCTACTTCAGAGACGAATGTGTCGACAAGGACAAGAAAGGAATCAAGAGGCTGCAGAACAACGGCACCTACACCGCCGCCTTCCCGCTGCACGATGTGAGCGTTGCTCGCACAACTTTTTTCAGCAGATATTCCCTATTTCCTATCCCTTGATGTCGCGCCGACAGGGTCGACCGTGTGCGTAACTGGCTCTGTGCCGTGTGTCCGTGTGCAGTGCAGGTACTGGACGCGATCGAGGGACCCAAACTGCGAAAGTGAACGGTACAATCTCTACAATTACTGGGCCAAGTTCTCCTGTTTCTTCAAGGAGCAGCCGCTCAACCTCGTCAGGTACGACAGGATCGGCGCAGTCGCAGCTCACTGGACGTCGGCTCAAAACTGCTCCGGCAACAGACGAGTTTACCGCTGCCGCTTTGATTCTTTTCAACAGGAAGTACTACGGGGAGAAGATCGGTATTTATTTTGCGTGGCTGGGTTTCTACACCGAGATGCTGTTCTTTGCTGCCATAGTCGGCAGTCTTTGCTTCGTCTACGGCTTCCTCACGTACGATGACAACGAGTGGAGGTGATTTTTCCACACAACACAATCTCCTTTATGCCCTGTTTTGCATTAAAATCTGGTGTTTTATTACCATCATTATCGTTATCATCAACTCCTGTCTTTCGCCCTGCAGCAAGGAAATCTGCAACGAGTTGATTGGAGGAAACATCGTCATGTGTCCGCTGTGTGACAAGAAGTGCGGTTACTGGAAACTCAATGCAACGTGCAACTCCTCCTGGGTGAGGCACGGCGACCCTGCATGAGTCACTATCTGCCCACGACGTGCTGTGTTTAAAGGGTGGTTGTGTTTTTTTTACTCCACACGCGTCTGACTGTGCGTTTGTCCTGTTCCTTCCTCAGCAATCGCACCTGTTTGACAATGTGGGAACTGTGTTTTTCGCCATATTTATGGGGATCTGGGGTGAGTATGAGAGTTTGTCCAGCTCTGCATTTTTTTTTTTTTATTTTTAATTTTTTTAGCGTTGTAACCCAGTGCTCCCCCTGGTGGAGACTGGACAACTTGAGCAGCAAAGGTCCCACATGATATAAAAAACTTCGGTTTTCTGTCAATGAATTCCACATCCTTCGTTTGTTTGATGAATGGATCTCAAAATTATGGAAATTATGGAATTATGGATCAGTTCAAGTGTCACAGTGAAGCCCTTCTGATACCTGAAGGTCAGTGGCGACAGTGAGTCCCTGTGGGAGAAAAAAAACTCACCACTCCACACAGAGACAATGTTGACTCTTTAATCAGCAATGCAAAAAGATCTCACACAACACATGGTTGTGGGAGAGGAGCTCGGCAGTATTTATACCTTGTTGCAGTAAATATAAGCTCAGTACCTTCTGCCTTGAGTGGGAGGTCGGAGGAATCTGAAGGTTGAGGCAGCCTGCTTGGCATTCCAAACAAGTTAGGAATTTTCCCATCATTTTTCACCTTCTGTTGTTTAAAAAGCTGGAGCTGGAGGTTGTAAACAGAGGGCGAGATATTCTATATCTGAAGAAACATAGATCTGTGTCTGGGTATAATGTGGGACCTTTTAAAGATTCACTTGGGTGCTAAAAGCCTTTCACTGCTGATCATCTGCTCACGTGCTGCCATGCTGGAAGGTGTTGTGTGTTTACATCAGTGCACAGCTCCAAGTTGCTCCTCCGCTCTTTGCAGTGACGCTGTTCCTGGAGCTCTGGAAGAGGCGGCAGGCCCGGCTGGAGTACGAGTGGGACCTGGTGGACTTTGAGGAGGAGCAGCAGCAGCTGCAGCTTCGGCCGGAGTACGAGACCAAATGCACCAACCGCAAGTTGAACCGCATCACTCAGGTGTTTGTGTGCCCATGAAGTACTAACATAATGTGGTGATGTCTGTCGGTCTGTGCAGGCTCAGACGCCTGCTAGCGTTTTTCACGCTCGGGCGGCTGCGGCCGCTCATCATCAGGCAAAAGCTCCTTAAAGGAGCGGAAGACGACCGTTTCATTCAGAACTTTATTGCCATTAAAAGCTGAACGTGTGTTTTAAGAGAGGTGTGGGCGGCGCTAGTGACAGGCTGGCGAGGCCAACTGGTGGCCATAATAAATGTGTCTTGACCACATCCTGCCGTCTGTAGGAAATGGAGTGGGTTCTCGAGCGCAACCCCACAGATCTCATGGGGAAATTGCTTCTGTGCTGGGCCACCGTGGTGCTCTCGGTAAGAGTAGCACTTAGAGTGGAATGACCAAACTGGCGAGGAGGGAAGAGGTGTCGGTGTGGTGTGGCACAAGAAGATTTCTGGAAAGACAGAAGGGCAACAAAACAAAAAGAAGCACCGTTTGTCTGCTAGAGTGGCAGTTTTGCAAAATGAGCACGAATGAGCGAGGAGAGCCGCGATTGGCTAAAACTCACTCTGGCTTTGCCGAGCACCAGAGGGAGCCCGGCCTCGCAGACCTGTCTTTTCAGGAACGTGTAACATGGGGTGACTGACTCTGCTGTCTGTGCTTATGCTTGCTTGTGATCTAGGAAATGGAGCCCTACTTACCTGTAACAAGCAAGTGTGCACGTTTATGTCTGTCGGGAGCCACCGTCGTGTTTTGGGTGAGCATCGCCGTGGGGGTGACACACTTTGGGTGCACACACTTTGTGTCTTTCTATCTCTCTGCTTCAGCAGTAATATCATTAGGGCCACGAGGAAATGACTGAGTAGGCCGACTGCAAAAACAAAATGATGTTATCATCGTACTGCAGTAAAAACAAAAGCACAGAGTTACACAGTTTATTAGCTTGAACTGTACACATTGCAGTATGTTGTTGTAGGTCTGTGTCAGTGATCTTTCATACATCCACAACAAACTTTTACAGTCCCAGGTCTTTTTTTAGATCACAACTACAGTCAGACGCATGTATTCAAGGTCTTGAAACTAGGATACTTCATCAGTGATTGAGGCTCTAATTTTATTACTGTCGTGTGCTTGTTTTTCTTAAAAACCTGAAGCCTGGCACTTGCTCCTCCTCTTCCTCCTCCTCCATTCAGCTCCCTGCCGTGTTTTCCTCATTTGCCTCTTGCATCCTTACTCGCTGCGCTCCTCCGCCTCTTACCTTTGTCACCTGTGACCTGCTGTCTTTCAAGTTGTCCCTGTGGTCTCCGCCCTCCTCCCCGGCCTCCCCTCCCCTCCCCTCCTCCGTCTCCAAGATCTCATTGATCATTGCCTGCATCATCGGGGTGATCGCCTACCGCCTGGCGGTGTACGCCGCCTTCGCCAGCATCATGAAGGACAGCCCCACCACGCACCTGCATGTGGTCGGCCCCTTCATCACCCCGCAGCTGGCCACCTCCGTCACCGCCTCCTGCATCAACTTTGTCATCATCATGATCCTCAACCTCATGTATGAGAAAGTGGCCATCTGGATCACCGACATGGGTGAGGGTCAGAGCCGGGGGGGAGCGTGCACGTGGCGATCCTTCAGCTTGTGTTTGTTGCCTTCCACAGTGCAGAACATTTTGCTCCGCTTTCTAAAGACTCACTTTCTTCCTCCTTTGTGACATTTGACAGAAATTCCCAAGACCCACCTGGAGTATGAGAACAAGCTGACGGTGAAGATGTTCCTCTTCCAGTTTGTCAACTACTACTCCTCCTGCTTCTACGTGGCCTTCTTCAAGGGCAAGTTTGTCGGCTACCCCGGCGATTACATCTACATGTTTGGCAAGTGGAGCAAACTGAGGAACGAAGAGGTGCCGCTCACCTAAACGCTAACGTCGTCTTATTTCGCTCAGTAAAAGCCGCCCGTCGCTAACTCTGCCGTCACTCCCCATCTGGTTTCATCCAGTGTGACCCCGGCGGCTGTCTGATCGAGCTCACCACCCAGCTGGTGATTGTGATGACCGGCAAACAGGTGTGGGGCAACATCCAGGAGGCTTTGGTTCCGTAAGTAACCTCACTGTCCAAAACGATACAGCTGTTTATTTATTTTATAGGGGGAAAAAAAATCTGTATTTGTCAACTAGAAAGAAAAATAATTTCACAAAGAAGCTAACAGATGTGAAACTATTAGATGTCATTGTAACAGTGCATATATTAGATGTTTAAAACAAGGTTTTTCTAAAAATCATAGAAAAACAGAAGCTCACACACACTGTTCAGCTCTCTGTCTCTTTATTAGTAGGACAACGTTTCGGTGGAAAGACACATGGCATCACAGGCATCACACATGGCACACTTGCATACATTTCTATATACATACTGTATATCTATATAGCTGTGTGGTGGATGCAGTTAGCCAATCAGGAGGCTGGAGGGCTCAGCATTACCAGTGGGCCTCACCTGTCAGGTAAAAACAAGAGCTCTTATAAGTAAATAACAGTTCAGTCATCCTATATTCTGGAGGCTTTCATCATGTGACAGAATTTATTAAGGATGATGGTTTGTACATCAAAGGACACAACAGCACATAATATCAAAATCTGAGATAAAACATATAAAACATACAAAAATATTTAGATTTGTTAAAATCAGTGAATATATTAGACAATTATCAAGACCGCAATCAAAGGCTGAAGCAGGAAAAGGTGTTCTTCTCCGCATGGCTGATCTTCTCTGCTTACAACACATACAAAATAGTATAAACCAGACAAAAAACTTCAACATTACATTCAAATGCAATTCGGAATTTAGTCCCTTTGAGGACAATGTCTGTAGATGCTTCTCTTCTTTTAAGGAGCAGGTTGTCGACCGAAACGCTGCATTATTAATAAAGAGACAGAGAGCTGAACAGCCTGCGGGAGCTTCTGTTTTTATTGTGGAAAACAAGATTTTTGAAAGAGAATGGGAGCAATTAATGCTGTATGAATAATATCTCTCAGAATAACGAATTTAGTTGCCTCTCTATTGCCCCCTTGTGGCCGTACAGGTGGCTGATGAACTGGTGGGGCAGCAGGAAGGCTCGGAGCCACCCAGAGAGTCTGTACAGCCGCTGGGAGCAGGACCACGACCTGCAGAGCTTTGGGCAGCTGGGCCTCTTCGAGGAGTACCTGGAAATGGGTGAGAACCTGAATTAGAAGACAGACGAGTGCGGCCGCCGGGGAGTGAAAGAAATGCTTCGCCGCTGCAGGACTCTTTTCAGAAGACATTCATAGTTGAATTGCTATGAATGTGTGTGTCTCATTGAATCGTGCCTCTGCCTCACAGTGATCCAGTTTGGCTTCATCACGCTCTTCGTGGCCTCCTTCCCTCTGGCGCCGCTGCTGGCCCTCATCAACAACATCATCGAGGTCAGAGTGGACTCCTGGAAGCTCACCACTCAGTTCAGACGCCCCGTGGCGTCCAAGGCACGCAGCATCGGCGCCTGGCAGGAGATCCTCAACGGGATGGCCGTCCTCTCTGTGGTCACCAACGTGAGTGCAGAAATAATCCAGCAGCCCGCTCACTGTTTCTTGTCTGGAGGCTCTCTCTCACTCTCTAACTCTCACTCTCCAACTCCTCAGGCGTTCATCGTGGCCTTCACCTCTGACATGATCCCTCGGCTGGTCTACATGTACGCCTACCAGCCGGACGGGGAGATGAACATGAAAGGCTACATTGACAACAGCCTGTCGGTGTTCAACATCTCTGCGTTCAAAGCGGACAACAGGCCCGAGGACGGCGAGAGCCCCTTCTGGTTCAATAGCACCATCACTACTTGCAGGTGGGTGTCGTGTAGCGCGCAGTCTTCCAATATGTTCCATCCACACGCGTACAGATGTTGTTTTTTTTCTTTACACTGGAGACTGAAAATTAAAAAAAAATGACAATTGTGCCTCCTCTGCAGGTACCGTGACTACCGCTACCCTCCTGGCCACGAGAAGCAGTACTCCCACACTATGCAGTTCTGGCACATACTGGCTGCCAAGCTGGCCTTCATCATTATCATGGAGGTAAAGACCTGGCAGCACATCTCCCACTTGCTCCAGCTACTGTTATCGAAAGCCGATTCCCTAGGCCTGTGTAAATGACAAAAAAAAGGGTTTGATGATGCTGGTTTGTCAAGAGAAGGTGATTCAGGCAGCACGTCAGGACCACTGCACCACTTGGTCATAGTACGTCAGGATCTTAAAGGGACAGTTCCTGGGAAAATTCCTATTCCACCCTTGAACCACTCATAATAACGTGGATTCAGGAACCGTTGACGAAGGTAGCAGTGCAGATATAACCAGCGTTCAGACTGTCAGCCAAAATCCAATTTTTAGTCCATCCAGATTGAAAGCGGGTGGCTCTTTTGTAGTCTGAACAGTCACAAATCACATGAAATCCGATTTTGCAAAACGGGTTGAAGCCACCTTCAGGAGGAAGTTTCAAATGGCATTTGGACAGCTCAGTGTGAACAGCTCCAAACACACTGATGGGTTTTGACTGTCCGTGACGTCACTCTACGCAACACAAGAGCCAATGTGCCAGAGCAGAAAGCACCATTCCAGGTGTGGAGCTGTAATGTAATGGAGCAGACAGAAGCAGTAGGAAACAGCAGTGCCTGGACAGAGGAGGAAACTCATTGGCTCATCAGTGTGTGGGGAGACACTGTAGCGCCATTCAAGCCAAGCTCCAGGAGTTGTAGCGCAACAAGTGCCGCTGTCGCAATGATATGACATCACACACTACACGCTACGCTGGACGACGCCTCCGCTCCCACGCCGTTGCTACAGCAGCCTGTCAGATGGGTCAATAATGTGGGCCAGTGTGAACAGAGCCACATCCCATTTGGACACTTGCTAGTGTGGACAGTCAGCCCTGAAAAGAGAAGGAATCTGATTTCAATCAGATTGCCTGCAGTCTGAATGCAGCCTCAGTTAGCCTTCAAAGATTGTCGACTGTTCAGCACAAGCATGACTCACATCAATATACCATAGCAGGACTCTCATAAACCAGGTTAGAAACTGGAGACGTTTTGGATATGTTTTTATTTTGGCATTTCTATTCACCTGTTTTTGCACGCTAGTCCAAAATCCCCTTTAAAAACGCTGTGATGTTAAACCCAGCAAGAGGGAATTACTTTCTCACAACACGTTGTGTCCCCTCTCCTGCCAGCACGTCGTCTTCATGGTGAAGTTCTTCGTGGCCTGGATGATCCCCGACGTTCCCTCGGACGTCAGGTCTCGGGTGAAGAGGGAGCGCTACCTGGTGCAGGAGTACCTCCACAACTACGAGGTGGAGAAGCTGAGGATCCAGCTCAGCCAGAACGGCGGGGAGGCGTGCACGTGCTCGCACGACATCTACCCGTCTCTGGCCAAGCACGAGGTGCTGTCCGAGTGCCTCTAGCCGGGCCGGGCCGGTCCGGTCCGGTCCGCACGCTGCTCCATCAGCTGGACGTGATGGAAGAAGGACTCTGTGACGTACGACCACCCCCCCCTCCCCCCCGCTCGTCTACAATCACACACAGCATCACTCGGTGTTTGTCCCGTTGTTTGTGTCGCATCCTGTATCCCCACGTGCACTCGCAGCATTTATTTAGGAGCCAGCGACGTCCATCTCTCTTCTTATCTGCTGACAGTGAATGCGTGCACACACACACACACACACACACACACACAGGTGAATGAAGTCTTCGTGCATGCTGAATGATCGGTCACGTGGGCTTTGACCCCCGGCCCTTTGTATTTATTGCTCCAATCGTAATGCTGAAGATATTCACAAGTTGCTGTACGTCGAAAAAAAACGAGGGGAAACACTGTAAGACGGGAAATTTATTCCTATTTTAATACCAGGTTATCTAAGTGCCACTAAGAGCAAAAACAAAGACTAATAGCCTTAATATATATACGTACGAGACTTATAAATGGTTCTAAGAGTTGCTACAAAGACATTAATGTTTGTTCTGCACGGCAGTATGAAGGACTCTAGTTTCAAAAACTTTAGTTTTGTTGTAGAGTTTGTGTTTTTACTTTTACAGCAAAAACGGGAGATTTTTCTCAGCATCGTTAAACATCGTCACATTTCTCCGGGTTAAAATTTAACACATGAAATTCCTATAAATATGCAAATCCGTTGCTGTTCACTGTGACCGAAGGGCTGATCGCACTCGCTACTTTCTGCCTTAGTAGCAGCTGGTGCCTGTTGACAGTGGTGCGTGTTTCTGGTGGCGAAGGAAAGGTTCCCTTTTGGTCGCCTGCCTCTGTTCACTAGCATATCGCAGCCGCTGAAAGACCGACAGGGCGGCGCGGCTCCGTCGTCCATCAGCCCGCCTTCACGGCTCCTCGGCTACATGCAGACGAACAAAAAAGGTTCTGTTTTAGTTTTAACTTTGCACTAAGCACTTAATGCACCGCGACTATACCAAAACAAGTCAGTCTGACTGTCGCCGTTGCCACTACATGTTCGTCATCAGTGTTTTGAAGCAGCTTTATCGGATCATCAGTGTTCAATTGTACCGGATGTTGAGAAGGACCCTCTGAAGGAGAGAGGAAGATGTAGCTTTTTGTTGTTGTTTTTGTTGTTGTGGAATCATATGAAGGATGTTTATTGGCCTGCTTTCTTATGCATCATTGTGAAAGTGTCCGTTGTTGAAGTTTTTAAAACTGGCTGCGCTGCCGGAAAATGCATGTAGATGAGACCTGCGCTCGGTTACACTCGCGCCTTCTCGTTGCCTTCTAAGTTTTCATCTCTGTTATTTCTATGTACATCTCTTTCAGTACTTTCAGTCTTTTTTTCCCTTTTAATGACATTTTATTTTATACTCCCTGAGTGAACCAGTTTACGCTTTAGATTACAATTTCTTGTTTAATATTATTGATTTGTTCATGTTACTTTTTTCTTATTGAACTGTATCGAAGTACATGTGGTAAATAAAGAAAGACCTCCAAAATAAAGTTGTCGTCCAAGCTGCCTCTTGACTCTGACCACAGCCATTTAAATGGAGCAGATGTTTGCTATTTCCTGTGAGGGTGTCTTACCTGTGTTGGCATGGCACCCAGAGATGCTGGGTACACGTTTCAGATAAGACAAGACAATCCTTTATTAGTCTCACAGTGGGGAAATTTCCAGCTTTACAGCAGCAAAGTGGATAGCAACACACATAAACACTGCAAACAAGTAATATAGAAAGTATACGTGAACCCTTAAATAACAAAATAAAATAAAAATATAAGCAATTTAAAAATTAAATTTAAAATATGAACATATGAACTATTTAAAGTGTGTGCAGAATGTGTGGTCAAACTGTGGCCTACTAGGGGCACTGCTTATTGTAGAGTCTGACGGTTGCAGGAAGGAAGGACCTATGATAGCGGTTTTGTGTGTGTTGTATGTAAAAGTATGATTATGATATTTATATATCGACTCTAATTTAGTTTCATATTAACTAACAGCAAGAAGGTCGTGGGTTCGATTCCGGGGCCCGGGCCTGTGACCTTTCTGTGTGGAGTTTGCATGTTCTCCCCGTGTCTGCGTGGGTTCTCTCCGGGTTCTCCGGCTTCCTCCCACACTCCAAAAACATGCATGTGAGGTCAATTGAATATTCTAAATTGTCCGTAGGTGTGCATGTGAGTGTGAATGGTTGTTTGTTTCTATGTGGCCCTGCGATGAACTGGCGACTTGTCCAGGGTGTACCCTGCCTTCGCCCTAAGACAGCTGGGATAGGCTCCAGCAGACCCCCGTGACCCTGAATAGGAATAAGCGGGTATAGAAGATGAATGATGAATGAATTAACTAACAGCAAAACAGCGCTTTCCCCACAACCTGTGCTCCACATGATTTCTGCTGAGCGTTGACTCTTTTCTTTCTCAACACTGCCCTCGTGTGGTGACTTTTATACTGCGCTCCACCCACGAAGAAGTTTTTGTTTAAAAAAGAAAAAAAAAAGAAAAAAAAGGAGGAAAAAAATAAAATAAAAGAAAAAAAAATCAATTTGTGTAACAAGGTCTGGCAGGTGAGGGCGTGTCTGGAGGAAATAAACCGATTGTTGTCTAGGCGAACAAGTGATTATGAAGTGAGTGAAACACAGTTTAAACAACTGGATTCACTATCATATATATATTTTAAAAGGTTTTAATTATCGGCTGGATGTGTGTGGCAGTGAGGGAAGCTGATTTGCAGTTTGCGGCTACCGGAAGTGGAGCTGCTGCTGCCGAGAGGGGAAGGGAGGGAAGGGGAGGGGCGGGGCGGAGGGAGGAGGAGCTGACAGGTAGGTAAGCTGTCCGTGGTGCTGAAACCTCCGGCTGCAGCCTCACCGGGCGGAGAGCATCAGCCTGGACCGGAGCTCCACAGGAGGACACCCCTCCACTTGTCACCGCCGCTTTCTTTTTATTCCTTCCAACCTTTCAAAGATATAAAAGTCCAGTTTTCATTTTGAAATGTTTGATTTTGGCGGCTTCCCCTCATCTCTGTGTGGATATTAAAATGGCCCTGCATGGATTAACAGTGCGCAAGGCAAGAGCGGACTTACTTGACTGCTGTTTGGTGACTGTGGAAGCAGCCCGTTCGCACTGAACGGCTGTCTTCTTCCCCCCCCCACTCTCTTTCTCCATTTTCTTCCTCATCCTCCTCCTCCTCCTCCAGGACGTTGGGAGCGTCTCCCTCGCCCAAAGCACTTCAGAGGAGCTTTATCTGGATCGCAATCTTCGAAACAATATGCTCGTTAATGCGGCGCTTCCTTTTGTTGTAGCCCAGTAGAGTAATATTTTTTCACTAAAACCGGAATTTTTGGATATGGAGCCCGGGATGGAGAAAGCTGCCCCCACCGCCAAAGAGGGGCTAAAACAGCTCGCGGGGAAGGCCCTCGGTAACCTGCACAGGTAAGAAGAATTAATTCTCATTTCTGCGTGGCTTTGAAAGAACAGAAGATGGGGGTTTATGATGGTTTTTTTCTTCCAAAAAGGGAAGAACATTTTGACATTCACACAGATGTGTAAATGTCGTGGCATCAGATGTGCTCATTACCAAAAGGCAAATGGAAGCAGGAGGGAAATCTCTCTTTTATGAGCGGAATCACGGACTGCAGAGTGTGCCGAATATTTAAGGGTGAGATATTTCCCAGGAGGACGGTCCCCCTCCACCGGCAGCTGTGGGTGTTTCTTTAATAATTAATGAAACAGAGCGAGTCGTGACACAAGGTCGGAGGATATCTATTACTGCATGTATCCATCTGTATTAATCCCGGATCGATGCACTTCATATCGGTCGACTCGCTGGTGTTTTTTGCACCGTCGGAAGGAGCCAAAAGCCAACTGATGAGCGACTGTAAAAATCAAATGTGCTTGACATTTTCAAAGAGAAGTCGAGGAGGAGGAAGAGGGCGATGCAGGGGAGGCGAAGCGATGCAGGCCTGCGTTTTAATTTCAATTTCACTTTCAAGGGCGAATAAAATTGCAATTGCTTGGGTCTCGAAAGTGGAATAAAATGATTTTTTTTTTTTTTGTCCAAAATAATGTGA
The DNA here is from genome assembly GCA_009823395.1 of Thamnaconus septentrionalis. Classification (NCBI taxonomy): domain Eukaryota; kingdom Metazoa; phylum Chordata; class Actinopteri; order Tetraodontiformes; family Monacanthidae; genus Thamnaconus; species Thamnaconus septentrionalis. The sequence continues at coordinate 4,156,813 of CM020513.1, read as the reverse complement.
AAACACGTCTCTGTGGTCACGTGCAGGCCCCGGTCGTGTGTTTTTAGATTTTATCCGTTTATTTCTTGTTCATGAATTAGTTTTTATTTCTAAGGTACAGTTAGTGACTCCCTATTTTTAAACCAAAAAAAAAAAAAAAAGAAAAGCAAAAAATATGTCTCCAAGAGGCAGCAGCCCCACATCAGGCCTGTAAACGCGGATGGATGAGGCCTGCACGTTCAAATATCCACTTCTTGAACCATCCTCACATTTCTCGAGTCAAAAATCAGGCAGAAACGCGCAAAAATAAATGTCACCGCAACATCTTTGAGCGCCAGATACATAATTTAGAAGGGGAGGGAGTCTGGAAATGAAGTGCAAATAACGGCGATGCTCGTGTTTTGCTGCAATGCGGTATTAAGGTCATTTTTCTTTTCGTTTGCCAACAATTTTCCCATTCAAGGAAACGCGGAGAATTTCTGCGGGGAACGAAATGATGAAGAAAGGGGGGGGGGCACACGATTTTGATTCGACCGTGAGGCGCAGGCTTTTAAAGGGCCTGAGCTGAATTTAACATGAAGAAATTAAAAGAAGCTGCTGAGGGAAATCCCTATGTTGTGTGGATGTATGATACAAAACAAATTCTGGAAAATGTGTAAACTGAGTTTGATGCTGTTAAAATATATATCTGCCCCCTTTCAAAAAAAAAAAAAAAAAAAAAAAAAAAAAAGAAAAAAGGCCACTCAGCCTGCTTTATTTCACACATCCAAGCCAGGACATTTTTATTTTCTTCCAAAATCTTTACCTCTGCATGTATAACAAGAGCGTGCGTGCGTGCGTGTGTCGTCCAGGCGGTTGGAGAAGAAGCAGCAGACAGGTGAGGTGATCGAGCTGACGGAGGACGGCCGACCCGCCGCCGAGCAGGAGCGCAAGGCGCCGCTGTGCGACTGCACCTGCTTCGGCCTGCCGCGCCGCTACATCATCGCCATGCTGAGCGGCCTCGGCTTCTGCATCTCCTTCGGCATCCGGTGTAACCTGGGCGTGGCCATCGTCAGCATGGTCAACAACAGCACCGTGCACCAGAACGGCAAGATCATCATCAAAGAGGTGCCTCCGCCGACTCCGCCCACCTCTTTGGATGACGCCGCCCCGCCTCCTCACCCACCCACCTACCTACCCGACCACCCGACTCCAACACACACACATACTCGTTTTTATTTATTTATTCATTTATTTATTTATTTATTTAAACGGGACAGTGCATATTGATGAACATGTACATGTAAATTTGCCAGAATTACCCAAAGGCTACTTTCCCCCTGCAGTCCCTGGCAGGTCAGAACAAATAACCAGTGTTGTTGGGATTACTCCATAAAAGTAGTCCAACTACTAATTACTGATTACTCCTTAAAAAGTAATCTAATTACTTCTTTAACTTTGTTAATGAATTACTAATTACTTTAGTTTAAAAAAAAAGAAAAAGATAAAGTACCAGTTGGGAACGTCTTGTTTCCTGCATATAACGTACAACGAACAATATTCTTTCATTTAGACGAGATGAACTCAAAATAATGTTTGTATTTCCAGCTCGAAACGCAATCGGCGTTTTTTCTTTTGCTGCCGCCATGTTTGTTCTGGTTCGTCGTCGCATATCAATGACATTGCATGCATGGCTGCATCATCAATCTGCTACACAACTGTTTTTTGTTGTTGCTGGTTTTCTACATTTCAGACAAGTGGATAATAAGGTATTTTTTAGCTTGCAAATTTTTTTTCCAGAAAAGTATTGGAATTGTTACTTGATAAAGTTATTATGACATAATTACCAGTTTTCCCACAGTAACCCCGTTACATTACTCCGTTACTAAAAAGTAGTTTAATTACAGCAGTGGATTACTTAGTAATAGATTACTTGTCAACACTGGAAATAACAATACAATGACAAATACAAACAAATGAAAAACACAAAAAAGGATAAAACGACCGAAGAAGTGATTGAATTGATTTAATTCAATCAGTTTATAAATAAAATCAGTTTTGAAGAGCTTTGACAAGATGGTGCTCTAGTTTATCACCTGTTTCAATAAGTCGACCAAATGGCCCCTTTTTTCTACATACGTGTCTCCTCAAAGGCTGGATCGTCAAATAAGGCCAGCAGGTGTTCTCCTCCCTAAAATCACCTTTTGAAAACGAGGAATTTAAAAAAGTTTGCTTTTAATTATCACCAGAAGGAATGAGAGAGAGAGAGGGTGGTGCGTAAAAATGTGCGCCCTTTTAAAGTGCATTTTATTCGTTTCATTTTTATAGAAAGCGAAATTCAACTGGGACCCGGAGACTGTGGGGATGATTCACGGCTCCTTCTTCTGGGGCTACATCGTGACTCAGATTCCGGGAGGCTACATCTCCTCCAGACTGGCTGCAAACAGGTAACTGCACCGGAGAATCCCTGCACAACAAACCAAAACGAAGGAATAGGCCGATTTTTTTTTCTTGGGAATTATCATTTTATTTATTTGATAGAAATTTAGATGGGACTTTTCGGGGTTTTTTTCTTTTCTTTTTTTTTCTTTTCTACCAGTCAGCGTGGTGTCGATCTCGCGGTGTGAAGAAAAGGAGGCTGACCTCAACAGCAGATAAATTGGGGCTTCGGCTGATGCCCACCAGGCGCGCCTCCTCATGTTAATGAGCTCCCGGGGGACCGCCGTGTCTAATCCTTTATGTTCTCAGGCGAGGCAACCGCGTCAGCCGGAGCCCTGTGTGTGTGTGTGTGTGTGTGTGTGTGTGTGTGTGTGTGTGTGTGTGTGTGTGTGTGTGTGTGTGTGAAATGCGGTTTTGAGCGATGATTAAGACACGAGTTTAACGGCCCTAACACGTCATCGGCACATGATTTTTTTGCTTAATGACAACGTATTAGTTTTATCAGCTGATGTTTTAGCTGAAAAAAAAACAGTATATCCTTAAAACAAATAAAGGCCCAGTTTACAGAAATTGAACAGCACCAATGAAGAAGATGAAAATGATGCAGACGATATGTTGGTCTGTTCCCTTGATGTTCCTTTTAGCTGTGAGAGAAAAATCATGAAACCTGAGCAGATCCATGTTCTGGGCCACTGTAAACACACTGACACAATATGGAATATTTAAACACAAAGGATCATCGTTACAGAATGAAAACAACCAGTTATTTATTTGTAGAGACATAAAAACAGAACATTTACATCCTTGTCCATGGATGCTTGAAATATTACTCAATGGGCCTTTTAAAAATGAATATAAATGAATAAAAACTGCCAGATGTGCTATTTGATCCGAGGCTTCATCTTTCATTATTTGTCCTTTTGCTGTTTTTGTTGTTGTTGTTGTTGTTGTTGTTGTTGTTTTAATTTGCCAAACGACACTCAAATAAGACTCTGCAGATCTCTGATGAGTGTCGAGTCAGCTGAGCTGCAAGCACGTCGCGTATCTTGGAGACTCAATGACTGCCTGCTGTGTGTATGAATTGTGTGCGTGTGTGTGTGTGTTCACCATCCAATTAGGCGCCTTTATTTATGTTCCTTCCCGACGTCTCCCAGGCTGCAGCGTAGGATCCTCCGGCGTTCCGTTATTTATTGTGTGCTTGTCGTCGCTGGTCGAGCCAAACGGCCCCCTTCGCACATGTGTGTGTCTGTGTCTGTGTGTGTGCGTGCATGTGTGTTTCTGACCAACAACGACTGTCTGTGCAGGGTTTTCGGTGCTGCCATCGTGCTGACGTCCACACTGAACATGTTCATCCCCTCCGCGGCCCGCGCGCACTACGGCTGTGTCATCTTTGTCAGGATACTTCAAGGCCTGGTGGAGGTATTTTTTGCACACATCATCATATCGCACACACACACCACACTGACCTTTGGGAAGACTCACAAACAGCTCCTCGTTATCAAGCCCAGAACAGAATAATAACTCACTAATGAAATGATTTTGGCATTTTTCTGTTTCTCGCAGTTTGTTTTTTTCCCCCTTTTTCTAACAAGAATCTTTCATTCATCGCCGGCTTTACCAGGCTGTTAGTCTTCTGCAAAGTGAAGCCTGTATTGTGTGTCGCTCCCTCCCAGTGTCTCACTGCCTGAACACTGCTGAAGGACTCAACCAAAAAAACAAAAAACAAAACAGCATAAAAACCTGAACACGAGGGCTCGTGTATGTGTGTGTGTGTGTGTGTGTGTGTGTGTGTGTGTTGGTTTAGTTGGACCCATATGTTCACTATAGACACACAACACAGAACAAAAGAGGTGAAAGGCACTTGATGCGGGCGGCTCCCACAGCTCAACAAGAGGGGGAAACATTTGAGAGCGACGCGCCAGCCGTCATCAGGCTGAAGGTCGTCCTCTTTTGTTGCCGCTGCTGCGCTGTATCAATAGCAGCTCGCTCATTAGGAAGAGGAGGAAGAGGAGGAGGAGGAGAAGGAGGAGGATGAAGAGGAGCAGGAGCAGAGGGGGGAGGAGGAGGGAGGAGAAGGAGGAGGAAGAGGAAGGGAGGAGGAGAGAGAGAGAGGAGGAGAGGAGGAGGAGGAGGAGGAGGAGGAGAAGGTGTAGGAGTAGAGGAGGAAGAGGAGAAAGAGGAGAGGGAGGAGGAGGAGGAGAAGGTGTAGGAGTAGAGGAGGAAGAGGAGAAAGAGGAGAGGGAGGAGGAGGAGGAGAAGGTGTAGGAGTAGAGGAGGAAGAGGAGAAAGAGGAGAGGGAGGAGGAGGAGGAGCAAGAGGAGGAGCAAGAAGAAAGGGAGGAGGAGAAGGAGGAGTAGGAAGAAGAAGAGGAGAGGGATGTGAAGGAGAAAAAGGAGTAAGAAGAGGGGGAGGAGGAGGAGGTGTAGGAGGAAGATGGAGAAAGAGGAGGAGCAAGAGGAAAGGGAGAGGGAGGAGGAAGAGGAGCAAGAAGAGAGGGGGGAGGAAAAGGAGGAGGAGGAGGAGAGGGAGGATGAAGAGGACCAAGAAGAAAGGGAGGAGTAGGAGTAGGAAGGGGACAGGGAGGAGAAGGAACATGAGGAGAGGTAGGAGGAGACGGAGGAGGATGACAGGAGGAGCAAGAGGAGAGGGAGGAAGAAGAAGTGGAGGAGGAGCAAGAGGAGGGGGATGTGAAGGAGAAGGAGAAGGAGGAGTAAGAAGAGGAGGAAGAGGAGGCAGTGAGGGCCGTGCCTGCTTAGCACCTCGACTCACCGCTGCAAATGAAACATTAGCATTTCAGGGTGTCTCCCGCAGCAATTTGTGTCCATCAACAGTTGATTGTGCGCCACTTAGCGAGTAATGAAGATTTAATGGGTGCAGTTCAGCTCCCCCACCCCCTTTTCTTTGTTCTGCTTGGATTTTTGCGGTGGGGACTCGCACCTCAGCCATTAGTCTCGATTAGAGAGGTCGCACACGAGCGCGGATTGTCAGTTTGTTGGTTATTAGCGGCGGTTTGTTCGTCTCGCGCACCTCCGGCAAATGAAATCAAGCTGTCGGTCACGCTGCAGAGCCCTGCCTGTGACTTCTGCAGGCTGCGGGATAGATGGATGGATGAATGGATGGATGGATGAATGTCTACACCTGCCATTGTCAGACGGCCTTGTGCAATAAAAACTGCAGACAACAGCGTTTAGCCCTCTGTTTACAGCCTTCTGCCGAAACACTGAGTTTGTTTGAGCCTTGTTGGAAAGAGACAAAAACAGGATGGTGGCAACACCTGCCTGGGTGTGGGAGAGGTCTCAGTACTCTTTGTGACATCACAGAGGGCTGATTTCCAGAACTGAGTGCATTAGCACAGACTTTCAGGAAAGAGGAGCAAACTAAAGATTTTAAGGTCGGATTTTCATTGTGGAAAATATCTGGAGGCGCCAGATATTGTGTGGAGACACAGTTTGGGTGAATTTTGCTCAGTTTGGACAGTGTTGTTGGGTTTACTCCATAAAAGTAATCCAAATAATGATTACTCACTTTAAAAAGTAATCTAATTACTTCGTTAACTACTTTGTTTCATAAGTAGTCAATTACTAATTACTTTAGATTAAAAACATAAAGTGACAGTTGCTCAGTGCTTTGGAATGAACTTTATTAAAGCGCAAATTTTGAAATTTCAAATATTGCCTCTGTTCTGTTAACATGAATGAATGTTTGCTCTGTGAACACAAACTGCTCATTTCACAGAACAAAATAAAAAAGTTCTTCCATTTTTTTTTTTCAATCCTGGTTTCCTGCACTTCCAGGAAAGCAGCAAACTTCTTCCTCCTTCAGCATGTACCAGTTAGATGTATTGGATACTCAGTTGTAGAGAACTTTGATACAACTTCAATTATGAGTGACTCACAACAGTTCACAAGAACAGTGAACAAAACGAATAAGAACCTGGGGGTCACCCGCTGTCACTACTGCAAAAAACATACATAATAACCATGCAGAAATTAAATCAATAAATTGAAAACAAAAAAAAAAGTAGTATCAGCAAGTTAAAAAAAAAAAGCTCTCCCGGAGCACACACACGTATGATAAAAATTTATTTGTTCCAATTTTTGTAAAATTTGTCTTGTTGGGTTCTTAGCTGGAAGGTCAATTTTTCCATCCTAAATATTTCTAGAATGGTTCCAAACCAGTCATCTACAGTAGGTGTGGTCTGGTAATGGTCTCTTGCCTATAGATTTAAAAAAAAAAAAAAAGTTGGAGGTTTTAAATGAGATCAAAGCTGCTAAGAAATAAAGATTCCTGAGTTGTTTGCTCAATGACCAGCATCACTGTGTCGCTGCAGGGAGTGACCTACCCCGCCTGCCACGGAATCTGGAGTAAATGGGCTCCGCCGCTGGAGAGAAGTCGCCTGGCAACCATCTCCTTCTGTGGTATTGCAGACCAACATGATTTGTTTTTTGTTTTTTTTGCAAAGCTGCTAATGGATGTCTTTTTGCCTCGTGCATTGAATCATGGCCGGATGTAAACATGCAGTAAACCCAGTGGGACACCAACCCGGCAGGATCTGGTGCTCAGCGCTCATCTTCTGTCCCATTCAGGGTCCTACGCTGGTGCGGTGATCGCCATGCCTCTGGCCGGGATCCTGGTCCAGTACACTGGGTGGTCCTCCGTCTTCTATGTGTACGGTGAGTCGACACTGACGTGGCACAATTCTTACTGAAATATTACTTAAATATTCAATCTGTAATACAATAGGAGCCACTTGCAGTGACAACACACTCAGTTAGTTGCCATTAGTCAAATACATGCACAGACATTAAAACATTTCAGAACTGACTTATCAGCATAGAAACATAAGAGTACTGTATCAAATTAAATACAACTATATTTATGAAGCACTTTTCTGCTGTTTGTTGTTGGGATCACTCCATAAAAGTACGCCAACTACTGATACTGAATACTCCTTTTAAAAAGTAATCTAATTTCTTTTTTGACTACTTTATTTCATAAGTAATCAATTACTAATTGCTTTCGTTTAAAAGAAAAAGTTGCACAACGAATGACGATATTCTTTGGTTTAGACGAGATGAACTGAAATTAATGTTTGTATTTCTAGCTATCAAACGCAATCGATGTTTTTTTCTTTTGCCACGGCCATGCTTGTTTTGGTGCGTCGTTGCATATCAATGACGTTGCATGCATGGCTGCATCATCAATCTGCGACGTCATTGTTTTTGGTTGTTTTTCTAAATTTCAGACATTTTGTGAACAAAAATATATTTTTAGCTTGCAGAATATTTCAGAAAAGTAATGAATCGTTACTATGATATAATTACCATTTTTGCCAGAGTAATCCCGTTATATGCCTCTGTTACTAAACAAGTAGTTTCATTAGAGTTGTGGATTACTTAGTAACAGATTACTCACCAACACTGATCACAAAGTGCCTCGGGAAACCAAATATAATTTGAAACAGTGTAGTTTCCCAATTTGGGATCAATAAAGTTCAATCTAATCTAATCTAAACCAATAATTCTGTGTTCAGCGTTGGACTCACACAGGCGTCGCTCTTGTGATCTGCTCAGGTTGCTTCGGGATATTTTGGTACATGTTCTGGATCCTGGTGTCCTACGAGAGCCCCGCGGAGCACCCGACCATCACGGCCGAGGAGCGGCGCTACATCGAGGACAGCATCGGCGAAAGCGCCCAGCTGATGGGCGCCATGGAGGTGAGATCGCTGCACTTGGTTTTGGAACGACGGGGGGTGGAGGGTTGGGGGCGGGGTTGAGTGCTGATTCTGATCTGGTTCTTCGCTCTTCCTCGGAAACAGAAATTCAAAACTCCCTGGAGGAAGTTCTTCTCCTCCATGCCCGTCTATGCAATCATTGTGGCCAACTTCTGCAGGAGCTGGACCTTCTACCTGCTGCTCATCAGCCAGCCGGCCTACTTTGAGGAGGTGTTTGGTTTTGAAATTAGCAAGGTAAAATAAATAAATAAATGAAATAAATAAAACACTCCACAATGCCCGGCACAGAAAACAATAATATAATTCAAACTGTGTGAGAATAACTTCCTGTTTCATGTTTTATTGGGTTATTGATTGTAATAAACAGTTCAATCCTTACACAGTCGGTGGCACTTCAGTTGTAAAACCAGTAACAAGATGTGAGAGATTAGCAGAATTTCAATCAAGTAGAAACAAAATCAGTGTTACTAGAATGAATTGACATTTTCTGTGGTTTAACGAAATCTTTGCTGCAATATCCATATTTTAACAAGGCGAGTCAATGCTGAAATGACCTCGAGCAACCTGCAGATGCTGCTTCCTGGTTTTCCTACAACTAAAAATGAACCTATTTTTAGAATTATTAATACCAAATAAAAAAAAGAAAAAATGATCAGGATTCCACATGTGAGTCACAGGCAGCAAGAGATTCCACTTCATTGTTACATTTCCCAACCTTTCGCTTTTCCCGAGAATCTCAGCATCAATCACTCAGTCCGGTCTGTCAGGTGTAAACCAGCTGTAGCGGTGTGCGCTGATGAGATGAGATGACTGCAGGTGAATTATTGCCCCTGGAGTCGGAGGTTGTAGCCAATCAAATTGGATCTGAGACAGAAACCTTTTGCTTCCACCCACCTTCTTTTCCTCCTTCCGGGAATCACAGCAGACTCGGCTGTGATTTTTTTCTCTATATGTCTGATTGGCCCTCCCCCGCAGGTGGGAATCGTGTCTGCGCTCCCTCACCTGGTCATGACCATCATCGTCCCCCTGGGGGGGCAGCTGGCCGACTACCTGCGCACCCACAACATCATGTCCACCACCACGGTGCGCAAAATCATGAACTGCGGAGGTGAGGCAGCGTCGGCGCGAGCCCGCACCTTGGTACCCTCGAGTTGACCTCCGACCTCTGCTTGACCTCTGACCCCTGGTCTCCGCAGGCTTCGGCATGGAGGCCACGCTGCTGCTGGTGGTGGGCTACTCCCACAGTAAAGGCGTGGCCATCTCTTTCCTGGTGCTGGCGGTGGGCTTCAGCGGATTCGCAATATCGGGTGAGTCTCCCGAGCGAGGTGGCTGTCGGAGGAGGAGTGCAGCTCTCTGATTGGTCACTCACTCGCTCGTTCGCTCGATCGCTCCTGTCGCGGCAGGTTTCAACGTGAACCACCTGGACATCGCTCCGCGCTACGCCAGCATCCTGATGGGAATCTCCAACGGCGTGGGCACCCTGTCCGGGATGGTCTGCCCTCTTATTGTGGGAGCCATGACGAAGAACAAGGTGGGTGAGCTGGCACTGAAGGGGCAACAAGCAGTTTTCATCATAGTCAGATGTAAGGTGAACAAGAATTGCAGCATGAAGAAGTTCCACTGGTGGTACTTAATGATGGGGAGCATGCCATTGGTCCAACCTCCCCTAACCCAAAGCCTAACCCTAAGCCTATTTGGAGGTCGGACCAATGGGCAATTTGTCGGACTAATGGTCAGTTCCCCCGTCACGATGCATCCTTTATATCTCTTGATTTTGAGCCCTTCTGTCCTCTTGTCATGTTTACAACGCTGGGCCGAAGTGCATGTTAGTGCATGTGATCTCCTAAAATCGTGTTGGATGCCACCCTGAATCTGGAGGGTCGTCTTCTCTACCCAGAAAATATTGTGATAATCTGAGCTAACATTAGCGCATCTAGCTCGTTCGCTCAACATTGAACATTCATTAGGTTTTCCGAACCCCAAACCCAAAAAAAGACCTAAGGGGAGGTGAGACTTTCTGTGGGAAAAATATGCAAGATTTTTTTTTTTTTTTTCCCTTGGTGGCCATCAATGCTCTCGCTGCCAAAAGGTCACCAAACTATCACCTGCTGTGTGGGTGTATTTTGGATCAATAGGCCTGTGACTCAACGAGGGTTTAGTTCCAATGGGAGATTTTTTTGGACTAGCAGGGTTTTGGAATAATGGTGCCCCATTGCGTTGCAACAAATCAGAACCGTTTGTTATAATGGATGTTGTGAAATTGACGTTTCTTTCTGGCAGCCGATAACAGCACGCCGATGTGCTGATGTGCTGATTTGCACATAGGCGCAACATGACAACACGTCTGCAGGGACTGTTGGTGTCGCTCACAACTAACGATGCCACGAAAATGATACCAAGTGGCGACTAAACACTGAATTCCACAACTTTTAATCAGAGTTCTTGCACAGTAAGATCCCTCTTGGCACCCGAGCTTGGGGCCTCTGCAGCTGCTCCAGGTTCCTGAGCTGGAACTCCAAATTTGGGCTGGTTTGGTGACGTAGCCAACAGGCGACTTAGATGGATGAGAGGTCAAAAAGATCACAGGAAGGCCCCCCCCCCTCCAAAGAGCATCAATGTTAGCGACTCATTCTGCTCTCACTGTGTCCAGACCCGTGAAGAGTGGCAGTACGTCTTCCTCATCGCCTCCCTGGTGCACTACGGGGGCGTGGTCTTCTACGGCCTCTTCGCCTCGGGGGAGAAGCAGCCGTGGGCCGACCCCGAGGAGACCAGCGACGAGAAGTGCGGCTTCATCGACGAGGACGAGCTGGCCGAGGAGACGGGTGACATCACGCAGGGCTACGGCGCCACAGGCAGCGGCGGCGGTGGCCCGGCCAAGAGCTACGGGGCCACGGCGCAGCTGAACGGCGGCTGGGTGCAGGACTGGGACAAGACGGAGGAGTACGTGCAGGAGCCGGCGGGGAAGATGTACTCGGAGCGCGGATACTCTTAAGGCAGGCGAGAGGGCAGGCAGGCGGGAAGCCGCGGTGAGTCTCAGGCTCAGCCATCGCACAAATACGACAAGCGTCATCCTAGATATTGGAAAAATCCATCCCGTGTATCCGAGTAGAGCGGCTCGCTAGTCTTCGAAGAGCCAGTGTAAAGAAGTAGTTCACCGCCAACGCAGAGCAATCTAGTCCCCCTGTCACTCGTAGGGCTTCGCCGCACACGCAAACACAGCGGCGGGTCGTCCCAGCCAACCACCACCCACCACCCCTCTCACTCCCTCACCCCGACACTTCATCCATGTACTTGAACAACACGAGCCAGACGACACCGCAGTCGACCATCTTTTCCATGAAATTCCAACTTCTGATTGCACTGAAACTATAAAAATATTCAACAATGACGACGACGACAATAACAAAAACAAAAAAACGATACAAAAAAAAAACTAAAACTAAGATCCTGTTTGTGTTTTCTGTACTGTACATACCTGTATACTGTTTCTGTGAGACTGTTGTGCAATTTTTTGGGTCGTTGATCTGTGTTAACATGAATTATATACAAAAGGCCATATTTTTCATGGACAGTACCTTTTCAGGGAGACGTCTGCTTGCAAAAAAAGTCCTCCTGGAGCGAGGGCTTGTATATCGTAAATAAACTATGACAAAAAAAAAGAACAATAATAATAATAATGCCAATAATAATAATAATGATAATAATAATAATGATAATAATGGTGTGAGTGAGGTTGAACCCGTAGAGTTTATCGTGTGTTTGTTGCATGACTTTACTCCGATCAGTGTTCCAGATGCCGCTGCCTCACAGTCATGGGTAGTTCCTCCTTTTAGCCTGCTAACTGCTTCCTTCGTAGGCCAGTGTCTCCGGCCGTCACCAGGCGAGAAACAAACTTTCCCTCATCGGCGTCGCGGTCGCGACGAGACACGGACTTTGAAAAAAAAAAAAAAAGATGAAAAAAAAAAAGGTGGGTGGGTCTTCCGTGTGTGGGAGGGGTTTCCAACCGGAGGCTTCTTGTTTCTCGATGTTCGGTGTGCACCGCGGCGATACATTCCACACCCCTCCCCTCGCCCCCACGCCCCACTCCCTCCCACCCCGTCACCAGCCGCCACCATCCGTCACATTCCGTCGTGTACCGTAGCGCTGGCTTTGCTGTATCTAAGTGTGAACATTGTTTTGGAGTCACGTGATGAATCGACATTTTGAGGTGTTAACACGTTTACCAGTGTGGCTGGAGAGCTCAGCCAGCTTTTTAGTGCTCATGACGCAGGACGTACCGTTTGCATTTTGACAGCGAGGAATGCAGTAATGTGTGTGAACAACCAGTTTCTTAATATATATATATATATATATATATATATATCTGCATATATATATATATATATATATATTGTTTTTTTTGATGATCCTTCTTGGTGTTTCTCGGTTGCTCTCATTGTCACAAAAAGTATTTTATGGACACTTTGATATTGTCACGTTTGGGCCACACAAACTACTGGACGGCTCTTCCACATGACTTTTATTTTGCTGTTTGGACACTTTTACTACCAATAGCTTGTTTGCACTGGAGGTCACGTTGCAGACGTCGGGCAGGAAGTGGGCTGGTGCTCACTGAATGTGAACGTTTTGTCGTTTGTTTGCTTGTTTGTTTGATTTTTCAAAAAGAGATTTTCTTTAAGGACGAGCAGTGAAATTGAGGATCAGACCACACCCTTTCAATCAATACAGTGGCTGTAGGAGGGAAATATTCTGCAGGTTGAGACCTAAAAACAACCAATGAAAGCAGCTCCACAGGCTCCTCCAGCCTGAAGTCAGTCAACAAACCTCATAATCAGGTGATTTATGTTTCAATCCTCATGTCTGATGTTCCTCTGTTCCCGACCCTACAGCTGCTCTTCACTTCCTGCCCTCCATCGGACGTTTGGGCGTCACCAGAATCACACCACATGCAAACAAGCTATTAGACGTATGAAACCTGCAAGGATGTTTTAAAAATACATGAATATATACATAAATATATATATATGAAAGAATGTTTAATATGACCAAAAGATGCTACAACGGCTTTGTGCCCGAGGTTTATGTAAACAGATAAATGTGATTTTATGGATTCTACTATTGTGTTTAATGAAGAGGTATGTTGATGTCATAAAGTGTTATAAAAAATTACTCATATTTTATAAAAAAAAAAAAAAAAGCAAAAGAACTGAGAGCCGTCTTCCTGTTGTTGTTCTTCTCCTCCTGTGTGTGGATGTGATTTCCTGGAGGCTGCTGCTCCCCGGAGACCAGAGGCAGACGACCAAAACCAGTTAAACACTTTCTTTTTTCCAATCAGAGTCATGTCCCTCCCCCCACCCCACCCCTCATTAGTGAATCAATGACCGAGGTCTCTGGAGCCACCACCAGAGTATTGGACCCGGTGGCTCAGTAATTGGTGAAAGAGGAGAGAAGGGCGGCCGTAATGCTATTATCGTACTTTATATCCTCGCAAAACAAGCGTCCTTGTCTGTCAGCTTGACTTTAATGGGCAGCAGTAAAGGCGGGTGCAGAAATGTGTGAGGTCCCTGTTAAATGTGTCCTCAGTTTCTCACACATTTTTATTTTTTGGCAGACAGGAAACAATAATATGACTAAAAAGCAAACACTGCGCACAAAGAGCAGAGAAGGTCTGCGTGTGAAGGAACCTCGCCGCCGTTACCGTCGAGCTTCCTGCGCTCGCTGAGCTCCTTCCTCCTCGCCGGGCTTTAAATCAAATCCCCTCGCCAATCAATTCCACTTAACTCTTGGAAACAACTGCACATTTAAAAAGCACAAGTGGTTCTAATAAACAGTCTGAATGCAGAGTGGATGTCGGTGCCAAATGGAAGGTTAACAAACATCCTCCCAACAACAAAAGCAATAAATCATAGATTAATTAGATTAACTATAAGACGTCTGAGATTTGTTTACATTTCTGAGGCAGTTAGTATATTGTGATATTTTATTCAGATGCCCACAAGATTCAAGATTTTTTTTTCTACCAATAAACATCCAAGGATTAAAAGTAAAGTGAAGTAAAACCTGATTTTATGGAGTTAGACTCAAATGACATAGTTTTAACTTTAACATGTTTGGTGATAGGAAAATTAAATACCTATGATGTACATTATTCAGGTTTCAGATAAGATAAATAGATAAAATCATCAGGAGTCATTGTACAGTAAATAATAATACTATTACTAATGTGTTAAAGGATATGACTATTAAAAATACTGTACTGCAATACTGTAATTATAGTGATCACAATCAAGAGTATTTTGAAGATTTATAAATATTATCTCACAAGTGTAACGAAAAAAATTACCTTTTCAGAATTTAGGTGGTAGGGGTAAGCCAAATTCATATAAGTAATTCTTTTTAAAAGAAAAGCTTCTGATATAAATGTAAGTCAAACTCTGACTGTGTCTCAAAACTGAACTTTCTCTCCCATGGAACTCTCACTTGAGTTCCCACTCAAGTCCTCAGTCAGAGGCTGAGGGAAGGTGTCAATACGGCGGAACGTTTCCACCGGCAGGCCCTCAAAACACCTGTCAGTGAGCTGTTCAATAATTCAGCAGAACACGGCAGGCATCCGCTCTGGAGCTTCACGCTGCCTTTCCCTCCAAGCCAGGAGGACTCGGCTGGACTAGGCTGCACGAAGGAACGGGCGTCCGCATCTCAAGTCTGGGTCAGAATGACATTGTGGAGGTCTGTCCGGCTTTCTGACGACCAGCTGGGTACTGTCAAGTGACTAAAGGTTTTCTCTTTCCTTCGAATCTGCCACCAGATGGAACGTTTGGATTCGTATCATGTGTCGTCCATCTGGTGAAGAGCTCCATCGGGAGAAAAAAAATGCCAACAGGAGGAAAAATTTTGGAGCGTGATTGTATGAACCATGTGTCTACTGTATTTTCAATACATTTAAATTATCATTAGTAGTACTAGTACATGCCAGCACAATCAGAATAAACCAGTCAGATTTGTTCAGGTAGCGTAGCCAGGTGGCTAAAGCTAACGGCTTCACTTACATTGCTTGGGGCAAGAGCCACTGGCTGCCTGTCACACATCGCTGTCAGTGTTCTTCGAAACACAAAAATGCCATCTGCTCAGGTTGCTCAAACAGCACCCACTGCAGCATCTGTGCTAATTTCTTTAGCTGCAGCAGCAAGGCTCACAGTCACTTCCTGTGTTTCCTCTTTGTCTACTTGTCAAGCTTTTCAGGGCAGCTAACAGTAGCTTGCTAGTTTTGTTTTTTTTTGGATCTATCTATCTATCTATCTATCTATCTATCTATCTATCTATCTATCTATCTATCTATCTATCTATCTATCTATCTATCTATCTATCCCTCTATCTATCTATCTATCTATCTATCTCCACTGCCTCTCCAGCCTCAGCAGCAGTGATGGACAGGCCAGCGTTTGGTTCGCTGGAGGGTTAAGGTGTTGCCAGTCTTAACACAAACACTTGACCGACGCCGGAGAATTGATTTTAGCGTGCGGTGTGAGACTGTTGACGGATGCTTCGATCACAAGAAGCAGGCGGCCATGCGCCGTCTGAAAGATGCATCTCGGCAGCGACAATTAGAATGAAATCTCGCTTTCCGTGGGCTCAGTGTGCGCCCAGCTGTGAAAGAGAGATGCCGTGAGCGGCGCCGCTCCTCAGCCGCTCACATGCTAATTTGACAGGAAACACCAGTGTGTCAGCGTCCATGTGGAACATGTTTTCTCACGGCTAACCAGCCACGGAGGTCACGGCCGCTGAACCGGCGACGCCCCCGCTGGAGCTGCTGGTAATTGGATGGGCGCCGCTCCGCCCCGCCCCCTGCTGCTCACTCTACACACCTGCACAAACTCCACCTGCGACTCCGACTTCCGCAGTTGCCGGATTGTTCTTTGCCACCATGCTGGACTCTCCATTGTCGACCCGGAAACCACGTCTTGTGCCTCAGTGTCTCCACTGTTTGCTGAGCTTCCCACTTGGTTTTGATTCCCTGTTCCTGCTTGCTAAACCTGCCGGTCTTCCACCACCAAAGCAACCTCTGCTTACCTGTCACCAAGAGCTCACAGCTTACCTGGGAAAGCAGATTCTTACTATACAAGAAATGTGCTACAAAATTGGAATTGGAAAAATGGAGGATGAGTCATCGAGAGTGCTGCCGGGGTTTCAATCCCAGGACCCTCTTGGAGTCGGAGACTCACGAGCTTTTTGTGCTGCGCCACACCTAGGTCACCCGGGTCAGGAAATACATTTTCTCCAGACTCAAACCTCCGCCATCCACGTTTCTGCACCGTCCTGGACGCTGAGATGCTGTTTGCAGGATCCAGAGGGTAAGTAATGGTGTTGGTGGGGGGTTTTGCTGGTTGCCGCGATGTGGGGCAGGTGCAGTCGGGGCTCCTGGGGGACTGTAATAGGATGAGGCCCAGCCAGGATGAGTGTTTGATGACAGGGCTGCACTCGTCCCCTGGGATCCTGCCTGCATTTGCCTGCGTTTTATTGTTCTGATCCCCTTCTGTCTCCTCTGGTCCACCGCCCGGATTGGGCTCCACGCTTCGGCCCCCAAATATCCTTTAATATATGATCTCAAAAAAAAAAAAAAAAAGCAGGAAGGGAGCGTGCTCACGTGCTGACAGACCGGCCCATTACGAGCCAGAATTTTAAAGCAGCGTCGGAGTAATTACTGTTTTATGGCACCCTCCAGTGTGACCTTACATCGCCTCAGGGCAATTGAATTTACACACCCCTCCCTTCCTCCATCCCTCCCTCGCACCATCCATCCCTCCCCTCCTCTCGCTAATTGCTTTATTAATGGAGAGACCAACGCCTTGGATCAGTCCATCTCGGCCTTAATGGCATTACATGTCTTAAAACAAGAAGCCGTGTTATGCCGAATTTACTTTCGTGATGTTTTCTCACAATAACGTCTCCAGCCAGTCAGTGAATTCCCAAGAAATTAGAAAAATCTGTACTTTGCTGTGCCCGCTTCACACTTCAGGAAGTGTTTATAGAAGAAGAAGAAGAAGAAGAAGAAGAAGAAGAAGAAGATCTAAAAATGCCTCTGTGATGTCACAATGGGCTGAGTGATGATGTGATGATGGCTCTTTCCGCTTAGTTTTTGTCCCTTTCCCAAACATGTGGAAGGTCCAGCAAGTAGGAGGATAAAGATGAGTTCGTTAGATTAGTCTCACATTGTAAAATAAAAAAAAAGATTTTTAAATGTGCAACAAAAACTCTCCATTGCCCAGATCATTGTTTTTAAATCTTCTTCGCTGCGACGATCTCTATCACAAAGAACCTCCTCCTGCCTTGTGTTCACACACAGATACGCGCTCACTGTGAAAATTCTCCATCTTGCCTGGCTCTCAAAAGTGTTAATATGCATGTGCACGCACTGTGCACGCCCGCATTTATGAGCGCCAACCTGCCTTGTTTTCTCTTCATTTTCTCCCCTACTAACGAGGCAGTGAAACAGCGATGCCATATAAGGGAAATGACATCGTCCAGTGTCGGAGGAGCCACAATTCTGTTTCCAGCTGCGTTTTTTTTGTTTTGTTTTGTTTTTTGCTTCTTCATTCTCCCTCTTCCTTTCTTCCTACCCCTCCTCAGACCTGTTCCCCCCGCACATCCACGTGAGGTAATCTATCACAGCCGCCTCCCCTCCCCCACATCGCATCACGCTGACGGCTTCATAGCTCGTATCTCGCCTGCATCAAACACAAAGGATGAGAGGCTGACAAGATGCGGGGAGATACGGCGGCGCCGCCAAATCGCCGGCTGTGGAATCTGAGCAGGATGACAGACGTCCTGACCGGCCCAGCAGAGGAGGGGGGGGTGCATCTTGATTTCATCTACTGCAAATCTTTTTTTGGTCATCACTGTGAATAGACTGCTGCTGTCCTATTAAGAACAGATAATGATCTTTATTTTTTGCAATGACTGATTGATGGAGGCGTCAACTCTCTTGCTTTTTAATTTTCTTGTTTCTTCTCTTGTATTTGCCACGACAATGTGCTTATTGCGCCACAACCTGCATTATATGCATGTTAGTGTTAAAAAAAAACAACATAAAATACAAAAAACATATTTATTCATTCAGAATTAACTGCAGGCCTTTGCAAATGTTCAAAATGTGATCTTCATATTAAATAATAAATGCATTTTTTTTTCATAGAAATTAGATTGAAAAACTGAGGATGGCCGTTCAAATTGACTGAAAACAGATAAATCCTCTGAATAAGGGTAAGAGGAGATGAGATGAGAGTAGAGAGAAATATTTTCATATTGAAAAATTAACAAAAGAAAAAATCTTGCCTAACCTATATGATCTCTTTGTGACAGCTTGGATTTCCCATCAACAAGCAGACAACAAGCACTTTGCCCCACCTTTGTATTTTCATCTCTACCTTCCCATGCACTTCTTCCCTCCTTTCGAAAAGTGAAATGCAGCAGCAGTGTTTTGTGTGCGTGGAGCTCCACAGCTCCTCCTCGTCCTCCTCCTCCTCAGCAGAGCCTCTGACGCTGCGTTCCCGCCATCTTGCTCTTCCACATTTGCCGACTGCTCCCCTGCAACGCAACGCAACACAACACGTCTCCCACCTCGCAATGAGGCATCCATCTCTCCCCTCACGGTGAATAACCAATCCCCGGCCCCCGGCGCCTGCCTGATGACGGCGGGCTACTAATCATCAGCGTCTGGACCGCGGAGCGGGGACACAGGTGTGTGGTGGTGGCGGGTGCGGTGGGTGGGGGCGAGGGGGCCCCGCCTGCCGAGGGGCCTTCCCACAGCGGCTTAAGGCACGTGCCGAGGGAGGGTCCTACCCCGCCGCCACCCCTCCCCTCTGAGGATTCCCTATTCACACCACCAGATGGAGGCTGGCTCTGACTTTTAATGAACGCTATCCTTCACCCGCCGCACCCCCCTCCACCACCCACCCCACCCCGGCGCACCCCCGAGCACGTCTCACTGCAGTTTGTTACCCTGCACAGGACAAAGGCGCAGCCAAGAGAGTCGGAAAACACGAGAAGAGGGGGAAATACCCCATGTTTTATTTATTATTTCACATGTAATTATGACGAGGAGGTATTCACACTCTTCCCCCTCCTCTACATTCATGCGGCCGCACAAACCTGTAATTTCAGGTTAAGGGCAGAGCGGCAATTTGTTCACATTTACGAACAAAAAAAGGCCTAATTTGATGAAGTGCTGTATTATATTAGAGGGTTGGTCTCTAATGTCTCTATTGTAGAAATAGTACTTTAAAGACTCAGTGTATAAGATGTAGTACCACCTAACAGAGCATATTGCAAACAAATTAACACCTATGTTTTTATTGATAAATAAACAAATTCCTCTCTGGCAAAAGGATGAATGAGCTGTCACTCAAAACATCTCTCTCTCCAATTCAAGGCCACTTTGCATGATGTTTATTTCCCATTTTCTGATTTCCCACAACAAATACAATGTTTCTCATTAGAGAGTAAAATCATTAGTAACTCTGCCTTTAAATGCTCCCCATGGCCTTTGAGAAGCACAGCTCACCGGCTGAGAAGTATAATATAATGTTGCTCTTGATTTTGACGGTGCATTGTCTTGGAGTGGAATGACTCATGGGTAAACTGTGCTGCTCTGCTGCCTTACAGACAGTAACACATCTCATCGTCACCATGGCTGCGTGTTCACTCTGCCAGTAATGTGCAAGTCTGTGAAGAGGAGTGAGAAGTGAAAAAAAAAAAAAAAAAACACAAAATGGAATGAATCTGTCAGGGCAAAATGAAATTGCATCGCAGAGAGTGAAAAATCTCTCAGTCGGGCTGCGAAATAATCTCCACAATGTTTTGTTTTCTCTATGCACATTCTCATTTGCATCACTGATCAAAAACAAATAGGATCATGAAATTTTAAACATGCGTCTATCGTCGAACGGAGGAAATTCATACAATCATTGTCTGGCTTCTGTCCAGGAGGATGCATATGTTTTTCATTGGCTGGAAAATAAATTGCTTGTGTACAGGCTGCACCCCCACTTTGCTCAGTGACCCTTGTCCGTCTCCACGTGGATTGCTGTCACGACGTGTTAAACGAGCCGTGCTGGTGTCACCGATGCTGTTGTGTTTTTTTTTCCCCTCCCGTGCTCGGAGCTGCAGTCGGGTCTCTAATCAGCCAGTCTGCCGGAGTTACGACACCAGGAGGCTTCTGGTTGAAATCGGCTGTTGTAAATGACGTGCTATGTCTGAAATGTGTGAATTAACGCTTCAGCCGCATGACGGCAGGCTGGCTGGGCCAATCAGATTTGTTCTAAATATTCACTCCAGCAAATGTGTCAGGAAACGTGAAACTGAAAAATGATTTTGACTTTCCTAGATGGAGGTCTTAATGAGGTCAGACGCTGTCTTGATGTCTTGCTCTCCTCATTCATTTCTTCCTAGGGCAGCTCTTTATCAGGGTTTGGGGACCCCTAGTGGCCATTGTAAGATTTTCGGCGAGTCTGCAAAAATACCGGGAAATAGTTACTCAAAATAATCTGTTAAATAAATGAGTGCGTGAGTTGATATCTTTTCTAAATGATCCCTGCACTGAGCTTGAGAAAGAATGTCTTCAGAGTATTTAATCATGCCCTCTATGTCTGTGTTGGTTCTGCATAACATGGCAGCAGCTCATAAATCACAATCTACAGAACGAATTAAAACAATATGTCTTTAAATGATCATATTGTCAGGCGACCTTCACAATGGTAAATGAGAGGCTCGACTCCCCAGAGACCAATCTTCAATGTGAAAACTGAGAATGATCCTCTAATGCTTGTCATTTCATTCAAGTCAGGTCATGTGCCGCTACCATCTGGCCACTAATGTACTGTGTGTGGATATTAGGGATGTTAACAATTAATCGATTATCGATTAATTGTCAATAAAGAATTAATTAATTAATTAATTAATTAATTAATTAGTCGCAATTAATTTTTTACACTGTTTTTTTTTTTAAATGGCGTGGTGTATACCTGTATACCTAGAACAAGTTACTTTTAAAACAACTTTTTCTTTTAAAAAAAAAAAGTTGAAATGTGAGCCATGACAAGTCAACTTAAAGTCAGAGGATAAATGTTTAGGGTGTTTTTTCTGTTCTCCAATGTAAAAATGGGTCACATTGGACCCGCAACATTACTTAAAGGTTAAATAATGTGTTCCTTACACATAGTTCATTGTGAAATTT
Source organism: Thamnaconus septentrionalis (assembly GCA_009823395.1). NCBI lineage: Eukaryota > Metazoa > Chordata > Actinopteri > Tetraodontiformes > Monacanthidae > Thamnaconus > Thamnaconus septentrionalis. Next base: position 4,135,454 of record CM020513.1, on the reverse strand, counting down.
AGATTCTCAGGAAAAATAGCTGCTTATCAATTAATCGTTAATCGATCGATAAGGTCAATCAACTAACGATGAATGAATTAATCTATAATTTGCATCCCTATTGGATATATATATAAAATTTAGTGTAGAAACATAAAATCCATACAAGCAGGTACAGGGGAATAATAATATTAATCATAAAAATGACTGCACGGTTTTGCTTAATTTTTTCTGTCTTCTATCTGATGTGTTTTTGAAAATGACTTATTAAAGAGATAAAAACAGATAACTGCGAACACTTGAGTGGCACTTTTAATTTCCATGCGGAAAAGCCTCTAAACAGTTCATTGAAATGCTGACATGAAACCTTAGTTGAGGTAAAAACAAAAATAATTCTTTACAACTGTTAAAAAATATATATATTTAAATACATTTTTCTTCTCTAATGTGAAGAAGTCAAGCGCTGACAGTCACTTGCGAAGGGCAGCTAGAAGGTCTCCCCACACACTCAAACCTCTGACATCAAAGTCTCCATCAGATATTTTCAAAGTGTTCAGCTCTTCTCTCAGCGAGGGACTCGCCTCAAACAGAGCCAGGAAGTGTTCCGTCAGTCTCAGGAAGCTCACAGTTTGATCTCCGCCAGATTGAACCCATTCTCCCTCATCTAGGTCATATTCCATTGTAGAAGCCCAATTTTTCAGCACATTGTAATATGGAGTTCTGAAGTTCGGCTGTTCTTTAGCCAGGTCCCTCAGTACTGCAGCGGGCAATGCAGAACACATCTTGTGCAGCACGCTGGGTTTCCTCTGCAGCCAATCCAACAGAAATTCATGTGACGCAGTGCGGGAGTCTGTTGTCGTCAGCAGAGCCGCAGCGATGACTAAACTGAAATGCCCCGACGCCCCTTCACATTCCCGCAGGACGGAGTCTAAAAAGCGCTCTGCCTGGCCGGCTCGGCTGTCGGGGCTCAGCAGAGCATCCAGCCTCTGCAGCAGCATCGACGCCTGGACCTCAGCATCAGCACCCAAGGGTGACGAGTCGGTGAGAGGACTCAGGACTTTGCTGACAGATTTGCATTGAATGAGGCGACTGCAGAGGCCGCTGACATCCTGATCCGGCGTGCTTGTCTGTTTTTTACAGTCAAAAAGTATCTTCATGGTGGAGACAGGCAGCTCGGGATTGCTCAACAAACCAACAAGCAACAGGTGGCGACACAAGGCCAGGTCCGGGAAGGACAAGTCTTTATATTCGGGGAAAACAGCTTCCAGGTTCTGGTTCGTGACCCGCAGCTGCTTCTCCAGAACCCCCCTGATGGCGGTGTTACTGTGGAACCTCAGGAACAGGTGTTCGCAGTAGCGGGCCCAGCCAAACGCCCTGGACAGGGTCAAAGAGTCCCACTGCTTCACCACGTCGCTCCGCGCCGACACGGCCAGCAGCTCCACGGTGCTGGCCAGGTTCTTCAGCACCTCGTCCATTTGGTGTGCTCAGAGTCCGGCCCCTGGACACTCACTGCGGGGCAGAGACACAACATTAGCGCCGCTGTAGTACCAGTAAAACGACTCTGGGCTAACTTCCGGGTTAGCTTAAATATGTCAACAAAGCCTGGGTCAAAACTTTCGGCGTCTTCATTAAATAATAATTATTTATTTTTAAAAGTTGATCTTCTTTAACTACACTTTCGAGTGTCATACAAACAAGGTTAAATATTTGATGAGCATATTTATTGACGCTAAATATTGTTATTGTACTCACTTTTGGGGCTTCTCCCAAGCTTTCTGCCCGTCTGTGTGCCGCTCTTTGCATTGCGCATGCGTCTCTGGCATACCCGGCTAGAATACACATTCCTTCAAAATAAATGTCAGCAGTTAATGAGTTACAAGAAATAAAATAAGTATTGGTGAAAAGGAAAACGTAGTCTACTCAACAAATTGTTTTTTGTTTGTTTTGTTTTTAAAACAGTTTTGCTCTATTTCGTTTTTTGTTTTTACTTATGTGTTTCCAAACTTTCCTCGGATTTCCTCGCAACAAGAGCCATTTGCTCTAATCACTCAGCTGGAATCGTCGTGTTATTTTGATGATGCTGGTGCCAACCTGTAGCTCGTGCGATGAGAAAAGTTCCAACGCTCGTTCTTAAGTTTCGTGCAGTGTGCAAAACATGCGCAATTTGCATAATTGATTTGACAAACCATGGATGTGGCAGTCCGGGGAGAGAGGGAGAGAGAGAGGGGGAGGAAGCGGCGAAAAAAAAAAAGGAGGGCATCGATTGAATTTCTCGTGGCTGAATCCGGTCCAGAAATGTCCCACTGGGATAACACCACCAAGAGGCGAGAGGAGGGAGAGGAGGGCCACGCTGCCAGCACAATCAAACTTCCCTCCCATCAGCAGCAGCAGCAGCAGTCAGAGTATATGTGCGTGTGTTTTGTGCGCGCGAGTGTGTGTGTGTGCGTGCGTGCGTGCGTGCGTTCAGTCAAATCCTTGTGCAAATGCGCAGTGAGTAAGACCTCCCCGAACCACACTGGCTCGGTGTTCCTGGATCCCTAACCTGTGGGGTCGGTGCACCGCCGTGAAAAGCATGAAAACTGGGACCCGGCGGCTCACAGGACGAGTTGAGAAGAAGGTGATCAGTGAGGGTGAGCTCAGTTCGATCAGCCTTTCCTGTCCTCTCCCTCCTCCTCCTCCTGCTGCTGCCGCTGCTCCTTTTGATACGTGCATGATTTGATTGCATCTTTCCTTGTGATTTTCTTTAAACGTTTGATTTATTATTTTTTTGTGTGTGTGCGAAATTCCAAACTTTGTTGGTTAAGCCCTCGTGCGTCTCATCAGAGACTCACTCATTGAATGACGGTTGAATTTATTGCACCTAATTCACTTTTACTCTTACATAGTAACAACTTACCCTTGATTTATTTTTGGCTCCTCATTTTTTTTTTTTTTTTAAATTACTTTTAATTGTTTGGAGCTCAGCATCATTAAGCTTGCTCGGGACCATTTTTAAAGTGACGCATTGTCTGTTGTGGTTCTTTTATTTGCAACAGCTGTAAAACAAGCAGGCGGCTTTAAAACTTATTTAACTGGCACACAATTGTTTTTTAAAAAAAAATCCCTGATGTATTTTTTTGTCAGCACGACAAAATTCTATCCAAGATCAAGTTAGTGCACAAACGTCAAAACTTGCACTATTGTCTTTATGCTACATTGCATTTATTTGACATATTGCCTACTTGTGCCCTCCACAAAGGGGAGGCCTTGTTAACGGAGGCCTGAGGCCGTTTCGCTAGAAATGATGAAGTCAGAGCTGAATCACGCTCCAGGAATTACACAACTTTATCTACTTGTAAAATATGAAAACCATCTTTGTTTTTGCCTTTTGTTTAAATTTTGAAAAGTGTCAATTTTTTCGAGACCTGCTGTTACTAAATCCTGCCTGAGACTCGACTCGCATCGCTCAACTCAAATCATGCAGCTCTTGTCCACACGAGGGACATGCCGAGTGTCCCGGTTTGAACGGCTAGATGAGCCGCTGAAATCAGTTTGCCCTTGTCAAGTTCCGCACTGGGTCAGGAGGACAGAGGCGCTCTTGTTTGATTGTTTATCTTCTAAATAATGTTATTCAGCCACCGTAATTTCCATCCATATGACTTTCCTGGAGCGAGCGTCGTCTATTAGCCCTGAGAGATAATGAAGCTCTCACTGAAGTCATGGGGCCTCTCGGAGGAAATACTTGGAGTCCACACGCGTTGGGACTGAGGAAGTTAGCGTTATTATTTTTGCAATTTTAATGAGGAATGGCAGATGAAGGGCAGGGAAGGGCAGAGTGGACGTGCTCCATAAAGCCCAGCGAGTGGCGGTGTAGGATTTTTGGCCTTCAGCTGTAAAGGTCAGGCTGCAGTGGGGTGAGAGGAGCCAGGTATGTTTTACAACAGCTGCTTGTTTCTTTAGACCTGTTTCATGGGAAACTCAGGATGTTGGTGATCACTTCCAGAGGAGCTTCCTCCAGCAGAAGTTGTTTTGTTTTTTAAACCGTTCAAGATTTTTCATGCTAAAAACCAGATGGTGAAATCATAGCTGTAATAAAAATCCCTTTAAACTTGATTAATTTTTTTTTGGAAAGCGGTGACATTTAAAACGGAGCGGACGGGATGATGGGGTAGGAAAACAAACATGGCGTCCGATCCGTCAGTTTGCTGACAGCTCTGTCAAATAATCTTTTTTCCCCCACTGTCTTTCAACACAACACGGATGATTAATCCAGCCTTGAAAGGCGGAGACATGAGAAGTTGTCCCAGTGCCCTTGTTCTGTCCGTCAGCGCTGCCTCCACGCCTGACGTGGGAATGTTGCACCTGTGTGTGAGCGCCGGGGTCCACAGTTTAGTGTGTGTGTCTACAGCGGGCAGCTCTTGTCTTCAGGAAGATGGGACGACCTTGGCAGGACATCAAGGTCGCCCCCGTCCAGCGTTGCACGGCGGTGCGATTTGGTTAACACCGACTCCACGGGGATCTCGAAATGTTGCACAGCTCCAAAGGTCAGATTCCTGGCATTGTGTTACACTCCCTCAGCATTTTGGTGGACGTTTTCACAGAGGATGAACTGTTCATAAAGGCCTTGCTTCATTGTTTACTCATCATTCGCATCACATAATGCTGGAGACAGTTTAGCCCAATTGCTGGCTGTATGAGAGAGAGAGCCTGCTTCCTTTGTTTCATCCTGCTTGCATGCGCCAAGCTTCCTGACTTGTGTTCAGGCCAGATGTTTAATCCTCCTCGGTGGTTTCCAGAGCTGGAGGAGGCGATGGTGCACCTGAGGTTCCTCACTCACACTTGTAATGCAAAAGTGAGATAAGATTTGGCAGCACCTCCATCAACTTGCTCTCCAAACACAAGTTCATCCCTGTCTCGCAGTAGGCGGAGTCTCATTCATTATTGTTTTTTTTCCCTCAATTTTCTTTTACATTTTAATTGGATTAATTTAACTTGATTTGCTTTAATTGAATTTCCTTCTCTCTTCCCCCCATTTTTCATATTTTTAATAACACTAGATCATATCTGTATGCGAGCCAGAAATGTGGTGAAATGCATACAGCAAAGGATTTGTTTATCACTAAATCTACTCATAAAATCCTGAATTGTCATCTTGAAGGAAAGATCTTTTCATGGAATTCCAACGATGCTCACCGGCTAGCTTTTAACCATCTTGTCATGCAGTGCAGCTTCATACCCATAGAGGACACTGCTTTGGGACTTTAGTCATAAATGTCAAATTTTGGCTGCCTTGAGGATGAAGAAACTTGCCACAAACCTTTGGAGTTGTAAATCTTACAATAAACTCCAGTCAAAGTGGTCTTTCTGTTGCATTGGAAAGGTGTTTATGTTGTTTAATGGTGTTAAAGTATTCCTCCAAGTCAAACTGTAAGTATATGGAGTGCTGCTGGGTGTGGAAAACAAAAATTGTTCTCCTGGTGCTCTTCGGCGTGGCGAAGTTAGAAAAACATTTCAAAAAACCGAGGCACTCAAGGAAAAATATATAGAAAGCCTTTATTAGATCATGGCTTTATAGTTAAAAATGCCAACATGTTTCGGCCATATAGGCCTTCTTCAAGGTAGATAAAGACATTATTACAAACACATATTAAATGAATTTATACCTGACACACAACAGTCCTCGGCGCAGGTCTCTCTGCCTGCCAGCGACGGCGCTCGAAGAGCCCCAGAATTTCCACCGCAGATTCATCGATGTGTGTTTCCTCAGCGCGGGTGTCACACCTGGTGCCCGCTTGTTTTACCAATAACCGCCTCCGCTTGAGAGTGACTCCGCTAATGGAGTGGCGCGGCACTGAAAATGGCTAAGATTTTCACATTACGGCACCGCAGACACTCTGGCACTCTGGCACGTTATTGAAGTAGACCGTGAGAAGCGTCTCATCCGCTCGGTGACTTCACTCTCGCCGACTGTAAGTAGCTGTTAAGTGTCTTCCTCTCAGCGTGGATGTCGGTTAGAGTCAGGCCCGTCTGGATGGATTCAGGCTTGTCTCTCAGTGTGACTTTATCGCCGCCCTGAATGGATGTCCGACTGTATGAGTCATGCTTTGGGCGTCTTGCAGAACGTCTCATGTCATCAGGTTGTGGTGGCAGACAAGGGCTAAACATAATACATCTGACCAATGTGCATTAGTTGGCGAAAACAGCTGCAGGTATGGAAACGATGCAAATTCACACAAGCACAAACACGAGTCTAAACAAGGTACAAAAAGAGGATTGTGGTGCAAATGAAAAAAAAGCGCTGCAAGACAGAACAACATAAACTTAATCATCGAATGGGCTGCAAACAGAGAAGCGATGCAAAACACAACAGATGCAAACAAAAAAAAAAACGCTGCATAAAGCAGTCGCTTCTACGGAAGTGCTCCAAACCTGCAGGGGGCGCTCTTAGTGGAACAGCTCAATGGAGAGACACACAAGTAGACTGAGAACGGCTGACTAGAAAGTGTCTTGTAGAAACTGGCATAAAATATACTCAAATAAAAGTCACATTAGCGTGCTAAGCTGTACCATCCCGCTGTTGTTTGAAACACCGTCAGTCAGTCCTCCTCGGTAAGCTGTACCACTAAGAGCGCCCCCTGCAGGTTTGGAGCACTTCTGTTGTAGTGACTGGTTTATACAGTGTTTTTTTTTTTTTTTTTTTTTCGTTTGTATGTGTTTTCTTGGTTTGCATCTGCTGTGTTTTGCATCGCTTCTCTGTGTGCAGCGCATTCAATGATTAAGTTTATGTTTTTATGTCTTGCAGCGCGTTTCTTTCTCTCCTCTTTTTGTTCCTTGTTCAGGCTTGTTTAGACTTGCGTTTGTGTGTGTGAATTTGCATCGTTTCCATACCTGCAGCTGTTTTCGCCAACTCAGGTGCATTAAGCAGTTGTATTGTGTTTGTCGGCCACCGCATCAGGTGGCCCTGGATATGAATCGTGAGTTAAACCCGCTTGGAACTCCGATTGAACATCTGCCGAAAACTCCCCAAAACAGTTTGCCTGTCCAACGGCATCGCGGTTCCTTTACATTCTTAAATTGTGCGTTGTGTCACATGTCTGTGTGTGTCTCTCTCTTCCGGCAGGCGGCCAGTAGGGAACCATGTGCAGCTCCCTCAGCCCCAAACACCCCAGCGTTCCCGGCCTCACGGACATGCAGCAGTACCACCAGTGGCTGGCCAGCCGCCACGAGGCCAGCCTGCTGCCCATGAAGGAAGATCTCGCCCTGTGGCTCACCAACATCCTAGGTAAGCTGGGCGGGGCTCGGCCCATTGCTCCGCCCCCCTTCAGAGAGTTTGGAGCAACATTCCGCCGTTCACTTCAACAGGCACGAGACGCCGTCGCTGGCTTTACTCCAAACCTGAAGTCTGGACTCTGAGGGGGGGTTGAGGTCGGTGCTGATGCAGGCTCCTCCGCAGCAGACGGGAATCAATGTGAATCTCATTAGCAGCCTATTCTGAGTCACTGGAAGGTGCGAATGAGCTCCCATTTTTACACGTTCCACTAAAGATTTGCGCTAATTGAATAACGGCCGTAGTTAGCGGCCCGCTAAAACCGCAGCGCCGGCCGCCGCGGACGCTTTTGTGAGAGGTTACATGAGTGAAACAAATGACCCCTTTGCTTTTCCTGGCGGTGCTTGGTGCACACCCACCTTGGCAGCAGGAACTTCTTGGGTCTAACTCAGGACTCTTTGTTCTGCCCTGAGGAGAATCTGCCTTGTTTGCTTTGGTTTGATTTAGATGATTATCCATCTTGTAGTGAGCCCGCAGAAATCATTCATTTAGAGAGGGGAAGCAGAACGCGGCAGCTGATTGGACAAAGCTCGTGTCTCATCACACTCGCTCACTCTAATCAAACTCTCTCTGTCAGTGCAAAATCCAGTTGCTGCGCTAGGTTTTCTCAGTTTCGTCTTTCCAACCAAAGACACTCGAGTTGGATGAAGCTCTTTGAACTAAATAGTTTGTAGTTGTAAATTTCATTCTGCGTATTTGTTTCTATCATTGTCGGACCTGAAAAAGTTTTGTCTATTAGATTAAAGTGGAGGCTTGATGGCTGTAACCTTCATTTAGCCAATTTAACCCCAAGGTAAATCAGTATTCGGTAATAATGATAAAATGAAGAAAAACAAAATCCAGAGTTGAAGGCTAACATTCATCGATGGCTCTCCAGCTGAGGCAATAATCATAAAAATTCTGGAAAATTCCATCAGAGGGAGTTCGACGGTCTGACACATTCCCCCACAATTTTGGTTTTGAATGAATAACTGCGACTTTTAACGGTCCAAATGTTTTATTGAACCATTATATTTTTCATCCGAGACCGAGACCGCAGGAGCCTGTGCAATTTATCACTTCAACTAGAAACCAATTAAGCCCCTAAAACCTCCCCAGCCTCCCCCAGCCTCCCTCTCCCTGTGCGAACACCTCCGCACGACAGCACGATCGTCTCTGGCGTCTCTGGAACTCCGGACCTGTCAACCTGCTACGTCCAGACAGTCTCTGTGTTTGGAGGGAAGGCCAAGGCGCTGGTATGTTTGGGCAGGTTTGACCTCCAGGTGGGAGGAGAGCTGCCATGAGACGCTGCTTACGGCGGTGAGTCGCGCTGTCGTTGTTGTTGTTGTCATCAGCGGTGTGATGCAGGAGCAGGCCACAGCGGGCTCTTTATGAGAGTGCGAGTTTTCAATATTTCTGTGTGGAATTTCCTTCTTCGCTCATTCTGAGCGGAGTGATGGAGGCCTGCTGGGGTGCAGGGGACTAAGCGTTTCTCAAGATTTCGATCTGCGCTCTCCAGGCTCCTTCGCAACATTTGGAACTCATTAGACGGCGAAACCCCCCGAATCCCCTCCTCCTATAAGAAACAGAACGGAGGGGGCTTTAAAAAAAAGAAAAAAAAGAAAATTCTCCCGGTTTCTTTCCACAGACACCCCCCGCCGCCCTCTCCCCTCCCCCCTCCCGCTTGCCACCACCTCCTATTTCACGGTGATCTCAGCGCAGAGGAATGGTCCTCTGGAAGTCAGTCAACTGGACACCACATGTAGATCACCGAGCTGTCTGCGCGACTGTGTGAGATTCACGAGCGCCAGCCGATGCACACGGATCCCACGCAGTTGGTGAACCAACAGAGATCCCCTCCCCCCACCTCCCAACCAACACAAGTCTTAATAATCGGCGCTTTTGCCCTGTGTGGAGCCTCCAAAACCCAGCAACACAAACCCACCTCGATAGGTCAGTCTGTGTTTTCTGCCAGAGGTGCCGCATCAGATCCAACCTGGCTGGAAATCACGGCTCCCCCTTTTTAACTTTACCTCGTGCTGTTTATAATGTGCAAAAGGAGTGTTGCATTGTCGATGTATTTATTGGTGGATTTTCCTGTTGTTGTTCTTCTTCTTCTTCTTCTGTTTATTATTCTTCTGCTTCTTCTCCTTCTCCTTCTTCTTCTTCTTCTGCTTCTTCTTCTTCTTCTTCTTCTTCTTCTTCTTCTTCTTCTCCTTCTCCTTCTTCTTCTTGGTGTGTCCGCTGCCGAGCAGGTCTGGAAATCACCGCTGAGAGCTTCATGGATCGCCTGGACAATGGCTTCCTGCTGTGCCAGCTGGCTGAGACGCTGCAGGAGAAGTTCAGGCAGAATAACGGGGGGCTGACGCTCGCCAACAGCAAGGTGAGCTTAGCTAGAAGTTTCAGAGCGCCAGCGCAGTCGAGCTCGTTGTTTAAGAACTTGCAATCGGAAGCTGGAGTTTCGGCTGAAAGTCCTTCTGGACTGACTGACTGACTTCTTGAGTTGACAGACAGCTGATGCCAAGAGAAGAACAAGGCTTGGCTGATTGGCCTGCTACATACTTTTGACTGAATCCAGTCCACATGAGCTCTGCAGAGAGCTGCACACTTTCAGGAAGGGGTGAGACGGAGGGAGGGGGAGGGGACCTGTAGCCTCCAGCAGCACAAAAAATAATAATAATAAGGCGGGCACGAACACATAAACTGATGGGGCCCCGTGTTTCCTGAGAACTCACAGACCAATGGTAAATGTTCGGTTTTTATGGGCTTTCATGAATTATTTTCCATGAGAAGGAAAAAAAAAAACCCACCAGTCTTGTGTGTGAGATGGAACGTTATCAGTAGAATGCAGGGAAACTGCAGCGGTAATCTGAAGTTTTGCTGAATTATTTAAAGAGGCCAAGCAGCACCTTTTAAAATTTGATCTCATCCAATTGGGGGCCATGTGTTTCCAATCGCTCACCTAAACAAGGCTGAGTGTCTGCTGGGATGAACACTCACTGGTAACAAGATGGTTTGATAAGTTTGATAAGATGCTGCAGTGTGTCGTTGAAGCTGGACGGCATTTTGTTTGTTTGACTTTTAAACAAGAACCATAAACGGCAAAGTATACTGCATAATGTTTTTGCTTTACTCACATGTGTTTGTCAGTGGTTCAGCTCAAACAGTGCAGCCAGTGGGGCGGATGATCTCAGACCAACGGCTCCGACTTCATCCACGCACATCAAAGAGTTCTTTCATAGCCAACACACGGCTTCATAGTGTCTGAACACAGTTCATATCTGCCGTTACATCTGATCCACTTCCTTGTTTTGTATGTCAGGCAGTTCAGGACCTCAGTCTGATTGGTTGGGACCATATTTGATCACAGTCACATTTTGACTGCTTTTCCATCTGTTTTGAAGCATCTTGTTTTTTCTTTGTGTTTTTTTTAAATAATGACACTGACTGATTCCAGCAACGGTAAATCTCCCAGAATCAGTCGGCAAGATGAGTGATTATGATGTCACATGACTGTCACACTACCGTTTCATTTAGGGTTTCCGATTTATTGCGACCTTCCAGACAATGAGAGCTTTGACAGGAGGTCAGTTGATACAGTTGCACTCCCAGTGCTCTCCTTTACATGTTAAATAATAATAATAATGATTACAATTGAAAAAAAAAAGGTTTTCAATCCGTCTTAATTTTCTGTAACCCGAGCCGCTTCCTTTTAGTCGTGATGGGATCAGGAAGCAAATACTGAAACAAAAACCCAGGAGGATGTCCAAAAACCAAAGTTTTAATAACAGCCTCGCTGATGCTAAAGACATTAATGTGGATGTCGAAGCAGCCGCAGTTCCATCAGAGCTGGATGGCATTTTCGCAATAAAAGTAGAAGAAAGAGCTGTTTTTAGGTTCTTTCTTTTTTTCTTCCTCAGCGGGCAACATGTTTTCACTTAGCTCTCGACTCTCTTGGCAGGAGTCGAACGCCACGGCTCGCCACGGGGGCGGGCACTCGTGGTTAATATCGCCTGGTTTGTTACCAGTTATCTGGCACAAGTGGTTGCCGAAAGTCAAATTGGCCTTCTTCACATGTGACAGACCGAAGTTCATATTCAATGAACTTCATGGTTCCACCTCTTCTTCCTGAGGGCTTCCTATTGGCTCTTTGGCAGGTGGCTGACGAGATGCCAGGGTAACAGGTTTGCATTAGCTAAAGACGTAATGGTTGAAATAGTTTCCTGGCGTTGTTTATTGTTATTTGTTGGACGAAGCAAACAAGGAAAACCAAGAACCAAGAGAAAATTCACTGCGTGGTAACAAATGACAACAATTAGCCTCAGAACCCAAAGTGAATTTACTCTTTCACCTGAAACGGACTGCGGGAATTTTTTTAATTGTCAAGTTCCATTGAGTTCTCTCCGATTCCAAGTGGTAAATGCGTCATAAAACAAGGTGACCGCGACTGGCTGAGGACACGGCGAACGCACCCGCCCGGCCTTCGCAGCTCCACTGGCCTCCGTCGAACTCTGCTGAACTCCGAGGGCTGATTGACAGCCGGATGCCATTAGTTGAATGGCTGGAAATGGCTTCCACATGACGATGTCGTCTCAGGTGACGAAAGTGGCGTCAGATTCTCATTTAAAATACATTGAAAGCGTGGGTTTTTTTTTTTCTCAATTCCTGATCCAAATGTTTGACAATCATAGGTTTTCATTTCTTGGAAGGATTATTCATCCTTTGCTCATTATTATTCATCATCTCCTTCACGTCATTCACCCCTAATGCAAAGGTGCACCGCAGAAACGGCGGTGTGCTATTCCGACCGTTTCATCAAGCCAGACGCCCCCACGTTATTCCTCCCAGGAATGCAGAGCAATTCAACGACAGAAAGGATCCCTGGCAGAGAGAAAGAAAGGAGAGAAAAAAGAAGCAGCGCCTGGAAAAGAAAAGAAAAATACCCACAAAAAGCCTGCATATTTCCAGCATGAGCTCACTGCACCTTTCTCATTGCACAGACGCACGTATCCTGTATAAAAACCGCAGCACGACGCATAAATCTCCCCCAGCGGGCCGCATGGGGGCCGGGGCCCGTGTCATTCGATCCCGAATCATTGTGGGACCGCTGGAGTCGGGCCCGAAGCAGCCATCTCTCACATTGATCTGTGTGAACAAAAAGGCTCCTTGATGTTGCGCTGAAAGCGCAGCAGCAGCAGCAGCAGCAGATGGAAAAGAAATCAGTGCAGATTAAGAGCTCGCCACCTCATATTCTGATATTCTGAATATTTTGGATATTTTTTTTTGGGGGAGGGGGGGGGGGGGAGTGGTGGCGGTCAACCTGTGTGATTGTTTTCAGTATCTTTGTCACACAAGGGGTCAAAGTTCACAAACTGAATCCATACGAATGCGGGGAATGTTCTTCATCTTTGTTGCTAAGGTGCGTGATGTGTATCTCCTGCAGACTATTCCCAGTCGGAGGATACCGTGTCGGCAGAGCGCCCCCTCCGGGTCCTTCTTCGCACGGGACAACACGGCTAACTTCCTGGCCTGGTGTCGAAAGGTCGGCGTGGGAGAAACGTGCCTGTTTGAGTCGGAGGATTTGGGTGAGTGCAGCTCGTCCTCCTGCAGCAGGAGACGTGAGAGATGCTCATGTCCAGACAAAGACCAGTCTGTGAAGCGCTGGTGCGTGACGGCGCTTTGCAGCACGGCGGTGACTGATGTGTCTCCGCTTACCTTCGGCCTTTGCTTGTTCGTGCAAATCTAGAGAGCAAGTGAGCGAAATTATGGAGGCTTCTTTAAAGGCGCAATAAACGATTTTCATGACTGTCGGATGTGAGGTAATAAAAACAATGGCTATGTGAAGCTCTACTGGTTATTAAATCAAATACAAAAGTGGTTTTAGCTTGTTTTGTTTTGGACTTTGGATGATTAAAACTAAATAAAATGTCGTACTTCAAGGTTAACAGAGTTCTGGCAACAGAAGACGACCCTCCAGATTTGGGTTATATCCAGGGTGATTTAGCAAACGTTAGCTTGTCTCCAGTTCGCTCATTCAACATTCTAGCTCAGAAGGTGGAGCCATGGAGATAAGAGGAGGGTGAGGAGGTGCAGCTCAGAAGCTGAAGAAGTTTGTTTGTCTCTAGTGTAGCAAAATTGCTTATTGGACCTTTTTAAAAGTAAATAAAATCAAGAACGCTGATGGACTCAAAGAAAACTAATTGTTGGACAGATCACCGTCCACACTTTTTTTCCCCAATTTTCAATCAAAAAAAAATATTCCAGTAAATACTATCATGCTGTGGACTTGTATTATCCTACTGTCTGACAGTTTGATATTTGTGTACCCATGACAAACGCGCTTCTGTTCCACCACGGCGGTGAATCCACTGCTGCAGCGTCGCTCTCAGGTTTCTCCCTCCTCTCAATGGCCTGATTGTTATCCAGGTTGTTTCTCCATCTGCTCTCCTTCTTTCCCTCCGATGCTCAGAGGATGAAGGATGAAAGGCCTCGGAGCCCTGAAGGGCAGCGGTCTGCTTGGAGCAACAGCGGTAGAGTCGGTCCTGCTGTACGGAAGAAGAAGAAAAAAAAAAAAACCCAAATAAACATGTGAGCGTCTGCAGGAAACGTCTGAAGCGGCGAAACAAAGCGAGCACAGACAGAAGGATGCAAGTCAGAGAGAAAGTAGGCCAGCGCTATGCAAATGTCTCCCGCCGCTCCGAGAGCACCACTTTTTTCTTTTCTTTTTTTGCTCTCCTCCGCAGGAGAGTGAAGGACTTTTTTTTAGCATTATGTAGCCGGAATGCGCATAAAAAAAAGAGGAAAAAAAAAAGAGTCGCGTCCTTGCAAGTCAGAGTCGCAGAATGTGACCCCGGCTGGGACGCAGGAGGTTCAGACATTCCCGTCATCTCTGACCAATAGCTGCCGAGGCGGCGCAAAGCGATTTTCAACTGTGCAAATTGTTTCTCAGGGCTGCGTCGGTGGAGGAGGAGAAAAAAAACAAAGGCAGACTCAGGGACGCTGCCAGCGGACTCGTCGTCGCCGTGTAGTCGGACGGATGAACTGTGACCACGTGTGATAACGTCTGCTAACGTCTCTCTGTTTGTCCCCTCTCTCCTCCTTCTCCCCTCTCAACCTGGGACCTGTCGGCCCATCAGTGCGTGTGTGACGGCCGCAGGTTTGCTCCGACGAGACGGATGTTCCATGTGCAAATGCATGTCGCGTCGCATCACATGTGGTGAACATGTCATGTCTGAAAAAAGCCTTCGAAATTATTTAGAAAGAAATCTTAGAAATGCCGCCGCCCATCTGCACCGAGGAAACACGAGCCCCAAGAGCTCAGCTTTCAGTCTCGCCGGACTGAAAATTCCCGGGAATTTTTCCCTTTCAGAATTGATTTTATTGATCGTTTTCGATTGATTCGCTTTCACGCGAGCTGCAGCGCCACCTGGTCTGCGTGACCTTTTCAAGAACCCTGGTCAAACGTGACCTGTGGTTTCCTCTGCATGTTCATCGAGCCAGATGTTAAAAGTGAAGATTGCTGGGAAACTCATTTGTGCACGTGTGCGTGTGTGCGCCTGTCTTCCAACATGTGTGTTTGTGTTTGTCTAATTCCTTTGGAGCAGCTGAGTGAGCTTTGAAAGATCACTCCTCACATTGCAGATCTGGCCCAGACTCATTTCCATGTGGTTTTTGGGGGTTTTAAAGCTGATGTTTGTCCCACTCACTCACTCACTCACTCAATTCCCTCACTCATTCACTCATGGTGCGTCTGCGCTGCCATTCTTGAAAATGCTGATTGTCGGTGACACTGTGGCTGTGATCTCTTCCTGCAGTTCTACACAAGCAGCCACGAGAGGTGTGTCTCTGTCTGTTGGAGCTGGGCAGGATAGCGGCGCGGTAAGAGCTTCTCCTTTTGATTTTTCCACCCTTCATTTATTACAGTGGCCGACAAGGGCCAAACACACAGTGCAACTGCCTAATGCGCCTGAGTTGGCGAAAACAGCTGCAGGTATGGAAACGATGCAAGTCAAAAAATGGTACAAAAAGTAGATTGAGGTGCAAATGAAAAAAACACTGCAAGACATAAAAACATATATTTCATCATCAAATGTGCTACACCAAGAAAACGCATGCAAACGGAAAAAAAACAAAGCGCTGCATAAACCAGTCACTGCAACGAAAGTGCTCCAAACCTGTAGGGGGAGCTCTGAGCAGAACAGCTCAGTGGAGAGACACAGGTAGACCAAAATAAATAAAAAATAAGTAAAAAGATAAAAAGACTGTTGCATTGTGTTTGGCCCTTGTCAGCCACCATAGTTAAAGGCCTAACATGACATCAACATTTTCAAACTTTGTCTACAAAAAGAAACCGACTGCAATCACATTTTATTTATAAAAAATAAGAAAAAAAGGAAAAACTCTTCAGATCACTAGAAAACAGTATGTTGGTGCTCTTAGTGACATCACAAAGGGCTGATTTCAGAAGTAAAGAATAGACTTGTCTCCTGTCTGAGGAATTCACTGGCAGATTACTGTTAGAAATATTTGTGAAAATAAATTTTAAAGAATATGTCTAATGTGTAGATTTTTTTCACCATCTCCCATAATTTTTTCCCATTTTTAAAACCACAACTGATAATATTGTTTTACAGCAAAAATGAGCCATACGCATCATAAATAAAGCCGGATATTATGATCATACTAGTTCAATATTTTGAAATTCTCATGTTTTGAAGTTTAGAGACTTGGTTTATTACAGAACAATGCAAAATCATGTTTTTAAGAAAAAAAAAAAAAAAAAAAACACTACCAGGCAGCTTGCAGAGGTTCTTCATGGTGTCTGAGAGTAAATATGAGTTGAGAGATGGATGCAAATTTGTGTTACCAAAAGCAAAAAAAGAGGTTAAAAGAAGAAGTCTTTCTTTTGAACTGTGGAATAGTGCTGATCTCAAACTTAATTCTTAATTCTTCATCTTTTGCACTGTAGCCTTTTTTTGTTGCTGTAATTATGCAAATTTCCCCACCGTGGGATCAATAAAGGTCTTCTTAAGCAATGCTTCCTTTGTTATGTTCAAAAAATCATTATGTGCAGCTATATTATATTGGGGAGTTACGTCTCTAATTGAAAAAAGGGGAGAAGAGCTATGGATGTGCGCAAGTGTATGTGTATGTGTATGTGTATGTGTATGTGTTTTTTTTTTTTCTCTTTCCACTTGATACCATGCTTTGCGTAGCTTAAGACGAATAGTAGGCGGACATTAATAAGCTTTGCTTCTGCCTCAGCCTTTTTCAGTCAAACTTTGAATATTTTTTTTTTTTTTCCTTCTGCTGTTCTGAAGTGTATGTAGGCTATGACTGAAATAAACTAAACTGAACCAAACCATATTAAAACATTTTCCTCCCTGTGGCTGCGTCCAGGTACCATGTGGAACCTCCGGGCCTCATCAAGCTGGAGAACGAGATCGAACTGGAAGAGGAGGCTCCTCCGCCTGCCCCGTCACCAGAATCCCCGGCGCAGCGCCTCCCTCCATCGCCGCCCGTCTCTCCCGCCCCCTCACCTTCGCCGTCGCCGACCCCCACCAAGGTGGCCCCCAGCAAGAGAAGCACGGGGAAGCTGCTGGACGACGCCGTAAGCTGGGACAGTCGGGGTTCAGCCTCCAGGTTTTTTTCTTCACCCGCTCGCGGAAACGTCTCCGTTGAGCGCGTTTGTTTTTTTTTTTCCAGGTGAGACAAATTGCTGACGAGCCGCCCTGCAGGTGCCCGAATAAATTCTGCGTGGAGAGACAGTCCCAGGGTCGATACCGTGTCGGGGAGAAGATGCTTTTCATTCGGGTGAGTCGGGTGACGCGGGTCATTGAAAGAATGCTTTTAGGTAAAGATTCAGCTCTAGGAATTGCAATTAAAATGCAAATTTGTGATTAAAACTAAGCGCTAAAACGGACGTGCAAGCATGTCTGTTTGACAAAGAACAATTGGAAAAGTCTGCCATTTAATTCACACTTGGACTTGTTTTCACTCTCACTATGAAGTTTTGTTACGTTAGGGGGTTTTGCAAAATTAACATGACTGATGTTTTTTACCAGTCATTTGCTCTTTGATGGATTATCAATCCGTCTTTGATGTGGCCCTCTTTTCAGCTGTGTGCAAAAAACACACAGTTTGGAAATCAGCCCCTTGTGATGTCACAAAGTACCCTGAAACCTGTCCTGGGTTAGCGACCACTCCGCCCTCTGTGGCGGCCAATTGCGCTTGTCTCCCTCTAGACTTGTGGAAGGTCCAACGGAGAAGCATTGAGATGAAGGTTTTAGCAGGAGGCTGTAAACAGAGGGCTAAATATGCTGCATTCTAGAGATCTATCGAGGTCTCGGACAATTGATTCGAGTCCAATGTTTTGACAGCTGAAAAACTGACTGCAGTGCCTGATAATCTCCCCAGCGAGTAGCAGGTACAACCTGACGTGTTGATGTGTGAGAGTCATAACAGCTCAGCGTAGACTGAGCGTGTCGCAGACTGGATCTGACCGACTGGACGCCTCCAACTGGCTCCATGAAATCGATACAATTTTCCAGCAGGCCAGCACCAAGTTCGTCTCTTTCTGATCGGACCGACCTCATCAATTTTTAATTGCTTTTAAATCAGCAGGGGTTCACAGTAATGAGGGTGTCACGTTGCGGCCCCCAATGCTCTCCCCTTTGTAAAAAGCACATGGCTGTATTATGAAAGTGGGGGGGATTAGAAGGTAGCGGGGCCACCGTTGGAATGAAAATAAGCCACAGTGTGTGTGTGTGTGTGTGTGTGTGTGTGTGTGTGTGTGTTTGCGCGTGCGAACAGGAACCCGCATCTGCTGCGAGTGAGGTCTCATTTACTGGTAATGGCATTCCGACAATGTCCATCTTCGGCCAAACAAAACGTGTCTGGCCGGACCGCAGAATGAAAATAGCAGCCGCATATTTCCATATAGATGCAGCGGGCTGGTTTGTTAACAGTTAAAAAGAAAAAAGAAAAAAAAAATTGACTGAAGTCAAACAATGCCGAGTCCTGCTGCCAGGAAGAGATGAGAGGCTGGCTGGCTGGCTGGCTGGCTGGCTGGCGGTCGGGCGGGCGGGCGGGCAGGCGCAGATTGCTGAAGTAGGAACGGTGCCCTTGACATCCCAGTTACTTGGCAACCCGCGAGGAGGATTCACACCTCCGAGAATGCGATTCATGCTCGGCATGTGAGAGGAGGAGGAGGAGGAGGAGAAGGAGGGCGGAGTAGATGGAGGGGAGGAGGACAGCGGGAAGCGAGAGAGTGCTCTCTGGTGACATCTGCTGACAGCTCTGTGTACTGCAGCCGCCGCTCGCCGGGGATTGAACATCAACTGAAACAAAAAGCTGCAGCCGAGTTCTGGAGGCTCGGTTGAAAAAGAAAAGCTGCGTTTGATGTCTCGCCGGGTTTTTTTTTTTTTGTGTGTGTGTGGTCACGTGACTTTGGTCATCAAATAATAACCAGACAAGCTGAGCAAAAAGCCCGTCGTGATTTCACTTGTCTGAGATCTTCTTTTTTTTTTATTCTGCTGCGTAGCAACCAAGGACGAGTCGGGAGCTGCTGTTGTTGAGTGAACGAGGCCTGCGGGGCTCTTCTCGCTCGATTCATCTGCTTTCAGCACCGCAAACTGGTCTTCTGCATGTTTCAGCACATTTCGCCAAGAATTCCTAAAAAAAAAAAAAAAAAAAATCAGGATGTTAGTTTTTCTTTTTATTATTATTTTGTTGCGTGACCTTGCAGATTTCCCACGGCCATCGGATGTATTTTAATGCTACCATGTTTTAAAGAGTTGAACTGAACTGCACGAGTAAACCAGTGCACATTTGCACCTGGTTGTTCTCCAGTCAGTCTGCAAACCTCTCTTCCTGCTCTTCAGGACACTGACAGTTCTTCAATGAACTATTTCTAGCAGAATTTTATTTCTTTTTTTTTTAAACACGTGTCCCGTATAGTGCACGTGCACGACACACCCTCCACGCTGGAGGTGTCACATGGCCCATTCTTGCATTTTACCACCTTTTTGCTCCAGCGCCACTATTCAGGATTCGGAATGAATGCACGCAGGACTCCCTCTACTGCTGCAAGTTGTTGTTGCGCCTGATTGGCCTAGTTATACCGCCACCTGGAGGCTGGGTGTGTGCCAGACACCAACAGACAGCCTGCATGCAGTACTTATGTGCTGGATTGTTGATGCTTTGCTTGCATTTTTTCATACAAAATGTGAATATTTGGAGCAGATCACACATTTGTCCTTGCAGATTCCAAAAGAAAAGCGTGCTTTTAACAATGGATGCTGCCACATGTTGACATGTGCTGTTTGAACTCAGGACTGTCTGCATCCATGAAAATCCCTCGCTAGCCTTTGGCCTCAGCAGCTGCTTCACCCTGACAGAGCACTAGTCTCCACAATAATCGCTGCGTGCCTGAGAGACTGACCCACTCCCCTCCCAGAGACCAGGTGATGTGGCTGCAGCCTCGGCGAGGGTCCCGGGTGACGCAGGAGAGGCCGTCCCCGCTCAGCCCTCAGGCCTCTGTCTTCAACAAGGGGTCCGGTTCCCGGCGCGGCGTGATTGAAACCCGTCCCCGTCCCCATTCCCATTAAATCCAGGGCCACAGAGCCCGAGGCCCCGGCGCTGCTGATGGGAAGCCGTGCCCTGCCGCTGCCCCCGCTGATTGATTCCGTTAAGAGGCTAATAAATGTTGAATGTTATGCCGCTGCAGGGCAGGAGGCCTCATATCAGGACGGACTGAGGTGACGTGTCGCGCGGTGCCCTGCCCTCTCCATCCACTGTGGTGGAGCCCAGAAAAGCAATAGAACATCATTGATTGTAATGTGTTTCCTCTGAAAGTGGCGTTCAGCAAACCCAGCGTGATTACCAGAGATTTAATGGCTTTTCAAGGTGATTTTAAAGGATCTTCTGTCAGGTAGTTTCTAATATTTTTGAGGCCTTTTTTGTAAATTATTAACGGCTCAGATTTTCTTTACCGCACTGCGCTGGCTTTGGTCAGAAGTCATTTTTTCATCAAAGGGAGTGCAGAGAAGTGGGCACTGAAGGCTTTTCTCTCCTCCTGACTGATTGATTGAGTTCAAACACCTGTGAGCACTCGAGTGAACCGCAACACAGTCCACAGAATGTAACTGGCAGCAAAAAAAAAAAAAAAAAACCCTGATTGGTTTATCTTGAATTTGACAGAAAGAAATAAACTTTAAAATATATTTTTCTTTGGAAGGAGCCTTTCCCTTTACAAAACAACTGAAAGCACTGCTTTTTAGACAGGATTATAGTTCATCAACTCCTTTTTCTTGCTTTTACATCTTTCTGTGTTTTACTTGCTGTACATTGAGCACTTTTTCAAGACACCTTGCCTTTTGCTTATTTTATGATGTGTTATATTGATGTATATGTTTTGTTTAATGGAAAGCACTTTTCTGATCTTGTATCTGTGAAAAGTGCTATACAAATAAGTTTTACTCTTCCAGATGGATACGTTTTCTGATTATGAAACATTTCATGCTACTACGAGTCTGGTCACTTCAAGATGAACAGAGATTCAAGGATTCTACCCGACTGAACTTTTCACAATGCAACCACATCACTTCCTTCTTTATTAATTACAGGCTATAAACAGCTCTTGAAAATTTTATTTATTCCTTCCTCTCTGAGGAGAATCAGTCCGAGCCCCATCTTAGATATTGATCAGCAACCATCAAATCCAACTCAGCTGTTCCGTCTCCGTAAGCCTCCATTAGTGAAATGACAGCAGCCCCTTAAACAAAAGAAGCATCTCAGCTTAGCTCGGCTCGGCTCGGCTCGGCTCGGCTCCGGCACGTCACGAGTAACACTCTGATCCCGTCTCCTCCCAACAGATGCTGCACAACAAGCACGTGATGGTGCGCGTCGGCGGAGGCTGGGAGACCTTCGAGAGCTACCTGCTCAAGCACGACCCCTGCCGCATGCTGCAGTTCTCGCGGGTGGAAGGCAAGACGTCGCCGGTCAACAGCAGCGGCAAGTCGGCCAGCATCAGAGAGCTGAGTCCCGACAGCTACCTGGTGGTGGCCGCCCACTACCGCAGCAAGAAGTGAGACGCCTTGTGAGAAACGGCGACGTCTTCTCCGCGAGAGGCAGACTCGTGTTGCAGTTGCGCTTCTTTTCTGTGTGTGTGTGTGAAGGGAAAAGGTGGTAACTGGGTGTTTGTTTGGTCTTTTTTGAGCGTTTGCAGCCTGGCGCGACATCTGAAATGCAGTTTTTACTATACAATGAATTTAATGGGGAAAAAGGCAGAGCTGTACATTTTTTTTTTTTACTAATTATATTTCAGGCATTTATATATCTATTAGATTCTTTTTAGGGGTAACACATGTATTTTCTATAGCCAAACAGCCCTTTGGTACCTGGCTGTAATTATTAAACATGCTTTTATAAAAAGGAAGAAAAGGTTTTCACAGCCCGTAGTTTTCAGCAGTATGACGACTATGACGGCAGAAAGCAAGAGGCCCATTTTCCTGAATGTCTTACAGTTTGCTAATCAATTTTAAAGCAAAAAAATTGCACCTGCTCATTTAATCATTAAATTGTATAGTAACTGTATGAAATTGCCAAATCTTTCAATCACCAAACCTTATTTTGTGGAAATGGCTTCTTTAAAAAATAGCTTTTATGCATTGTCTTTGTATGCTATGACCTTATCAATCCCTAATTTTATTTTAGAATTATTATGGCCATTATTATTATCAAAGCTCTTATCCTGCCCGACTGTCAGTGAAAAAAGCATCTTGTTTGGTAAAAAGCTCAAAACAACATTCAGTGACCTCTGGAGGTCACTTTGGGAATGGGACGATCGATCTGATGCCTTTTGAGTTTTTTTTTCATAATCAACAATATATAAAGTTAACTATTTACATGTTTGTACGATAATACATCCAGTTGTAAGATGTACATTTTCAATAAAGTCTCACGAAAAAGTTCAGTTTGATACTGAACATCTACTTGGCTGACTTTTCTTTTTTTTTTTTTTGCTACTTGCCTCCAACCCAACCCACCTCACCCCCACACACATCAGTGAAGCGCACACACAGGAGTAGCTGAAGGTCATTTATTGTAACAAATAACTTGGCAGGATTTCCTGTTCTACAAAATGTCAAGAGCACCAGAAGCATTTCAGGATTAAGTGAAGGCTCACAGAAAAACCACTCCAGTAAGAAAGTCAATCCTTCATCACAATCTGCGCGTGCGTCACAAATTCTTTTTTTTTTCCTCCATCGGTTTCCTGCTTTAACACGGCGCCGCGGCTCTCTCCCAATAAACTACCCAGCGTCTGCGAGCCTCTGCCAAATGTCAAACACATCTAACAAAAGCTTCATCACATTCCGTATGTCCTTTTAAATTAAGCAGGCATAGTGTCAGTGCTGTGTATATATCAAAATTAAACAATCTCCGTGTGCAGAAAACAATAAGAGTAGTTTGAAGAGACTGAGGCCAAAGACCAGTGCAAAACACAACAGTCTGGAAAGTGCAGCGTGAAAAAAATGCAGCAACAATCTGTAGCTGCTGTGGGTTCAGGAACAAATCAGTGGAGGCTAAATAATGTCTAACTATAGACAGACGTACCAGCATGCACTGCACCCTCGGCCCCTTTTGGGCGCCTTTGACATCATGTGACATCCGCGCTGCCTTGGAAAATCCCTACGAGGCACGTTCAGCAGACGCCGACATACAATGGCACTCTTTGCACTGGTCTTTGTGTCACTGACAAAAGGAGCCCAGAAAATAATGAGCCTGCGCTAAACCTACAGAGAAGCACTTCAATGTCTTTGTAAACGGAATCTGTGTCTGACCTGTGAAATGTTAGCTTAAGAATGCAGTTTAAAAAAAAAAAAAGTAGCTTTACAGTGTCTATGCTGAGTTATGTAAGTAAAAATAATTATAAATATAAGAAAAGACAATAGTGTTGTGATAAATGTGTGTGTTTCAGAGTCGGGCACCAGACGCCGGTGGCCTTTACGATCACAATCATTAATGTTTGGAAATGAACCTGAACGTGTCGCGCCGCTGCGCTGGACAGAGCAGCTTTTAGAAGTTGGCAACAGCGGAAGGAAGAGTCCGGCTGGTCGTCGCCTCAGGTTGTGCAGACAACTGCAGGGCCGGTGACATCAGGACTCTTGAAATGTGATTTTGAAAAAAAATCGGACGCCGGTTGAAACTCTTCAATCATCTCAGAAGCAATTCTTCAAAGGGGGATTTATAACTTCTGAGTCCAGAAATCAGGATTCTTTAGATGTTCAGCCAACCTGCCACTAAAAAAAGAAAAAGAAAAGCAAAAATATAGGATGAGTATTGAATTTTGAGCTTGGATCGGTTGCACCAAGGACAAAGAGCTGACTGACCCTCAGCCCGCCACCTCCAGATGTAGAGGTGGTCATCGCCTGCTTCTCAGTCTCTTCTTGTTTTTTCCTTTTCCTTTCAACTGCTTCTGGGTTTTTGACGCCCCTGTATGTTGTCTGGAAACAAAGAGGATCAAGCACTTAACTCATCAGAAGATCATTTGAATGTTGTTGTTTTTTTTGTTTGTTTTTATTTTATTTTACTTGCGTGTTAAAAGCAGACAAACATGCATCCATTGTTAGAATGCAGTCTCATAAAGAATAATTTTTTAAAAAAGGCGAGATTAATCACAGCAACAGGAAGTTCAGCTGCCAGTCAGGTTATTCCAGAGAGGCCGAAGCAGCAGCGTGGTAGTGGGTTAGAGTTCGGTGCGCTCATCCGCACTACTGGAGGGGTGAACTGTCAAAGTGTCAGGATGTCTGGGGTGTAAACGGTGACTTGGTGCTGCAGGGACATGAGCCGAACCAAAGGATTCACTGGGCCGGGAGGGTGGGGGTGAGGGGGGTTGGGTTTGTTCTGGTCCATCTCTACTCACCTGGCCGCCACCTTAGCATGCCTCTTACGGATGTGCAAGTGGCTTCTCTGTGCGATAAAGAAATCCCTCAAGACACTTTCAAGGTGCATCCGTTTTGTGAACGGGGTGCATGTATTCATGAGGAAACTGAAGAGGTTACGCTTTGCTTTAGGAGCTCATCGTTAGGCACATACAACACAAAAATACTGGCCAAGAATGGGGTTAAAAATTGGGTTGATTAGCTTCTAAAAATTTTTTATTTTTTTTTTATTAGTATTAAAGAAAAGGTAAAGGTATAAAGTTCTATCTCAAGATATTTGGCCGCAGCATGTTAACGGACACTTTATTCTACATGTTTGACTGCAAAAGATGCGTGGCTCCACAGACTCTAGGCGATGGACGCTGTCAGTGTTAGTTACGGATGGAAATACAAGACAAGCTTCTCGTATAAAACCCCATTTGGATGAATTCTCCGGACCCACCTCTTTTTGCCTCTTCTCAGCGGCCTCCGCCAACTGTCGTCTTCTTGTCTCCTAAAAAATTAAAACAATTTCAGATTTGTACTTACATATATAAAGATTTTATTTTTTTTTTTTTTACGACAAAGTGTTGGCATTTCTGCCCGTGTCAACAGCGACTGAGCAAAGCCAACGCCTCTTGTCTCTGCCTGGCGGCCTGTTTAGTCCCACAGCTGACTGGCCGAAACCAACAGCAGCTGTTTGAATGCAAATTCTACGTTCCAAAAGAAGTTCTGCATACCGACGTGTAAAAAGTTGGATAAGTACCATGGAAATGTCTGCACGTGAATCAACTTACAGGATCGGGAGTGACCACGACGTCGTCCGCAGCGCCGCCAAAGCACGGTAGGCACATCCCCATGCTTCAGTTACGATGTTTGGGACAGAAATGTAGCGTTAAAAATAGATCTTACCGTCTCCGAGCTAGGGAACAAACTGACGTTTGCTTAGCCGAGCGGCTGGTGTGCCCGTTTTCTGAAGGCGTGGACTGATAATCTAGGGTGAAAGTGTGTCTGCGCTCGGCGGCTGCGGGTCGCTTGGGCATAACGTTACCGTTAGCCTAGCGGCGGCTGTCAGCTGCTAGCAAGCGTAGCGTCCTAGCCAAGCAGCTAGTTCAGACTACCGCTTACGTGCTCCGCTACGTCTCCAAACCAACTAATGACCGAATGGCTCATCGCACCTTTTGTTTAATCGCCTCGGCATTTTCAACCAACGGTCAAAACCCAATGCCAACTCCTAATTTTTTTTTTTTTTCAGTCCCCTCGGTGTTTGTTTTGGTCAGCTGCCTGGTGACAGTTTAATCACCCGTGCTGTGTTCAATAACGGCACGATACAGTTCTCTCCACATGCTTTCAGTGTACAGGGGAAATATGCAGAGTCAAACACTTGTGTCAGCTCTAAATATGGTCGAGTTATTCGCGTTCCGCTCGCAGTGAAACGCAATCGGTAGCGGCGGTTTCTGGCTTTAATCTTTGATTGCGGAGTAGCCCGTGCGGTGTGCTGCTCTTGAACGCAACACAAATATGACGAAATGGGACGGGGTCTTACGGCGCAGACCTTCCGCTCACAGTTCCAATCCAACACTGACACCTGGTGGTGATAGTGGTTAACAGCGTGATTGTCCTTTACAGTTGGTTAGTTCGCAGTTTGAACCTCGTGTGGTTGAAACGTTGTAAATGCAGACACATTTTTCCCAATATCAGGGGGGAAAAAATCATCCGCATTTACAAACAAACCGAAAATTGCGATGCCAACTCATACAGTAGAGGAGAGTCGATGAAAGCTCAGTAGGCTCAATTACACCCTGTTGGAGGAAAAACAATCACTTTTAAAAGGGACTGGCTTGCTGTCGCTGTGCCTTTTTCCTCCGTGCACGCCTGATGGGAAGTGCAAGGTGAGGGATCCGTCATACTCGCGCATCCATCCAGTCAATATTCTGCGATCAATGGCCCCGGAGAGTTGAATGTTGTACCCCGCTTCAGACCGACAATACTTTAAACTCCACCCATCCATCCATCCATCTACACACCCATCCATCTACACATCCACACATCCATCCACCCATCCGCTACGCGGCTCCGTGCACCGCACGGTGGGAGTTGCAGGCTCGCTAGACCGCACGGCAGCACCTCCACAAGTTGTCTCTCACAAACTTGCCTCATGGGGGACTTCCACTGAGGGCGCGTGCGATGGAGGTGAAGGTATCGCAGGCTCCTGACAGCTCCACGGGTAGGTGAGACTCCGATTCTCGCGCAAACTGAGCTTTTAGGGCGGCAAAAGGCGTCTGTTTTGTTTTAACATTCACGGGTAGATGCGATCCTTTATTTGCGTGAACATTTTTTAATGCCAGTTTGAGGTTCAGCTAAGTGCGATCCGTTTATCGTTCAACCTGATATGATCACATATTGTTGCATCTACAAAGAGGTGAGTTTCTGACTTTCGCTCTGAAACCTAAAGAGATCCAACTCATCTTTTCCACAAGTCTGAACACTTTTGAGGGACAGTTTTACAGTATAATACCTTCCAATAGAAAGTTAATAAATGTCTTAGTCAAAGCTGCAGATGACTCTACAATAAATCCAAAACTTCATCCAAAAAAGAAACCATCATGTTGCAGTTCCTTATTTTGTAGTTTTCAGAAAGACTTAAGTGTCAAGCTCTAACCTGGGGCTTGCCATCATTCCATGGTCTTGGTAAAGGGGTCAAGTCTCCCCCCCCCCGATAGGGATTGTTTGCTTTGTGTCCATTCTCTTGCTGACATGTTTGCACTCCTCCGGTCTCGCTCCGAGACATCCGTACCCATCCGCTGGCCGCAGAGACGAGAGCGTGACTGTTTTCGAGGGAAATTCAGCAAACATGCCTGCCGTCTTTCAGCCTAATGAGCTCAGCAGTGCATGAGTGCAGTGGCTTTTATTAGCTCCTCTAAATCAGCTTGCCCCCGGGCGAGGATGAAACTGGCAAAATATATATAAATGAGGTGGGGATGAAGAGAATAATAGGAATTATGGCCGTTTCCTGGCCGATACACTTGTCCCTCTGCACTCTCCACTCTCTCCTCAGCAGTGTGCAAACAGTGGGACGTGGTGCCTGATTGCGCTGGAGCATAAATACTTACTTAGCACTTACAACCTGGTTTAAAGGCCTGGATGTGACCACCTTCGCCCGGTGGTCTTGATCTTGGGGTGTTTTTTTTCTTCCCCTCTGCTATTTCTTACATTTCTCTGCCTTTTAGGGAGATCCTCTGCTTCAAGTGACAGTCACACGTTTTACTTTCCTGAAATCTAAACTTTAGTTTCCGTATAGGTTTTGAGTAGAATGTGCACAAATAACAAAACCGTGATTATTTGAGCATCGCAAATGTCCCTCATTCTAGCCAATGATCTTTCATCCCGGACCCCAGTGGAGCTGCCTGGAGCAGCAAGGGGGCACCATGCAGCCATGGGAGGCCCCAGGGGAGACCATTATCACACATGTTGCTTATGAGAGGGGGGCCCAATCCGATTTTTTCATCATGGGGACCAAAATCACCAGCGGCGCCCCTGGTGGCAGCCCCTCTTTAATAATTATTAAAGAAAAAAAGAAAGAGAAAAAAACCCAAGGATCTTCAGCAAACAGGATGTTTAGCCCTGTGTTTACAGCCTCCTCCTGCTGCTGGGTTTTACAGTAGTTTCCTGATCCCCGAGATATCGGCGCCCATTAGCGCCGCACTTTCTCCATTACTACGCGATGGCACCGCCTACCTGTCTCACGTGTCGTAACCAACCATTAGCCTGTCGATGGTGATCACTCAAGGCCGTCGGAGCAGCTCTGCAACACTCCTTGTCTCCTCATCTCATGGAAAGAGAGCTGATGTCGGCATCCGTCAGGCAAAACGTTAAACGTAATAAAACTGTATTACATCTCATTGGTTCTTCAATCTCCGACCTATTTTTTTTTAAGGTTTTATTTACCTGACGTACTTCGGCGTATGGATGATGAACCTTAAAAAAATGTTTGTCTGAGATAAAAGAACGAACAAGAAGCAATCGCAGGAAAAGACAGAATGAACTTAATTCAGTCAAGCTGTATTAGAGTTGCCCTGCGATGAACTGGCGACTTGTCCAGGGTGTCACCCTGCCTTCACCCTAAGACAGCTGGGATAGGCTCCAGCAGACCCCTGTGACCCTGAATTGGAATAAGCGGGTATAGAAGATGAATGAATGTATTAGAGTTGTCGTTGTATTGAGTTCATCACCTTTATGACATCACAAGGTGCTGATTCTCAGAACTGGGTGTTTTAGCTCCAAGCTTGGTGCAAAGTAGAGCAACCAAAAGAAGTGAACAATGTACTTTTTCCACTTTTACCACTTTGTAATGGAAAGAACAGAGACAGAAAACATTGGCAAAGTCAATTTTGCATTCCGTGGAAACCTGAAGCGCAACATAAATCTGCACCGGGAGCGATAGTCATCGTGAAGGATCTCAATTTGAGGCTGTGCCAGACGGGCGCCAGCTTTTTATCAGCACCCTCTCGATCAGAGAAGGAGACAGGAGTGTTTGTGATAGTGCAGCAGCGCTCAGCGACGGCCCCCAGTGATCGCCGCTGACAGCCTAATGCAGGTTGGTGAAGAGGCGCGGGACCTGACATGGGCGGGGCAGGTGGGCGAGGCCCTCATGCAGCATCGGAGAGAAGAGCGCGGCGGCGTTAATGCCCTCCAGTCCGTTTGTATTAATGTCGTCAGAACTGACGAGGCCTTGATTTAATCTCAAAGTTGCCGGAGACGCTGCAACGGCATTATGTTTTCCCTGCAGGCTGCTGACGCCGGCCCGGCCTGCGCTTAAAGATGTTGATGCACATCCATTGATTGTACTCTTAACAATCCCCTTAAAGGCATGTTTAAGATATTTTTATTTTTTTTTTGCCCCGACAGTCTGACTGCTGGGGACGATGGCCAGAGAGACGGCAGCTCTCAGGTCGAGGATGAGGGGTCACCGCAGTGGAGAGGGATTTAGCCACCCCGCCGACTTGTATTTGTTTAAATAAATAAGTAATCCATTTGCCAGGAAGTCGGGAGCAGGAAGCACCTGCTCATCAATCGATCCGCCTCTGCGTGTTTTGCAGATTGGAAATCTCCACCACGGTTAGATTGCTGCACTTAGACTGCTTGGCCGTAATGGACGAGCCACATTTCAGGGGAGGGGGGTCCGGACTCTTGTCCCGGCTCAAAGAGCCCCGACGCAGCACTTTCCACGTCTGTCCCTCTGTCTCTGAGAGTCAACCTGCCACAAAGCTAACCCCAACCCCAACCCCAACCCTAACCCTGTCAAACTGTGTATGTGTTTGTGTGTGTTTTCCTTCCTCCTCGCATCAACCGTGTGCGTGACTGATCCCTCCTCGCCATCAGGCCCTTCCAGGTTGCACAGCCCTCCAACAGCAACTCTCTTGCTGCCATGAAACAAGGAACAACAAAAAAAAACAAAACCCTGCAAATGCAAATTTGGCATTTCAATAATACGCGCTAGTGTGCGGTTGTTTGTTTCTGTCTCTTTTTTAATATTTTCTTGCTAACCCCTGAGCTGCTGAAGGGGACACGCTGCTGTCGAACCTGCCGAGAGTCGTCTCAGAGATGTGGAGAACCTCTGAGTGTCTGTGAGTCACGCAGTTTGGACTCTGACTGCAGCCTGCGGCGCTCTCTGCTGGCCCTAATGAAGCCTGGCACACACACACGCACACACAGAGACACGCATGCATGCATACATATGCTATGCGCGCGCACGAACACAGAATAAAAACAATATCTGGGCCTGCATGTTTATTTTCCCATCATGGACACTTTTAAATGCATTAGCAGAGGCTAAATGGGTTATCTGTGACGGTCCAGCGCTCGCCGGTGCATTATGTAACAAAGCAATTACAATAACACGATAACGACTCTGCTGTTATGCAGACGTAGACAGGGCTGTTGTTGTTTGTTTGTTTTCTGCCACACTGATTCATTTACTGCTGTTGTAAACATCACATTCATCAGGAGCGTTTTTTATACTTTGCAACCAAAGTGGGGTTTTTTTATACTTGGTTCGGTCATCAAACAGCCTCCTCTTGCAGCCAAACTAGCAAGGGGACAAATGTATACAAAGCAGCATCATTTGACTTTTATAAACAATTCTGATGTCTCCCAGGTGCATCAGTACCTGATGCATCTTCTTCTTTAGCCGAGTTTGATTGAAATGATTCACGTCGGAGTCGGTCGGCTGGTTTCCTTTCGGATAGGACTCATTGTTCTCGGCTGGTGTCAGGTGTCAGAGGGAGAAAAGGCATTTTAAAGACCTGTTTAAGAATGTATGAGAGCTGTAATATGAGTGTAATAAACAGGCAGCCAGACCACCACCATGACCACATATAAAACCTCCTGATCAAACACAAGCAGGTGGGTTTTCTTCTGGTTGGTTTTAATTTGATTTGGGGCAGAGTGTTTAAAACGTAATGAAGACGTTAACGCTGACCACAGCCGTGTGTGTGTGTGT
The DNA here is from genome assembly GCA_009823395.1 of Thamnaconus septentrionalis. Taxonomy (NCBI): domain Eukaryota; kingdom Metazoa; phylum Chordata; class Actinopteri; order Tetraodontiformes; family Monacanthidae; genus Thamnaconus; species Thamnaconus septentrionalis. Next base: position 4,104,766 of record CM020513.1, on the reverse strand, counting down.
GTGTGTGTGTGTGTGTGTGTGTGTGTGTGTGTGTGTGTGTGTGTGTGTGTGTGTGTGTGTGTGTGTGTGTGTGTGTGTGTGTACAGGGTCATGTCACCCGGACTCCTCGGTGTATCTCCCCCTGTTGGAGAGTCAGGCTTCCAGCAGCCATGTTTCCATTCAGCCCAGCAGCCAATCAGTGTCCTGGAGCTCCCAGTCTGGAGGCAGCGTCCACAGCGGTGAGTCTGCCAATCCGAGAACAACGCCAATTATGTTCATGATTTATGCCCGTTCAATCTCCAAACGCTTCAATTTTGCTCTGAGAACTACTGAAGCTGATTCCATAAAGATTCCATATTCTACTCAGCTTCACATCTGCATTCTTCAGTGTGGATCCCTTTGGAGCAGCCTTGCACACTTAATTATCCAAAAACATCCCGATAGCTCCACGGTAAAATGCATATTTTATCATTTTATTCCATTTTACAGCCTTCTACCAATGATGTTTTTTGTTTTTTTTGGACTTTCCGCATATTTGGGAGATGACAGAAATAGAGCAGCAGAGGGCGGAGGGGAGGTATTCATACCTTTTGTGACATCACAAAGGCTTAATGTTGATTTTGTGAGTGTTAATGATGCAGTTGATGACCCATGTATATAAACCTTATTTATAAGTAATTTCTCGTTTCCACTCCTCTGCTGCATTTGAATTTAATCAAATTTTGCTTGGCTGGACTTTATCTAAAAAGAAGGCCCTGCCCATTATCATGCTTTCAAAGAGTCTCATCTTTTGGGTCTCAAGTTGAACTCTTCCCTCTCATGCTTTTGAATCAGCTCCATCAGCAGATCTCTGTGCCGAGGAGCCACTCACTCATTTAGCTGCTGCTGTTGACGTTGTTCCAGCTTCCTTGTCAGCCTGCAGACTCTTGTGCAACAGCAGCATTTCGATATATTGAAGAGTGTCCAGTCACAGAGCCCCGTACTCAGCAGGAGGTTTGATTCCCCCGCTATTTGCAAAATATTAATTTTCACACAGCCTCACTGCAGCTGCGGCTCAACAATTTTAACTTATTGCCCCACACAACAAACCCTAAGACGGAAGCCCCAGCTGAATCCTGCAGGGCCCTTTCAGGATTCAGCTGGGGCGGCTGACTCGAAGGTCTGTCACAGCTACAGAACCCGTTTTTGTTCGGCGGGAACAGCAGCTTCATTCAGTCCTTGGATCCTGTCAGGCGACACAAACATCCGCTCAGGCTTCCCGGTTTTAAGTCGCGCAGCTTAAGCAGAGCCCCCTCGTAGTCGCCACAAGATGGCAGTATTCCCCTCCCTGAAAGCGCTCTCCCTCTGCAGCCTCTCTCATCTGACCTACATCTCCGAGCAAGCAGGCAAGGGGTGGTGGCAGCTGAAATTTTAAGTGGTACCGGTCAGTCTGAGTGAGAGCTGCTGAGTTATTTATTCATCTGGCCAGCGGTTGCAGTCGCCAGGTACCCCGCCGACTAGGCCCGGCACCCTGACCCACCCTGCTCCAGTAAATACCAGAACAGTGGGTGGAGGAAGAGGAGGAGAGGGGGAGGAGTGCTGGGCTGCAAGAAAGCAGATGGTGTTTGCATCAAATGTCACGCGCCAGAATGTAGCAGCGCAGACAAGGCGGGCACCTCGGCGGTCAGCTCGCTGTGCCGCCGCCGCGTGAGACAGACGTGGGCGACGCCAAAGGTTGTCGTCCTGTGAGCTACAGAACCGAGAGTGTAGGTCTGCTGGTTTTTAAAGCCTGCTGTGATGCCTTGTAGGAGCGGTGACCTTGCCGTTAATCCGAGATTAGATCAGTCATCGTCGAGGACGCCGCAATTAACAGCAACGTGAAGGACACAATGCTGCAGGGAATTGTTTTTTTTTTCTTTCTGTTTTTCACTAAATGCGTGACAGTTAACTGTGGTGTCGCTGGCATTGCCAAACATACACGCAAGGAGCTTATGACATTGGGGATGGAAAGAAAACAGCGTGTTTAGCCCGATGTTTACAGCCCTCCGTTAAAACTGAGGATTGTTGTTGGGCTTTCCATGTGTCTGCAAGGAGACAAAAACCAGCTGGTTTTAGGGGGCGGAGCCAGTCCCTTGATAAGGAGAGGTGTTGTCGCTAACCTGGATTGGGTTGTCTGTGCCCTTTGTGACATCACAAATGGCTGAGCTCCAGACGCGAGTGAGAAGTGGAGCAAGCAGAGGAGCTAAATAATTGACTGTTCACAGACGGGATGGAGACTTTTGTTGTTGTTGGAAATGTTGGAAAGTGACCTTAACGTGACGAGTGACCTCTGGAAAAATAACTGCTTCATAAACAACAAATTTTGAAAATTGGAAGTTGTTGAGGCAGCACCGAACACGAATTTGTGATCACTTCGTATGCAAAGTTAGTTAGTTAGTTAGATTCTTTGTTAATCCTTCACAGGAAATTAAATTGTTACAGCAGCAGTGCTTTATTCATTCAGTCCCTCAACACTCTAAGATCCAAAAAACAGATCCATCCACAAAACTATAACGGCTTATATTATAAAATATCCACATGCATGCACGTATACTGTATGTACACATACATGTACATATAAAATTAAGCCAAATACCAATAATCTAAAAGCATACAAATATAAGGCTAAAACTAAACCAAAATGAAGCCAAAGTGCTGGGGTGCTTGAGTGCTGAATATAAGTGCTGCACAAAAGAAAGAAAAAAACTTAACAGTTGTTGCGCATTAAAGAGTTTGATGGCGGCTGGAAGGAAAGAATTTCTGCAGCGTTCAGTCTTGCATCTTGGTGGAATCAGCCTGCCGCTGAAGCTGCTCTGCCGAAAGGAAGTCAGACATAAACTTAATTTCTCTCACTCTAGGAAAGTTCACTGGCAGGCTGGAGAAACAAAGAAACAAATCAATCCATTCCGGTGGATTTTGCGCAACGTAAAAGAATTCAGAAGCAGATTGTTTTATTTTTCCTGCAGGGTGTCATCGACATTCAACACTGGGGAGAGGATGATGAGCTCCAGATTTATTTGTAATTATTTCCTTTTATGACCGCGATCCCCTTTGTGCGGTGAATACGGAACGACGAGCCGTAAAGTCAACATGCGGCAGCCCTGCTCAGCTTTTATTGGTGACATAATGTTTGTTTGTCACCGAGGGGTTTCCCCCTGCCGCCGCTACCGTAGGGCCTCCAGCTACACGGCCGACATACTATCGATTTCCTCTGAGTTTTTCTCACTGCCTGGAGCTTCTCAACACCTGCCAAGTCTAATGAATCAAACAGCCCCGGGTTCACCGCTCACATATTCTAGTTTGCACCCCCAAAAGTCGTTCCAGCTCGGCGATCCGACGGCTTCGCCTGTGTTTTATGGTGAACATTAACACTGCTCACCAGCGCTCTGCCCTGCCTGTTCAGCCTGCCGCTGCTTCTGCTCCAGCTGCCCTTGGAAGGGCGGCGGCCTCGTCACCTGCAGCGGTGACACGTTCCACCGCAGCTCATCCAACGATGAAATTACCTCGAGGCCATTATGTAATACTCTGAGGTGCCTTTCCTTCGCCTCATCTCAACAACCAGCGATGACTGCTGTCATAATTCACGCCTCCTTGTGAACCCCGTGTGATGCCCCAGGGAGGGGGGGGGGACGGTGGGTACGACGAGCCCATCAGCAGGGGGGGGGCACGTGCTGATTGATGGGGGAATCAATACACGTCCTGGTCGGCCCATCAGGGAGCCGCTGATTTCCCCGCAGCTTATTTAGGAGTCAGTAAATCAGGATGCAAAGGGGAGGGGGAGGAGAGGAGATGAGCGGGGAGGGGAGGAGCGCGTGCTTATCGCGAGGACCGCCCCTGCCTCCCGTCGCCATGGCGACGGCCGCGGACGGTGATGATGGTGGTGATTGGTGTCGGTGTCGGAGGGGTGGGAGCATGCGGAGCTGAGACAGGTGTTGCTTCGTGGGTTTTTCCTCCTCCCTTTTTTTTTCTTTTTTTTTTTCTTCCTTTCGTTTTTTGTTATTCTTGCGCATTCGGCCGCCGCGAGCTCTCCCGGCCGGGATGGCAGCTGCGGGAGCGACACCCACGCACACCGCGCCGCACTCGCTGCTCACTCGCTGCTCACATGCTCGCCGCAGTTTGGCTCCTTGAAGCGCGGATTTCGTTTCACGAGTGTGTAGAAAACGCATCGGGCGCATCCGACCGTCGCAATGGTGCACCACTCGGGCTCCATCCAGTCCTTCAAGCAGCAGAAAGGTTGGTGCTCCGGTGCGTCACGCGCGCCGACACACACACTTTCCCCCCCCTTTCCTTTCCTTTTTCTTTTTCTCTTTTCTTTTTTCTTTTTCGCTTTGCGAGTTCAGTTAGTTTGTGTTTGCGGCACTTCGGGGACTTGGTCCGGGATGTGACGCAGAGTTTGGAGGTCTTCTGATCTTTGCCTTGTGCTTTTTCTTTCTTCTTCTTCTTCTTTATGTTACGCACAGCGTCACTGCCGAGGCTGACGCTTTAAAACTGATGTTTCCCGATGGCGCGGGGCCAGAAATGGTCCCAAACACACCGTGGAGGTTTGATCCGCGCGCTCCATCACCAGTCCGTCATGGTTTCACGGCGGGACGACTGTTGCCCGCCAGCCCTTGTCAGAGGTTGCCAGAGTGTTTCGTGTTTGTTTTTGATTCTTTCCGCACTTTGAGTGAAGGTGTCAAACTCAACGGGTGGAGCAGCATCCGGAGAGGTTTGTTGCCAGAGGTGAAGTAAAGGTTGTCTGCAGCCGCCCTGGAGAACAAAACTGGGACTTTGCGTCCTGCAGCAGCATCTTATCGTCGTCACGCGCGCTGTCTTGTTTCCCAGCGTCTCTGCATGTCGGGCTAATAATAACAACAACCCCGGTGTCACTGATCAGAAGCAAACTACACCGTGATTGAACCGTCATTGGCGGCCGCGCTGCGTGAGCTAATTCCTCGCGCTCGATAAATGAACACTCGCCAGGTGATCAGTCCTTGTCCTCGGCACCGCGACCGCGACAGTATCGATCTGCCGCCACCGATCTGCTGTTTTGTTTGTTTGTTTGTTTTTGTTTTTGTTGTTTTTCGTTATTTAAGGTCTATATTTTTATGTTTTGATAAGGAAAGGGAGGAAGGACCGTTGCCGTCACAATTGAATGTTCTTTGTTTTGGACCAGAGTGCATGCAGCCCAGCTTCCTGACCGTCCGTCTGTCCGACAGGAAGCGCTGTCAGATATCAGCTATCAGGTTTATGTTCAAAACGCGAGGACGGGCGTCAGGGGCCGCAGTCAATATTTCAGTGGCTGCTTAGTGCACCATTAGAAAAGGAGGTGAGAAGGTTCGAACGACGCCTTGCAAAAGTCCTGCAGAGGGAAATAAATAAATAAATAAATACACATGGTGCAGCGCTACTTCTTTTAAAACACACTAAAGAGAGCTGAAAGGCTGGAGGTGCAGCCCGGCGACAGGAAGTAAAAGGTTTTGCATGCTCCAGCCGAGCCATTATTGTCCGTGGGATAATCGTAAGATCTTTTGGCCAAAAGAGATGGAGTGGAGACGGAATATGGCTTCACTGTGGGTTGTAATCCTGCTCAGGCTTCTCTGACAAGCCGCCGAACAGCAGGTTGCAAAACATTCGCAGGCAAGATTTTTGGGGCCTGTGCTGTTAATGTGTTTATATTTCAAATTTGGCAGGGATGGATTGTTATGAAAGCCTCTCTGTATAGGATAATACATTGGTAACAAGTCCACCTTGCAGTATATTGTCTCCATCCATTCAGTTTCTATCACAGCAGGACTGTCGGTCTCCTTTCTCACATCTTGACGTGATGCTTCCAGACTTTAGGGTGAAAACTTTGCTGGAAACATCTGCATTTTTTTTTTTTTACAAACTTTGCCACTTTTGCTCAAATCTAAATGTAAATATGTCAAAGCCTTGCCAACCACACACGCATGGCAGTGCAACAGCATGGATGAGCAGCCTATTCTCTATTCTGCGACTAGAAAAACCTTCACTTTTTGCATGGATGATTGATTGATGCGTCCGCAGCAACGGCGACAACAGCACTGCTGCTGCAATTTTGTTTCAGTTAAATACAACACCCAGTCAGTAAATATAAAAATTATGAAATAAATAAACATTTGGACTCTGAGATGGATGACTAACAACCATCTGACGGTCCTGGAGAGATATGAGTGGATTTCATTAAAAATGTTCTCTGGCAGGAGAATCGTAAGTTGGCCGGTGGACGTATTGACACACTGAACAATCAGAATCTGCCAGAGATTTTAAAGGAATAAATGATGTAAAACGCCTCGGCCTTCAACCGTGGCAGCGCGTTCATCGGCCCGCTGCGGTTTGGTGACGTAACGACTCCAACGAATTCCAAAAAAAGAACAAAAAAATATTGAAATAATTCAATTTTTAATCCTCAGTGATCATTTGCAGCTTCAAATTGTTCTGTTAGTTAAGGTTTGAATTATGACATCATATTTTAGCTGCAAGAAAGTCAAGTTTTTTCCACTGTGTGTGTGTGCGTGTGCACGCTTACCTGCAAGCGAGTTCAGCGGATGCTAAAAGAATCCTGCTGTTTGTCAGATCAGACATTTTTAAACTTTGCGTACACACAACCTGTGTGCCTCTGCGTGTGTGTGTGTGTGTACTTGTGTGTGTGCTTTTGCACTGCACCAAACACACAGGCCACCTGTCCTCTTATGCAAGCGGGCAGATGGTTTTATAGATACAGACATTCAGTTCAGGGCAGATTTAGGGACGACACATACGCAGACGGCTTCATCTGTCAGTCTGGTACTCTGGAGTCTTTTGGCAAAATGACTCCTTTTCGTGTTGTTTTAGCAAAGAGTTTGCAACAAAAAAAAAATGACAAAAGCGAAGGAGGCGGCGTCCTGCTCCTCTCCTGTTTTAGCCACAGCACTTTCAGCCTTTAAATAGTTGCGCCGGTTGTTCTGTTGCCGGGCTGCAAGAAGTTTCAGCCGCAGCTCGAAGTTGTTTTTCCACTTTAATCTCGCGTGTTTGTGTGTGTGAGTGAGGTGGGGGGGGGAGGAGGCCTCCGATTTTTGGAGCTTATTCGGATAAAGTGGAGTGAACTTTAGCGTTGCACGTTGAGGTCGCGTACCCGTCGGGCGCTGAAGAGGCTTTGCAGAAAATCCTGTGACGTAGCAGAAATCACCAGCGATGAGGGACGGCTGGTGGGGGGGGGGAATTAAGGGGGGGGGTGGTTGGTGTTGTGGGAGAATGAAGATGTTTAATCTGCTCAAATGATGCAATCCAGCGGCCGTGCCAGGATTGTATAATGAGGTCTTGAGCCGTTTGAATACGCAGGGTGGGTGGGGGTGGAGGGCGGGGGTGCCATCTGCTCTGAGGTGTGTTCACGGTCGGCCACAGCTGCACGTGACAGACCGACAGACAGACAGACAGACGACTGGCTAGGTCGCCTGCCAAGGAAGGTGACCTGTCGAGATCTGCAGTCGCACTGATAAATTCTAACAGGTGCCAAAGATTCCTGGTCCCGCTCTGGACTCCAGTGAAGCAGCTTTGCTTGATTAACAATCCAGCAAACTCTCCCATGAACAACCCATTTTCAGAAGATCTTCTTCACAAAACTGATGCTCTGCTTGGAAGGGCATGAAAAAAGGCAGCTGGAGAAGGAGCCATCGCCTGGAAGAGGCGTCAAGCTGTCTTTGTGATGTCACAAAGGGCCCTCGGATGGTTTAGCACGAGCTTTCTGAAGTCAAGTGGAGCAAGCTGAAGAAGGACGGACTTTAGAAATCATTGACAGTCTGGAGACTGAATGATGATTCACAGGAGATCTGTAAATCTGAAGTCAAAAATGAAACTAATGTATTTAAATGGAATGAAACAATTAACCAGAGGAGTGACAATCAGCATGGAAGAGAGTGGGCAGTGAAAATGGAATGAAAAATTGTTTTGTTTAGTTGATTGAAAGAGTTTCATTGAAACTCTGTGAGCAGATGATTTTATGCTCGTATTTCATAGATCCAACAGGACGGATTGCCTCCAGTGTTTCTTTGTGCATTTTGCAGCACATCCAGAAACGTTTTGACTCTCCAGCCAAGCGGCGACGCCAACGCACCATTTCTTTAAACGTTTTTCACACTTCTGGAGTTTATTGATCGGAAAGGTCGCTGCGAGATTGTCTACCACGGCGCTTTTTCGTAAGATCAAACCCACCGGGCGGTGAGGTTGCGACTGTTCAGCGCCAATTCTGCGTTGTTTGCCTGCGGAACCGAAACCCGGCGAGAGCTGAATAATAACGGCTAACGGTACGTCGCTAAATCCTCGCCGCGAGCGTCATCCATGTGTTCTTTGATTCGACGCCAGCGCCCGGCTTGAAGCGCTGCCGTGACAATGTTTTCTGCAGGAGAGGCTCACGGCTTCGCCTCAGTCCTGCCTCCACCTCCACCTCCACCAGCAGCAGCAGCAGCAGCAGCAGCAGCAGCAGCAGCAGCAGCAGTGTTTTGGGGCCAGTCAGTGAGTCGTTGTTTTTCTCCCCTCCGCTCCGCTCATCTCCCTCCCTCCTCTAGCTGAGCTTCACTGGGGAGTGAGGGAGGGAGGGAGGAGGGAGGTAATCATAATATTTGTGGCCCCGATGCAGGATGTTCCTGGGATGAAAGCAGGCGGTGGCGTGGTCTGAACACGGATGAATAATTGAAGGTATCGACTGAGGGAACATGCAGCGGCGAGGAGAAGCAGCCCACTGACCTGAATTCTCACTTTGCCACTGCGCGCTACTTCTGCGTCTCCATGGAGTCTTGTGAATGCGCGAGTAATTTTCTCTCTTTTGAATTGTCAGAATTCTGAAGTCTCTTAAATTTGGAAAGTGTCTCCCAATCTCACAAGTGCAACCAGGAAAAGCAAACGCTTCCCGCTGCACGCACATGCTGAAATCTGATTTAAAAAAAATCCACAATAATTTATGTAGACAAAACATATAATGTATCAAAATGAAATCACCAAGAAAATCGAAGTAATCACGATTAGGGTCCAAACTTGGTCAAAACTTGGACGCATATGAATGTAAACAAGAACCAAATTCAAAAAACAAAACAGACAAAAAAAACCACACACATCTGGTGTCACAGCACAAGATTGTCATGAGCTGTACAGGAGGCATCCAAATCCTGGATCACGACCTTCTCTGAAGCCCGTCCAGCTCACCCTCGGATCATCCTGGGTGGATGTTGGACACACAAATCACACGCACACACACACGCACATGCACGCACACGCACACACACACACACACACACACACACACACACACACACACACACGTCACCTCGCAGCAAACGTTTGCTCCTCAGGCGTCCTGATCTGCTTTCTTATTTTACTCGCCTCCCATGTGTCCCTTCTGCTCTGTGTGCAGGACTCACACAGCCCACAGACTGCTGCCTGCTGCAACACACACGCACACACACACACACAGGCTACATGCCCACAGACAGAGGATTACCTCCCCTCCCTCCTCCTCCATAAACCAGCCAGTTTTAGCCAGTGCACGGCCAGATTAAACACTGGATTTCACATCAGATGAGCCCTTTATATATTTATATGGATTTGTCCAATGCGCCGTCTTCAGACACAGCTGCAGGACGATTCATCGAGTCCGCGTGCCACTGGGGCTGCTGCTGCTGCTGCTGCTGATTCGGACGACGTCCTTCACCGTCCACCCGGGCCGAGAGATGCGGCCGCTGCTGCGGCTGCTTGGAAAATTTTCCCCCCTGCAGCGTTTTCCAACGCCGCGCCCACCCTCGTCCAATTTGCCCGTCTATTTTAAACTTTGACGCTCCTGTGGGACCCTCGCTAACTCATAGCAACCCATTAGCTCGGCCTGCTGCAACCTGACGTCTCAGACGTGTTCAGCATCTGTTGGTGATGGTTTGGACCTGCGGCTCATATGTCAAATCCAGCCTGTGTACTTTTATGAGTGTAGTGGGACAGATTGGACACATTTGTTTGGCTTTGACATTTGTGTGAGCTATTATTTTCACATGCGCAGCTGGACCAGATAGAGAATGTTAAGTTTTACAGGCTTCTGGGCCGAGCTCGCCGTCGTCTCTTATAAAAACGTCCGTAGCTTGAAGAAACAAACCTCTTTGCTCGCTGGTGCAGAAGAACCTCAGCTATTGGAAATGTCACTGCGGATGTTATTTGTACGCCACAGTCGGGCCCTTTACGGGACAGTAATGTAAAACAGAGTTTGCCCACACTGCAGGAACAGATTCAGAGCGCAAGGAACATCCACTTCCCTGGAAACAACAGGACAAGTTGCTTGCCTGCACCGCTGTGGACCGCTTCTTTTTGTTCTGAGTCATCATAGATTAGATTTATTTTCTTTTTCAAGGACCCCCTAGATGCAAAATCCCCTTTAAAAATGTTTTCTAACAATATTCGTCTCTCAGCCCTGTCAGGGAACTACCCAATACTGAGACAAATCCATCCAGTGATTATTTTTTCCTCGACTTTTCTTTTAGAAAGTGTGGAGATTGATTCAGTGCTGTAAATCAGCCATTTGTGATGTCACAAAGGGCACAGATATCTCTCCAGCGGAAGCACCTCACCCTCTGGGATCACGTTATTGTTTTTGTCTCTTTCATATCACATGGCAGGTCCGATAAAGCATCAAGTTTTAGCAGGAAGTTGAAATTTAGTGGCCAATAAGGGTGTAAATGAAGAACTAAAAAAAAAAGCACAGAAGCTGTGTTCTGGAGACTGATGGAGTTTGGGGGGTAATTACTCGTGTTAGAGTGTTACACTGAAGTCTAAGACTTACAATAATGATTTTATAATTGATATATGAGGAAGACCTTTAGATATGAGTCCCACTGCACCGTCTCTCTCGGTTTGTCTCGAGCTCTGGGCGAAAACTGAGAACATTGGTTCACTCTTGAGAAATAAACAGCTCGCGTGATGAGTGGCTCCCTCAGGGCCGGCCGGCCGCCTCACGCCTTTAACTGGCTTAATTCTCGCTCAGCGGCCCTGGGAAATCCCATCCGGATCAATGGTGGGGCGGGATGAGTTAGTGCACGGCTCACAGCGCCTGCGACTCCGGGGTGGATTTTCAATGTGGCCGAGCGCTCCAGGAAGGTCAAGTCGAGAATTCCTGGGTGGTGGGCTGCGGCGGACGGCCCCCGCTCATTCATTAGTGTTATTAACCTCTGAGTATTTCCTCAGAATTGATTATGAAAGCCGTGCTGAATCACTCTCCCCGCCGCCCATTGTTCCTCTGACAATGACCTTCACAGTGACCCCTACTGGTTGTTAACGAGACACGCGCACGTGCTCCTGAGAAATGGCCTCGTGCGGACTCAGATTTCGTTGGCGACGCTCGTTCTTCTCGCCGGCCTCCGATGATAAGGCCTTTTCAGCCGGGTATTAATTTCCCACGGATTCTCTAAGCAGTCGGCTTTACAGATAAATTGGCCAGAGGTACAAGAGAGGTTAAGTTGCGGGTGATGCGAGAAAATCAAAGCCACCGCAAGTCGTGCACCGTGGCTAAATGAATTCCGAGAGATGAATATGGAGAAATTTAAATATATAAAACAAAGAAATCATCTTTAGGAAGCTGAAATCGCTGCAGGTTTTAATGCACTCTGCCACTAGCTAATCTCACGCTTCCCATCTTTGTCTTTGATTCAAGTACGTGTGAAACGGCTTTTATTATTAGGCTGCTCTCTAGTGGTCAAAATGTGCAATATGAATGTAAGATAGAACATTATTCAAAAATAACAATTAAGGACGAATGAAATCTAAACTGGCAGCCAGCTAGCATCTCACTGAAAGAGGAAGCGCGGGGCTCTGCTAGCTAAACGGTCAGTAGCCAATTAGATTGCAAGGTTGGTCTCCTCTTTCCCAACGCCTACGTTTCCGTGTGACGTCTCCAGTCACAGTGTTCCACGCTGCTGCAGTGCCCTTCACAGTGACCCCTGCTGGCCATTCACAAAACAATAGCGTGCTAATGAGAAAGCCGTGTCGCCGGGCAGGTGAGTGCTCCTATCACACGCGACTAAATTGACGTGATTTTCGCCTCCTACAAGCGCGTTGGCGTAGTTCTGCGCTCTGCCGCCGCCGCCGTGCTGCAGCGTGTGATTTGATGGAGGGGGAGTGCTGACGGTTTTAATGCACTCTGCTATGAAGGGCGAACGTTATCAGCGGCCCCGTGGCCCATAAAGTGATGGAACAGTTGATGAGTAAAGTGATTCAGCCCTCCCTTCCCATTTTTCCAATCACTACCTTGCTGTTGGCTCGTGTTTCCGTTCCGTTGCAAGTTCTCGTCCCGACATAATGCCGAATGATAATAATTATTATTATTCTAGTCTTTGTGATGACTTAAATTAACGTTTTATTTAACAGTGGCCTTCCGCCTGTCTTCTTATTCTTTTCCTGGTGTTTTTCTACACGGGCACCTTGGAGCAGTCGCCTCTGCCTCGTACCCTCCTCCTTCTCTATCTATAAAGGGATCCAATTGGTTGAAGAATGCATAGAAATTTCCGATTGATTGAAAACACTGCGTATTTGGAGGGAGGAAAAATAAACTTGCGAGATTTCAGAGAAGAACTCTGATGAACTCTTCAGTCGCTGCTCAAATGCTGTTTTATGCAGCTTTTTCTTTTGCCGCAAATGCATGTGTAAATTCTCTTTGTGCACTAGAAAAAATAGTCACAGCAAGTAAATGATGTAAAATGAGGAAGAAAGCAGATTCAGGTTTTTGAGGCATCAGGGATGATTCATTTGTTTTATTGTTGTTTTGGATGCGTTATTATGACGCAGTATTATCGGTTCATGTTTTTCATTGTTTGGCAATGACATGCTCGCTCGGCAGCGTTTACGATTTACTCTCCTTTAAAACACTCACACACACACTCATACACACAGTAACGTGCCGACAAATCAAACAGTCCTTGATGTAAAAATTATCCCAAAGAAATTGATTCTGAACGGTTATGGCTCCTCATCAGCGAGCGGCAGAAGTGGCCGCGGTGTCGTTGTTGCCCGAGCCCATTGCACTCCATCTCATCCAGCCGGCCTATTCCGCTGTCATAAAGTCAGAGTGGCCATTCCCCCGTCGCGGGCTTCCACGGCAGCGGAGCCCATCAGTCATCCGAGGCAGCAGTGAGCTGCAGGGTCTGACAGTGGGATGTTTTGACTCTGCGTATCCCTGCTCAGCCCTCTGCTTGTGTAATCCAGACTGAACATCTCCTCTCTGGGCAGAGTTTCAACAGCGTACCAAGCCAAGAATAATCTTTTTTTTTTTTATGCAAGCAATCTCTGACAAAATAAACAATAAAATAAATTTGAAAAAATCATTACTCAACCTTTCGCTTTGCCTCGTTTGGATTTTGACTCACTCGCTCACTGTGGGTGTGCTCTGGTCCTGCAGGCATGCACACCAGCATCAGCGAGATCCTGAAGGAGAAGAGCCTGAAGCCGTCTCGCCGCAGCCTGCCCTGCCTGGCCCAGAGTCAGACCCACCCCATCAACCTCAACCACTTCCTGTCTGTGCCTCTGAGCCCGGAGCCCAAGCCGGAGGCCGACGCACTGAGCCAGAGCGTCAGCACCTCCTGCAGCCTCCTGCCGCCGCACACAGGTCAGTCAGTCGGCCATCTTCACTTTGACGTCTTTGCTGAATAATGCTTTTTCTTTTTGGCACCGTTCCCCGTTTCTCTTTTAACGATGCTGTGCAATTCCGAGAGAGAACTGTCTCTGCAGCAGCAGCCAGGGTTTGCAGTCGCTTCCTGTCCGTCTTTTTCCCGGGGCTTCTCAGGACAACCTGCAGCGTTCGCTGCCTGATATTTCAGAATCCTGAAAGCTCAGACGTCCAGGTGTGCCAAGTTAACTTCCCGCTGGGGAAAAGGTTGCACTCATTTTGGACTTCAGACCTTCTATTTCCATCTGGCACACAAAAAATGTTATTTACATTGTAGAACTTTATTTTATTATTTTTTTAGCCCTCTGTTTGCAACCTTCCTCCTAAAAAAAAGACCTCCTGCTGGAACGGATGCTCTGTTCGACTTCCCACATGTTTGGAAGGGGATGAACACAAAGGCGGTGTCAGAGGGCAGAGCCAACAGCTGGCAGAGGCTGCTGTCACCAAAGCGAGAGTGACGCCAGTGCCCTTTGTGACATCACAAAGGCTACAAATGAACTTTCTCCCAGTTCTAGGAAGTTCACTGACAGATCGGAGATCCGCTAGTCTCATTTAAATGCAAAGTTTTTCAACCTCTTTTTCCTGGTGATGAGTTTCAGCTCGTCTTCGCCTCTGAACTTGAAATGAACCTCCGTCTCTCTGCACACTGCAGGCCCCCGCCTTCGTCTGTATTATGCAAATGAGCACCGCTATTTTGCAAAATTATTCCATCCCAGTTTTATTTGTTCGGCTTCTATTGTCACTGCCGGCTGCGGTTGTTCGCCGCATTGTCCGACCCCCCCCCACCACCACCACCATTCCTCTCTCCGCCTTAATCAGACGTTCCGCTCGACGGGAAGAAATCATCGTCTCTCGCTGCTTCGCAGGAAGCGTTAGAGAGGGCTGATATCGACCGGGGCCGATTGTCTCGGCGCTGAGCACAGTCACATGTGTCTGCAGCAGTGGTGGGTTTCTGTGGGGAAATCCCACAGTTTCAGGCTTCATTTCGGCCTGGTTTAGACCGCGGAAGCCTGTCGGGGGAGCCACGAAGAAGAATCTATTCCTGTCCAATCTGATGCACTGACATTGAAAACCTCCCGGCAATTTTCTCCAGGCGTCTGCTGATGGTCTGCCGCTGAGCGCCAGGCTGTCCAGAGATGCAGGTGGGGGGAGGGGGGCTGCGGTTATATGCAAACGAGGCGACGCAGAGTGAGCTGTCGCCGTTTCAGTGAAAATGAGCTTTTTGATTAAAAACGGACGTCCCATGCACAGGTGATTCTGCCCAAGAGAGGCTGTCAGCTAGAGGGGGGGGGGGGGGTTGGTCTGTGACCAGCAGGGTCTGCAGGGAAGAGAGTCGGACTGATGCTGAGCAGGTCCAATGGAGCTCAAGCCAAAGTTTACTCTCACTTTTTAGTTTTATTTATTTATTTTCACTGAGAAAATATAACTTGATGCTGCAGCACTGGCCCCTCACCAACACCAACATGGTTGCGGGTTCGATCCCCGGGCCACTGGCCTTTCTGTGTGGATGTTCTCCCTGTGTCTGCCTGGGTTCTCTTTGGGTCCTTCCACTTCCACCCACTGTCCAGAAACATGCATGTGAGGCAAATTGGGGAACTTTAAATTGTCTGTACGTGTG
This sequence comes from Thamnaconus septentrionalis, assembly GCA_009823395.1. Classification (NCBI taxonomy): domain Eukaryota; kingdom Metazoa; phylum Chordata; class Actinopteri; order Tetraodontiformes; family Monacanthidae; genus Thamnaconus; species Thamnaconus septentrionalis. The sequence continues at coordinate 4,089,485 of CM020513.1, read as the reverse complement.
AGTGTGAATGAATGTTGTGTCTCTATGTGACCCAGCAATCAACTCACAACTCAATGCAGGAGAATCAAGTTTAGAAAAGTGAATGCATGGGAAGTATCAACAGCCCGCCGCATTTCTGGCTTGTTTCTGGGTACTTTTATGTCTGATGTGACTGATTGGTGTTGGCTCCCACTCTGAAGGAAGTTCACATTATTGCAATTAGAGAAGAAATTTACTTGCGAAAAGTCCCTTCTCATCACCTTGGCGGGACCATTTTGCAATCTTGGTTACATTAACTGGACTTTAAGATTTATCTCTGTTGTAATGCTGGGAATTTATCTCAGCCAGGAAGCAATTTATCATATTCTACTTTGTTTAATCTCTGGCTGATTTGTAAATAATCATAAATATTAGACATATGGGCTGTTTTTCTCTCTACTGCCTCACGCCTGATCAGCGTGGAGGGGCAGGAAACCTTTCTGGAATATTACTGTTTATCTCTGATATAATATAATATAATATAATATGCTGAACCAGTGCAGCAATTGCTTGTGTTTGTCAGCGTTCTTGTCACCGCTGTCACATTCTTCAGACTTCAAACTCTGAGTTATAACAATAGTTGTGTCTTTTCTTTCTCTTCTCTTGACCTCCAGACTCATTTCATTCTCTGTTGTGCTGCACAACCGCGCTGTGTTTCTCAATATGGGCCAATTTATAATTGTATTAATATGTACCATTCCTTTCTCATGAACTAGTATGCAGCTAGCTGGATATACATTTTTACTATATTGAGTATATTTTGTCTGTATAAAATGTATGAATGCATAATTTCTGCAAACAGTTTGAGTTGTTTATGTTGTTTTTTCTTTTTTTTTGCCAAACTGGGGAAAAGTGAACAAGATGTGTCGTGACCAAAGACTTGCCACCTTCTTGGCTGCAAATGCGGCATCACTTTATCCTGTTTTGCACATCAGTGGGATGTGTAAAGACTTACGGAGGAAGCAAAAAAAAAAAGAAAAACTAATAAAAAGATTGGCCTCTTTTTCAACAGAGCTGCAAAGATCTGTTAAATTGAATTAAGGTGCTGTTCACGGGTTGCTGCCCACGTACAAGCACATAAGCTCAGATCTCATTTCAGCGACGCTGATTGGATTAAAAGAATTTGAAAAAGTTTGGGGAACAGCAAATACTGTTTCAGCAACTGTGTTGTGTGTATGTGTGTGTGTGTGTGTGTGTGTGCGCGCGCTGCAGAGGATGTCAAGGATCAGTTCGTGGAGGAGTCGGAGGTCACGCCGAGCGAAACCAGAACGGAGGAGCCGTTCCTGGTGCAGCCGGCCAGCCGAGCCCGGCTGGAAGCCCGCGTGGAGTCCGTGCGGCGCACAAACTCGCTCAAGGTACCCATTGCGCAGTTTCTGCCGTGCGCGTCCGCTTGTCTGTCACGCCGCGTTCACTCACAATCCAGAGGCTGTTGCAGGCAAAGAACTCGGACGGCTCCTACGGCCTGTTCTTCCGGGACGGGAAGAAACGCATCGACTACATCCTGGTGTACAAGAAGTCCAGCCCGCAGGTGGAGAAGAGGTGCACCTTCGAGAGGAACCTGCGGGCTGAGGGCCTCATGCTGGAGAAGGAGGTACAGTTGACCAAGGATCTCTTTCATTTTAGGATTTATACATCTTTATCCAAAAATAAGTCAATAGATTTCTATAAACATAAGGCTTTGCTGGACCTTTACTCAAGTTTGGAAGGAGACAAAAACACAGTGGCGTCAGTGATGTCACAAGGGGGCGAATTGCAGAACTTTGTGTTTCAGTACAGAGGTGTTTTATTTTTGATGTGAGTGCATATAATGTGCAAATTTATTTTGGAAGGTTCTTTTTCATTTTTGTCAGTTGATTGCACAACATTGCATTATTTTACACTGTAAGCGCAGATAAACTATTCCTTTCAAGAGGGTTCACTCTCTCACTGACTGGAAACACAAAATGAATGTTAGAAAGCCCTGAGGAGGTGAATGTTGTGGATTATGGGAGCTTTGAAAAGACTTCTGCTGGATCTTTCGACGTCACTCTTAAGCTCCTGTTTGCCTGTGTTTGATTTTTGAAGCCCTCCCTGACCAACAACGACATCATGTTTGTGAAGATTCACGCCCCCTGGGACACACTCTGCAAATATGCAGAGCAGATGAACATCCGGATGCCTTTCAGGTTAGCAGCTATGCTAAAGCTGTGTTTTTTCTTAGCTTGGATGCTTCCTTGAACTTGTTAAATTTCTAATTTTTTTTTTGCTTCTTATTTGAAGGAAAAAATGTTACTACGCCGACCGGAAGAGCAAATCGCTGGGCAGGTACGTTGATTTTAAAGTTCCGCAGTGTAATTTCCTCCCGATGCATGCGACGTATGTAATGAAATTTATGAGCGGTGCAGCTGCGAGGCCTCGGCGGCAATGTGGGCCGGAGTTGGTTTTTAAGATTAAAGTTATCAGTCACCTCAACGGCGAGAGCAGCGGCAACAATCCTTTTTCCAACCAGAGCAGGAAGTCCCCGAGTATCCTGCACCAGCCGAGTCCGGCCGCTAACCACTGCGACAGTTTAGGAGTTCTTTAAATCATCAGCTGTTAACCCTGACAGGTTTTTGGCACCACAGAGAAGTCGTTTAACTTTCCAGCATCGGCACACAACGTTGAAACTGGCCTTTTCTACAGAAAACTCGCAATCTGTCAGTCAGAGACATGCCGAGCTGCGGAAAAAAAACACTTATCTGCATACTATTTTCAGACAGGCGCTCACTTTGCTTTGATGCGGCGCACGAGTGATGTCCAGGCTCGGTGCCGATTTCCCAGAATCCATCTCTTCATCTCGCCGGAGTCCAGACAGAGACAGGAACACGGCAGGAAGGAGAAGCATCAAATCGGTTTAGGACTTTTATTCACATTCTGGACAGGAGGAAAAACAAAAAAAGGTTGTCTTTTGCAAACAAAGACAATCAGTAATTAATTAAACTAAATGAAAAATATATATGAGATTCGTTGCAGACATTTGGACAAACAGCATGATAATAATAAAAATACAGGGAGTGTTGGATCAATTAATAATATTTGTTATATAAAAAAAAGGCAATTAAAAAAGCAAACAACTCGCTCTTTCTTTTTAAATGTTTGAGGAAAAAAAGCCTCCGAGTTGAAGGAGCCAAACCTGTCAGAGTTCACTCACCTTTTGGTTCACAGCCTGGATTTCACAAGCATTACTACCTGCTGCCATGCGGGCAATTAAAATGGATTTCAAGACAGTAGTTCATTGTGCAGGCAGCAAGGAATCGTGGAGTGTTGGTCAGAAATCTGGCCGCAGCCACTGAGCCTGAGCCGATACTGGGGGAGAGAGAGAGAGAGAGAGAGAGAGAGAGAGACAGAGAGAGAGAGACAGAGAGAGAGAGAGAGAGAGGCTCAGTCTGGTCAGCGACCAATCACACGGAAACATGAATAATTTCTCCTTCATCTTGAAAGCAGAGCCTGGCTTTCATTTTGGGACAAGTCTCTTAATTGAAAGAAACGCTCTGTGAGCTCCGCCTCCTCCGCCTCCTCCGAGTTCACCTGCTGGTCAGAGAACTGGTCCCGGGTTTGTTTAAGGCCTAGTTCACCTTCTATTGAACTTTGATGGAGGCTGTGGTGACTATCTTCAACTATTCCTCATAAATGTCCTGCACAAAATGTGTCATCCTAGAGTCCAAATGATATATTTTTTAACGCTGGAGTCCGTCTGTTTCAGGGGTGTCAAACTCAAAAACACAGTGGAGCCAAAATGTAAAACTTGGACAGAGTCGCGGGCCAACGTTGATATTTATTGAAAATAATCTTCCTCCTGATATAACAGTGAACCTTTTATATATGGACCCAAATGAGTTTGCTTCAACACCGAATATGGAACAAGCAAAGCTTAATACTATACAACGAAAAACTTCATGTTGCACACATGCAAAATTAAATTTCAAATTAAAAAAACTGAAAATAAATTAAAATGTAAAGAAAAATCAAATGCCTCAAATTTCAATAGTAACCTTTCTCACGGGCTAATGATGCATTTCAAAATAAAATAACAACAATAAACCAGTTAAGTCATAATAACATCCTTCAATGAACGTCCTGTCCTGATTGATGCGGCAAAATAGCAGCAGAGCATCCTGGGATTTGTAGTATTAGCAGTACTACTAGCTCTAGTAGTGTTTTTTGTATTGCCCCTGCGGGCCAAATATGATGAAACTGCAGGCCAAATTTGGCCCGCGGGCCAGAGTTTGACACCACTGGTCTATTTGGTGGAATTATCTCTCAAACTCAAAAACAGTTGCGTGGATCAGAAACGTCGACTGTCTCTGTAAGGTTTTGAAAAAAGGCCTTTCAAGATGTTTCTCACCGGTGTCATTTTATGCAGCGAGTTTAATGCACGGATGCGTCACGCTGGTTTCCACACACCTACACCAACAGTCGCACACCTCTTTTCCACCCGCCCACCCGTCCCTGCTCAGAACAAAGCACCGTCTCTGTGTCTCCTGTGAGACTTAGTCTCGCCGTCTCTGAACGTTGAGATCCGTCATGTTTTTTGTTTTCCTTTTTTCTTTTATCTTCTTCTTCTTCTTCTTCTGTTGTTTAGTTCATCTCCCTCCGAGCTCTTGTGTGCCACATTGCTGGCGGATCAGCTCAGAGAAAAACTGTGTGCTTCTCTATGTTTGCTAATGGGCGACGGGGTGAAGTTGAACAAATGGGCTGTGCGCAGGTGGTGACAGGTGGCTGATGTTGTATCATTACTTTCTCCTCCAAACACACACACACACACACGCACACACACGCTTGTGTGGAGGCTCTGCAACGTAACATTTATAAGATGCTGTCTGACGCCGGTGTGAATTCCTGTTTATATTCATCCCGTACACGCAGAGCAAAACTCCCGTGAAGCCGCTGCAGATGTCGTTTGCTCTGCCTCTTTTGATTAAACTGATTTATTAGTTGAGATTAAAGCGCGTTATTTTAGCTGCAGCAGGGCCCCAAATTTCGCCTTCTTCTTCTGTGGTTTTAAATAGGAACTTGCTGCAGACTCTTGCTGAATACACACTGCAGAGATTTATAATTCAAATCGTAACTGCTCCGGTTGCACATTGTTAATGATGTCACCTCAAAAAGGTCTGGAGAAAAACTACATTTTAAAGCTGAAAACACTTAAACACTTATCGCACATTCATGCCCACAGTGCAACTTTACTTATACTGCTTCTTGTGGCTCCTTGGAATGTTTTAGTTTGTTTTTTTTATCAATCTTTCTTTTGTAGCCAGTTTGAATGCAGTCGACCGTGTTCTGGATTTAATCAGATCGTCGGGGCAAATCATCAGCAGCACTGCCAAATGTATAATTTTCTTGCCCGTGTGGAAAGAAAAGAGAAGTGAAGGGCCAGTTTTTCCCGCTTGAATGACCTTTCAGAAGAAAATACACTTCTGCTACTTGTAAAACATGCAGAAGAAAAACACGCTTTGTGATTGAAAAACCAGAGACTTCGCTGAGCTCTGAAGCAGACGCTTCCTTCTCGCCAAAAGGTCTGAAGTTGTTGTCGGTGCTCAGATGAATGACTTTGCCTGGGAGAGGAAATTGCACGTCCGCTTTTGATATTTTCGACATATTTACACGGAATACATTCAGCCAGCTTCCAAAACTCTGGCAGCTGCATGAAAGAAAAACAACACCGTAGGTTGGAGTATTTTTGGTTTTTTTTGTTTTTTTATGATTTTCTTCTTGCATGAGTGGCTGGCAGAATCGTGAGTCACAAGGAGCACAGACGAAAAGGAAAAGTCAGCAGTCGGGGCGGTGATGAGTGTTCAGGTGCATTTGTGTGTAAAAAAAAAAGAAGAAAAAAAAACGGCCAAAACGAGCCGATGAGTAACGAGACGAGATCGGTGGCACTGATGCCGTCACTTCTGTGCAGCAGGTTTCAGCGGCGATATCGGCAGGTCAAGAGCTGGCTGCCCAGGAACCCCATGAAGCTGGACAAGGAGGCTCTGCCTGACCTGGAGGAAACCGACTGCTACACCGCCCCCTTCAGCAGAGCGCGCATGCATCAGTAAGCAGGACACGCAACACACCAAGCAAATCACTTTTCTTTAAATCAGCCTCTTGTAGCATCACAAGAGGTGCTTTTTTAGGTTATTGACGTCACCTCCAAGCCAGGTGTTGGCTCCGCCCCCTGAGACAGCCTTGTTTTTGTTCCCTTTCAAACACGTATCCATAAAAGCCTCAGCTTTAGCTTTAGGCTGCAAACACAGGGTTAAACATACCGTCTCCTGGATGTCTGCAGAGTTTTTTAAGATTGCTAATTGCTGATTGAAGAAAATACAGCATACAATTTAAATCTGACAATGGGTAAAATGGGATCTTTAAATAGAAATGCCAAATTCTTTCCAAATTGTTTTTGCTTTTTCCACAGTAAATAAACTCTTCCCCTCTTTCATCTCTGAATGGCGTTCACTGTGAAAAATGTTCCATCTTGTTTTGCTTCCATAAAGCGAAAACCCATTTTCTCGCATTAATGTCATGTGAGCAATTGGCCCTTTGACTCAGAACTCTGATGGTGACTCGGGATGAAACAGCAGCAGGCGTTCAGATCTCTCCCCCAGTTTCTCTTCCTGTTCCGGTGTCAAAGCGCCACTTTGATCAAAGGCATCGCTAAAACTCTTCTGTCACCAGAACCCTTCTCTGTTTTCAGATCACGCTATTAGGAAACCAATGACTGCCTGCTTGCAAAGGAACGCAAACGATACCCCGCCATTAAAACAAGGCTTTGAACGGTCGTCTCTCCGTCGTCAGATAAATATTTCACAGATTTTAACTCTGTCTTTCTTTCAGCTTCACCATCAACAACAGAGAGACCTTCTTCTCCAACTCCACCAGAAGCAGGATCGTCCACCACGTTCTGCAGCGCACCAAGTACGAGGATGGAAAGTCAAAGATGGGTAGGAGAACCTCCCCAAACTCCCTTCCTTCCCCTTTTTATATTATATTCCAACATTAAATTCTACAGGAAATAAAACACAAAATGTTTTAATATTTGCTCAATCATCAGGGACACAGGAGAGGAAAATTCAAATCTGAAAATAGCTGCAACCTGTTTGTGTGTATTTTCCACTGGTTGATGAAATGTTTTTATAAAGGGGAGAGTGAAAAAACTAAAAGATAAATTTGGAATTTAATTTTCCAGCGTCCTTGTATCCTACTACCACCACTGATATGAGCAGCACGCCCAGGTGCTCGTTGCCGTTTGACGTCCCGCCCACCCGCCGTGTTTTCTCTGTCCTGTGTCGTGCTTTGGCGAAACCTCGGCGCCTCGTCCTGTTGCATAATGCAGCAGCAGGCTGTTACGACCACGGGAGCCCTGAACAAACCCTCATCGCAAAACACGCCACTGAATTTTAGATGTGATCACCTCTCTGCAGGAATCAACCGCCTGCTGGGAAACAACACGTACGAGGCTGCGTTTCCTCCTCACGAGGTGACTAACGTCTATTTCCTCTGTTTGCCAGATTGTACTGCTACTTCACAAAACAAAAAAAGAACAAGAGAAAACTCACCTGCCTCCTCCTTGTCGCTTGTCTCACTAGGGCAGTTACAAGAGCCGACACCCCATCAAGACACACGGCGCCCAGAACCACCGGCACCTACTGTATGAGCGCTGGGCTCGCTGGGGACTGTGGTACAAATACCAGCCGCTGGATCTCATCAGGTAACTGGCGCTCAGCCAGCAGCTCCTCGACGACGGCCCGTCTTTCTGTTCTTGGTGCCCCATGTGAAGCGCAAGATGGTAAAAATATCCAGGGGGTTCAGATCACAGTGGGAAGAATCGCCTGGATATTAGGGACGGAGGATTTTGGGATTAAACGCACTCGTTGACTTTGGCCTGGAGTTTAATGAGCATCCAAAGTGGATTTTTTACACGCTCTCTGCCAGACATTTCATTATTTTTATACTATCATTATATTAGTTTTCTCCACTTCAATGGTTCACGTTAGTGTTGTAGTAAAGACCGCACCAACCGAGACCGAGACCAAGACATTATCAAGACTAGAGAGTATCGAGATCGAGACAAGACCAAGACATTTGGAGTTTGAGACCAAGACAAGACCCTTAAAACGTGCTCTCGAGACTGGTATTCAGACCAAGACCAATCTGGAGTACTACAACACTAGTTCACTTATTCGCAAATTATGGGAGGAAGCTTATTTAAGTGGAAAAAAATTAGATTTTAAATTTCAAATGTTTCTAAAAAAAAAAAAAACAGCAAAACATAAGTATCACGAGGACAGTGTTTCATTGCTGTTCAATTGGGCCACTTTCTTCCTCTTCTGATCCTCAGAATGTGAAATTGTCGATTTTCCAGCTCTAACAGCACCCTCCAAATGCCACGTTTTCTATTTTTTAACTGCCATTTTATTGGCCGGTGTTATGCAAATAACATTTTCTCTCACTCGTGTCACATGACTCTCATGTCTCTCCCGCTGCTCCAAAGAGCTGAGAAATTACACCCTTGGGTGGCCAAAGGCACCTTCAGCGCTGAGCTTCAGGAAGCCGATACGCTCGCTTATTGATTTCACGCTGCCACATTGCATGACCCCGTGACCTTTCAGCTCCATAGCTCCCTGGTCCATCATTGCAGCACTCAAAGTGTAACAACCGGCAGCAGAATTAACCCCTGTTAATTCTGGCCGCTCCTGTCTTCCCCGAAGGAGGTACTTCGGGGAGAAGATCGGTCTTTACTTTGCCTGGTTAGGCTGGTACACCGGCATGCTGATCCCCGCCGCCCTGGTCGGCCTTCTGGTCTTCCTCTATGGTCTCTTCACCATGGACTCCAGCCAAGTCAGGTGTGCTGTTCACTCGCCAGTCCCTCTCATCCCAAAAACTGTGTTGGTTGGTTGGTTGTTTTTTTTCTTTCTTGCTTCTTAACGCGTTTTCTCTTCCTTCCTGTCAGTAAAGAGATCTGCGAAGCCAACACCACCATCATGTGTCCGATGTGTGAGGACACCTGTGAACCGTGGACACTGAGTGACAGCTGTGTTTATGCAAAGGTCAGTGTGGCTCTCGGACTCACCTACAAGCTACAAAGCTTTTTGTTGTGGGTCTGTGGATGCGTTTTGCCAGCAATGCCATGAATTGAATTGTCATTTTAATTGTTATTTATGAAATATGATAATATATTATAATGGTTACGCCTGTCTTTCCAGACAAACAATCGCATATGTTAAATGAAGACGTAACAGTAACAGATGTACAGTTGAGGTCGCCATGATTGTTAGAGCAAAAAAAAAAAAAAAAAGCTAAATTCTAAGCCAACCTTGTTCAACCCATTTTTCAAAGGTCAGGATTTCCAAATTTCTGTGTGACAATTTGTGACATTTGTGACAAAAATCTCTGGAAATACTCTCAACCTGCAGCTTGTCAGGTTAGCTTTTATCATCATAATGACAGAGATGGCCTCATATTTCCAGTCAGTGTTTCCTATGTTAACCTAGCAGGGTTAGCGTTTTGGCAAGAAGGTGCCAGCGCTAATCTGTAAACACGTTTAGCGAGCAGTTAGCAGGCGATGACACTGCAGCCTGGAACAAACTACAAAAATAAAACTTTAAATTGACGCCAGAATGTTTGTTGACTGTCCTGTTGGAAAAGTCACACTGCTGCTTGCCTGCCTGTGTTTTCCAGGTGACCCATCTGTTTGATAACGGCGGCACCGTGTTCTTTGCTATCTTCATGGCTATCTGGGGTAAGTGGAGCGGCCCCTCGTCCTGTTTGTCCCCCTTTTCCTGCATTCACCACCAGCGCAAGATGAACGAGGTTCCTTGGCTGATGCTAAAAAAAGAAGAAAAAAAAAAAGCCCTTTGCGGAATTCGGGTCTATTTATGCAGCTTTTGCTTCTGCTCTTCCAAACTGGAAAGTGGACCAGCTGAAACCTGTATTTTTCAACACAGAGTTCAGCAAACACAGACGCTTCTCGGCTGTTAAAAAAAAAAAAAAAAACATTCTCGATGAATTAATGAGCAGCTGCCTCACAACTTAATAAAAGCGCCGGCCCGGCTTAATTAGCCGGATAAGTTCACATTCCTCTGGAGGTTCCCTTTGTGAGGCGGCCGTCAGTTCTGCAGAGTGATAGCGGTGATAATCCCCGAGGCTGCGGCGACGTGCACGTGCTGTAATGCACAGCGCCGCGCGGCGTGATATATGGACGTGCGCGTCTGCAGGCGCACGTCCATATATCTGCCTTCGCTCGGGGGCCACACTCTGCACATCGCGTCCCGAGTTCAGGGTGGATGGAAGAACCCGAGTGGAGCGGAGGGAAGTCCAGGCTGCCTTCCAGTCAAAGGCCCCTCGGCGATGTGGACCGAAGCTGCAGAGCCGCAGAGCCGCGTCACTGAGCGTGTGCACAGCGGCGGCGGCTGCTGCGAGCGCGAGATAGAGAAAAAAAAAAGAACCTGGATCCCCCCAAGGGAGCGATCGTAGGCATCAGAGGCTGCGGCTCCGGCTCTCTCTCCTCCATCTAAAGTGGGTCAGGCTATATTCAACTCCAGCGTCTTCAACGGCGGTTGAAAAGTTGTTGTGTCTGGAGGTTCTGCTGCTTTTTTACGCTGCCGCCGTTCCTTTTTCGGGTGCCCTGAATCACAAGAAGCACTGCCATGAATTTTTAAGAAGATTTGAATGCAGTGTCTTGAATGTGGGTGTCGTCAGTTAGCTACCAGTGGACCCTTTGTGACATCACTTTGTGACATCGCAGAGGGTTAAAGGATTCAAGGACTCAAGGAAGCTTTATTGTCATACCATTTTTCAACGGCACGAAATTAGGACACAGGTTAAATACGACCATTGTGTGTCCTAACACACATTCTCTGTAAAGCGAGGCAAACAGTGGAAGTAGACACGTGAAGTCACTTGTAAAGATGCAGAGAACATTGGTAGAGTGACCTCTGCATCATGTGAGACCTTTATTAACGAGAAGTGAAGCCAATAGAATCAACTCGAATCAATGAATGAGATTGTTGCCGCTTCAAAATCCACTACGGTTGGTCCATAAATGCATGAAGATGGCTGTGACTAATGCTTGACAGCTGTTCTTATGCAGCTTGATGTTTTGTTGCCCTGCAGCCACTTTTGTTTGTTTACTAATGTTGTGAAACCGAAGTCCATATGGAAACCTTTGATGGGATGAAGTGAAGAATCTGGTGGCTGCTTGTGTGCAGCTCAAGACACGGCAAGAGTCAAGTCCTTCAAAGGGGTTGCCCTTTGAAAGAGGCTCCAGTCTGACTCCTTTGCACGAGAAAGCCTCACTTTCCAACATACAATGGAAAGAAAGACGAGAGAGAAATCCTGTTGTCGCTTCTGCTCGACTCCTCGCCGCCGTGGAGTGTCGACTGGAATCACGTCGCACCCATCTCCCTCCAGATATCCGAACCTCGGCCGTCACGGGATTATTTCACGCCTGTAAGACATCCGGCTCGATCAATAACCCGATTGATTGCCTCTCTCCTCGCCCCGTCCCCTGCAGCCACCGTCTTCCTGGAGTTCTGGAAGAGGAGGCGAGCGGAGCTGACGTACGACTGGGATCTCATCGACTTGGAGGAGGAGGAGGTGCGTCGGCGTCGCCCCCTTCGTTCACTATCGCCCCCGTGAGGAGCTCTTCGGTGGCTCACGCGTGCTTGTGTGTGTGTGTGTGTGTGTGTGTGTGTCGTGATCAAGGAGGAGCTGCGGCCTCAGTTCGAAGCCAAGTACTCGCGGGTGGAGCGAGTCAACCCCATCTCCGGGAAGCCCGAGCCCTTCCAGCCCTTCTCAGACAAACTCAGCCGGCTCATGGTGTCCGTGTCGGGGATCTTCTTCATGGTGCGGCCCTTTGATCTTCATATCCCCCCATCCCCTCACCTCCCCTCACGATTCTCACCCCCTCAGTCGGTGCGCCACTGTCACGCAGCAGTGGTGTAACATCCCCCCCTGGTGGCTGGCGACAGTATTCCGCAGCCGCTTTGACAACCTGATCTGTTTGTCTCCTGTTTGCTGATAAGATTTTGGAATTTTGGACGCTGTAATATTTGGAATGGGTTGTTTTTCGGGGGGTTTTTTTGCTGCAGAATTTTCAATCCGAAACTAATCTGCAGGCTAATCCGACACTCCTCTCATCCTCAACCCTGCCCCCGCCCCTGTCCCAACCGCTCTCCTCCTCCCCCTCCCCCCGGCTGCTCAGATCTCGCTGGTCCTGACGGCCGTGTTTGCCGTGGTGGTTTTCCGGCTCATCGCCATGGAGCAGTTCGCCTCCCTCGACTGGTACTTTGTCAAGAAGAACTGGCAGTTTGCCACCTCTGGCACCGGCGTCTGCATCAACTTCATGATCATCATGTCTCTCAATGTGGTGGGTGGCAGGCGTGCAGGCGCCGCACATCAAACAAATAATGTTGTTGGCAGTTTTGTCGCGGGAAGAACCAGAAGGGCTTTTTTGTTGTTTTTTTTGTTTTTTAATTGCTGAGAGCTTCCAGTTTTGTCCGGCCCCAGTGTGGCAGCAACACCTCCTCGATCTTCTCCGTGTCCATGCTAATGATGCTCTCGTCCCACCAGGTGTATGAAAAGGTGGCCTACCTGCTGACCAACCTGGGTGAGCCCCGCCCCTCCCTGCCGCACTTCCACTCTGCTCTGCCTCCCAGATGGTTGGCTGACCTCCTCCTCCCTCTACCCCCTGTCCTCCTCAGAGCACCCGCGGACCGAGTCCGAGTGGGAGAACAGCTTCTCTCTCAAGATGTTCCTCTTCCAGTTTGTCAACTTGAACAGCTCCACGTTCTACATCGCTTTCTTCCTGGGAAGGTAGGAGGCTGCCTGCCCTGCGCCCGACCCTCATGTTTCATGTCAGTACCCCCACCCACTCCACACCTCCTTCCTCCCCTGCTAAAGAGTTTATTTCAGAGCATCTTTTACCGCCGTGATCACAGATGTGAGCGCGTCGTGACGCTTTTCCGACCTAATTAGCGGCCCTCTGTTTGTTTAGCCGGCCGCTCGGAGTTTCTTTATTGGATTTCGCAGCTAATGTTGGCCGTTTCAATCTCTTCAGGTTTGCTGGCAGACCTGGAAAATACAATAAGCTGTTTAATCGATGGAGGCTGGAGGAGGTGAGTGGGCCACTTATTGCCTGGTGACGTTTGGACTGGTGGAGTCGTTCTTCCTGAGAGCAGAAAACTTCATGTTAATTATGTTGTTGTTGTTTTGAAATTTTACTGATTAGCAACTGATTGACTCAATGTGTTGGAGCCTGTTTTGAAAAACTTCCAACGCTGTAAATTTTTTTGCCGTTATGCAAAATCCACTTAAGCTTCAGTTTGGAAGCAATATGTCATTGAATCCTTTGCTTGTTCCACTCTTGATGTGATGTCACTAAGAGCACCGCTGACCTCTCTGACACTTTTCTTCATCTCATGAGAGGCCGGCCTTTTTTGTTTTTTCCCGTCTTAGTCCAGTCTGTCAGTTTTAACAGGGAGCTAAAAATCCTGCGTTCTCGCAGTCACAGTCAGACGAATAAAAAAACTGGGCCGTCGTCTGGAGATCCGTCCAGGCCTTCAGATCAGTGACCGTGCCAGGCGGCTCCGCCAGAGTCTGGGATGAAAAGGGCAAAAGACGTGAAAATGCAGCTGCGGGGGCACTGAGACTGTGTTCTTCTTCCAGTGCCATCCGAGCGGCTGCCTGATCGATCTCTGCCTGCAGATGGGAGTCATCATGTTCTTCAAACAGATCTGGAACAACTTCATGGAGCTCGGATACCCGTGAGTCAGAGCGCTGTTAGAGAAGCCCCCTGATTTATGTGTCATAAAGCCGAGAGCTCAAAGACTCTGGCGCTAAGTAGCGTCTTTATTATTCATTTAACGTCATTTGGCTGTATTAGCATATGAAAGACAAATTGAATCCTCTTGTTGTGGTGGCGGCGGCGGGAGGCGGCTCGGCCCGCCGCTCTGTCGACGCTAATTTGCTTTGAGGTGACGGTAAAGCCGCCGGTGCTCCGTGTTCAGCTTGCTGCAGAACTGGTGGTCTCGCCGGAAGATGAAGAAAGGGGGCGGAGGAGGTCAGAACGTGGAGAACAAAACGCAGCTGCCGCAGTGGGACAAAGACTGGAACCTGCAGCCCATGAACGCTCACGGACTGGTGGACGAGTACCTGGAAATGGGTAAGAAAAACAAACAGAAAACAGCTCAATGTGAACAGCAGGTTTTCAGACTGACGTCCTGTGAAGCCCATCCAAGCATCTCTCCCTCTCTCTCTCTCTCTAACTCTCTCTCTGTCTCTCTCGCCCTGTGCGCAGTCCTCCAGTTTGGCTTCACCACCATCTTCGTGGCGGCGTTCCCGCTGGCGCCCCTGCTGGCTCTGCTCAACAACATCATCGAGATCCGCCTGGACGCCTACAAGTTCGTCACTCAGTGGCGGAGACCCATGCCGGCCCGGGCGACCGACATAGGTCAGCATCATCTCCCTCCCGCCCTCCTCGCCGTCGGTTTTATATTTAGAGGCCCTCCAGCAGCAAAACAAATGTTTTCCATCACGTAAGGAGATGGATGTGCGCTTCAACGCTGCCATATGTCGCTGACCCCTCCCCCATGTGAACAGGACGACCCACAACCCTCCTCCTGCCGTGAAATGTATGGCCACATGGCTCTCCTGGCGCTTTGCCTGTAGATGGAGGAAAGAATAAAAAAAACGCCGCGATCTTGACCTGCAAAAGCCAACTGGCTGAGGTAGAAATGTTTTTTTTAAATGTGGCCACGCCCGCTTGGTCCAGTCTTAACGCGGCGCACCAGATGGAAGGTTTTTCCAAAGCACAGTCTGCCTTATTTCAAGTATTCATCTGCTCAAGAGTTTGCTGGAAGTGTTTGGAACAGGGAGGCCTTGGATTCACAACAGACCATTAAGCAGAGGCGGATAGCAGCTCAATACATCTCATTATTATCGTTATGGTGGTGTGTGCGAGCAGCAGATGTAAGATTAGCAGTAGCACGCTATGCATCGCGTCATTTAACTGAAGCTGAGTGCCAAAGGCCAGTTACAGCTAAACTAGAACCAGGTTTCAGCCTTTGGCCGGCACGAGTCTTTGTTCCTTAAAGTGTGAAAACGCCATCCAGCTCTGATAAGGCAGCTGTGTTCTGCTATGCTAATCTCTTTAGCAACAGTTGGATATTCATTCTGCTGTCTTAGATTGTTGGTATCTTTTTACTTTTTTGTGCCTAATTGGTGTTGCAATAATCAGACGTGGTTTGGATGTTGTAAAGATGGACATGCAAAAATCCAACAACTTTCCAAGTTCTTATGAGTTCTTGCGCATCACAAGAACTTCTTCGACTGGAGCTCTGACGGACGTTTCTCCTGCCGCCGGTCTGACTTCCCAACAGGTATCTGGCACGGAATCCTGGAAGGCATCGGCGTGCTCGCCGTCATCACCAACGCCTTTGTCATCGCCATCACCTCCGACTACATCCCGCGCTTCGTCTACGCCTTCAAGTACGGCCCGTGTGTGGAGAACCAAGAGGACGAGTAAGCATCAGTTGGGCCAGAGGGTTTTTTTCTGGGCGTGGCTTCAGCGGAGGTCTCACCCTCTCTCGCTCTCGGTGTTCCCCAGGTGTTTGCGAGGCTACATGAACAGCAGCCTGTCTGTGTTTGAGATGAGCATGGCCAACCAGACCAGATTCTGCCGGTACAGGGACTACAGGGCTCCGCCCTGGAGCTCGGAGCCCTACGAGTTCACCCTGCAATTCTGGCACGTCCTGGCTGCCCGGCTGGCCTTCATCATCGTCTTTGAGGTCTGTCAGTGCTTCCTTCTTCCTCTGCTTTTTCATCTGACAGCAAAAATGTCAGGGTTTTGTTCGTTTTTAGTTGTTGTTTTTTTTAGTTTTCTTAATTTGTATTCCTTGCAACTGATAAATGGAAGTAATTAAGCCCAGTTTAGTCCAGAGTAACCCGGTACTCAAATTAATTTGGGAAAAATCACCAAAAATATAAAAACAGCGCTTGCGATCCAAAATGCCCCATTGAGTCAAACTAAAGAATCCAAACAAACTGGCCTCCATGATTTAACCCTGACAACGACGCCTTAAAAACTGATTTGTATGTTAGTGAGAACACAAACATACACATGTGTATGTAAATATTAGGGCTGTCGAAGTTAGCGCGTTAACTCCTTTTAACGGCACTCATTTTTTTTAACACGGTGCGCCCAAGAAAGTCGCGTGCAAGCCACAGTCCTCCTGTTTAGACAACGCCCTCTATTTCTCCATGTCATGCGTGCGACCGCTTCCTGTCGGCGCCCTTGTTAACCAATGATGTCGTTCACACCAGACTCGAAGCGGCGCGCACCTCCGCGGCCGGCACCTCCGTGGCCGGCACCTCCGCAGCCGGCTCACACCGTGCAGCGATCGTTTCGGCATCTGGTCTATTTTATGTGGAGCCGCGAGCGATCACTGTCAAGCTAGACAGGAAGTTACTGAAAGAAACACGGGAGAATCTGGTTAATTTTCAAAATAAAAGCAATTTTCAAAATAAAATACCGCAGTTGACAAATACGATCATACTTGTGTACGTTGTATTTGTCAGTATCTAGTATCAGAGTATGAGAGAGATGAAACAAACAAACATACACACACACACACACACACACACACACACACACACACAAGCAATGAAGGGGCACAGAGTGAAATGGCCAATCTCGAGTTGTTTTATTTGTAAATCTTAATGGTTGTTAGGAGCATTGGCTTGAAAATACCTCAAGATTTGAGTTTTTATTTGTCTCTGGACAGTTTAAGTATATCATCGTTTGGAATGTTTCAATAAAAGTAAAAATAGAATCTTTCCACAAAGGATTTATTATTGTCTTCTCCAATTTTTCCTAGAGTATAAGAAACACAATAAATTTACAAAGTTACATATAGGGATAAAAATATATAATATATAGGGTAAAAAAAATTTGCACTTAATTTGCAATTAATTGCGAGTTAACTCGGGACACTAATTCCCGATTAAACGCGATTAAAAATTTGAATCGACCCACAGCCCTAGTATACTGTGTATATATATGTGTGTGTATATGTATATATATGTATATATATATACATGTATATATACATGTATATATACGTATATATATATACATGTATGTATATATATATATATATATATATATATATATATATATATATATATATATATATATATATATATATATATACATGTATATATATATACATATATATATATATACATGTATATATATGTATACATATATATACATGTATATATATACATACTGTACATATATATTTGTTCATATATTTTTCTCCTGCCGCTTGAGAGAGTCCAGAATATCACATAGGACACGCCGGCGGTACACGTAGCGGCAGCGGCAGCGCACAACCTTTTTACATGCTTGCTAAATTATGCAACAAATACCTGCGAGTCGAGCGCACTTCGCTCTGCCCACCGAGGGCGACTCATGAATAATTGCCATCTCCTTCAGCACCTGGTGTTTGGGATCAAGTCCTTCATCGCGTACCTCATTCCGGACATGCCCAAGGACCTGTGCGACCGCATGCGGCGGGAGAAGTACCTGATGCAGGAGATGATGTACGAGGCCGAGCTGGAGCACCTGCAGAAGGAGCGGAAGAAGAACGGGCGGCGCTATCACCACGAGTGGCCTTAGCTTCGCACTCACACACACACACACACGGTCACTCTCCCCACCCTGATGCGCACCAAAGACTCCGCCCCCTCCGCTGACCAGACTCCACCCCTGAAGCTGTTTGGCCCTCAGTGCCCGCCCCCTCACCTCCCCCATCCGCTCTTGATCTGTGGCCCGCTTCCTCCTTAAGCCCCACCCTGCTGCACCGCCTGACTTCCTCCAGCAGGTGGCCCTTTGCTTGTTCCGTGTCATGGCTTCACTGGAAAAACAAACAAAAAAAGCAACTTCGACTGCCAACCCTGTGCAATTGTAACTTTTACTATGCAGATCGAGGGCTGCAGATCTCCGCCGTTCACTGTCTCTCCGCCCACCTTGCACTGTGTGTGTGTGTGCGTGCTAGCTGCGTGTGCGTGTACGTATGTGTGGCAGCTAACCCCCTAATCCCAGGCCACTCCCCCTTTTCCTTCAACTCTGCAGCTGAAGTGCAGCATGCTGCTGACGGCTACTGCCGCGCTCTGATTTCCTTCCTCTTCCTCAGCGGAGTCGCCGCCCAGCCCACCCGCCCGCTGCTTGGTCATGTGACACAGCTGCTGCCACCACTGCGAGCATTTTCACTTTGTCGCAAATTGTGCGTTTTTCTGGTGACGTGGCTACCAAACAGACGACTACACCCTGCTCCTACCGCTGTACATTGGCCTTGAAGCATGCTGTGTTTTAAAGACTCGGAGGCCCCATGTCTTTTTTTGGTGTTTTTAATTTATTATCACTTTTTGATGAACATGAAGTCGATCGACCGACGTGGAGGACGTTCTCGGCTCCCCCCGGTGCATCATCCGACGGAGTATTCAGCTCGAACTTACAAAACGTGCATGGTCGAATGTTGTGCTGTTGTTGGTTTTTTTTCGACCTTTCTCGCCGGGCGCGGCGCCCCGGAGTCACGTGCTGCGCTCAACGCCGCCCGAGCTCGACCGCCGCGAAACGGCCGGCGAAATGTGAAACTTGATTGTGCCTACAGAGTTGCGCTCACCACAATTGTGTCGCCGACATCACGTGTGCCTGTTTGTGCTGCACATGCTTTTCTTCTCCTTCAAGTGCAAAGAAACAACCCCCTCCCTCTTTTTTTTTCTCTTTCTCTCTCTCACGTCATCCCCTTTTTCCGTTTGGTCTGACTGCCTCTCGGCTCCACTGCAAGGGTTTGTTTTGGATGTGAGTCACGCTGCCACGCCGGTCAACCCAACGACCGACCGACTGACCGAACCGACCTGGCTACCGGCACTGAGACACACACACACACACATGCACTGGCAGTTTACATTGTAACTGGACTCCCGCCGTGTAAACTGGTTGCAGGCAGCAGCTCTCAAAGCCGCTCCGGAGCCTGTTTTTCATTTGCCGCTGGAAGCCCCGGAGCCAGGCTGAAAGTCGGATCTCTCCGAAATACCAGTGGCTTGGACCGTCAGACCCTATGAAGAACATCCGTCCATCCATCCATCGGCTGTTCCCGCCCGCCCACCCCTCAGATCCAGTCCAATCTCAGATCGGCGCTTTGCTGGAGGGAAAAAAAAGATTTTCGCAAACGCCAAGCTGGAGAGACGTGGTGGAGGGGAGGATGGGTGGAGGGAAGCTCGCAGGGAAGCAGGCAAGCTGCCGGGGCCACGCGTCCAACCATCCGGCTGAGTCAGACCGCGAATCATTTCCTGTCTCATTCATGCAGAGAGCGATGTGGGTAAAAATACACTAATGAGGGGATTCGTGCAGCTCCGATGATGATTAATACAGTTTGGAGGGAAACCGCTTCATGCACGGCCGAGGTGAATGTCGCACCGATCCTTCGGAATATCGCCACCCGGAATGCATTGCACAACACTACGTATTTCTGGTGTAAAACAAATTCCAGTTTGTGTTATTTATTTTGTCATCCATTGTGTATAGGATGTTAGGATGTGTTTTGTTTGTTTTGTTTTCTTTAATTTTTTATGTCATGTATTCCACTTCTCCAGACAAAACAAAGGAAGTCCACATTTCTCAGGTGTCCTCCGAATGTATGCTGATGACTGAACCTTTCTACCATATTTTATAAGATGCAATCAAAGCCGTCCTGCTTTTCTTTTCTTTTCTTTTTTTTATCCACGTGACCTTTTTGCACTGCGGTTTGTTTGCATGACGACGATGCACACGCGACCAAGCACATGTGCTCATTTTTCTGCACCGTCACTGCGCTAGCTGCAGCAAATCCACATCATGGAACACAAGCCGCACAGTTTGTTAGGTGGTTTAGGAGCATTCAATGTTTTCCAGCCATGAATTCCGATCCAGTGATCGCCATCATTTCGCTCCCTTCCCTCCCCCCCATCCCAGAGAGAGACATTTGTGCTTTTTTTAAAACCTTGCTCCAAATGCTTCGGAAGCTAGTCCAAGTTTTTCAGAATTTCTTCCCTGCTATGTGAACGTTGAGAATCTATGCATGTTGTTTTCCTCGAGTGCTACTTTAATGTGGAACAGTCGCAGATGTATATGTGCTGGTACGTCCGTACTGTAGAGGATGCATGACCTGAACACCTTGCTTCGAGCAGAGCTAACGTCGTCATTTACGTCTTAAACATATCAGCCCCCCCCCCACTCTACCCCATTCTCCTTCTTCTGCGTTGATTCCGATTGTTGTTGTTGTTGTTGTTTTTTTTACTATGAAAGTATTTTATTAATTCTAGTTCAGACTGCAGAATGAGTTTGTAAGTTGGCCCCTGGGTGTCTGATAAGAAATGGTACGAGGAAACTGCTGGAACTTCCAAAATCTATTCACTATATTTAACAGCTGCAGGATTTAAAGGTCCCACATTGTGCATGATTCCATCCATGGATCTATTTCTAACAATTACAGAAGTCAGTCTTGTGTTGCTTCTTGCTCACTCCACTTTTGTTGAGTGTTAATGTGCAAAAAATACCACTTCTGGAAAGAAGCCCCTTGTGATGTCATAAAGGGCACCGATAGCCCTCTTCGGTTAGTGACAACACAACCAACCTGGCGTCGCCTCCTGGAGATGTGATATCAGATGCAGTGTGGGACCTTTAAATCTGAAGGGTATTTTAGTGACTATTGGACGTTAGACTCCGCAAAGCCGCTTACGATATAATTCCCGGGCTGATTGTCTCCATTCCGGGCATCGATTCACCTCCTCCCCAAAACTAACGGTGCATCTTGGCGGAAGGTGTTTCCAACGCCTTCATACTGTTGGCAATAGCACAATGTGGGCACGACAGAATAAGTAATAAAGGCATGAACTTGCACATCTCAGACATAGCCGTGCACAAAGGGTAGGGTGGGGGAGGGTGAGGTGGGGTTGCAGTTTTCCATTATAGCGCTCTTCCTGATTTCTTGACATGGGAGCTCCTCAGTGATCCCAGATGTTCTTGTACAGCGGGGCGGTAGGACTTGTGACATGAAGTGTATGAATAACATTGTTTACTTCGCTCCTGTTTACATGTAAAAAAAAAATAACAATGAGTTCAAATAGAAATAAAAAGACATTAAAATGTATAAAAGATAATGTATCATAAAAAATAATTTGGATATCACTCTTTTCTGTAATAAACCATGGATTGTACCTTTTAAATCAAAGCCGCTCTCTCCCTCCCTGGTTTTATTCCTGCTGTGACGGCATTAATTTTTCGCAGAGCAAGCGGCTTCGTCTTCACGCGTGGACATTTTCGGCCTGGGATCTGCTTATGGAACAAACCGGAGGAGGCTGTTTTTCTTTTTTAAAGCCCGGCTATTATCACCAACCGCAGCTCTCCTCTCCAAACTGTGACTTATTGTTAACGTTTTTCCAGCGATGTCGGCAGGATTTCCCCCCGCCACGCCACGCCACGCCACGCTGATGACGTCACTGCCGCAGCTGGTCGTCTCTCAGCCGATGCTATCGAGGCCATGCCCCCTCCGTCTCAACAAATTTGGGCAAGATGGGCAGAACATTGTTTGGCACACTCGTAGCTCCAATGACAGGCGTTTAATGCTTTTACAATTCCCCGCGGTCTGGCTCGCTGGTGGATGCCCACAAGGTTTTTCTTTCCTTTTGGAGGAGATCAGAGGAGATCTTCGACCAACAAATGTAACACGAAGGCAAACACACACACGCACACGTATACACACACACAGCTGTGGTTTCAGTGAACAGTTCCTGCTTTGTGTCACTGCCATGCAGGGTCTGAGATGCTGGACAGCGAGAGGAAAACCTGAAAGGGCTTCTTGTAAGAGCGGCTTTTCAAAGGGGAAAAGATAGCTGCAGAAAAAGTCTCTTGTTATCAATCCACACTGTGAAAACGGAGCACAAGAGATAAAATGTCCAGCGCTCGCTGCAAAATGCTGGATTTTTTGTTTTCTTTTTTGCTGAATGAGTTTAAATTTAGGGAAATTAGAGTCCCCTAAATATCT
The DNA here is from genome assembly GCA_009823395.1 of Thamnaconus septentrionalis. Taxonomy (NCBI): domain Eukaryota; kingdom Metazoa; phylum Chordata; class Actinopteri; order Tetraodontiformes; family Monacanthidae; genus Thamnaconus; species Thamnaconus septentrionalis. The sequence continues at coordinate 4,067,376 of CM020513.1, read as the reverse complement.
CTACAGCTCCTGCTGGTGGGTTGCAGTTTTAATGATGATAATAATGATAATACATTTTATTTATAAGGCGCCTTTCAAGGCACTCAAGGTCGCACAACACAACAGTTTGAAAAACAAAGATAAAAATATTGGGTTCTGGTCCAGCGAACTGGTGTCGTTCAGGAATATGGGTGATGTTGGGAGCAAAGGCATCCAATAGAAACCAACAGAAACCAAATAAACATTAGCGCACAGACTGCAAAAAAAAACCCATCAAGTTTATGTTCGGAAACACTCACTCGAGCTGCCATTTCTTTCCGAGGCAATAATGTGTTGTGATTTAACCTTGAATGTAACCTGCTGCCCAACTGCACACTGCTTCAGAATAAGTTGGGGGCCCCACAGCTGAGGGCCTCCGTCTAGCCGTGAAACAGAAGCAGTGTTATTCCACTTCAGAGCAGTTTTCCAGAGCGGATGCGGCCACATTCTCCTGTATCAGTTAACCTCCTTCCCTTCCGCGCTCACACACACACACACACACACACTGAGCATCCAGCATCTCCTGCTGGAGCCCTGTTCAGATTTACAGCGCAGGTTAGGGAGGTAATTATTTGGTCCGCTGAGAACGTCCCCATAAATCTGGCAGCCTGCTTGTGTAACCGGGACAAGGGTGACCAGCAGAGGACAAAAGAGTCGCAACAGTAACGTCCGCAAATCAAGGCGCCATTGGCCGGGGCAAACTGCAGGTTGATGCCTACTGAAGCACGGGTCGTATCTTCTAACGGTTCCCCGAGCACGTAGCCTTTGAATCGCGATTCCTTCCTTCTTTTAATTTTCCATGAATTCCAGAACCAGCCAGCTCACAGATGGAAGACGGTAGATGCCAGGGTTGCGAGGCCCAATGTTCCAAGCTTCTCTGAAAAACCACAGTGGACGAGGAAGCAGGAAGCTGCCACGAGTTGTAAATAATGCTGACTTGCGCGATGCAGCCACTGCACCGCAACAGCAGCTTCATCAGGCTGATTCATCTGGGCGGAATTTTCTCAAATTTTAAAGAACGGAAGAGCAGCAGAAGGGTTTTCTTAGTGGACGTTTTTTAATTTATTTTTCTTAAAATCGAATCAAATTTTTCTGTTTGGATTTGGTGGATGGATACCAGTGGGCAGTTTGTCGAATCACCTTCACACAAGCCTACACACCTGGAAGTCAGTGTGGCATTTTTTTTGACACTCTGCTATGTTGCCGACATGAAATGTCTCTCAAATCCATTGGATCTTTTTCACATGTCCATCAGGTATGGGTAGAGTTCTTTCAAAAGAAAAAAATCTAGGAAATAGGAGGCTTTGTGAAAATGAAACAAACGAGCTTCTGCACTTTGCATTCAAAGTCAACCAATGAAGTTTTATTACTGTCAGTTCATCCAAGATTTTCTGTTTGAGTGAAAAAATTGAGAGCCTGCCTGCTGTCGAGCTGCAGTGGCCTCGCAGCAGTGAAATACAGTCTTGTAAAAGGAACAACAAAAAAAAAGATCAGGATTAAAAGTGAAAACACGGCGTCCACGGGGGAAAGCTTTCGGCGCCGTCCTCTGTGAAAATGTCATCCGTGCTCTGATAAAACTGCCACAGCAGCCACTCTAATCCGTCAAGTCCTCGCCCGCTTTCCTTCCTCTTCTGCAAGTGCAGCTTCCAACATTTCCCTTCTTAATTTGACACAATCCGAAAGCCTGCTGTTTGGGTTTTTTGGCACAACGGTCTAATCGTTCTGAAACGACTCATGTGAGAGCTTTTCACTGTGGAATTAGTTAAGCAGCAAATGACAAAAAAAAAAAATCCTCACTGTCCCAATTACATCAGAGGAATTGTTTAGGGATCCTCGGCCACTCTGAAGAGATCCGCTCCAGAGGAAAATAAAAAATTTGTCGCTCAGAGTTCATCTGAGGATAAAACAGAGGATCACGCACAAAGGCCGCACTGCGTGTATTTATAGCCGGCCGGAGAGCCGAGTCAGGGTCTTAGACTGGAAAAATCTCTGGATTATGGGCTCAATAAAAGCATCGTGCAGACGTGCTTCTGTGCATCCACTCCGGGCAGATGATTTTGTTGTGCGCTCATGAATGTATGTGTAATAATAACTCCTGCGCTCGCTTCGTTTCCAGCACATCCTTTCCTGGGCTCACCAGAGAATCACAGATCCTAGCGTTCCTGCTGACCTCAAAGTTCATGGTTTTAAGCACCAGTGAGTACGTGTGTGTACCATCATTCAACTGTATACTATAAGATGAGTTGATCTGAGCGTACTGTATATAAACAGGATGCAGGAGGGGCCCTAATGCTTTCCTCTGGTGGTGGTCAGAGTCACTGGACTTTGATGTGATTAGTGGACGTGCGCAGAAAAAGAAACATAATATGTGGTTGCGTTTCCCAGCTCCCTCCGTGTGCGTCAGATGAAGATGATGCTTCCTCTGGACTATACTTTTTTTTTTTTTTTTAAAGTGCAGTGGAGCACCAGCTGAATTTTTTGTCAGTCCGCGTGAGCTGTGTGTTTTGATTGTTCGTGAATATCGTAAGAGGCAGCCTGCAGGAAGCAGCCGGTACTGCAAAAACGGCAGCTGAATTCAATCATGGCAGCAGAATTGATGATAAACTGCGTGTGGACTAAATGTGGCCTAAGGCATTTTACTTAGAAATATGACTATTAACTTTCCTTGTTTATAACCTCTCAATCACTCACAGTGTAAAGATTTAATATAAGTTGTGATTTGTTTAAAAGAACCGACCACTTCGTTGTTGCAAAGCCCTGCGTTCTTGTCCTCACGTGGTTGTTCTTTTCATCCATGGGAGAAACAAATATTCTCCGGGTTGATCCCCACACTCTCTGACTGGCATCTACGGAATCCTGCTTTAGTCCAGGTTGGCAGCTCTTTGTCTCCTTCCCCCTGGCTGCTCCTCTGCAGTTCTCATCCTCTTGGGATGAATTTTGCTGCTGTTCAATGTTTCTGTGTTTGGTTTCTGAGAGTGTTTGGGTGGACAGTTGCCGGCCATCAGAAGTCTGGGTGGTAATGCTGCCCTGCTGTGACCTGCTTAATGATTTTCATCTAACCCGCTGGTTTCAGTGAGTCTGATCCGTGATTCTCATAAATGAGAAGATACCAGAGATTCTGACTGTTTTAATGATAGTTTAGCTTGCAGGTCTTTGTAATGTCAAGCTTTTTTTAAGTGCTTAAGTATCTGAATTGACAAACCTGATGAGTGTTTTCGAATCAGAGCAAAAGCAGAAGGGCCGACGTGTCGTGGCTTCTGTGACGCTGCTGTCTGAGAATGGATTGTTTTTGGTTCCCCTCTCCTTCCTGAGCCTTCGCCCCTCTGCCTGTTTATCTTTGCAGGAAGCGTCCCTGCCCCTCCTCCCTCCTTGATTTAAAGTCTAGTCTTGTTTTGTTTGCCCGTCTCTGGTTGCTGCACTCATACCTTCAGTAAACACACAAATATTGACCCGAATATCTCTTGTCTCCTGCTTTGGGGTCTGAATATTGATCTCTGTCCTAAAATCACAGATTTTTGTCTTTGCTTTGGCAGTCAGTAGTTGCAAATAGTTCACAGAGTAACACTGAATATAAAAACAGAAACCAGTGGTTAAATTTTGGACAACCAGGTTGGTTGTCATTCCAACAAGTCACTCAAAAGGCTTTATCATGTAAAAGCATAAGCATTAGAGCTAATCATTTTAAATAATATTGTTTTGAGGTGTTTTTGTTTGGATTTTACAGCTTTCCATTCTAGCATGTGTCCTGATCTACTGGTAAAAATGTTTACTTTACGAACATTACGTCACTAAATTGAATGCTAGCGTAATTAGCATGTGGCTTAAAGTTGGGCAGTGTTGTTGGGATTACTCCATAAAAGTAATCCAACTACTGATTACTCCTTTAAAAAGTAATCTAATTACTTCTTTCACAACTTTGTTTCATAAGTAATCAATTACTAATTACTGTAGTTAAAAAAAGTATAAATAATGTTTGTATTTCCAGCTATCAAACGCAATGGCTGTTTATTCTTTTGCCGCTGCCATGCTTGTTTTGGTGCTTCATCGCATATCAGTGATGTTGCATGCACGGCTGCAATGTCTGCGACATTGTTTTTTTGGTTGTTTTTCTACATTTTGTGGATAATAAGACATTTTTAGCTTGCAAAATATTTCAGAAAAGTAATGGAATCGTTACTTGATAAAGTAATTATACTATAATTACCAGTTTTGCCACAGTAATCCTGTTACATTACTCCGTTACTCAAAAAGTAGCTTAGTTACAGTAGTGGATTACTTAGTAATAGATTACTCGCCAACACTGGTGCCGGGTGATGCATTGGCGGAGTGTGATGCTCGCACACTGGAGCTGTGGGTCTTCTTCTGGATTTTGAGATGAAGGTTTATCTGAGGTTCTAATTTCTTTGCAACCTTTTCATCTAACTAATAAGTGCAGAGAGCGAAGCCCCTTCCCTCCAAGCCCCCACTCCAAAAAACTTTCGCCTGAGAGATAAATGAACCAGTCAGAGGCGTTTGGAGCGTGAGGTCATTAAGATTCACTGCCAGACGGTGATTCAGCTGTTTGTCTGCGTCGCCGCCCACGCGGCCACGACACCTTCGACCCCGCAGGCTGCACCGAGAGGACACCAGTCATCGGCGTCGGAGAGGCAGCCATCCAAGCCACCGCCGCGCGCAGCCTCCGCACGCCTTCCTGTCGGCCGACTCCTCTCCCACCTCCCTTCTCCCCCATCTGCTTCCAGGCAGAGTTTGCCCCGCCTTGCCCCCTCTCTTCACGCTCTGACAGGCCGCTCAGTTTAATCTATCAGTATTTATGTTGAGTGAGGCTTTATTTATTCAGCTGCCTGGATTGAGGAGGAGCTGCTGCGAGCAGCCTGGAGCTGTCGTTTGGCTTTTAACATTCGTTTAACAAGAATAACAGGACGCTCTCGAGCAAACCTGCCTTTCCTCGGTCTCAAACGCTTTGCCCGTCGCGAGCTTTAGCTTTATCTGCGCTAAACGGAAAGATCTTTCCAGTGGCGGGCTGCGGTGGCAACTTCTCCGACCGGTCGTGAAAGGCCGAGCGATGAGTGCAGCCAAGGGCCTTCAATTTGTCAGATGTCTCGGTTGGAGGAAGGTTTTCTCTGAGCTTCACTGGACTGAGCTGAAACTTCGACAGTTTCAGCTCAGTCCCGCTCGTTTGGATCAGTCGCAAGTGGTGTGCATGAAAAATGGCCTGTAAAAACTGCCTGAGCACTCCCTGCTGTTTAGTTTACAACAGGCCGATAAACACAGTGAGGACCAGGACGGTGAGTGTTTATTTAAAGGCTTTGTATTATTCATTTATTTCTTCAGCAGCGTTTCTCAAGAAAGCTGTCAACCCCACGTGAACCGATAAGAGGCCTTCACTTCCTCCACCCGCTCCACTTCCCAGAAAGCGTGTTCTCAAACAAACGTCGTCACCAAAATGATGTCAGAAAAGGGTCAGGTTAGTGTGACTCCGCCCTCCAGACAAATGTTGGCTGATCCCAGACATGCGGACGATCCAACAAAGCGTCAGTGGCTGGATGTGTGAGCGCCTGTGTTGTGTTTGCAGTTTGTGCTATCGGGTCAGCCAAAAAAGAGAAGGGGGAAAAAAAGCTTTGAATTCTTGTCTCTTCTCTTCTGCACGGTGCCGAGCCTTGAATGGTGTCCAGTTGAAACAGGAGGTGCGGAACTGGGGGTGAGAAACGAGGTCACAACAGTTTTGTTTTCTCAGCAGCAAAAGACAAAGTGCCACATTCTCCCTGACCGACATTCTCTCATAGTTTGGAAATAACAGGAATAAAATCAACTGTGAATTCAAGCTGCTCCTCTTGGCCCTGCTGCTCTGTCGCCTCTGTTCTCGACTCTCTGAAGGCTCCTACTCCATCATGTGCCCCTAGTGGCCGGTCGAGTGCGAGGCCCTGCTGCGACCCGTCACGTCGACTCCTCCTGAGGAGGTCGCCTCCCTGTCCCTCTGCTCTCCCTGCTGGGTCACTTCTCTCTGCTGAACTCTTGAAGCCTCCTCGTCGTCCGTCTTCCTTTACGGCCGCCTCTCGCTGACCCTCAGTCCCTTCGTCAACCGACGGGCTCCTCCTGAATGCAGCTCCTGCAGCATCTCGACCGACTTTGCAGCCCGTGTGGGTTCTCGCCTGCATCTTGCTCAGCACCCCTGCTGATGTTGTATTCTGGCCAGCGGCAGAACTTATGCGCAGCCCGTATATACATACAGGACGGTTCAGCAGCTCGTTACTCCGCCTGTATAGCACTGTGTTTACGGCATGCCACGTGTTTCCAGTTAGTGTTGCTGACACGAGAGGAGCCCGATCGAAGGCCACCCCCCCCGCCACACGCGCGCACACACACACACTCCCCCATTGTGATGTGATTACCCGGGACAGGATGTGCAGCAGAGGGTATCGAAAGCCCAGCGGGACTCCTGCCGCACTGCTGTAATGCGATCACCTGACTGACGTCATCAGACGGAGCGCTAACTGCCCCCGTTCAGGCCCAGGAGCCAAACAAAAACACCTTTATGTTTGGGAATGGCTGTTTTCCCTGTTATAATGTCACTTGTGCACACCAGAGTCTGAAAACAGCCGACTGGAATTGTAGTTTTCTTAAAGTGTGAATCTTTACATTGTGTATTGTCTTGTTCCAACTTCAGGAATCTCATTGTTATTGTTGTTTGTACAGGCTGTTTATCAATAAGAGATATAAAAAAAAAGTCAGAGTTTAAGATAACTGCAAATTAATACTGTTTTTTTTGTGCTCATTAAATGCTGAATTATTTTATAAACATATATGGCTGTGTTTCCACTACAGTTTTTTGCAAAATAAAAGCGAAATTTCTAAAATTTCGACAAAGTATGATTGCGATTTGCATGTGTTTCCATTGAATGGTGAGAAGTACATAAGCCGTAATTCTCGTAAAATCTTGTCCTGCAAGATTTACAAGAACTATGTTTGTTTGCTGTCAAGAATGGTTGTTTTTCACTTGAAGTGAACTGGTCACATGACCACGCAAGTGACACATTTTGCGATATACCTCTATATGGATTCGTCTGAAAAACCACCTCATGAGTGCGTGAAAACCTTTTAACCATATTTGAGAGGTTTTTCGGAATCTAGGTGTTGCCATGACCAGTTTTTTTATTGCGATATTTAGGATTTGCGCAATTCTGTGGGTAATGTGAACGCAGCTTATGAAACACTTTAAAATCCAGCTCCACCAATAATCTCAGGCAGCTTTTGGAATCCAGAGTTTGTGACATCACAAGAGGCCACTGATACCTCTCTCAGGTGATAGTAGCCCCTGGCAGGTGTTTGCTCCGCCCTCTGAGGCCACCTTGTTTTCCTTTTTCTTTCTCCCCCATTCAAACACATGGAGGCTCTGACAAAGGTTCAAGAAGGCTGTAAACAGAGGACTAATTATGCTGTTTGCTGGAGAGCTGTCCAGTTTGTTTGTTTGTTTTTTTTCAGATAAACAATTGTGTGATCCTGTCCAGTGAAGACTGGGGACAAAAAGTAAGAAATGTTATAACGTGGGACTTTCATACTCTCACTTATCAATAACTCACTTGTCATTATTTATGAAATCCTTTGCACTTTTGCTGCATTACAATCTCAAACTTGATATAGTTCAAAACTACCCAGACACTTGAATGATTATGTTCTGTTTGGAGTGTCATTCAATGAAAAAGACGCTGGCAATTTTTGCGAAAAACCTTGAATGAAACCTTTCGCTGAGTTCTGTTTGTCTTAGTTGAGATTAAACTGGTGGCCCAACGTCAACATGACGACCTGCGGTGGTCGCAGTTATTTTTTGCGCGGTTTTATTTTGGGAACAGGGGTGACTCTGTTGCGCGGTTGAGGCTCTTCGGGGTCACCGGGGCCCTCCGGGCGCAAACACGTGGTCTGCGCCTTTTAGGTGACGGGGCAGCGCGCGTGTGTAACTTGAGCGGGGCTGAAAAGTGCGCTGCTGGATCCTGCCGCTGCCACTTCACATGCTGGCCGGCCACAGGCAGGGAAGGAGAGCGGAGCTGCGCGCAACCATGGATCCCGTCTCACTGCTGCTCATCCTGGCCGCGTCCTCGCCCCTGTGCTCGGCGGTCTACTCGGGGCCCCTTCAGGCGGAGATCTCCAACGGGACCTTCCACCACTTCTTCGTCCCGGACGGAGACTACGACGAGACCGAGGACATGGAGGAGTGCCAGATGCTGTTCAAGTTCTCGGACGCTCGCCACTGCGCGGCTCCGGAGGATGAGGACGCGGCGGTGCGGGACGACTTCATCATCACCAAGCTGCAGGCGGAGGACGCCGCGCGCCTGCTGGAGGGCATCGGGCGGACGGTGGCGCACGACCTGGACGGCGAGGACAACTACGGCATGTTCCTGCAGCGGGAGATCTCGCAGATCGGCGAGGCGTTCACCAGCGTGGAGAAGTCGCTGCTGGAGCTGGAGGTGAAGTTCAAGCAGAGCCAGGAGACGGAGCTGCGCGAGGAGCAGCAGCTGAACGGCCACGTGATGAAGCAAGTGGGCGAGATCCGGAGCGCGCTGAGGGCGACCACGGACATCTCGGCCGGGCTGAAGGACAGACACGAGCTGCTGTCCCTCATCATCCGGAGCCACGGCACCAGGCTCAACCGCCTCAAGACGGAGTACCTCCACGTCGGCTCGTAGCCTACTCGAGCCAAAGTTCAGTGTGGGTCTATGAATTTCCGTCCAAGGAGAGCCGTGACTAGCCCTGACCTCTCCCCGTGCTCGGGATGTGTCATTAAATGGAGCCTGGAAGAAAAACATTTACACATTCCTCTGAGTCAGCGTGGAAACAGACAGACGGACAGACGGACAGACAGACCTGGAAACCTTTGAGAGGGAAACCTCTTTCATCCTCCCATTAAGCGTTAAAATCAAAGCCTCCAAGTGGATTTATATCTTGTTAAATCTAATAAAACATCAGAAAAAAAAAATACACCAAAGTGATGTTGTTTATGCATGTTCAGTGTCCACACACCGAGTAAACATCAGCTTTCCCGCCGCTTTCCGCCAACTTACTCATCCGACAACCCAGCCGTCCCCATCCTTTGAAGCTCTAGGATTCCTGTAAACACTTGTGGCGGCGTTCGCCGCCACAAGGCATGACAACCTGCCTTGTCATTTCCTTCCTCCCGGCCGCCACGCATGTGTTTGTCGTTTGTCACTGCTGATTGGCGAGCGGCGGCTGTTGTGTCAAAGTGGTCCCCATGCACCGGCCTTGACGGGCACCCGAGGCCCGTCGCCGCCTACCTCCTCCATCTGGCACCCATTCAGTCAAACATGGAATGTGTTTGACCTCCGGAGGGACAGGCATTATCCCCTCTTTTGGTCATAATTTGAGAAGTTAGCCACCGTGTGTAATTTTTTTCCCGTCAAAATATGGAACCGTTTTTTGTTTTGGGTTTTTTTTACGACACACAGTTTTAGGAATCCTGAGGTGAAGCTTCCCTCCTATTTCTATTTTAGTGCTGCGAGGACCTTCTGTAGTTGGTATTTTTGTTTATAATCGTCATTAAAAAACCCAGTTGCTGCCAGCGTTCCCGCTAACCGCAGAGTCGCCGCCACCAGCATGCAATTCTTTTATTTTTCCCCCCTTTCTTTGCTGCACAGATAATGTCCATGCACATATTGTGGGCTTAGCCAGATGGGCTGCCGTGGGCGCAACTGGGTGTGATTTCCTCTGTCTGGTTTTCCTCACAGTCCAGCTTCCCCTGAGGGACCCCTTTCTGAAAACAGCTCCGCTGTGTAGCTCACAGCACAGCGCCGACGTCCAGAAGATCCCCGAGCTGCAGGGTCTCCGCCAGCATATGCAGAAACCATACGTGCGTGTGTGTGTGTGTGTGTGTGTGTGTGTGTGTGTTTGTGCTGTGCGTGTGTGCGTGGCTCTTTTTGTTTTTCAGGGGCACTGCAGAGGGTTCGCCAGGCTCATTGAGGTTTTCGGTTGAGAGTTTCCACTCTGTGGGTCGACAGAACGTCTCAGGAGCAGCAGGCTCTCCGCTGTTTTTTTTTGCCTCTGACCGACTCATCAGACGGTTCGACAGCTTGACAATTTGATTTTCGGGGGGCCCCCCCAAAAAAAAGAAATGTCCTAGGAGAGGGAAAGGCCCAATTACTGGCAGTTAGACTGGGTTCTCCTTACCAACGTATTTTAAGGACAAACAAAGAAAGGTCAGGAATGCAGAGCGCAGTCGACCTGAGAGCACGCTGAGCGCTCAGAGCCCTGGAGCCTCAGGCCGCTGTGGTGGTATTATTAGAAAGATGAGAACCGTCTGAATCCTGCTGCTGAGGCTGCACGGTTCACGCTTTTACCGCCCCGCGCTTATTGTTTTTTTTATGGAAGAAAGTTAACAAGATGGATAATAATGTCAACGTTAAAAAAAAAAAACTTTATTGCACTTCTCAAGGAGTTTAAACCCACATCCGCTGCTCACAGAGCTTCCTTTGTCAGAGCCACATCTGCAGAAATGCTCTGATCCAGGGTGATACAGATACACTCGTTTTTACGAGCTCATTTATTAGAAATCACTTCTACTAATTCTTTTCTTTTTAAGAGCAGATTTGTTTTGGCATTGAAAACTTTCCCTCTCCCTGCTTTCGTGGTCATTTGTCTTTGTCATCATTTGACTAGCTGCTGATTCCATGGTAGAGCAACATTAGTACTTCCTGTCTATGATTCCACTTAGTGTGAGGACTTTTGTCATAATAAATACAAACAAGCCTTTATTACTTATTTTGTTGCTTGTTTGTCTGTATGTCTGTTTTTTGATCTGGACCTTGAGATTGTTAATAAAATCTATCTATCTATCTATCTATCTATCTATCTATCTATCTATCTATCTATTACAGAGATTGGTTGGTTTACAGGAGAGTAATGCAGGTTAGAGTAGCTTAAAATAGCGTCCCCTGTTGGACACTGCCTATTGTGATGATTAGCCATCTTGTCATATATGAAGATCTTGACTTCAACAAAACTGGTACAATTTTTGGTCCACTATCTCTGTGTTTATTTTTTTGCATTTTGTCACTCCATCCATCCATCCGTCCATCCATCCGTCCATCCATCCACGGAGCAGCTGAGTTAGAAATAACTGTGCAGCGGCTGAGCCAAGCTCACCGCTCAAGCGCTCTAACCATGTGCATCCGTGCTGGGAGTGTGTCGAGTAATTAGACCACTGACGGAGTCCAATGACTTATTAATGCTGCGGGCACGGGCAGGAGCTATAGCTCTTCCTCCTCATTAAAGCGGCAGTGCAGGTATTTTTTGTCACTTATCTCATTTTTTTCCTCTGCTCTTTTAATTCAGAAAGAAAAAAATAGGATGATTTATTATGTCGAGAGCTCGTAATTAGAAAGGAAACACACCATCTCCGGGGTCCCCGTGTTGCTTTTAACCAGCATCAGGGGCTTCTTCGGAACACTGCGGCTGCAAATAACAACTCCAGCTCACTAATTACCAGGAATTATGACTTAATCAGCCCAACAAACAAGCAGAGATGCAGAGAAACAATTAATCGCAGTGCAAGTGATAAAGATTTAATTTCCCTCACAATCTGTTGGAAAATAATTACAGAGCTGAAACAGTGGCTGGATATCTGTGTAAACTGAGTCAAAATTTGGGCGTTGTTTCGACCGGACCATTTGTGTGAGTGAGGCGTTTATTTCGCTGCACTGCCAGCAGTTACAATTACTTCACTTTCTCTGGTGTGTTTTATCTGCCTCAGCTGGCGCTGACTCAACCCTCCGGCCGCTGACATTTTCACATGTGAGTGTTCAGAAGTGGTTGAGTAAAACTCCTCGCTGCGGCAACTTCCAAGTATGACAAAAAAGCTGCTTTTTGAAAAGTAGTGCCATAAACGCTTTTTTTCACTCCCTCGATCCGCATTCCCTGCCTATAAATAAAACTGTAAAAATGTTGTGTTCCAATGCGACCAAGCACAAAGAGCTCCGTATTTCCGCCAGTACGGGCTGTTACATGAGCAAAAACAAGTTTTGCATGGCTTTTTTTATTTCTCAAAAATATTCTGAGACCTCAAGAACATCAAAACATTTCCCTCAAACACAGTTGGATCTCAGTGCTCGTATGGTTGTTGTTTTTTTTTCTTTTCTTTTCTTTTCTTTTCGTTGAGTAAACACGAATGCATCTGCATACATACAGTTCAAAAGTACATGTAGCCTACATATCTTGATTTGGAATGGGTACATAATGATACACAGTTGCCCTTTGACATGTGACGCCACACATCCATAATTTCAGCTTCAATACAGATTTCAAAGTTGTGCTATCCATCTTATTCTGCCAGTGGTTTCTCTTTGTTCTTTATCATCACTATTATTTTTTTTCTCTTCTGGTACTGGCAAATTCGACAAGAAGGAAAGTTCATATATTCTCCTCTTGAAAGAGCAAGCAATAACACTGAACAGTTCATTCGTAAAAGGAGGGGCAGGAAGGGGGTGAAGACAAAAATAAAAAAGCACCAGAGGAACCAAGACTGTCCGCAGTCCAATGTCGCCTCTTCTGTCCTCGTGTGTCTCGTGTGAGCGAGAGCCAGCGTGCTGTGCCGTCCTCGGTGCCAGTCTGTGCAAAAGGCTCACCCTCCTCCACTCCTGCAAGAGTCCCTGTGTGGACCTCTGTCTCTAAATCAGGGCTCGTCACCGTGTCGGGATGAGACAGGTGTCTGCCGGGCCGGCCGCACTGTCACACGCAGCCGTTCTCCTGCCGGGGCTTGTGCACCACGGGGGTCTGCGGAGGGTACAGGGAGGGGGCCAGCGTGCACAGGAAGCCGGCCAGCAGCGTCAGGCCCAGTCCGCCCCACGCACAGAACATGGACCAGCCGTATCCGTGGCTGATGTCCTCGGGGATGCCGAACATGTAGCGAGGAAAGCGGGACAGCTCAAAGTTGATGCCGGCCACGCACGTGCAGAGGGAGATGATGCAGCAAGTTCCTGCAGGAATTAAAGGGGGGATACAAAATCCACAGTCAGACATAGGGGTGTGTGGGGGGCATTTCCATCTCATCTGCTCCTCCTGCTGCTGCTGCACATTATCAAGCTCATTGCTGCCCCCCTGTGGCCATGTAAGGTATAAAAGGAGAATTTTTTTTTATTTATTTTTTTCCCCCCACTGATTTCTACATGCAGAACATCTTACCTCCCATGAGGAAGAGAAGTCCGGCGACATACTGCATGAGATCATGCTCCTTACAGCAGCCCAGCATGCCTATGATCCAGCCGAACAGGATGATGGAGATGGCCATGCCGATGAAACTGGCCGTCATCCGCTGGAGGTCTGCACAGACAGCAGGGCGATGGCCGGGTTTAGCCACGTTCCGCTCATCGGATTATCATGGGTGGGTGGGGGCGGGGGAGGGGGATGATGGTGGTGAGGAGAGGGAGAATAGAAAGGGGGGGGAAAGGAACGCTGGGGGCCGACGGGGTACTCACGTAGCGCGTGCCACTCATCCTGCCTTATTGTCTTCGTCAGATTGATTGGCAGATTTCTGGGCAGCGCCGACGATGAGTAGTAGTATTTTATCGGCGTGCAGCGCGGGACCAATCCTGTGGATGTAAACAACACAAAGAGGATGTCACCCAGATCAGATGAGCCGGATTTTTTTTTTTTTTTTCAGCGAGGCTCTCCTCTTTCTCCGTTGCCTCCCATCTCAGAAAACAAAAAAGGGGGGGAAATAAAAGGAAAAGCACCCCCTCCCCCCCTCCCTCCCTCTCCCACACAACCATCCACCCACACAACCGTGGAGTAGAATATCGCGCAGGGCTTTCTGTTACTACAACGTGCCCCCTTTGTGCAGGCGAAATAACACGGCGCGTCGATTTGCAATAGTGAATGTGAGCGTTTGCTCCGTGTGCGTGGGCCTCCGGGGCTCCTGTGCGCAGTATCAGAACCTTGGATAGCGCATTCCTGCACTGGAGGTGCTCACCGAGAGGGAGCACACGACAACACACACACACACACACACACACACACACATCCGCTTAAAAATAAATAATGAAATAATGAAATAATGAAATGGAAAAAATGTACACACAACACCCCCTTCCCTTCCCCCCCAGAGGCCAAACCTTTGAAGATCAAATCCTCCGTCTCCAAGTCGAAGCCCTCGCGGTGACACTTCCTCCACAGTCCGGTGATGGTGGAGTTGTACTGCCGACTGCAGTGGGACTCCATGGCCGAGGCGGGAGGCAAGATGTGCCGCTTGGCCCGCAGCGGCGTCTCGCCCCCGGAGGAGCCTCCACTTCTCACGGCTTTATCCCTCGGCATCATGCGCAGGGGCAGGTTGTTGTTGGAGATGTAGATGTAGCCCGGGTCGTTCCTTTTGTTGGAATAATTCTTGCAGCGCTCGCGGTGCCTCCTGGCGTCCGTCTCGTACCAGTTGTCGGTGCTGATCGCGATCGCGATGAGCCCCAGAGCGCAGAATGCCAAAAAGAGACCCGCCACGGTTAAAATCCTCATAGCAGCCATGTTCCACGCGCGGTGTGGTGTGATGCGTCGCCGATGATTCCGTGGGACGGCAGGGGCTCCGCTCCTGGCTGCCGCCGTCAGTGCTTCAGGTCGGGGGGGAATTCGGCGTTGAGCGCAAAACCGGAACGCAGATAAATCGCCGGAGCCCTCATTTCTTTGATTCGTCAAGCGCCGCGAACTGAGGAGTCAAATTCCGAGGCAAGCGGTGGGGGGGATATTTGGGTTGCCTCCTCTCTGCCTCTTGAAGTCAGTCTGGCCCGGATCCCCGGTCAGCCCCGCCGCCTAATTGCCAGTAGATGGAGACAGAGCAAATATTTGAAGGCAAAACAAGCCTCGGGCGGACAGGCCTGCGCTTCGCACCGGGAGAGACGCGTCGAGATGGGCAAAGTTTTGATCCTGAAGGGAGTGCTCTTCCTCACGTTTTCAGACGCGTTTCGCGCGGCTGCTGTCGGCCAAAGTGCCCTGTTATGAAACACACAGAGAGCGAGAGCATGTGAATCCCCACAGCGGGCCCCCAGTTTTCACAGGAAGCTGTTGCAACACATCTGCTCTGGTAAATTTCCATCCTAATAGGGCCAAACATCATTGCATCATATTCTGGGAAAATAAGGCAAGAGGAGGCAAATGTTAGTTTTAGTACAATGTGATAAAAAAAAAAAAAATTAATTTTATGCAAAAACTCACAAATCTGGCAGGACTAGTGGGCACCAGTTAATGTTTTCTTCAAGGTATCCACTTATGGCCACAGCTATGAAAGACTTCACATTGCTGACATTTTAGACCCTTTCATGCAGCCTGAGATGACTAGTTAACCTTAAACTGATTTCCAAAATGCAGCATATTTAGCCCTTTGTGTACAGCCTCCACTAAACCTTGTGGTTTAGTGGACCATGTGTTTTGGAAAGGGACAATAAACATGGCAATCTCAGGGGCCTGGCTGAGGTTGCATGCTAACCACTAACCTGGGAGAGGTTGCTCTGGCCTACGTGACATCACAACGGGCTGATTTCCGTTACAGAGTACATTAGCGCTCGCTTTCGCAAAAATGCAACAGGCAAAACAGGTGAAGGATGGGCTCACGTCTGTCAATCTAGAGACACATTATTGGAAAGGTGACTTTCTACATATACATCATCTACATCATATTGCACCTTTAAGAGACACAGAATGAAAATAAATGCAAATACAACTATTACATGTTACTTTAAGTACACTTCAGATGTATATTCACAGCAAACGGCATCTATCCCTGGTTGAGTTGACCGCTTTGGGGGCCTCATGAGAAAGACAAACAAGACAAACAATTTCGGAGCTCTCAGGTCGTTTCCGTTTTTGTTTTTTGTTTTTATTGGCTACATTCTCTTGGTCAACACTTCCTCAAACTGGCCCGTGCAGCATAGTTTTAAAAAAAAAAGGGGAACCAGTACAATTCCAAAACTTCACTTTTGGTTTCTGCATGCGGCTGGCTGTCTTCAGTAACACACTTCAACAAAAAGATTTTCTGCCTTTGAGTGCATCACCGGGGCATTATAGAAATGATGAGTAAATCAGTGGAATGCACCATGAAGTCTAACTAGGCATGTTTTTCCCTCTTAGTAATAATTTGTGAGCTGAAGCCCTCGTTTCACTGTTTTGAGGTTTACACTCTGCTCTACTCTCAGAAAAGGAAGTTATGGGAAGTTGCCAGTGCTGCCCAGTGCTGAATGCGCGTGTTAACAAGTGTTAATTTTTGCATTCCTATTTCAAGAGTGTTGCTTCATAAAACAAATTTAGAGCAGTTATACATGCCCTTTAGTAACAATAATAATAATAATGATAACAATAATAATAATGATACTGTTTCAAGATAAAAGTGTATTTAAAGCGGACCAAATTTTCATAGGAATTATAAATTCCATTGCCGACAACCTCAGGAATAGTTCTTAAGGCTGCATTAACGTGCAACTACGCTTCTCATGCTCATCCAGTAACAGCAGTCAGTTATAGGAACTAGCTGATGACAGAGTTAAACAGACTGATTATTATAACAGCACACTGCAGGTTTCTCACTTCCCATTTGTCTTCTGGTGAAGTCAGTGCTCGACCAGGCAGATTTTTTTTTAAAACGGCTGTGAAGAAATAGGAAAGAGTTGAAACGTCACAACGAGTGAGGACCAAGATTCTCATGCTGCCGTGTTTACGTGATGGACGGATATGTCACAGCGTCTGTAAGTATTTTTGCGCCACCTCTGAATTCTTCTATCTATCTATCTATCTATCTATCTAACTAACTATCTATCTTATACAAAATAAGTCAGACTTTAGCACAACAGAATACTTCCAAATTCAAAATTCTAGATGGTAAAATCTGAGTTTCCTTCCCTCCACAGACTTCAGATGGGGTCCTCCCAAACGAGCACGAGGATTACCGGCCGCCTGCAGAGCTCTACCCCTGCCTCGCTAGCGTGGGGGATATTTATGAAGGTGCGAGTAAAATTAGTTAATATATGAATCTCTCCGGCACGGGGTGCCTCATGCACTCTTGTCACGTTCCAGACCACAGATGGAGCTTCCACTCCGAGCGCGTCCAGGTGGCGGACTGCGATAATTCCCCCATGAGCCTCCTCACGGAGCTCCAGGCTGTGGCTCCTCAACAACTGATTCCATCCTACCGCTACAGTGGAGAGCCGATGGCCCTCCACCTGGACCCACCGCTCGGGCCTCTCTCCATCGCACCACAAGTATGCCCAACGAAATATATATATTCATTTCCTACATTCGGTTTAAAATCTTAAAAATATTCATCAGGAAGAGTGATTGTAGCAAACCAAATCTGAACAGCCTGGAGTGGGAAAAGGCTCACTAAATTCAACTTGAACCCAATTTGTATTTCCACAGCAGTGATGTTTTGTAGTTTTAGTGAGGAAACATGATGTGATTAACACTGTTTTGTATTCTGAGTAAAGAGCAAAAGTTAAAGGGCACAGATGAGAAAACCTGTGTTTATGTTTGTGCCTTGTTTTCAGGTTAATGTTTTTTTTATTCAAGGAAAAAAATTGGTTGATGTAAAATTGTTGATTCCTAATCTAGACTAAGACTTGTGATTGCTAGCTAGCTACATCTGCTGGTACATTTATAACTTAAAAAACTAATCTGAAATCTGTCTTATTTATTTAAACATTGTATTTTAATTTTTTTTCAATTCCATTTAATGTGGATAAATGCTAAAATCATTCATTGTCCTCCACCTCTGTTGCTACTTGTGAGTATAATGTAATAAGTACATTTTGATAGTTGCACGAATGTACACACACACACACACACACACTGGAATTTTCCTATTCAAAAAACTGAAATAATTAAATTCAAAAGAATGATGTTTGGTCTACTACATGAAGTGGACAACCGGGGTTTTTTTTTATTGAGTTATCTCCTGCACGCATGTTCTAGCTAAGCTCTGACATCTATTTTGGCATTGTTAGTTCCTCTTTTAGGACAATGGCTCAGTTTGAGGGAAAATGTCAAAAGCTTGCAACACACTGAACTCGACAGCTCATTTTCTCCCTTCTGTAAAACAGAAACTATGACCTGTTTTTTGTTTGGTTATTTTCTTTTTTTGTTTTTTAAAAAAAACAGATTCCATATTACACTCCGTCCCCTTGCTACCAGTACCAACCCTCTGCCTCACCAGGCCCGTATTCAGAAAGTGAACAAAGAGGCGCTAGCCCACCACTGGAGGTATCTGATGGGGAGGATGAATTTGAAATGCACAGGCACCCATCCTTCAGGAAAGACACTTGTGAGTATGCTTACTGGCTCTGAAAAGCACTGAAAACACTTTTTTAAGTATCACTGAAACTAACAAGGTTTTCCACGACGCAGGCAACAAGAGGAAAATCCGCTTGTACCAGTTCCTCCTAGATTTGCTCAGAAACGGCGACATGAGCGACTGTATCTGGTGGGTGGACCAGGACAAGGGCATCTTCCAGTTCTCTACCAAACACAAGGAGGCTCTGGCCAGCCGCTGGGGCACTCAGAAGGGCAACCGCAAAAAAATGACCTATCAAAAGATGGCCCGAGCCCTGAGGAACTATGGAAAAAATGGGGAGATTAAAAAAGTGAAGAAGAAGCTGACCTACCAGTTCAGCGAGGACGTGCTGAGGGGCCGCTACATGACTCGTTGATGCTCGCTGATGGAGGAAGAAAAGTTTCTCTTTTATTACGCTGAAATCGCAAAACCGTCACGTATAATTTTTTAACCAAGTTCTATATTTATTCATCATGTGCAAAATCAAAAACTGCTTTCATAAAAAAATGATTTAAGGACAAAAAAAATCAGGGTTTTCTGTTGTCAATATAAATAAATAATCTTTTTGTGATGTATTTGTCAGATTACTTAGATGAATTGAAACCACCTTTAAGCAAGCATTTAACAGCCCCTTGCTATCAAAGCAATAGGATTTCTATATGACATGAGTAGGGAGAATGTCAACATTATCAAGCTGGTATTTGAGTTGTGTGGAATGTATTTGTAGAAATAATCTGGGCTTTGCCACATCCAAGGCCTGGTAAATGAGTCAAAAACTGCAGACACCTGCTGACCAATTCAGACATAGGATTTTATAAATAATAATAATAATAATAATAATAATAATAATAATAATAATAATAATAATAATAATAATAATAATTTTGCAACTGGATGATGAACTAAACTGTAGAAATGCACTTTATGTATTCATATTAAAATGCATTCAAAGCAAATACAAAAGAGACCGTAATTGAAATGTTACGCACAGCCACAGTGTCTAAAACTTTATCTTGAGCGTCTTTCATTCTCTGTTGGTCGATGTTTCAGCCACAAAAATGTATTCATCATTTTATCAGTTAAAAAATATCACAAACTATACCAAAAACGCGGTAACATAATAGCATTCCATGTTTTGAACACCTGCAGTCTATTTTTGGCTTTTACATATCAAACACCTGAAATACGTGTTTGATGTATTTGTATATTTTTGACGTTATAAGCGTACAGATGTGAAACCGGAAACAGTCAAAAAAAAAGATTTGTCGAATTATTGTTCGAGATCGAAGTTCACAAATGGACACCCCTGGGCGAAAAAAAAAAATGTCAAACTTGGACAGAAGAAATATCTGACATTGAAAAAAACAACGTAAGGAAAATTCATTTTTGAATTTAGGTTATTTACTTTTGGTTGCCAACCGACGAAAAAAAGCTTCCTTTGACGTCACTCTCCTCAACCAATCAGAGTCGCAGTTGTGGTTGCCTGCGAATTTCAAACGCGGACTGGTCGTCAAACGAACGGGCAACCCGGCGGTGTTAGCCGTTCGTGAGTTTTAGTCAGCAATTGTCTTCAGGAAAGGTTCTTTTTTTTAGGCGCATTTTACTGGGGGCAACATGAGAGTGAGGTCAGTAATTTATATTTCAACTTCTTGAAGCCTAAATTGTGCGATAACGATGGCATTCTCTGTTAGAAACCTTACTTCCTGCTTGTCTAATAAATGGTCTAAATTAAGCTTCACTAGCTAGCTGGCTAACTTCACTTGCTTGCTTTGCGACAATGTTTGTAGCTGCCTGCGTGCGTGCAATGAGCAATTGTGAAATGTATATATTATGAGAAAGGTTGCGCCTTATAAGCTACGGTAATATCAGGCCATTCCTGAACTGCCGTTCAGCTGATGTTATCAAGTGTCGCAGCTAGCGCAGCTAGTCGAGCGGTTGGCTAGCCTGCGTCGTTGAAGGCACAGTGACGGTCAAATTTGGCCGTCATTTGTTTTTAGCTGGTGCGTGTGAGCACCGGGAGCTGATCCACGGAACTGAATCCGCTGCTTTCCTTCTAGTGAGGTACACGCAGCCGAGTCCGTGGCCTATCTCAACAGGGCGCACGTCAGACTGCAGGACATTTGGGAGGAAATAGGGATTCCAGAAGAGCAGCGAGTTCAGAGGACCAACGAGGTCCACAAGCACATCAAGGTGAGCCCCTAAATTGATTATGAACGCATTTGTGGTCCGCACACAAACAGCCTCATGTGCGTTGTCCCCTTTGCCCTGCAGGGATTGCTGGACCTAATGATTGCAGAGGAAGAAGGACTCAAGAACAGATTAGTGAAGAGCATCGAGGCTTGCCAGGAGGACCTCAGAGTTTTGTACAGCGAACTTCAGCTGCCCCCGTTTGAGGTACAGTCCCCCCCTGGATCTGTCGGTTTCTTTATTTTCACACTCCCACCTCGTCGTTTAACGCGTTTGGTCTGCGTCGTATTGAGGAGGAGGAGGAAGGCTGCACCATGCTGCAGATGGAGAAGAACAGTCGCACTCGTCTGGAGGTGATGAAGGAGCACAAGAGGCAAAGAATGGAGGAGCTCAAGGGCCTCATCGCCAAGGACCAGGAGCTTTGCGGGATCCTGTGCACGGCGCCCTTTGGCATTGACCACAACTCCGTCCCGTCGCTCCAGGCCCTCAAAAACTACCACGCCTATTTAGATAATTTGACCAAAGAGAAGGTGAGCGTCTGATTTTCAGTACTTTCTTTCTCATTATTCTAGCACGTTACTGAGTCGTAACCAGCCATGCCTTACCGCAGGAACGGCGTCACGAGGAGTTTGTCAGCACCAAAAAGGAAATAATTGCATGCATGGACGACCTGGAGCAGCAACCAGAGACCAGTTTCGAAATGGATGTCATGTGTGAGGACGAGGAAGCTTTCTGTCTTTCTGATGACAACATTGAGGCTTTGAAAGTGCTCCTTGGTCAGGTAAGAGGCTCGCTTTCCACCCGCGTTGAATTGAATGAATTTTTTTGCAGTGTTACGTCATCTCATCTCTCATCTCACGTCTTGTTTCAGTTGCACGATCGCAAGGCAGAGAACGAGCTCCATTGTTCCACTTTACGCGCCAGGATCCAGGGTCTGTGGGAAAGACTTCAGATTCCCCAGGAGGAAAGGGAGGCCCTGTCCGAGCACATGGTCCTGTCCAAGAAGAGAAACATCGCGGCCGTAAGAGTTTGCCGTCCTGTCGTCACGTGCACACAAAACAATGTTTCACCTAAAGCCCTTAATAATGCCTGTGATGTCTCTGCAGCTCCAGAATGAAGTCCAGCGTCTGGAGGTGTTGAAAATGCAGAGTATGAAAAGTGTCGTTGAGGCCATCAGAGGGGAGATTAAAGAGTTTTGGGCAAAGTGCTTCTATAGCCAAGAGCAGCAGGAGGCTTTCACTTCGTATCATTCCGGTAAATAATGCCGTGTCGCGACAAATAGTTCCAACTGGCGGGGGGGGGGAGGTTTACAATATAGTTCATGCGAGCGTCTTCTCCTCACAGACGATTTCACGGAAGAGCTGCTCAACCTGCACGAAGCCGAGGTGAAGATCCTGGAGAAGTATTACGAGGATCACAAGGAACTGTTTGAGGGAGTCACGAAATGGCAGGAGAACTGGACACTGTACCTGGAGCTCGACGTTAGTGCTGTCCTAGGAAGGTTTGGGGGGTGGTGTTGAAAGAAAATGTGTTGATTTGGGTGTGTGTGTCTCTCTGTTCAGAGAAAGGCAAATGACCCTTCAAGGTTCAACAACAGAGGCGGAAACCTCCTGAAGGAAGAGAAACAGAGAACTGAGCTGCAGAAGAGTTTGCCCAAGGTGAGCACGTTTCAATCATCGTATCAGCGGCTTCTGATCTATAAATACACAAGAGCATTGTTTAGACCAGCACAGCTTGTGATGGGCGGTGTGCTTCTATGTTTAATAAAGATGGAGATGATGAACATTTCTGCTGATTTCAGGTCTTCTTTAGTTGGGACTCCAGTGTGCAGATTTGCAACAACAAACAAGACTTAACCGTCTGATTTGTTGTACAAAGCTCAATTTGCCCATTCCCGTTTGTTCCAGCTGGAAAAGGTCCTCAAGGCCCAGATTGACGGTTGGGAGCTGGAGCACAGCCGAGAGTTCCTGGTCAGCGGGCGGAAGTTTCTGGAGTATGTGCAGGAGCAGTGGGAGATTCACCAGTCGGAGAAGGAGAAGGAGAAACTGGAGCGGGTAGGACGTCTAGTCTGGTGCTTCAGCTTCATTTCCACTGTGTCAGAAGCCTTTGTTTTAATGGAGCCGTCCTCTCTGCTGGAAAATAGCAACTGAAGAAAACAAAGCAGACCCAGGAGGACATGTTGTACGGGACGGCAAAGAGAACGCCGTCCAAAAGGCGCATGGTGGCAGGGACACCCACACCTGGGAAAGTCAAGAAGGTTGGACAACACAGGAGTTTTTCCTCTCTCCATTCTTCTTCGTCTTCTTCTTCTTGCAAATAATGTTTTTTTTTTTCTGCTCCCTCTGTCTTCACAGTTCAACGCCACCTCGACAATCTCCACCCCTACCAGCCTCCTTTGTTCAGGCCTGGGTGGAACCTTGTGCCAGTCTTCCATCCAGAAACCGCCTCTGTCTGCCAGCAAGGTGTGTCTGTCATCTCTGTTCCCTCCCTGTCAAAATCAGCGCTCTATTCCGTCAGAAGACTATTTTATGTACACTGACACCATGAATTAGGCTAATTGATCAACACTCGGGAGTAAAAATTCGCCTTCACTGAAGTAGTTTTAAGTAGCGTAAGTAGGATTAACGAGAAGACAGCAGGTTATCATTGTGGCTGCTCTGGTTGTAGGGTCTTGGCCTGAGGACCCCTGGACAGGGAAGGACTCCCCGCCCTCTCGACCGGAACAAGGAAAACATCTCTCACCTGAACAGAATCACAGCAAGTGGCGCACTCAGGTCTCAGGATACACCAGATCAAACCTTTGCATTTAACTCCTATTTGGAATTTGCGGTAAATGTGGTTTCTGTCTCAAACCTAACATAGGCACAGTGGATGATTTGCAAACTGAGGATTGTCTGTGTTTATTTTGGCCATATGGTGCATGAAGACAAGTTGGTGGTGACTTCACCACAGTTGTTGTCCAAGATTGTCATATTGGAAAACAGTGAATATACACCTAATTTGGTCATTAGAAAAGTGGCACATTTCTATTATTCTATTAAATCAGTCCAGCATTTCTCTTTTTTGCCATTGTAACATAATAGTTTAAAACGCAACTGCTTTTGTCTTCAATATTGGGTCACAGATATATTTAATACAAAGTGTTTTTTATTAATATCTGTTTACTTTTTACTGTTACCAGGGAGTCAACACATTCATTGCCAAACTAAGATTTTGTTCTGTGATTGGTTGGTTGTTGTTTTTATTTCATTTCTGAGCAATGGGACTGATTTCTTATTGTCTCCACAGAAAAATCTCTCTGAGGCAAACGTGAAGTCGGGGCAGCTGAATTCTACCGTCAGCCATCAGTAATGAGTCACAGCAGCAGCTCCATCAGCAGAGGTCAACACATCAAGGAAGCTTTAATGTGACCTTTCTCTTCAAATGTGTAAATATTTCAGTGTTTCTCCATCCATCCTGTGTTCTTCATACTTCAGGATCAGTTCTGCTGCATGGATTTCCTATTCTGCTGTGGGGGTTTTTTGTTTTGTTTTTTTGGTTTGACTTTTTTTATATTGTATTTTTTAAGGGGCTACAGCTTTTTGATTCGGATGTTTTTAAATATGCACTACATTCTTTTAGTAGTCTAGCAGTCAGCCATTGCATCACGATTATTTTTTTTCCCCTCCAGCTGGAATGACAGCTAAGGTTGCTTTGCAGAAGTATGCTCTATGCTTTTTGTAAAATCACTTTGTAAATAAACATTTAAATAAACAAACCTGTTTTGTGGTCTCCAGCAGGGTTTGGAACAGTGTCACTGACAGCCACAATATGTCACTGAAGGTCTTCACACTACTCTCTTCTCCTGGCGCTCATCTTTAATGTTTTGGCTGTTGATAAAACACACTGACTCATGAATGAACCCACGACGTCTTGAATCACAGTCCAGCAGCCAACACACTGAGCTGTTTATCCTGATGTACTTCAGCTGCTAACCTCGGTTTGGAATAAATGCGTCAATAAATTAGTAAATTAGACATCAGTTATTTTCAAATATTTGTATTGGTACACATTCGTTTATGTCATGCATCGTGTGCTGCAGGGCCTCAGTGAAGCACTTTAAACTCTCCAGGAGAAGCAGATTTCACAGTGTAGAAGCTCTTTGCCATTGCACAAAAAAGACTCACATTTAAATCTAACACACAAGATAACTGTCAATAAGGGATGTAAAGACATTTGAATATATTTTATCAAACATTTCATTTAAGAGAGTAATAGCAGCCACATCTTATCAAAGGCAAGTTAAACACCCCACAGAGTGAAGACGAGGCAGCTTTATTCTGAAGGGGACTAGAACCTCCGCGGGACTGAAAGATCGGCTGTAACGTGACTGAAATAGACATTTTCCATTCATGTTTGTTAATTCCGCATTGGTGAGACGGCGGCGCACGTTGGCTTGATTTCACCTGGAGCGTCGCCTGCCATCGTCACGCACTCCAGACACACGAGCCTCTCTGAGCTCCGAGCGCCCACCGTCCAAATCACGTGACCTCAGAACCGAACCACCTGCCTGCCCTCAAGCGCTGCTTGCTCGCCACCTAGTGACGGCTCAGAAGTTAAACATCTTCGTGGAGAGAAGTGTAATATACAATATAAGTATAACAAAATATTCTACTGCGAGCAGCAGCTGCTGCAGATATTGAGGGGAACGCGGTACATCCAGGCACAATATCAGTTTTATTTCAATCAAATCAGTTACTTTTCATTACATTTCACTCTAGTCAGTTACATTTGACGGCAATACATCCATTATCTGCTTTAGTTGAAAAAAAAAAAAATACAAACATAATGATAATCCCGACGTCACAGGCCACTGACTGTCATGCCATGCGTGTCATGAGTTCTTCCAGGGCTCGCTCACGATGGTTTTCATGGACGAGCAGGACTTCCTTGATGGTGCTCTGCTGGAAGCCCATCTCGTTGAACTGAGCCAGGAGACGCAGAAACTCAGCAGCCTGCAACAGAGTTCAACAGTCGTACATCCATCAGTCAGACTCCAACTCCGTCCCAGTCACAGTGTTTGCTTCCATGTTAAGGCACTTTGATGAACACAGACACCAAAGCCACCTGCTGGAGAGACCTCACCTTGCTCTCACAGTTCTGGAACATCTCCAGGGCTTCGTCCACCTGGGCTTCGTCGAAACCCAGCTCACACAGACGATCTCGGGACCGCAGGTATTTCAGGATCTACCAGCAACATCACAGAGCAGATTTATTTTCATTTTTGTTTCTTTTTTTCTTTTTCTTTTCTTGAATCAGTGGGAAACTCAGCAAAGCACAAAGATTTCACTTTTGCTCTGAAGAAGACTATTTGTACCTTATCAAACGACTAAATACCAAGCTTTTCCTGATGTAAATATTTGAATTTGCAAGTTTGGTAAACGATTGTCATGTATCAGATTTCATTTTTTGAAAAATTGATTTCTTATTTCACCCTATTTCCTCCAAAAAGTCCCCGTTCTTTACTTCTTCTGCTGGCTCCTTTCATGAGGTTTGTGCTAAAACACACAACCCGTTGTGACATCACAAAGGGCCCTGCTACCTTTTGCAAATTAGTGCAACATTCTTAGTCAGTGGTTTATTCTAGTCCATTCTAGCATATGATTTTTATTTACACTTTATTTATTTTGATGAGTTTTTTAATTTGAAATTCAATTTTGCATGTGTGCAATATGAAGTTATTTATTGTATAGTAATAAGCTTTTGCTTATTCCATGTTCAGGTTGAAGCAAAACCTGTTTGTTTTTTAGATAGATTTTTCCATAAATATCACTGTTGGCCCGCGGCTTGGTCCGAGTTTGAAATTTTGGCCCATTGTGTATTTGAGTTTGACACCCCTGTTCTAGTCTCTGGCTTTTTTGGTGGATGCTTATTTTGCCTTCTTCCAAATATATGTATTGCAAAAAAGAAAACCCAGTTGGCTGTATACAACGGGTTACAAATGGTCTTTTCAAGAACAGTTTAGGGGATAATTAGTTGTACAAACCTATGCAGATGATGAAAAATATCGTTCTCTATGTAGGTGTAATATATTTCATTTAACTTCTATCTTATTGGAATTGTCCAATTTCCAGATCGGAGGCGGGGCCTATACCTTCTCCGGGCTGTGGTAGCCGGTCTTCTGCAGGGCCAGGATGGCTGTGCGCAGAGGGAATCCCCTCGCTGTGATGTTCTCCAGCAGCTCCCGCTCCTCCTGGCTCAGAGCTGACAGCAGCTCAGCCGCTGAGTCGAAGAAAAGCCCACAGGAGCGGCCGGAACTCAGCGCCTGAGCTCATCAAAGAAAGAGACGTGAGAAACAAACAGACAGAAATAGAAGTCAGGAGGCGGAAAGAGGAGGCGGTGAGGGAAGCCTGGTGAACGTTCCCCTCTGACTGAAACGGAACTTCCTACCTGTCTGCGGTTCTTCACGGCGGGGCCTGCGGAGGAGGGTCGCTGCTGCTGCTGCTGCTGCAGCCTGCGTGGAGAGAAAGCAGCAGGCGGGGAGTTCTGGGAGAACCTCCGGCCGTGGCAGCCCGCTGAGCGCTGCCTCGTCTTGCTGCCCTTCTTGCCCAAGAGGAGGGGGCTCATAGGCGGCCTGCCTTCCTGGAGGGACGGAGCAAACACGGCCTTGCTTGGATGAGCGGAGGAGCCCGGCTGCAGGGCTTTGACCCTGGACAGAGGGTGTTTAGCCGGGGCGGCGCTGCGGGGACGCTCTTGGACGGGATGGGGCGTGTCCTCGGCGGAGGAGTCGCTGTTGCCCTCGTTGTCGTCGTCCTCGGAGTCGGATATGTGGAACGTGATGGTGCGATAGCGCAGCCGGCCAGCGTCTGCAGAGTTGAGGCTGTGGCTGCGGCACCGAGGCCGAGGGGCCCACACGTCGCCGCAGCTGCAGCTGGACCTGCGACCCTGCTGAGGGCTGCTGAACATCAGCCAGAAGGGTGGGCAGGACGGGGCCTGGCGGAGAGGCTGCTGTCCAGACAGAACCAGTTTCTCCAAGTCGAACCCGTACTGCATTCAGAAATGGAATGGCATTGGTTGCATATTCTACCTGCATATTCTAGGGAAGTAGTAGCAGTAGTCGTTTATTTGTCCGCGTGGGGAAATTGGATTGCAGCAGATCACACACACAAGGCATTTCAGGAAATATACAAATAAAAATACATCAAACAGTCACCAGACATTCATCAGATAGAGTGCAGTATTCACATCTCATGTGCAGATATTAGATATTAGGAGAAGTAGTTTGGGTTGGGGTTGGAGTTAGGGTTAGGGTCTGTGTTGGGGTTAGAGTTAGGAATTAAGGTTGGGGATGGGTTAAGGTTGGAATTTGGGGCTTGGGTTAGGGTTGGAGGTAGGTTTGAGGTTGGGGTTATGGGGTTGGAATCCTGTCTGAAAACAAATAAATAAACAGAAGTGAATTTATTGATGGGACAGACACACCCTTTCTAGTCAATAATAATTGCAATTAACTTAATTCAGTTTCATTTAATAAATTCAAAACACACCCGCGGCATTAGGAATAGCCTTTAAATGCCAAACAGCAACACAAACAATATCTTAAACAAAGAAATATAACAGTAGAGCCCTAAGCTTTAGAAGTGTGGGACCTGACCTCAGTGTCTCGCAGTATCTGCCGACTGTCTGGAACGTGGATGCATGGAGCCGTCACCAGCTGCAGTTGGTCCTCCAGGGGTCCCAGCATCGTCTGGAATGGAACCTCGTCCAGAGCATTCATTCCAAGTTTTAACCTGCGCCCCAGGAACGCCAGATTGGGTCGTTGTTTTGTTTGTTTGTTTGTTTGTTTTCAGCAACAAGAAACTTGGATCTTGACAATATGGAGACTCACCTTTGTCAGGTGTTCCCTCCGAGGTGCAGCCCTGTGCGTGTGACTAATGCACTGACATCATACAGCGTTAAAGCTCTTCATCATTAAGCCTCTGACATCATCATATCTGCTGTTCATTGTAGCTATAATCCCACCTGCTGAGACACTGCAAGCAACTTAAAACACATAAGTATCTCATCCACAACATCACTTACAACAGCAACAATCATTTTTTTGTCTAATGTAAATACATTTTTTAAAATTGATCATTTCAGTTTCCTTCTTCTTGTGCAGTGGGTGCAGAGCCACACTTCCCTCCATGTGACTGAGCGTGGGCTGGCAGGCGGATCAGCTTAATGCTGACAGTTCTGGAAACAAGGGACTGCTGTGAGATTTTCCACAGATTAGCAGATTATGTCAAGGTAACAGAAAGGCGGTGCAGAGCAACAATGCGTTCTCCGAATTCAATTCATATTCCAGTTTGAAGGCACGTTTATGTTTGACTCATCTGCTTGCAGTACACTTTGCTGCCACTAGGAGACTTCTGGTAAATGAACACGCTTTGAATTCTGTACAGAGATATACACTTTATTTTATATAGCTTAAACAATCACAATAAATTTAAGGTCCACAAATGTAGATTGAAGCTTGCAGGTTCTGTAACAGATCTCTGAAAGGAGAAAAAAAAAAGCGGTTTTGAAAATGTGACTGAAAGAGAAGAAACTGAAAGAAAGGAAAGAACAGATCGTGTATTTTGTAGCACAGCTTTTTTTTTTCCCCCGCCTCCTTTTCAGAGAAAAGCAGCGTGGTTTAGTTCAGTCAGATGCTCGATTACACATGAGACCAACAGGGTTTTTCATCACTAAAGGCAAAGGTGAGTTTCCAACACTGGGTGTGCACAAATAAATCACCAGTTAAAAATATATTTATATATATACGCAGCTGTAATGTACTGAATTGAAATGGGCCTCTGCCACAGGTGGGCAGACACATTTTGAATCATACTGATTTGAATTACCTTCAGTCAACCTACTCTACACAAAGTTTCTCGATAATTAAAAAATAAAAAAAATTAAAACAAATTTGAGTCGGTTTTTTACTCCAGTCCACTGACGTTAAGGTGTGCGAGTAAACAAACACACATTCCCTAAAATGCACAAGAAGGAAGCAGAAGTACTGCAAAACAACCATCCTGTTGTTTTCTAAAAATGTCATCAGTATTATTATTATTATTATTATTATTATTATTACTGTTATTTCTCAGCAGCTCTGCTTAGTGTGCTCATGTGTTCTACCAGGAAATCAAGTCTTACAAACTGCTTATAAATGCAGCGACATGTACAGCTTGTTTGTTATGTGAGCACCATTATTACAACGGTGGTAGGAAAGAAGGAAACATCAAAATATCGATGTGTTCATTGGTGAAAAACAAAACAAAAAGTCACGCATGCCCTTATGTTTTAAAGGCATTACTCAACACGGTAACGCCGCAAGTTCTTCAGCGCCTTCGAGTGTTCGCTGTGATCCCGCCACAACAGCCCATCACCACAAAGAGGAAGAAAAAAAAAATATGACTAGCTACAAATCCTTTCATGAATAAAATTGCATTATCTTTATATAGATAAAATGTTAACAATCCCCAGAGATTGAAATATTGTATAAAGGTCCATCCTGCCAGCGCCACAGAAGAGTCAACATCCGTTTACACACTCGTCAGTGGGAACCAGCAGCCTATATCACTAAATCCACAGCTTTTTTACGTGTGTGTGTGTGTGTGTGTGTGTGTTTGGGTGAGGGAGAGGAAGGGGGGCTATTAAAAAGCCAGACATGGTCTCAGGGGTCTCATATATTTCTAATGATTTCGGAGACGATCCTCAGGGGGGGAAGCGACCGACTCGCAGCTCAGTTGTTGGCCGCGTCCGCCTGCCGAGGCCAGTTCTCCTCCTCGATGCCCGAGTCGTACTCCTCCTCTGAGGAATCCTTGGCAGGAGCTCTGAAACACAGACGCAAATGACAACGCAGGGTTAGAAAAACAAGCCAGCGGGGGGGACGTCGCAAAGGTCAAAGGTTAGTCCGAGGCTAGCCGCCTTCTGAGGCCGTTTTGTCCGACTCAAAACAGACTGAGGGGCCAACAGACAATCGTTTTTTAGCAGGAGACTGCAAACAGAGGGTTGGAATTTCTGCATGAGGCTGTTCCAGTGTGGACACATGGACGGCAAGCCAACCGGAACCCCCACCTGATGTATCTGGGCTGGGATTTTCCCAACACCACGTCTCTGTCCAGCTCCACAGCCATGATGTCGGAGTGCGGCACCTCGAACATGGGCTCCAGAAGAAGCTTTTCCTGTTTGGCAATGAAAAAGAAGACAGATGAGCAGATGAAAAAAATAAAATAAATCATGGTGCTTCTGGCTCACTGGAGCCAAACACTCTGAGACTCAACACAGACACGCACCATGATGGACCGGAGGCCACGAGCTCCAGTCTTCCTCTCCAGAGCCATCCTGGCTATGGCCCGCAAGGCATCTTCATTCACATTAAGGTCACACTGAAACAAACCAGAACCGGGATTATTGCAAATTTTAAACACCCACCGGTGAAACAGCATCAGAGCTAAAGGCTAAAATGGAGGCAGAACAACTTGGGAGTGCTGAGTTTACCGAGACTTATTTAGAAGCAGAGCAGTTTTGAATTCTGTCAGAGAGGATTTCAAGTCTCAGAGAGGAATGCACAGCAGCAACAGGCCAGAGGGCGTCTGAGCCTTTTGGGCCTGGTCTGCAGCCGCTCCCTGAGCAAACTCATGAGTGGAAGTGAGGAGTGAAAGACCTGCCACTGCTTGATTTTTTTTTCTCTCCTCACCTTGTCCATGCTGAACAGGGCCTGGTACTGGGGCACCACGGCGTTGCGCGGCTCGGTCAGGATGCGCACCAGCGTGTCCTCGTCCAGGCTGTGCAGCGGGACGACCACGGGCAGGCGGCCCACGAACTCCGGGATCATGCCGAACTCGATCAGGTCCCGGGCCTCCACGTGCTTCAGTAGCCGGTCCTTCTCCTCGATCTCCGCCACGGCGTCCGTCTCGCCGCTGCTGTTGGCCAGGTCGGCCGCCGCCGCCGCGCGCCGCCCCTTCCCCAGGTTGGACGGGGTCCCGAAGCCCAAATACTGACGGCGGCAGGAGAGCGGCGTCAACGGGGGGGGAAAACCGACGATCGAACAGAAACACCTGGAACGTCGGCGCGTGGATTTACCTTCTCGTTCTTCCTGCGGCTGATGATTCGGTCCAGTCCGTTGAAAGCGCCGGAGGCGACAAACAGGATGTTTGTTGTGTCCACCTGCACCGTCTCTCCTCTCAGTTTCCTGGAGTTTTTCTCGGGAACGTTGACGATTGTGCCCTCCAGCAGTTTGAGCAGGCCCTGACCAGGAGAGAGGAGTCGGGGGGGTCAAACAGGTTCCGCCAGGGAGGAAACGCCTCCACAACAACAACACAACTGTGTGCAACTCGTCTTGAACGCTGACCTGCTGGACTCCTTCTCCGCCCACATCCCTCAGCTGGTGGATGCCGGGAACGCTGCCAATCTTATCCACCTCATCCAAGAACACAATACCTGGAAAACAAACAGCCCCGCGTTAGCATTGATGCTACTTGATTAGGTAGCACTTCAGTCTGGATTATTTCCAAAGTTAAAAAATAAATGCTGCTTTTAATTTGTTTAACATTACACTCATTACTTTGGTCACATTATAGTAAAAAAACAAACAATTGGCACCAGGTTGAAGTTATGTTAAAGTGATTAAGTTTTTTAATCTCTTGTCTGGGGAAGGTCAACAATGTTGTGTTTTAATGATCTTTTAGCCTTTTGTCGTCAGTTTCGATATAAAATAAAGAGTCCAACTGCCTCCAACACCACAGTGTGTTTTGCTCTCCTCTGCACATTTGCCGCTGCAGTGCGAAGCGCTCGCTTCTCCTTTTCAAATTCATGTTGACTCTTGCAAATCCCACTCTGATCCCGTGTTTTTGCAGCTCCTTCCCGTTTCCTCACACTTCCTGCTTACACATCAACCATGGCGGTGGTAAAACAACAACAGTAAAACAACCCTAACCCTCGCAGGGAACACAGAGATAAACACTGTAGACATGAAAGATGTTACAGAGTGGTTGTTGCAAAGACTTCTTACTAACGGCTCCGCTCCTCCCGTTTTATACAGTTTCTATATCGGACCAGGCACAGCTTCTCTTGCTGGCAGGATCATTTCAGGGATTTTGAGTGAGCGCCCAGTACGGCTACGGTAACAAAAATACACTGCGCTGGCGATGGGGCAAGGGGGGGGGCGCCGTCGTGCTGCCCACCTTGCTGCGCTTTGTCCACCGAGTAGTTGGCGTCCTGCAGCAGCTTGGCGATGACCGACTCGATGTCTTCTCCCACGTATCCGGCTTGAGTTAGCGTGGTGCAATCACAAATGGCGAAGGGAACGTCCAGACACCGGGCCAGAGTCTGCGCCAGCAGCGTTTTCCCTGCGGAGACGAGAAGAGGAATCACGACGGAGGCTCGGCTCCATTTCAGGGCTGCAACTAACGATTGTTTTTGTTGTTGACTAATATATCCATTAGTCACAATTACCGTCTGTAGTTTAACTACCTATTTTGGACTTCTGTTTAACCTAACTTGCTTAAATCTTCACACCTGTGTTATACTGTTGTACTCTTGACAGCATAGCTTTTTAAACAAATATCAAAATAATGACACAAAGCATTTATCTGTGACATAGTCGTTATATTTTCCAACGCAAAATACCACTGGTATATTAATTCACGATTTAAAGGTCACATGCAATGTTTATCGCAGTCAAATACCTTAAACAGATTTCTTACAACTTAAATATCGAATGAATATGGCCTAAATAACGCAGTTGATAAGTGACAGAGTTTTACAATTCAGTATAATCGCCAGTATTGACAGGGGCTGTAATTCATTAATTACAGCCGTAAAGTACGCATTTACCTCAGGGAACTATCGTTCGCTAAGCTAGCCTGCTCCATGATTTTCTGACGTGCGAAAAAAAAACGTACCGTGCGTAATATGCTGATGATTAATTAACAAATAAGCATGCCTTAAAAAATATCTACGAAATGTATATCCTCGATGGTATTTGTGAACTCTTCTCTGCGGTGCGTGACGACACGGCGACTCCGGGGTGTCGGCGTTTAAGGTGTTCACGTATCGCCGTAGCGCTACCATGGAATGCTAGGTGAGCTTCACAGAGTTTGCGCCTATCGTGATCGATTACGTCGATTAATTGTTGCAGCCCGAATCTATTTGGTGCACAAATGTCGCTGCTCATCAACAATGCGAGCCGCTTCCGAGCGGCGACGGCGACGTTGGGCCAACCTGAGCCGGTGGGGCCGAGCAGGATGATGTTGCTCTTCTCCAGTTTGATGTCGTTGTTCGTGGAGTCCAGCACCTCGCCGCCCCTCCTCTCCTGGGGCGCCTGCTGGCTCGCCTGCTGCTGCATGGAGGCTCCCAGAGCGTTTCCATGGGGGCTGATCCCGGCGATCTGCAGCAGCTCTGCAGCGCAGCGACAAAGGACAGAACGGAGGGAGGGTGTCAGAGCCGGGACTCGACACAAACCTCTCACTCTGCGCCGCTCAACACGACAGTCTCGGTTCACTGTGAACTTCTGGTGTTTGTGTGGTTGCCCCGCAGCAGCAGCAGCAGCAGCAGCAGCAGCAGCAGCAGCAGCAGCAGCAGCAGCAGTTCAAGGGCTAAAAATATATTGGCCCTACACTTGGCCAGCGTGGAGTTACTAAATGATAAGAGCTGGACTCGGAATAGCAAGAGCACAGATTGAAATATAGGTCAGTAGGCTACCTTATCTGCCAGCCAGCCTGTTTGTCTGTCTGTCTGTCCTCAGAGCACCAGCTGAAGGGATGAAGCGTCCTTCACGCTCGATAATTTTCCGTCAACAAACTCACTACGAGAGCTTTTAAGGAACTCAGCCTCCTCTGATTCCTACGGTTACAACACGACTAAGATCTACAAAACCAGACAGCGACAGCACAAAGCGCAAAACTATGGAGCCGCGTGAGTCTGTACAGTTTGGCATTTGGTCAACTGGCGTTAGGTGAGCAGCAGAGTTTTAGAGTCATTCGCCGATAAAAGACCAGGCTTGAATTACTTACTTGTGAATCTGTACTCATCCTCTCGTCTTCTCATCTCTAGCTCTACAGACAGGATGAGAGTACTCAAATCAATATGATCATTAATCAATGCCAAAGCGACAGTAGGAATTAAAAAATAAAATACAAATAAAAACTAGATTGATGACGGATGATTGAACAAATGCCAAATAATACAGATCGGGATTTTGGTGATGGCGACACAACATTCATATGGGGATTTGAGACAAATCCTGAATATTCTGCAGCTCATCACAGCATCAAATTGATTGGCTTCTATTTAAAACTCAGAAATGTTAACGAATGATTGACAACAGTCCATTAATATGAGCATAATTATTACTGCTGTTATTAATTCATTGCAACTCATTCCTGAACTGCCACTTCCTCACTCTCTTGCTGTAACGTTTTTAATTATTGCTCCAGTTTTTTTCAAATTGGACGCAAGTGACGCATGAGAAACAACTAGGAACATGTACACACTGTAAAAAAAAAAGAAGAAGAAAAGAAACCAGAGAGGAGAAACACCAAGGAGACACACCTAGAAGCGTGCATTAATCATGAACTGGAGTTATAATAATAATAATAATAATAATAATAATAATAATAATAATAATAATAATACTGACCTCGAGGTGTGAGGGACGGCTGCTTCTCCACTTCCACCTGCTGCCGACTTCCGGCTGGGATGTTGTTGTAGATGCGCTTGTAGTGGTTGTACACCGCCACTGCCAACACCTTCTTGGCGTACGACTGGCCGACGACGTACTTGTCGAGGTAAGCATAGATCTGAAGCAGAGAGACGAAAAACAAGCAAAACAAATATTGCACCTTGTTAGCGAGGAGAAAGCACAGCTTCAAACCAAAGCAACTCTTCGTTCCCTGTGATTCTCACCTTCTTGGGAGGCGGTGGAGGCTTCTGCGCAAACGCCAGCTTCACAGCCTCGGAAGCCGACTCTGGCTCTTTGTTCAGCCCCTTCTTGGAGTCCGTCTCGGACAGAACCACAAAGAAATGGTGGCATTTCTCACATTTGACGAATCGGGTTGATGCTGCGAAAACATACGAGAGACGCTAAACAAAAACATTTTACAAACTTTGTAACTTAAAAAGAGAAAAAATACATGTACGCATGTAAGTGTGGATTGATTAACATTCTGACTGTAAGTTAAAAAAAAAATAAGAAATTAAGTGTGTAAACAAGGCAGCTCATCAAATGGATGGTGACCAGTGGTGGCAACATTTTTGAAGGAATCCCAGAATGTAAAAGTCAACTTTTCTTTGATAGTCAAGAGACATTCAGCCTTCAGGGGGAAAAACTTAAGACTACCGAGTTTACTTTGAGTTTACATTTGAAAGAGCACACACGCAAAAACGTCCTTTTGGCAAAAGTCAACATGACTGAGCAGCAACTGTGACAAAAGCATTCAGTAGGAATGAATTTGCCAACAGCAGCATTACTTTGCACATTCCTTTTCCTTCCAGCACCTCTAAATAAGCATTGCATGCATTCCATGATTTGTATAACTAACTAAGAAATCTGGAGGAGGTTTACTCACACACAAAGGTCTCTACATGTGTGCAGGGATCTCCACACTTGGGGCATCGCAGCTGGCTGCCCCCCTTCCCCGATCCTCCGGAGCCGGAGAGTCTTTTTCCTTCGCTGATGCTCTTCTGTGCGAGCGTGAAAGTGTCAGAGAAGTCACATGTTTATTTCTTCTACCTCTCACCAACACACACTGGAGGTGTGGGAGGAGATTCTCAAGAAGACGCTAAAGCCGAAACGAGTCTCTTTGAAACTCCAACGCTTCCTGTTTATTTTACCAATCAGGAGGCCACTCAACGGTAAACACAGAGAGTCTGGTTCTACGACCAGTTGAGTTTTTTCTTCCAGTTGGTTCCCCCTCACCCGACAACAGCTGGAAGACAGTGAACAAAGCCCAGAACAATACCTTTCCGCCATCGCTGCCCCCGTCCTTTGTGATTCCGTCTTTAGAGCCATAGCAGACTGCCGTCTCTGAAAACGACCTGGCCCGGACCCAGGCAGGTGATTGGGTTTCCCGCGGAAGCTGGCGCCTCAGAATAAAGAGCTGGACCCGGGGGCAGGGCAGACCTGCAGGGAAAGCCACATTCCTTCAGATTCCAAACATTTTTTTTTTTTACATGGCAGGCACAAAAACTGTAACTTCAACATATAAATGTAATGAGTGTTTTCCACTGCGTTCAGTGGCATTTAATGCTAAATTGGCATTTTGTAAACAGAAGCATTTGTATTGCACGTAGTGGTAGTGGCCACGGCCGTGCTGTCGCAGTAATTACTGTGATCAAACACTTCACTGGACCGATAGGTCTGATTCCACCTGCCAGAAGGCGCAGACGTCAGTGTCGCTCGGCAAACACTTTCCTTGCATCAGCAAATTCCAGCCGAGCAAGGCGCTAATCTCTGCGTCCTGATGACCCACTTCAAGTCACATAGTTCCCAGAGAAACTGCCATGTCGAGGCAAAAATCCTAAAATCCTGAGCGCACAGCACCAGGGCCTCCGTGTTCTGGGCCACTGTACAAGAGTGGTTGCACAATAAGGTAGGCGGACCCTCTTCTGCTAAATATAAATTCTTTTTTTTTTTTTTTTTTTTCACGAAACACGTCTGAGGAGCTCCAAGTAATGTGTAGTTTAGATTTCATTTGATATCAGTGGCTCATTGTGCAAGCAACGATGAGCCTGAATTTAAGACTTAAGCTCCAACTCCTCTGCTGGGGAAGAGGGGGAAAAAAAAAAAAAATAGGTGAAAGGCTGACCTGAATACCAATGAAGTACATGAAATACAGAAAGATTGCAGCGGCTTCCCACCTGCTGCTCCAATAACACCACACCGGTCAGAAGCCACATATATGTGGGTGAGCAGAGGGGGGACCTAACCTACTTTAGGTAGTTAGTTCACTCACTCACTCACACTCTGACCTGTGTGTGTGTGTGTGTGTGTGTGTGCGACGGACAGAGCGTGCGTGAGTGTTCGTGCGCTTGCGTGCGTGTTTTTGAGCCCTTCTTACCTCTCTGGGCCGTGTTAAGGAACAACCTGGCGGCCGAAGTGCACGGACACGACATGACTCGTCTTTAATCGCCAAACCCTGGGAAATAAACAAGAACATGGTCAACTGCGCCGTGTTGTCCCCGAGAGACAAGTTTCAAACAACCCAAGAGTGCGGCTTAGGCATTTCATAACTTCAACGTCACAGTTAGCATTAGCACCGCAGGTCACCAACAAGTAAAAGGTGCATTCCAGTGCGAGTGACTATAAAAGACATAATCATGAGCCACCAACTGCGTATTGATTGATCGATCGGCGATGAATGGCGTTAAACGAGGAGCACCGCTTCCAATCAAAGGACAAAATAACACTGGGGCTCACTGGGTTAAATTAAAAGGTAACCGTTAGCCACCTAAGCTAGGCCCGAGCCAGCAGAACCTTAGCGCAGCATTGAGCCAGTGGTCACCGACTGGAAGCCCAGGTTGCTGGCTTCCAAGCTGCGCTCTTGACGCACATTTAAGCAGCTATGCGAGCAGCCAAGCACGCAAAGCTAACCCCGAAGGCTGACGTTACACAAACAACAACAACAACAGTGTCATCCTTTTCAGTACAGCTCGTTACTTTTACTCACAGGGTGCGATGAAATCAGTCACTTCTTCTTGCCAGCCTCTACAATTAAAATAATAATAAATAACGATAACCGACAAAACTGAGTCGCAGCAGCTTTCTCTTTCTCTCGTTTTAGTTTGACAATTTAACGTGACATGCTAATGTCACTTCGCCAATGAGTCAAGTGGAGTTACGTTGACTCCTCCAGGCCGCTATATCCCAGGTTATGAGCAGCGAAAGTGATGTAACGCCCGCTGCTGTTATGAAGTAGGTCGGCTAGGTCGATTACCCGCTAGCTAGCTTGGCGGCCCAGCCTCTCCCCTCCGGTTACAACAACTAGCCTTGATTTGGTAAGCTCCGCAACATGGCGACCGCCCTGCTGCAAATACAGTGCGAACCATTACCATGTTCTTTAGATCGGCCAATCCACGGGCGGCGTCATGGTGACACTCCCGGTGCGTTTAAGTGAGCCTCGGAAAGCACAAAATCATTACGTATTTCAGGTTGCATTCTGGACGCCTCGTAAACGCTACTTTTCATATTTTAATCGTTTCAATCGTTGACTTTAAGAGGTAAATTGTGAAGTAATTCATTTTGTGTATGTTTCAATGAAATTTTAACAGTAAATCTGTGTCGTTGATAGTGTCTAGTTTTATTTCTATAAAGCAATTTGAATTCCATGAAACATGCAATACAAAATAAGCTGTCCTCCATAATTGAATGCTAAATACACTTCACCTGCATTATCAGTATGTTATTGTTTCAGTTGTTAATTGAATCAATGTTAAATGTGAATAATAACTTACTGACTTTTATACATAAACAACAGCATACTAGAACATATATCTGGGATAATTTAACTACACCGAAAAGCATCGCTCAGTTAAATGACAGATATATCATAAAATAATAATAAAATAATATCATACAGAGTTAACTGTTGACCGATCCTGACTGAACAGACTGATCAAAAACCAAGCGGAGAGAGAACATACAAAGACAGTTTTCATGATATTACAGCAATCACAAGAATCACCCTGCAACACGATTTCCTTGAAGACCCAGATATGTGGTGGGTTTGTCTTTAAACCCACTGGTTTTCACCTAAATGCTGAACTCTGCACGGCATTGTCCCTTTGACACGGTCAAAACAATAAAGGGATTCTTGACGAGGTAAAAACACAACAGTGGCCTCCTTGTGTGAGAAGAAGAACAGACTAGAAAAGGCGACTTGCGACTCCCTATTTGGGTTTGCTTCAAAGTCCACTGCATAGGATGAAAGCTGCGCTTTGCTGAAAACTTGGAATCCAACTTTTTATTTCAGTGTGGAAGTCCTCTTTCCCTCCTTTCTGCATTTTTTTTTTTTTAAATTCAGAATCTGTTCAAGAAATTGTAATGTTTTTGTGAAGCCACTTCCTGAAACCATTTTTTCCAGGTGCTTTCTTTATCCTGATTTAATTAAGGGGGTTGGAATTTTTTTTGGGGGGTGCATAAAATATTTGCATGTTTTCTTCCTGCATGCTAATAAAGTGACGGCATTTAAATAAAGTAATTTCAACCACTTTCTGGCCATAAAACCGCATCACAACATAATTGAACAACTTGAGTTAAAAGAGTTAAATGATTGTTGTTGTTTTTTTTTTTTTTTACAAGGTTTGCCGATTTTGTATTTCTGTGATTTCTTATGCAGTGATAATATGAGATGTTGAAGGAATCTCCGCTGAGGCCGACTCGACTGCAAAGGACAAAATGAATTGCAAACTAAGTACTATCTGGGGGGGTTAGCTCTCTCATACATAAACAAACAATGCTTATTCATTACAAACCAGTCGGGCTCGAGTAATAAAAACCAATCTGATAAGGGATCAAAGCAATACTGGATCCTATCCTTGAGCTTTAGCACCTCTGAGTCGGAGCCAGCAGATGTTTCTCACCTGATGTGCCATGATGACACAAGGCAGGAGTCATGAAATGCGTGTCGTCCTGGTTACCCTCTTTCTTCACATCGGGGGTCCATGAATACTTGTCTTTAAAATTCACCCTTTGTTTCTACCCAAAAGAGGCCTTGTATGAAAGAAATCAGCCATACAATCCATCAGATACCCCAGTGTTTTAGGTCACAATGACTTTGACTTTGCAAGTCTCCACCCTGCTGTCATCCCACAATACCCTCCTCCTCTTTCCTCAACTTTTTTATTCAAAAAGAAATTCCCTTTTTTTTTATGTGGAACCACTTCCTGCAACTGTTTTTTTCCAGGTGGCGTTCACCCTGATTTAATTAAGGGTGTTGCATAATTTGGTTGAGGCAAATATTCGCATGTCTTCTTCCTGCATGCTAATAGTGTGACAGCAGGTCAATAAAGTCATTTCAACCACCTCCTGACAATCAAACAGCATCACAACATACTTGACAAAGCTGAGTTTGAAGAGTTTATTTATTGGATTTGTGGTTTATGCGTTTTAGGTCACACTGACTTTGACTTTGCAGGTCTTCACACTGCTGTCATCCCACATATACAAAAGCCTCTTGTTTGGATAATACGACACCATTGCCAAGATCCCGCTGGAAGGCCTCAGATTCAGCCTCGCATCCTGCGGACCCTCCTCTCTCAAGTCGAAGGCGTACGTCACCCTTCTGTCCGTCTGCTCCGTCAAATACAGCACCCCGCACACGATGAAGGCGTTGCCCGCTTTAGCAGTCGGATAGTGTGTGTTGACGAGCAACTCCACGGAAAATGTGTCCGGATCGAGCTTGGCAACCATCGTGTCGTCGTTTGTGTCCGCAGCGAAAATGACCCACAGCCCGTTTTCATCCGCGGCAAACTTGAAATACGTCTTGGAGTTTCGGAACAGATATGCCAGGCTGTGATACCTGCTGTTGGCCATGACCAGAGAGGTCTGCCTCCGAGTGTTCAGGTCAAATCTGCAGAACGTAAGACACCAACCGAGGGAGTTAGAGGAGCCGACGGCGGAACCTGTTACAGACCAGAATAGACATTCTAGAGGTCAGGATACTTCTCCTGTGACACGCAGACTCACTTTATGAGTCTGTTTGTTCCCCCGTTGTGAAAGTACAGAGACTCCTTATAGACCACATGACCGCAGCCCTGGTAGAACCTCCCCACGTCCACTGGTCGGCCGCCCTTGCTCTGAAACGTTGACGTGTTGCTGTGCACTGACATAAGTCGACCTGAGGAGCAAATGATTTTAGACACAAATCTGCTGTGTGTGAGTGTGTGTGTGTGTGTGTGTGTTTTGTGGAAGCTGCCTTCCAAACAATGACCTGAGAAGTGCTCAGCCAGCCAGAATCGACCGTCATCCAGTTGGGACGCATCTGACATCCAGGCTCCATAGGTGCTGTGTATGGGGATGGACGTCTCCGAGCATTTAATGCTCTTCACTGTGCACCCTGAAGGGAAGGAGGGAGATAGATACTGTAGATAGATAGATAGATAGATAGATAGATAGATAGATAGATAGATAGATAGATAGATAGATAGATAGATAGATAGATTTTCTTTAATTACCAGTTGTCAGAGGTTCATCCGTGAAGTGTTCAGTGTTGTTGGAGGGGTCTCTCTGCTGGTCCTGGTCTATAGAAGGAGGAGCTGTTTCAAAGTTATTAAAAAAGAAATACAGTTGACTACAAACATACAAACAACAAATAGATAGATAGATAGATAGATAGATAGATAGATAGATAGATAGATAGATAGATAGATAGATAGATTGATTGATTTTCTTTAATTACCAGTTTTCAGAGGTTCATCAGTGATGTATTCAGTGCTGTAGGAGGGGTCTCTCTGCTTGTCCACAGAAGGAGGAGCTGTTGACAGTTGTTAAAAAAAAAAATACAGTTGAATACAAACATACAAACAACAGATAGACAGACAGATAGATAGATAGATAGATAGATAGATAGATAGATAGATAGATAGATAGATAGATAGATAGACAGATAGATAGATAGATAGATAGATAGACAGACAGACAGACAGACAGACAGACAGACAGACAGACTAATTACCAGTTTTCAGAGGTTCATTAGTCATGTGTTCAGTGCTGTTGGAGGGATCTCTCTGCTGGTCTACAGAAGGAGGAGCTGTTAAAAGTTATTAAAAAAAAATTACAAACATACCAACAATAGATAGATAGACAGATAGATAGATAGATAGATAGATAGATAGATAGATAGATAGATAGATAGCTTTTATGAAATTCGGTTTTTGGGTGATACTAGAGATCACAATGTGTTGGAAGCCACATATAGAACATGTTCAAAAGAAATTATCCAAATCTATTTCGATTTTACATAAAACAAAGCACATACTTAATAAAAAAAAAAACAACTGCCTACATATATTGTATTTTTTCCCCTTCTGATGCCTTATATGACCTACTGTGTAGAAATTTGGGGAAACAGCTGTAAGACAAACTTTGACTCATTAATAAAACTCCAAAAAAGAGCTATCAGGATGATAAATAAAGTTGGTTATCGTGAACCAACTACTTGTCTTTTAATTCAATCATCTGTTTTGAGATCTCATGATATTGTAATTTAAGAACACTTGAAATTATGTACCGTACAGTGAACAAGAACATTCTTGTGGGTATTCAAGAAATATTTAAGTTGATGGAAGGTGAATATAATTTAAGGGGATTGCTGATGTTTTCAAGTGGTACAGCAAAAAAACAAAGACAAATGTGAAATACATGTGTGTCAGTGTTGGGAGTGAAATTATGGAATGGACGTAATGATGAACTCAAACCGTGTAATTATCTCTTGGAATATAGAAAGACTTTAAAGCGTAAAATAATGAAAGACTACATGACAAACGGAATGAAAATGAAAATCAGGTTACATATCGTGATCTTCTATGTTCAACCTTTCCTTTTAATTTCTGCTTTGTTGTAACCAAAATAAAGTCATTCATTCATTCATTCATTCATTCATAGATAGATAGATTTTCTTTAATTACCAGTTTTCAGAGGTTCAGCAGTGATGTGTTCAGTGCTGTTGAAGGGGTCTCTCTGTTGGTCCTGGTCCATAGAAGGAGGAGCTGTTAAAAAAGTTTTTGTTTTTTTTTTA
Source organism: Thamnaconus septentrionalis (assembly GCA_009823395.1). Lineage (NCBI taxonomy): Eukaryota > Metazoa > Chordata > Actinopteri > Tetraodontiformes > Monacanthidae > Thamnaconus > Thamnaconus septentrionalis. The sequence goes on along the minus strand of CM020513.1, from coordinate 4,024,134 downwards.
AATACACTTGAATACCTACATTAATGGCACTTCAAAAGCACTTTTTAATGTTACTCTTAATTTTTGAGGCACCTGTAATCGATGTAACTGGTGCCTCAGTTGCATTTTCTGCATTTCTGTCATTCATGGTGTCCAGAAATTCATCAGGATAGAACAATGCAGACTCTGGGAAACAGAGGAACTGGTAAATCTTTTTTGACTTTACTTGCACGACTAAATGTTAATGCATATATTTCAATTTGGAAATCACACCTTCTTGATTATATGCTGTTTGATTTGCACTGTCATTAAAGGGCTCAGTGTGTTGACTCACTTCTGGAAGGTAAAGGCCTGTTGATTGAAGGAAAAAGTTAGTTTCAGAGTTAAATTTACTTGGCTTGTGTTTTCTTCTAATGATATTTTAAAAGTGAGTTGATACCAGTTTGGAACGGTGCTGGAGTGACACTGTCTGAACTGCTGCCGTTCTTAATGTCAGGGCTGCCCTGGAGACCAGCTGAGGTTGGAGCTGGAACAGCAAAACTTGGTTAAACTTGGTTAAACTTGTTTTCATTAATGTTAACCCCTCCCCCCATAATTCCCACACCTGTTTCCAAACTTGTGTCCAGTAGTTCCTTGTTGTCAGAAACGTCAGACACGTCTCTTCCTGGAGATGATGTCACAGGATCTAACAAAAGATTGAAAATAAAGACATCAAGCATCATTGAAATTCCCTCATTTTCTGATGTGAAAAGAAAGTCTATTCACCATGTTGTTCCCATCTCTCAGTTCCACCTTGACTCGACTTGCCATTGTGGACTGGAGCTGGGGAGGCTAAAGGAATATTAAAAGCACAAGGAAATCTAATTCACACTGAATTTGTTTTAATTAAAAATACACACAAAATAAAAACAACATATTTCAAATATTACACTAAAACCTTCACTGAGACCCATATTTTCATTGATTTTCAGCATTATAAGTCAACAGATATGTAAAAAATATAATCAGGAAAATACTGATTTTCTGCCTGAACAAGGTTAATATAAATAATGGAACATAAAATAATATTAATATTAAAGCATATCCAGGCAGACAGTTGTGATTCATATCAAATTAACAGGACTCTTACTCTTACTCTTACTCTTACCAGTGGACAAGAGATAATTAGTGGTTGTGTCCTCGAAGCTGTCACTCTCTCGCAGGGCAGGAAGCAAAGCTGCAGAATGAAACAAAACATAAGACGTGTCTTGAGTTAAGACGTCAAGACACGTCTTAACTCTGTGTAGAAACAATTTGGAGCTGGACTCTCTCATGAGACACAATTATGTCAAAAATCAAACAAAATTCTCCATACTTGATATAAACCATTTTCCAGCTATGTTCTACCAGGCAGCTCTGACTTTTAAATGACTAGAAATCCAAAACCAGGTTGAGGAACAGATTTGACTTCCAACCTGTGAAGAGCTCAGCTGGTCCATCGGTGACATTCCCCCTGCTGGAGCTGCTTGGTGCGACCAGCTCCTCTTCTCTCAACACCCACTCTAGAAAACAAACACACGGCTGTCTGACAATGGGGGAGACTGACTGTTGTACAGCAGAAATGCTGTTTTTCAATTCACTGGAGTGTTTTTTACATGTACTTCCTTCCATCCTCCCTCCTTCCTTTGTTCCTTCCTTTGTTATTTTATTTTTATTCATACGTCTATTCATTGTTTTCTTTCTATGTTTTATTCCAAGTGTGATTTTAATAATTAAAAGAACCGTGAAACATATACCAACTCATTGTCTTTTCTCACCAGAAGCTTCACCAGCTTCCTGTTTTGTGTCTCCCACTGGCTGCCAGAAAGTAACATTAAGACCGTCTTGGGGCTCTGGAACAGATTGCAACGCCTGCGATCCTGTGGGTAGAAAAGGTTTAGTGAGACAAATAAAACACCGATGAAAATGATTTATACAAATTCTAGGAGTTGCGATACCTGTAAAGAAGTCTGCCGGAGCCTCTGTAACAGTCTCGACCCACCTGCTTCCCTCAGGCCTGCCGGGAGTGGTGCCTGGAGGAGGTGACGCCAACTCTGTGGGACAGATAGGAAATAATCCCGCATTCACAGCAAGGTATTCATATTATTATGGCCTATAAAATTGTGGCTGACAGGTCCTGACACCCTGGTTGAAATTTAAAGGTCCTTTCATAATAAATCAAAAAACGAAATCACTTTAACAGACATTTGACCACACCCACACCGCCAACTGTGCCCAGGATTTGGCCCGCCCTCTGAGGCTGCCTTGTTTTTGTCTCCATCCGAAGATGTGGCAGGTACAACAAAATATCAGTGTCAACTCTGAGGTTTTGGAGGAGGGTGCTTTGTCTGAAGATCTGAACAGTTTGGTTTTTTTTAGCACCGCAGGTCACCAACAAGTAAAAGGTGCATTCCACAGCTAGTGACTATAAAAGACATAATCATGAGCCACCAACTCCCTATGGATTGATCGATCGGTGATGAATGGCGTTAAACGAGGAGCACCGCTTCCAATCATAGGACAAAAAAGCATTGGTGCTCACTGGGTTAAAGGTAGCTGCCACTTAAGCTACGCCCGAGCCAGAAGAACCTAGCGCAGCTTTCAGCCAGTGGTCACCAACAGGAAGCCCAGGCTGCTGGCTTCCAATTTGCGCTCTTGACGCGCATGAAGCAGCTATGCTAGCAGCCAAGCGCGCAAAGCTAACCTAGTGCATAACCAAACGCTGAACAGGTTGTTGTTCATGCTGTGCTGCTGCTCCACCAAGGTCTGACATGATAAATACAGATCTGACAATGGCTGATAAATGGAGCCTGCTTGGATTCCAATTTACTAAATTAGTCCGTAACTCTAATCAAATACAGTAACATGGGGCAGTTTCTCACCATTTCCTGCTGTCCCTGTCGAGTTTTCCTCAAGGCTGAAGGCTTCAATGCTTTTAGTCCGGTCTGGATAAAGAAGTGCTGGGGAGTGAAACAAGAGGAATGAGTGAAAAGCACCTTTAGCAGAGGCGTGAGATATTTATTTTATATTACAAAACACATTGCGTGCCTGCCAAAATATCCCACAATTTTGCAGCAATGGGATAATTGGAGGTTCCATTCTTGCCCTCTGAATGGATTAATCCTGGGGAGAAAAGACCAGCGCAGGTTTTAGAGAGTAAATGTCACGACAGCTGCACATTTAATAGACGAGCCAATGCTTGTCAGGTTTTGGTACCTCGCTCTGGAGGGTTCTCAGAAAAAGTGGCATTCAGAAGGTCGTCTCCATCATAGGCCACATGGGATGTAAATGATTCTGAGAGATTAAAAATAAAGGTCAGGGGAAAAGAAGCAGGTTATCAATATTATTATTATTCACAGACTTGGCAGAGACATTTAACATTCCCAATGATTTGAACTGAAGATGCAAATCAGACGCACCGGTCCTGTTTGATGTGTCTGTGCTGATGTTTGCACTCGTCAGCGTGTCTTCCTCAGGAAACTCTTCTCTGATACTTGTGTTTCTCTCGCCATTGTATTGACAAGCTGGACAGATGGGACCTGGAGGTCCTGGTGGACCTGGTGGACCTGGAGGACCTGGTGGACCCCTTGCACAGGAGGGACCTTAAAATTAAAGCAACCACAAGACGAGATTTTAATGGGACCATCAGATGAAGAGATAAAGAGAGGTGAGATGAGATGAAGTGGCCTCTCACCTCTAACCAGAGTGTCGTTGCAGGGTTCTCTGTCCAGCCGAGTGGGACCAGGCTTCCCTTTAGGTCCAGGTTCCCCCTTTACACCTGGAGGTCGTGGACATAGTGACAGCTATTAATCTTTAGTTCAAAAATCTAATTTAAATGAAAAAAAACTAAACTAAAATGAAAGAAAAAACAGGATTGTTGTGAGACTGAGCGGGAGACATAAATCACCGTTTAACGACCCAACCATTGAGTGACATCATGTTGTTCATTGGCGCCCCTGGGTTTTATAACTGTTACCTACCATTTAGGACTTTGTGTGTGTGTGTGTGTGTGTTTGTGTGCCTCCAATGCAATGCAGGGACACATTTCTCTCACCCTTTCGACCTTGTCTGCCCGCTGGCCCGGGCTCACCCTGTGGTCCTCGTGGACCCGGCAAACCTTACAAGTAAAGTAAATGCACATTTACTATTTTATTTATTTAATGTAAACACATCAAGTGGAGAATTTTCTAGTATTACCTGGTGGTCCGGGTGGTCCTGTGGAAGGAGCACAAAATCAACATTAGAGCATCTTTAGGGATAAAAATGCTGAATTTCAACTTGTGTGTGTTTAGCAGCAGAGTAACAAAAATATTACTGAATGTCACCTGTGATACATGCTCCTCTGGACTTGTTACACAACTCCATCAAAGCTTTTACCTGAAAAAAAAGAGGGACAGGAGATAAAGCTGTTTATGGGCAGAGTTGACTGAGTTGACTTGCACATTTCACTTTCAATATCTGGCAGCAGTTTCATTTAATAAATTAAGAATAGATGACAAACAAAACATTAGCGTGACAGAAGCAAAAGTTGCCTCACATCAAAGAAAACCATAAAAAAATACTGAAGCGCTGAGTAATAAAACTGAAAAATAACCTTGGGACACATGGCTGGTTCTAATTGTTTGTTACTTAATATTTACTTCATGTAAGTGTTGTGAACACAGGAGCATTTTGTTGTTTTTAGAAAGAATAAGAATAAAAAACTTAATCAAATCAAAGAAAAGAAGAATCCAAAGGGTTTGGAAAAAGTAAAAAAAAGAAAGAAAAGAAAAAAAACTTGTCAAAACTTGACTCATATCAACAACAACGGAAATGCAGCTGTTGTGATGACAGCTGAAGGAGCTGCAGGCAGAACAGCTTCTTAATTTCCCCACCACAGAAAAAAAAACAGTAAAAAAAAAGAAATACTGTCACAGGGCAGCAAACAACCTACAGTAAAGAATGATGGTAAAAAAAAAAAAAAAGTTTTGGTGTCTTACAGGAACCAGGGAGTAGGTCATCATCACCATCACGTCCTTGTCCTCTTGACCTTGAGATACTGCTGCTGCTGCTGTTGCTGCTCCATTCTCCTGCCTCCTGCTGCGCTGGAGGACCCTCAGCTCTGCCGCCTCCTCCTGCGTCCCGCACCTCCGCGACACCTCGCTTATCTGCGCGTCCAGCCGCAGCAGCTCCTCCGCCAGGTGCCTCTGTCGCGCCAGCAGGTAGATCCAACCTGCCGCGCTGAGGAGCAGCAGAGCGCACGCCGCCACCGTCGCCGCCGCCAGCAGCACCTTCCACCACGGCGGCAGAGCTCTGCTCCTGTCCTGCATGGCTGTTTTCAGACGGCCTCCAGAGCTCACTGGCTCGTGCAGAGCGTGGCTGAACGGCGGCCAAACAAATGAGGCTGCCGGAGAGGATTGAAACAAGTCATATTCCGTCTGTGCGTGTGTGTGTGTGAAGGCGGAACCACGTGACGCATTGCGCAACAAGGAGCATCTGGAGGGAAACGCTCCAAGTCCATAAGCAGCGGCGGCTGATGGACATATTTCCGCAGTGACACATCCTGCAGGGCAGACAGTGCAGCGCCTCTCATCATCACGATGATGACCCCCCCCACCAATCCCCAGCTTCCACCCCAGCCCTCCTCCCTCGTCTTAACATTGTCGGGCCGTCCCACACAAAATTACATGGAAGTGGAATAAATAAGTTGGCAACAAAGGGCAACATTGAGCAGAAGCCACAGAAGGAGCTTTCAGAGGATCAGAGGCAGACTGCAGATGTGTTGCATGCAAGCGTGTGGGCGTGTGTCAAATTCTCCTTCCGATAAACACGCTTGATGCATTGTTGTCATGAAAGCGTTGCATCACGCAGTTGCGTGCGTGCGCTTTAGAACGCGCGCGGCGTCAAATGAGGGTTTTAGACCCCTGGTGGTCGGGTTTAAAACAATCAAGCTTGTCAGTCAAACTCCGAGTGCAGACTCCTCGCTGTGAGTCTGTCGCTCGGCCTCTTGTAAGTCTCCTCCAATAAAACGTCTTCACTTTTGATCAACGTTCATTTTATTCCAAAGTATCAGATCCAGAACTCCGCCTCCAAATCAAACTCATTAAGGCTCCCACTTCAAAAGACAACCTCTTGTTCCTCTCTGTCCTCTTTTTGCGGCACTGACTAAAATCCCTTTGTGCTTTTCAGACAGGTCAGTGTGACCCAACTGATTCATTTCCTTCCTGAATGGATTCATCAGTTGGTTGAATTGGTCGAGGGGGGACAAGAAGGAGGGGGGGGGGGCTTCTTTCTTACAAAACAAACCCTGAGAAGAAAATAATAACAAGGAGTGAGTACAGCTAGTTAGAGAGCAGCGGGCTTCTCATTCTTAGAAAACTCAGCCTGCCTTTTTGGAAGCTGATCCATTCTTTTTCGTGACGTACAATGTTATCTTCTCCACCATGCAGTGGTACTTGTAACCCTCTAAGTGGCAGTGTTCCTAAGCAACCAGTTAAATGAAGGCTGCGCTGAGGATTTATAAACACTGGAAGAAGTGGGATTGAACTGGTAGAGCGCCGGTGCAACCTTCAAGGAGAGCCCGCTGCAAACTCCACCGGGAAAGACAGACGAAAGGGAAGAGGCAGAGGTGAGTCTTGTTTGTCTCTCTGGAACTGTGCAAATGAGTCTCTTTTTGAAGTCATTGGACACAAAATATTCAACCGAAATCAGAAATTGCTGCCATCTATTTTTCTATGTTCATCTTTAAAACTGTACTAGTAGGTACTGTATTTACATTGGTTTTCCCCCATATAAAATTAGACAACATATTAAGAAAACAATTTATGATTGAGGTCATATTTTGGGGCAGATCACCCTTTCATTTTTTAGTTTGAATCAAATTTTGCAGTTTGTCATCACAAAGTGGAAAAAATGTGCAATTACGAGTGCAAAATGACCCGAAACGTCGAAATTAAAAAGGAAAACAATTTGACGTGATTAAAGTGAGATTAATAAGACAAAAGGGTTCCTGTGTTCCGAAGGCGGAGAAGAAAAAAAAAAGAAGCTCCATGCGGGTGTGTTTGTGTGGGTGTGTTTGGACAACTCATGTGTCACAGAGCCAAAGTACACTCTCACCCTGAGGGACAAGAGAGTTGGCAGAGACGGGGGAACGCATTCCGTCTTTTTGGGCAAAACAACTGCCTCGTCTATTGGTTGGTGAGTCGGAGCTGCCTTTGAAGCGAGATTCTGCCGGCGGAGATGTTTCCCAGCGTCCTCAAGGCGTCCGAGGTCACCATCCCTGCTGCTGCTGCTGCTGCTGCTGCTGCTCTACACCGCCTGGATTCACGGGAAACAGACTCGTCTGCCAGGTAACCAGACCCCCATCGGGCCGGACCGCCGGGGCGAGACGGTGACACCACAAGCTCACACACGCTGTCGCATCTGACGGAGCAGCCAAAAGCACTTGAAACAGACCTATAGGTTTCTAGGAAACAATATATTTAGCCCTCTGTTTACAGTCTGCAGCTAAAAATACTGGGTTCTTAGCTCTTAGGAAGGAGACAAAAACAAAGTTTTTTCAGAGAGCAGAATGAAAAAAAGATCGCTATCGGGGAGGTATTTGAGCCCTTTGTGACATCACGCCACACTGACTTTACTGCCTGTGCATTCAGTGGACTTTTCTCACTTTGTGGATTTCCCTGACTGATTAGTGAAAAATATTACTGTTCAAGAATTTCAAAAAATTGTTTCTATATGTGAGCATTACTGAGTCACACATATTGACTTGTGATTTGGGATCTGTTGCACCAGGTCCATCCTACTTGGCAGGACTGGGTCCCATCCTCTCCTACAGCAGGTTCATCTGGACCGGCATCGGAACCGCCTGCAACTACTACAACAACAAGTACGGTAGCATGGTGCGCGTGTGGATCAACGGGGAGGAGACCATCATCCTGAGCAGGCACGTCCTCTGTCTCCGTCTGCATCGCCTCTCCAAGACGAGTTGTGACTGACAGGTCGCGTGACCACCGGCTACTGTTGCAGGTCGTCGGCGGTGTACCACGTCCTGAAGAGCGCCTACTACACGGCCCGATTCGGCAGCAAACACGGACTGGAGTGTGTCGGGATGGAAGGCCGGGGGATCATTTTCAACAGCGACGTCCTGCTGTGGAGACAAGCGAGGGCATATTTTTCCAAAGGTAAGTGATTTTTTTTATTATATACAGCATATACATGTTTAAAGGTTGCATGATCTTTAATCACTTTTGTGTTTGAAAACAAAGCACTGTTGTGTTTTTTGTTTTCAGTGTTTTTTGTACGTGATTTTGTCTTTTACAAATGTCCTAAAAATGATCTATCTATCTATCTATCTATCTATCTATCTATCTATCTATCTATGTCTAAAATATCTATCTAAACAGCTTCAAATGCTTTTCATCCCAGAGATCAGAGAAGCCATGTTTTGTTAAATGTTGACGATATAAACATAATTAATATAGAAAATCTCTTTATCACCTGAAATCAGATCACCTTTGCATATTTGGACCTTTGTTCAGAGCCATCAACAAAACATTGTTGGTTTGTAGCTTCTTGCTAAAAGGAGGGAAGGTCTCTGGGAATGGAACACCCTGGCCGAAGGTTCCTTTGGTGACATCACAAAGGGCTCATTGTGAGTCTTTTTGGACACGCTCATTGAAAAGCGACATAAAGAGAAGAGAACAAAGGACTTTCTCAGCTTGGTGCTGCGTTCAAGTTTTTTCAATTTTTTCAACACTGTCAGACCTTTAACAAGCTGTGAATCTGAATGACTGGTTTCCTCCCACGTCTCTCAGCTCTGACGGGCCCCAGCCTCCAGAGGACAGTTGGGGTGTGCGTCAACGCCACCACCGAACACCTGGACCGCCTGCAGGAGATGACCGACACCTCCGGACACGTGAATTCCCTCAACCTGCTGAGAGCCATCGTGGTGGACATCTCCAACAGGCTGTTCCTGCGGGTTCCCCTCAACGGTCGGCCTGGATCAACATTAACCCCTGCTTTAACACTCTCCCACCGCCAGCACCGCTCATTCTGCGGTTGTGTCCTTGTTGTCGTGCAGAAAAGGAGCTGCTGGAGAAGATCCACTGCTACTTCGAGAGCTGGCAGACGGTCCTCATACAGCCCGACCTGTTCTTTAGGATCGGATGGCTGTTCAACAAGCACAAGAAGGCGGCGTAAGATCTCACGCCTGACGCAGCATCAAGTCTCGGCGTTCCCACGCGCGGCCTCATCCAAAAACTTTCCACCGACAGGCAGGAGCTCCAGGACGCCATAGAGAACCTGCTCGACGTCAAGAAGAAGATGATACAGGAGTCGGAGAAGCTGGACGAGGAGCTGGACTTTGCCACCGAGCTGATCTTTGCCCAGGTTGGTCTGCTTAATTGGCGCTCGCCGCATATCAGCTGGCTTCCGATCTCTCTCTCTCCCTGACTTCCCGACCAGGAGCTGGGCGAGCTGTCGGCAGACAACGTGCGGCAGTGCGTGCTGGAGATGGTGATCGCCGCTCCCGACACACTCTCCATCAGCCTCTTCTTCATGCTGATGCTGCTGAAGCAGAACCCAGACGTGGAGCTGAAGATCGTGGAGGAGATGTGCGGCGTCATGGGTACATTGAGACTCTCAAAGTCATCAGATAAGACGCAGGAGGCCTCCTAAACGTGTGCGGTCATGTCTCTCCACCGTTTACCCCCCCTCCCCAGGCGAGACAGCAGCGGAGGAGACGGACTACCAGAGCCTGAAGGTGATGGAGAGCTTCATCAACGAGTGCATGAGGTTCCACCCGGTAGTGGACTTCACCATGAGGAGAGCGCTGGAGGACGACACCATCGAGGGGGTCAGGATCTCCAAAGGAACCAACATCATCCTGAACACCGGCCGCATGCACAAGACCGAATTCTTCCCCAAAGGAAATGAGTTCAGCCTGACTAACTTTGAGAGAGCAGTGAGTAGCAGGAAATCACCTGTCTACAGAGTAATTCAAAACCAAAAAAAACACCAAACAAGGCTTAAGTCTTTTTTTTTCCTGCAGGTGCCCAACCGTTTCTTCCAGCCCTTCGGCTCCGGGCCTCGCTCGTGCGTGGGCAAACACATCGCCATGGTGATGATGAAGGCCATCCTGGTCACCCTGCTCTCCCGCTTCACCGTGTGTCCTCGGCGAGGACGCACACTGGACAGCATCAAGCAGACCAACAACCTGTCGCAGCAGCCGGTGGAGGACAAGGACAGCCTGGCCATGCGCTTCATCCCCCGGCAAACACCGCTGCAGGGCCGCCGCCACCGCTGAGAGAGCAGCGGCGTGCGCACAAAACTGTAGAGACGAGCACAGCAAGGCACTAAACTCTCTGTGATTATTGCAACATTTTGGGGATTTTGGATTTTGTACGTTTCCGGCCAAAATTCTGAGAGGACATTCTGGGCAAATTAGTCTGTATGGTTGATAAAAACTCTTAGCATTTCCAAATCCAGTGGGTAAAACCAAGGTCAACTTTCTAAGCAACTTGCTTCTTATCATTGCGCAACAGAAATTAACTTACATTTACATAAAAAGTTGGTTATCACAATAAAACAAAACCAAACATTTCTGAGGGGCCTTGCTGTGAACCAGCAAGGCAGGTTATATACTGTTTTACTTTAGTCTAACTTTATGGTTTAGGGGGTTGTGCTTGAGAAAAAAGAAAAGACAAAAAGAAAGCACTCCCCAACAGTAGACTGTGTGCAATGTGTAAATGTAAACGTTATGCTTTGTAATAACAATAAAAATGATGTTCAGCTGCTATAAGACCAACATTTAATTTACATTGAGGGAGAATGCCCCCGCTGGACAAACTCTGTAATGACACCAAATTCAACTGACCAAAGCCTTTATTTAGTTGGATATCGTATGTGTGTATTTTCTGAAGCTCTAACATCTGTATCTCTTTAGTTTAGGATCTGTCGACGGGTGATGGCACATTTTAGTCACTCAAGATAAGAAATATATGACAGAGTTAGCTTAAGTTAACTGTAAACGATGTTAGCCGCAGTCGTTTTCAATGTCTTTTGCAAAAAGAGCATTTGCTTTTCTGTAAATAAAATAAAACAAATGAAACTCTGACTGAATTTGCAAGTCAGTTTATTCATAATTTAACAGATTGTAGTGACAGGCACTACAAGAACAAATTTTTTTTTTTTTCCTCCTACTGTACCACAGGCACAAATCAAACACGCCAGCTTGGCATTAGAAAGTAAGGCGGCGGGTTAAAGTTATGATTTAGACACAATGTCAGTTGTTTTACTCCATGTTTTACAAATCAAATCACAGGCAAAAAAAAATTCTCTTCAGGCAGGAATAAAATAAAACTGCTGATGAAACTTTCAACTTGGCACAAAGCCATCAAACTGGAAGCCAAAGGTGTTTTTTTCTCCCTTTGAGTGAAATTAGAGAAAATATTTCCCATGAGAATAAAAAAATTCCAATAAATACTGCATTTAATACTGTTTCCATACAAAAATATAGTCATAAAAGACTATTGGTAAATCAACTTAGACCTCCCGCTGCAACACAGGTGCATAGATAATGACTAGCCAAGCACCAGCCTGATAATAAAATGTCCATCGTGAACATTACAACACCTTCATTCACTGCTGCTCACACGTTAAAAAAAAAACCAACACACACTCAACAGTTGTGTAAACGCTTCTCATGTCCTGAATAGTATGTTGCAGTCCTGTCAAACTCCATGTAAGTCACATCTTTCGATTCTGACACAAAATGATGGGCAATCAGCAGGTGGCGCCGCAGCCAATCATCAACCAGTCCAGTGATTTTCTCCATTCAAGTCAAAAAGAGCATGACCATAAACATAAATCATAAACAGAAAACAGGTAAATCTGAGGATGAAAGTGTGTCTTTGTTCCTTCACCCACTCTCTTATTCCCACCAAGGAAACGTCGCCCATTCCCCACTTTCATACCCTCTTCATCCCACACTTCTCCTTATGAAAGTGAAGAAGACATGAAAGATGTCTCACTTGTGAGGAGGTCACGGACATACTAGAACACACACACACACACACACACACACACACACACACACACACAAAAAACCTTGCACACATGCACTGGAAGGTCTCAGCCACTTTAAGACATTATCTTTGATCTTTAGGTCTTGAACTTCGGCACCAGCCAAGACTTCCAAACACTTCTGACCTTCAGAATTACTTCACCGCCAAACAAAAACAAAACAAGCTCACTGTCAAAGCTCAAGTCATCAATTAAAAAAAGAAAACAGGAACAAAGGATAAGTCCTGTCACGACGTTGCAGTTGCTGTGCGGAGCCCTCCTCCCTCCCTCCCCCCTTAGAGGTCAGAGGTCAGAGGTCAGAGGTCAGAGGTGGGCAGGGGAGGGGCAGGTGGAGATGTCGCGCTCGCAGGTCAGTCCTCCGTAAAAGCTCTCTGACAGTGGTAGAGCAGGCAGTCGGGCAGGTCGGGCACCGGGGAGCGCAGCCACACGGCCAACGTGCCGTCGTGCACGCGGCAGTGCATCAGGCACGGCAGGTCCGGCAGCAGCCGGCACGCCACCACGCCTTCAGTGCCTGCAGGGGAGGGAGGGAAATCATTATAGCAAACTCAGAAACTCTTCTTAAAGTCACTGACTCTGTTTTCAAGTTTGAATTAATTGTTTTATATCATCAGCTGGATATTAAAGTCTGATCAGTATTTTAACACTTAGGGAACAATGCAAAAATGATAATGGGTAGAAAAAAGTTATTCAGTACCAGTTAGTCATTATCTATCTTCATGGGTTTTACTCATTTTTGAGACCAACATTGTCAACACAACACTGTCTAGGAAAAATATCAGATTAATGGTGTTCATCCAGAATGCAATCATGAAACAGGGAAACTGGTCAAGACATCACAGTCAAAATCAAAGAGAGGCACATCATTAGAGCCCATGTCAAACATAAAATTGAAAGATACCAAAATGTACATGTGCTGTACATACAAGCTGATATCAAAATCAGATGCAATCCAGGAAGTGGGTTGCAACTCATTTCTGCGATTTGAAACAAAAAATATTAGTCTACATTCCCTTTAAGTTTTCACCCACATTCAACATAGCAGCTAAGTAAACCATTTGTAATTAATGGGTGGGGGGGTGTCCCAATATAACGACATCCAAAATATATGAAAGAGAAAAGAAAAGAAAAGAAAAAAACATGACAGGAAGGAGACTTTTGTTTAAGTTTTCATTTCGAGTTTTAAGTTGAAATTTTGCGTCTAAAGTTGACGTAAAAAAAAGACGAAATTTCATGAATAAAGTTGAAATTTCATGAATAAAGTCGACGCATAAATAAGGTGGAAATTGGCGAGTAGACTTGATGGATGGTGGATTAACCCATTTACCACAGCTAAAAGCAAACTGCCGAAAACAGGTGTATCCCACAAGGTTCACCCACAGTAATCAGGAAACTGGCGAAAACGGAAGTTCTCCACGATACTTGCGCGCAGAGCCTTTCAACATTTTGACTTACTTCACGTAATTGCAAAATTTCACTTTTATTCTTGAAATTTCGTCTTTTTTTACATCAACTTTATTCTCAAATTGGAAACTTCAATTTTCGATCTTAATTTTTTTACTCTTCTTGTGGCCCTAATCCTCTTCCATAAAAATATCTTCCGAGGCTTGACATTAAGACTGACATTCTACCTGCATAACCTTTGTTTGTTGAGTTTGGTGGTGAAGAACCAGACTGGGAGGGGTGGGACAGAGGGACAGGCAAGTGACGACAGGCAGCAGAGAACCTTGCTGTGGCGGGCCAGACCTCGGGTTGCTACGGTAACCGCTCGGCCTCGGTACACCGACTCTATTTATGGAGGTTTATCAGCGATCTGCATCGCTCTTGGCTCACCGATGATCTCCACCACGCGGAGCCGCAGCTTCCTTTCCAGCACGCTCAGCGTGGTGCTCAGAGCTTCCCGGCCGCCGCCCACCAGCCTCAGGTTCTGCTTGGTGTCGTGCGAGAAGGACAGCCACATTTTCCCATAATCCTCGGTGGACACGCTCAAGGGTCTGAGGGAAGAAGGCAACAAACACCACAGTAAGAATTCGAACCCTCGGTGGGTGAAGAGGAGGGTGGGTGGTGAAGGTCGTCACCTGATGAAGCTGCTCAGAGGCATTTGGTAGGATAACCGCAGCGACCGGGGGTCCGGCGTCGGGTACGAAACCACGGCCACGACCTCCACGTGCGCTGCAGGCTTCTTCACCGACAGGAGGTAGCGACACGTGACCGTGCGTCCACTTTGCACCTCTGCTAGCGTGTTCTCGCACGCACACAACACCTGAAACCAAGATTAGAAGAAACATCTTCTTAGGTGGAACAAAATGAGATATTAGCTTAAAGGTCCAGCGCGTAAACTTTCTAAGGAATCCCGCCTGACAGCCTGTTTTGCATTTAGGACACTGTCAGCCGGACTTCCTTCAAAACTGGCGGTGCAAGATGGCAGCTAACTAGGAGCAAGACCATGGATGTATTATAACTCGATACTGGACTGGCAATATGGCGGCAAGCCGATTTTTCCCAGTGGCCACTCGAGGTACTGCAACAAAAAAATCCAATGGGTCCTAAAAGCAATTTCCCCACAGACTGCAATACAAAAATAAAGGCCTTTAAAACGACTGACAGGATGACTGTGATCTGAAACACGATTCAAATCAAATCTTTCTATTGCAGATTTTTCAATTATGGTCTTTTAGTCGTTTAAAAAAAATGATAAAGGCCAGAAAATCACCAGAAAACAGTTCATTCCCAGCGTGACATCACAACGTCGTACGTGCTGCTGTGTCTCAGCTCGTTCTGATTGGCTGCGTCCTGACGCGTCTGTAAGTGACATTCTCAGGATCATTCTGATTGGCCAAATAGATCATGTGAGTTACACAGGCATGATGGGAAGTGACACTACTCTGCGTGCTCTATGGGCCCATTAATGTGGAAGTCCAAAACTTTTTCAGCGTATGCGTTGGGTGAGCAACTCCATTGAAATGAATGGGCCGCCATCTTGGAATCTGGGGGTCTGAGCAAGACCGTAATTGTTCTATGTATGTTCTGATATATGAGAACTGTTCTAAGGGGAGGAAAACCAAATTACTTTTATTATACTGTGAGTATCTACTTTCATGGATGTATTTATGTGCAGTACGTTCCGCTTTTACCAATATAAAAATCCTAAATCAAACCGAATCTTACACATTGGAGTTTTCTTTCAGAAAAAAAAAAAATCACCTCGAGTTCATCGGAGTGCAGCTCCAGCATGACCTGCTGGAGGTCCGAGGAGGATGAGTTGTGGACGAAGACGAGGAGCGCTAAAGAGTCTTCGCCCTGAACGTGACAGGCTGAGAGATCCAGGGTGCCGTCGGAGCCCAGCGGGGTGACGTCAGAGCGGGGGAGTCCGGCCAGATCATCGGGGAGACGGGAGGCGAGATTGAGGTCTCCAGCCGTAGCAGGGCCGTCCTCGCCGTCCAGGCCGTCCTCTCCGGGGAGGCGGAGCTCACCTCCCGCCGCGTCGCCGTTGGTCAGCTCTGAGTCGGAGCAGCGGCCGTTGGCCACAGCGAGGCTGCCCTGCCTACATGAGGGCGTCTCCGCCGGGCTGTCGCATAGCAGGTCGTCCACGGCGCTCGGGGCCGAGACCGCGGGGTCGGAGGTCGTCTCCCTGCCGGCCGACAGCGAGGCCGAACCTTTGGCCTTTCGTCTGAAGCGATGCGAATTCTGCTCTGATTTTCCCATCTGTTTGAAGAGACCAAGGGGAAGAGAGCAATGAAGCAGAAATCAGCTATACATTGTTTATTCCCAACATGTGAAAATATAAAATATAACATATATATAAACACGTATAAATTAAAGAATGATTCACCGGCTTCCATCACTTATTAATACACTGAGACATAATGAGTGGGGTCACCAAGGCTGCAGGCGAATCTGATTGAAATCAGATTCCTTCTCAAACCTGATTTTCAGGGCTGACTGTCCACACTGTTTTTAGCAAGTGTCCAAATGGAATGTGGCTTTGTTCAGACTGGACCACATTATTGACCCATCTGACAGGTTGCTGTAGCAACGACGTCGGAGCGGAGGCGTCGTCCAGCGTAGCGTTTAGTGTATGACGTCATATCATTGCGACAGTGGCACTTGTTGCGCTACAACTCCTGGAGCTTGGCTTGAATGGAGCTACAGTGTCTCCCCACACACTGATGAGCCAATGAGGTTCCTCCTCTGTCCAGGTACTGCTGTTTCCTACTGCTTCTGTCTGCTCCATTACGTTACAGCTACGCACCTGGAATGGCGCTCTCTGGTGGCGCATTGACTCTTGCGTCGCGTAGAGTGACGTCACGGACAGTCAAAACCCATCAGTGTGTTTGGAACTGTTCACACTGAGACACATCTGTCCAAATGCCATTTGAAACTCCCTCCCAAAGGTGGTTTCAATCCGTTTTGCAAAAATCGGATTTCATGTGATTGGTGACTGTTTAGACTACAAAAGAGCCATCCGGTTTCAATCTGGATGGGCTAAAAATCAGATTTTGGCTGGCAGTCTGAACGCGGCTCTAGTTAGCTGGTCCACAGCTTGGTATTTATTACAACAATAAACTGGTAATAAAATTAGAGACCTGGGAATCATTATTACACACAGATTTACAGTTTAAGCATTACAATGTGTGTGTCTTATATGTGCATCATGAGAGTGTGTTGCTGCATAGTAGATGTGTGTATGTGTGTGTGTTTGACTTGATTGAACTGAATGTTGTTTAAATACCAAGATGAGCAACATTCAGAGGTCCCAACATCTCAGCTGTGAGGATTCACCACAATTTGTACGAAGAGGTTAAAAATGTAAAAATCAATCAATCATCCAGTCAAAGTGCGAGAAGTGACATGCAGATTTGATCCAAAAACCACACAGTGCAGCGATCGCTGCTTCCCACAATGCCACAATCAGGTGCCTCCACCTCAGCTCGCTATGAAACCTGAACCCTGTGTTGAAGCTCTTAACGCTCTTGTTGTTCCGCTGGAACATGAGAACCCAGAAACACCGGCGAGCTCACCAGAGACACGTCACTGTGGGAGCTGAGGCCCACAAACAGCGACGATGCCAGCTGCTGCTTCTCCTGCTCGGGCTCCGGGGTGGCTGTCGGAGTGGCCGTGGCGGTCTGGCTGGTTGAGGGGCCGGACTCGTCCTGAATCTCCTCCTCCTGCTGGCCCAGGGACAGCAGCGGGCTGGGCACCTCCACCTGGGCGCCCTCCTCCACCGCCTCCCTCTGCACCAGGTAGCCCTCCTTCCCCCACATCCTCTTCACGCCGTCCAGCTTCAGGGTGGTAGAGCTGCGGATGGACAGAGTTTGAGTGTGTGCAGCTTGGAATGGTACATGGTAAATGGACTGCATTTATACTGCGCTTATTAAGGCATTATTAAGTGCTAATAAGCGCTTATTAACACCGTATAAACGGACACCAAAGGGCTTCACAGTTGCCACACACACACACACACACACACACACACACACACACACACACACACACACACACACACACACACACGGCTGCTGCCAGGTAGTAATTTAGGGTTCAGCGTCTTGCTCAAGGACACTTCGGCATATGTCCACCTACCCTCCTTTGTTTGACAGGTCGGCGCTGTTTCCCGACAGGCCGGAGCTGATGGACAGCAGCGTGGGCGAGTGCCTGTCGGCGATGCTGCAGGAGGACATGCTGATGGGAAGCGAGAGGCCGTACGGCTCCAGGCTGAGTGCTGCGGAAGACGTCGCAGTCAGGAAGCAAACAAACAAACGAGGCTGCCAAATCTGCCGCCTTCTGAAATGTTTTTTTCGGTTCCTTTTTTTGTTGTTGTTTTTTGCCCCGAGTTTTACCTTTGGCGCGAGCCAGTTCCTCCTGCCGCTGGTGCGGAGGCTTGTAGGGAGCGGCGCCAGCAGCCAACGCCTCCGAGACAAATTCATCGAGAAAAGACAGAGAGGAGTCCACCTGGAAAACAACCAGAGCAGCTCCGATGTATGCATGCGTCACATCTGAGGATAAATAACTATTTGTAATGAATCGTGAAAGTGTTTATTGAAGCAATTCTGGCAGCTTGGGACACTCACCGTTAACAAGCTGCTCCAGCAAATGACTGTCAGAGTTGGTTTTAAATGGACTAAGATTAAATTTAATTTTGCCTTACTTTCCCTGTATTAATTTTAATGATATGTTATATATTTCTTAGAACTTCTGATAACTGATACTGTTGTAAAACCAGCTGAGAAGTCATAGCTTATTTGTACTTTGTTGCATGCATGAATGGTATAAATTGTTTAAAGAAAAAAACATCTTGATTTTCTTGAGGTTTTTCTTAAGTTCATGCAATTGTTTTTTCTCAGAACGTCAGCGACCCTTTAAAGAACGCTGCTGTTGTTCACCAGTCGGCTGCAGGCCAGAAGTGAAACTGGTTTGGAGAAAAAAAAAACAGACCGTTCCAGACACGTCTGAACATTTGACTTGGATCAATGAAAAATCAGCTCCTTTTTTTGAAGTCCTGTTTTTACTTGACTTATCTGCGACACAGGGCAAGTGTGTGCGGGTTTCATTTTTGTCTAACAAGCAGCCACAATCAAATCCGCTACAGAGCCAAACCCTTCACACACCAGGGGTTTTTCCAGGTTCATTAACTAACTAAGCGTTCTCATGTGGAACGACATCAGGCCTGTTGTTACCGTCGTGATTCAGCTCTGTTACCTCCAGGGCTTCCGGGCCGGCGCCTCTTGGCAGCACCCTGGCTCGGAGCTCGGGGTCCTGGCTGAGCAGCTGCAGTTCGTGGCCTCGCTGCCTCAGCACCGTGTCCAGGCAGCTGCTGAATGCTTCGGAGACCTGCTGAGCCACCGCCGCGCCGGCACCCCCGTCGCACAGCTTGGTCATGGCCGACAGGGCCCAGGTCTTTGTTTCGCTGGTGGCGTTTTTCATGGCCAACACTTTGGCCAGCAGCATCGGGACTGTGGTCGGCTCCAGCTCCTCCTTCAGATGGGAGTATTCACCCAGGACCTGCAGACGGTAGGGGCGTGGTGAAAAAAAGCCCGTTCAAGATGTTGCACTTGTTTTGCTTGGAGCTTTAGTGGGACGGGAGAAGTTTCCCCCTGCGTTCCCAGAAGGAACGTTCCCTCAAAAAAAAGAGAAAATTGTTTGGATTTGTCTCGTTGGTCTCGTAACAGGCCCACAGCGTGGGTGAGCATTTAGAAATGTTGGAATGTGATTGGCCTGTGTATCGCAAAGGTAGCCAATCAATTTTTTTTGCGATCCAACAGTGAGCTGCAATGTGAAATAGCAGCGCCAGCAGGAAAGTGAAAATATGTTTTCAGAGAGAAAAGCTTCCATAGTTTTTCTTTGTTCCTCATTTAACATGAAACTGCAGCTATAAACAGAATGAGCTACACAAACAGTCACTTCCTGGGTTTCAGATTTAGTCAGGTCTTGAAGCAGCTTTCTCTGAGTTCGACAAAACTGAGATGGAGCTGATATGGAGAGATAAGTGTCGAAATCCCCAGGCCAATATAAACACTAAGTATTAGAGCTGGGCTAGATGGAGAGACAACTTTTGTATTAAAATCTTTGCCAGCTAATTTCCAGAGAGCAGAGCGCAAACTCACCCAGCTGATGACCTGCAGGAAGCGCTGGGGCAGCTTGTCAGGCTCCTGCTGCAGCAGAGAGATGTACGAGTCCACAGCAAACAGCCTCAACTTCCTGTCTTCCTCGGCGCTGTCAAAGCCTGGCAGCATTAGAGAGAAACAGGCCGCGCAATTAGCTGGTGGATGCCATCATCACATTGCACAACGGCAAGATAACAAATGCATTGTGTAGAGACAGACTTCCCGCATTGTCTCACCTTCAGAAAGCAGTTTTAGGAAACTGTTTGGTAAATCCGGCTGCATCATGTCTCCACCCAGTGAAAACACCGTGTTCATGGTCTCAATGAACCATTCGTTGTCAGGTGCATATGTACGGAGCTTTATAGGAAAAAAAATTAAAAAGTCTGCAAACTGAACAAGTTGCAACACAGAGGTACAGAAGAGGACTAGGGCCACAAGAAGAGAAAAAAATTAAGATAGATTTTTTTCCCCAAGTCTCCAATTTGAGAGTAAAGTTGAAATTTCGAGACTAAAGTCGTAATTTTGTGAATGAAGTTGACGAAAAAAAAGACAACATTTTGTGAATAAAATCGAAATTTTGCAATCAATCAATACGTATAGTCAAAATGTCGAGAATAAAGTCGAAAGGCTCTGTGCCGAAGTGTAGTGGAGTACATCCATTTTCACCAGTTTACTTTTAACTGTGGGTAACTGGGTTAATCCACCATCCATCCAGTTTACTCACCAATTTCCACTTTATTTGTGTCAACTTTGACTTTTGTTGATTTTATTCACAAAATTTTGTCTTTTTTACGTTGACTTTATTCACAAAATTTCTTCTTTTTTTTCATTGACTTTATTCACGAAATATCGTCTTTTTTACATCGACTTTCTTCCTGAAATTTTGACTTTATTCACGAAAAGTCAACTTAAAACTCAAAATGAAAACTTAAATTAAAAAAATCTCCTTCTTGTAATATTTTTTTTCTCTTATTGTGGCCCAAATCCTCTTTCGTATTAGTCTGTAAAAAGGCTGTTTTGCTGTCATGACACAGACAAACAAGTGAAATTCAGATGACATTACGAACATTTCTGATAAAAATTTTAAATAACCAAATTAAAAAAAAATCCATGTGATGCCAAAACCACTGAGGATTTGTAAATAAGGTTCAAAGCCCTGTGTACAGTCAACATATCTTGACTACCCCCTAGTGGAGCAGTGAAGCTTTTATTTAAAAACAGTAAAAGAAAAATCCAACTCTACACCAGAAGGATATTTTTCTGCCAGCTCTGCAACCTTCCCCACCAAGTCGGTGGTGGTGTGGTCGTCTTTGCTGGCGCGAAGGAACTCCAGCATCTTCTCCACAATGACTGTGACATTCTGGGAGTTTGTGATCCGAAAGAGCAACTCCAGCGTCTGCAGGCAAAAACAAACAGAAAGGCCAATAATGCAGGAATCCCCAAGAACACAGGGCGTAAAGAATTTGACTCAACAACAGCACCGGTCTCACCTCACGCTTGATGATGAGGTCGGGGTGATCCAGACACTCAATGATGGTCATCTGATGCTGCAGGGCCAGTTTAGGATCTTGCTGAACCACGTAGGTCAGAGCTTTTAAGCCTAGAATGAGATCAAAAAGAGACATTTAATACGACGGAGGCATGAAAATGTTGTTTGACATGATGCAAATCACAGGCTTCCTGCACAGCTTACCCAGATATTTCAGATTAATCTTTGGTGACAGAACAAAGTTGCCGATGCACTTTGCAGCTTTTTCCAAAAGGTCTGACTTGGGATGCACGGTGTAAATACATTTTACACACTCAAATAATATAGCTGGGGGGAAGAAAAAAAAGAGTACATTAAGTCTTTAAGAAATGACTTCAGTGATGTTAAACAAAGAGTTTTGTAATAAAAAACAAACACACACACCGTAGGTGATGTTATGATTCATCTCTGCTCTTCGTAACGACTCATCCAGAACTTCATACATGATCTCACTTGAACTGATGATTTCAGAAAAAACAGATTTTAAACTATTAAAGTACATCAAAAACATAAAAGAACAAAGGTCAAGTTTACTAATGATACAGAGAGAGAGAGAGAAAGAGAGGGAGAGACAGAGAGAGAGAGTAGGCGCCCTCTAGTAGCAATATGTAAATGCACCACAGTTTTTTTTAAAAAGTGCCATATTATGCAAACATGAAGTTACCAGTGTTTTCTAGCAGTAAAACAACATGTCTCAAACATCACTGCCTTGTGACAACAGCCATCCAGGTGTGAGCTCCACCTTCTCGGAACTCCTTGTTTTTGACTTCTGTTTTTGTTTTTATTTGTCTTGTATTTCCAAACGTTACATTCACGTTCTAGTCTGTTCACTTGCTACGTCAGGATGCTTCTCTGGAGTCCAGAGAGAAAAATAAAAAGGTGAAAATGCGTTTAAAATAGAACCTACTGGAGGGAGCAACAGTGATGATTACCTTGAGTCATTCTTGCCAAGCAGCGACAGTATTCTCAGGAGCTGGATCTGCAGCCATGGAGCAGGGACATTGTGATAGTTGAAGTCCATGGGCAGCTTTCCTCCAACCACTTGCTTCAGTATGGTGACAAAACTGACTGTCAGGTCCTTGTGACCTTCCGGGTTCTCCTACCACAGGTGACATGAGAGAATGTGGCATGTGGATAGTAAAAGGGACCTACGCAAAGGTGGAACTTCCTAAAAGTCCAACAGAGGAAATTACCTGAATCATATTCAAGTAGATGTGGAGCGAAGCCGTCATGACGCCGGGGTCCTTGTCGCACAGGGCTTTACGAAACTTGTTGTGTATGTGTTGAACTTGATTTGGTGCTATTAGGTAGAATTTATACAATGCCAGCACAGCTTTCCGTCGAATTATCTCTCTAGAAATGTGTCAGAAGGGGAAAAAAAACACTTTCATTTAGATATTCAATTGGAGTTTGTGTGCCAAGGTGTACTTTATGTGGTAAATGAGCAAAGGCATTTCATACTTTGGGTGATTGAGTTTCTCCTCGACCAGAGGAAGGATTGCAGGGATCATGTCTTTGGGGAAAATTTGGCCCACGACAGTAAGAGCCATGCACACCTCGATTAGGTTTGTGCTCTGGAGATCCTGGCAGGGAAGAAAACAGAGAACACATCAGCACAATTCTGTTAGACACCCAGAAAGAAGTGGTGCAAAAATTTTGTACTCACCTTCAATACAGTGTTCACCAGAAGAAGAAGCAACTCGTGACTCTCGCTCAGGAACAGAGACACAGCCAGATAACCTGCAAAACAGAGGCCACGTCTTGAGAATTTTTAAAAACTGTTTTGAGAGTTTTTGCCAATATTCTATAAATGCAGAAGCTCTTCAACTGAACTTAAAACCACACACCAACTCTTTTCTCCAGAGCGCCGCCCTGCTGGGCCAGTTTGATGGCATGAATGTAAGTGAACGAAGCCTCATAGCCCAGCATTTCACAGTAGATGGCTCTCACCATGAGCTCCTTCATCTGCCTCTGTGGAAAGACATGAACACATGACATGACTCCGGTGCCGTTTTTGTTCATCCAATGTCTAGTTAGGAGTCAGGAGGATCATACCATGGAGGTGCTAGGGGAGGAGATCTGATCTTTGATGGATGCCAGCTCACCCTGAATGAGTTTTTCCTCCTCCTAAAGGTAAGAAACACATTGTAGAGTGATTCAATTAATCGTTTTTGTCTTT
Source organism: Thamnaconus septentrionalis (assembly GCA_009823395.1). Classification (NCBI taxonomy): domain Eukaryota; kingdom Metazoa; phylum Chordata; class Actinopteri; order Tetraodontiformes; family Monacanthidae; genus Thamnaconus; species Thamnaconus septentrionalis. The sequence goes on along the minus strand of CM020513.1, from coordinate 4,000,769 downwards.
AAAGTTTGCTGTGTTGTCTTCTTTTTTGTAATGTCGCTGCCCACACATCTACAGTATGCAAAAGTTCAAAACACCAATTAGCGTTTTTGTTTTGACTTTGAATATGACTAATGTCGATATTATCACTGACAGAGAGATGATGTCGTTGACGGGTAGTAGAACCGGCCGTCCCCAGCTGGGATTTTCCAAACTAAAACTTACTACTAACTTACCAACGCACCGGTGACAGGGGACTAGGTACAGGGCGGCTACTTCACCAGTATGTTTACGTCCTGTCTCGTGGCCCCCAGTGTTTTCAATGAAAAGACTCACATGTTTGGACGAGAGGTCGGTGATGCCTCTGATGAGGTGTCCCAGTTTTGAGGCGGAGGAGAGTTTTGCCGAACCGGGCTGGGAGTCCAGCGACAGGAGGCTCGGCAGAGCTGTGAGGGTCTTCTCCACCACATCGCTCATTTTGTCCGCGAGAATCCGGCCTCGGCAGCTTCTTCTTCCCCGTCACGGCGTAACTCATCTATCCATGCCGGTGACACCATGAAGGGACGCGCACATTTCTCTTTTAAACGCTCCAAAACACCTAATATTAGCTGGCCGCAGTCATTGTTTTGGTTTAGCCGACTGGATGCGGCGAAGCTAGTTCCGGGAGCAATGCTGATGTCATATCCGCTGTTGCTCGCGCTCAAGAAAAGGTTTCAAGCGTCATTTTTTTCCCCTTTGGCTCTCATTTTGCAAATTCCAATTCATTTTATATATTTGACACACATTTAAAATGCTTTAGTGTTCATGTGACCTTGTCGACTGTTTGTTCGTTAACTGTATTTTTTTTATTTTTTTTTAGATAAAGTTACGTTTGAAAAAAACGACGAGGTCATACATTTCAGTCAATTGATAAAAACATTGTGTAAAACAGTAAAACACACAAATAACAACTGCACGTTAGTGATGATATTCAAAATGTTAAGTTTATTAGGTTTGTAATACTTTCATAAACAGTCCCTTGTATAGCTGTACACTAAACTACAATAACATAATAATTACAATGGTAGATATAACATTACAGCCGTTGGACAACTTAACAGAAAGGAGTACATTTTAGGAATTTCAACCTGTTTCATATTCTAGTATTTATATATCGAGTAGAGAACCACATGGTCAGGGTGCACATGAGGAACAGCTTTGTGATCGGGAGCAAAGGTAAATGAAAAAAGAAAAAATCATTGGCATGGAGCAGTCGACATCATGGCGTCTTGTAGATTTGTTTTATTTGTAAATGTGCTTTTTTTTAACTTTAGGATAACAGTGACAGGTAAATTGCTAAAAGGAACAAAAGGCTTGTTGGGTGCATAGTGTGTATAATTCCATGGACAGTTCTGCTGTGTTTATTAGACAATTAATTTGTTCTTTTGCTCGTCACGCTGATGTATATGCTACTCCCTGTCCAATATAAGCTTTTAAAACGTATCATAATCCGTCTTTGCAAGTCAATAAATGCATCATCAATTCACATCTCCTATTTACAGAGAAAGCTGCAAACCCTCAGATCTTATTCCTTAATTTCTAATGAAGTATAAAAACCCAATGGCCGTTTCCCTCATGTAAATCTGATAGCTTCCCCTGCAGATGTATTTTACCCAGACCCAATTATATTCCACAGGTGGAATTTTTCATCTATTTGTGCAAAAAAACATTAAATTAACAGGTTTGGTCCTTTATGTGGGCACATACAATACATCACTTCATTGTGTCTATCCTATGCTGATGCTAGTTACTACCGATTTTATTTTCTGAAATATATTTTTTACATCTAGAGTTGTAACTATAAGTACTTTTGTGCAAGTTTCTCTCAGTCTTAATGTAATACAAGCGTGCCATTTGCTTTAATTATTCTCTGAAATATGTAAATGAACTCTGGTTGTGAGACAGGAATATATACAATCCTATTAATATGGCCTGTGTATAACCAAAACTGAGTCTCGATCTCTGTGATTGTACTCTAGCGAACAAAAACATCAGCGGCTCTTCAGTACGTCTGTCTACCGTTAAATCTTCTGCCTTTGTCCTCAGGCCCAGATCTGCGGGAAGAGGGGGTGAGGAACAGCAGACATTACAAGATGCAAACAGACAGGCCAAAGTTGCCAGATTTGCAGTACAAATAACAGATATCTCATACCCGCAGAGTGTGGTCCCAGGAGCCTGTGCAGAACGCCGTTCCATCTGGGGAAACACGCAATGTGCTGACACGGTTCTCGTGGCCAAACAGAATAGACACTCGTGTTCCTTTGAGAACATCCCAAACATTGATGGTGTAGTCGTTGTAGCCACCAAACAGTAGCCGTCCTAAGGGAGGGGAAAATACAATTCATTGTAACAGTAATTCACTGCTAAAATACAGCAAACGTGCAGTCCCTTCAATTGTGGATTAAAAGAAACAGTATATTTCTTACCACTGAGTGAGAAATCAACACTGGACACTCCAAATATGATGCTCTCTTTGGAGTAAATGGCCACTTCTCTGTCTGCCCTTAAGTCATACAGGCGGCACTGCAACAAAGGTTAAAGGTCAGCGTTTGAGCTTTAAAGGCGGATTCTTGCACTGCACTTTGTTTTTTTTGTCTTTTAGCGGTAAATGTCTGTCCTACCGTTGCGTCGTCTGAACCGGAGGCAAACGCATCTCCGCTCGGATAGTAACTGGTAAAGACAGACAGGGCAACAGACAGACACACTTAGAAACAGTAGAGTGGATTCCAGCAAAAACATATATGCAATCTGAGTTTTAGTGGTTCTTTTTTTAAGAAGCCAGGCTGAAAACTGTCTTAGATCCTGATCGTCTCTTAATATTAGAGGTTTAAAAATAGGAACTTCAGCACCACAGAACCAAAGGTATAATTCAGATCTGCATTCGGAGGAGACATATCGTGCATAATTCTGAAAAAAACTATGCTAACTTTTTTTTTTAAAAATTGAAGAAAATAGATGAGCTCTGAGTAATTAGAGGCTGTAAAGCAACACCGACTAACACTTGTGGCATTTTGACACGCAGGGCCTTGCATTTCAACTTACCGCACACTGTTGATGTCCGACTCATGGGTTTCAAAGGACTGGATGCACTGTCCCGAACGCATGTCCCACACATTGGCCTTCTTATCACAGCCCTGCAAGGAACACAAGGAGTGAGACTCCGACATCTCGAATGTGGTGCTTTATAAATAGCTGAGGTGACAGCAGGAGAGCGGGAGACGTTCTCACCCCAGAAACAAACGTGTTGCCCGTCTCCGAGGGCGCCAGGTCCAGGCACAGCACGTCCGCCGCGTGTCCGTGGAAACTCTGCAGCAGCTGCCCGCTCTCCACGTCCCACAGCGCACACGTCCCGTCACCGCTGGACGTCAGGATCTTTCACGGACAATGAAGAAGCAGAAAAAATGTTGCCGTTTCTGATTAAGGTTTGAAAAAAATAATAAAAGGGACTGGCACGCAGCTATAAATGGATTGTCTTTGTGAGGCATCATGTGACCAGGGAGCGAGCGGCTGCTGTGAATTATTAACAAAGCTCTTGTCTCTGCATAATGCAGGGCAGTTATTTCTCATTAGTGAGAGTGAAATGATGATTAGACGAGCGGTGAGCAGTATTGCAAGCTATCGCTGACCTACGTTAACATTCATTTTGTGTTTTTCTAGTCGATTTTTCTCAGTCCCGCGTGCGACGTGCTGGATATGTTTACCTGCATATCTGAGTTGGTGAAGCTACAAGCAGACAAATAATTTGTGTGCATGGCCACGGACTTCTTCTTCGCCGCCAGGTTCTCGTTCTTGTCGAGGGACAGAGGATACACCGAGCATTTGTTGTCCAGGCCCCTTAGGACAGAAATCAAAAAACATTCTCATCGTGTGTATCACCGAGTCTTCACACAAGAAAAATACGTTCGGGCACCTTTTAGGACATCTTAAACGGATGACAGCGATAATAAAGAACTTCATATGGGTATCTAAACAAAAGAAAACTTAACACTGATTTCAGGGCAAAAACAAGCGCAGCAACGGAAAACTGTAGTGACACCTGGAGGGCGAAATAGCAGATTCATACCACAGTCGGATCATCAAACAGCAGGGCGAACAACTCACCCACAAGCCACGGCGCAGCCGGAAGGAGCGTAGGCGCAGGCCATCACCCAGGTGCACGGCATTGTCACAGCGTGTTCCTGATGAATATCAAAAGGCGAGGCAGGAATGAGCCGCACGGGGTGAGCGAGATGAATCACAGTCATTAGGCGTAAATCAGAGCGGGACGGTAAGCTTCAGGCACAAACAGTGGTCGAGTTTGTAGCAGAAAGTGAGGCAACACTCATTTTATTTTCATCCTTATGAACAAAGGTTTTCAGTTTTCATTACAGGCATTCTCCTTGGACAACATTTTAAAAAAAAATAAGACGGAACATCTTGAACGTGCAGAGGCCAAAAGCAGACACATATTTCTTTATTTTTATTGCTTGCAATAAATTATTTTATTATATCAATTAAAGGGGAGTTTCTTATATCGAGATGCAGCAGAATAATGAAATAAAAAAATAATGTGGTAAAAATAAATCAAGAATAATGACGAGTGAAGACATAGCTAGAGGGATACTGAGGTTGGAACTGTCAGACTAGCGAAGGACAGGAAGAAGAAAATAAAAAATAATGACGTGGCCATTATCAGCTGCCAAGGAGAGGCCCATTGTTGTTTGTTATACATATTTTGTTACCTGTTAGTATAAAACAATTAAAAATAATTCTGAGACTTTAGGCCTTAAATTAAGTGAGTAAAAAAAGTAGATGTTTGAACAAAGAAATGTTTTGTCTCACTGTTTTGTTTTGTTTTTTAGATGTGACAGTTCAAAAAAATAATATCAGCATTTCACTAACATGCTCACTGAATTAGTAGTTACCTTGTTGGTAGTGAACGCATCCCATACAATCACTTTTCCATCCTGCGTCAAGAGATCAGAAATCAACAATATTATCATTATGGTTTATGAGAGCCTTTGTTCCAAAAGGGGACAGAAGAACAACGAGGCTGAGTCTGACCTGTGAGGAGCTCACGATCCTCCTCTTGTCCTTACACCAGTCCATACACAGAACCTTGTTGCCGTGTCCCTTCAGAGTTCTCCTGGTCTTCATGACAAACTGCCCGAGACCCTCCACCTTCTCTGCCACCTGATGCACTGCACACAAACACAAAATCGCTCGAAATTGTGATTATCTCCAAGTTAAAAGGCTGAGAGGCCGCATAGAAACGTTTGGGTGCAATGCCATAAGTCACCACCGGAGATCTGAGTAAATATTAGTAGTAGTGGCTAGCACAGGCGTTATTATTACGGTTATTATAGACGTTCGACAAATAAAAATATCTTAATTAAAATAAATCAAAAAATTGCAGCTAAAAAAAATACAATTTTGCATTGAAACACTGTTGTAGCTGAGCTGGTTTAAGGACTCACTGTAAGAGCGATGTGGTAGCATCTTATGGTGAGAAAGATTATTGTCCTCGGCTTATGACGAATATGAATATGGCTGCTAAACGTGTAAGTTAGCTTAATCCCTTGTTTTCTGACCGTACCAGCTGTGATGTCAGGATGAACACCAGGAAAACAGTGAGCAGACCAGGAGTCTGCTTCCACAGCTGATGTGTCAGTGCAATATGGCCGCCACCTCACAAGTGCAGAAGCTCTTTAACTGGAAATAACGGCCTGTTGTCAACGGCTGTTGATTTTTTTATTCTCTTCAACCAACTTAAAACTGGCATGTGAATTTTTTAAAGTCAGTTTTATGCAACTAGTTCCCTTTTAATTAGTACACACTGGTCCTTCAAATTTTCAAGTTTAAAGAAATAAACCACAGTGAAAAATACAAAAAGAAATGCATGGCAGCTGCAGATGATTGGCTCAAGTCTGCTGGATGTTGCCAGACCTCGACATACATCTCCGCATTTGGATTGCTAAAAAAAAAAAAAAAAAAAAAAAAAAAAATACTAATAATTAAAAAAAAAATTACTCTGTCTTTGTAATTGTGGGAATTAATTTAAAAATACACCTCGTTTGCGACACTCGCTGAGCTTCACCGCTGTTGTTGCCATGTTGCCGAGACATGACTGGACACTAACACGGCTGTGTGTGAAAACAAGCAGCCACCGTCCGTGCACTTGTCATTTCTGACAACATTCGCATCCCTGATCGCCAAAAAAAAAAAAAAAACGTGTAAACGCCTCGCGGGCACACGCACGCATACACGCACAAGCACTCACTATGAAACACAACTCAAATTAAACACGCACGAGAGCATCCAGAGCACACAAACGACCACACGGCGAGATATTCTGCGGCTGTTTTGCTCGCGGAGCGGCGAGGCCTCTCCATTTTCCCAGCAACTCACGCTCGACGTCGTGCAGCTTGGCCCGCTCCTCCTCCAGCTTCGACTTGAGCGTCTCCGACTCGGTCTTCAGGTGGGCCAGGGTCTCGTTCAGCTGTACCTCCTGTGTCGCCATTTCAGGGTTTGGCGGGGATCTCATATATTTGCTCGGGTGCGGGCAGCGGTCGGCGGCGAAAGGGCTCAGAGCGGAGCGGAGCGGAGCTAACAGCTGATGCTGCTGCTGCTGCTGCTGTCATGACGTCACGGCGAGAAGATGCTCCTTCGGCTTTCAGAGGAGAGGGGGCGGGGAGGGGAGGAGGAGGGTCTCAGTGTATGGCAGTGGTGGTGGTGATGATGATGATGCTGCTGATGCTGCTGCTGCTGCTGGTGCTGATCCACAACAGGATGATGTCGGGTCTTCCGGGGCCATTTGTGATCCCTAGGATTTAGACACCATCAGGCTGGAGTCCGATCAGATGTGTCGATGGTCTGTTGGCACACAGGAGGCGGATATAAAACGAAGATTTATATCCGCCTCCTCTTTTCCTTTATAATCATCATCTTGCCGGTTTGCAGGGGCATGTGCAGACTTTGACAAAGGTTTTTCCTGTTTAGGTATCTACTGAAAGCACGCACGCACGCGCACGCACGCGCACACACACACACACACACACAAAAATATATATATATTTTTTTTTTTAGTGAACCAGCAATACTGATTACAACAATCACATGCAGCAACATAGAAATGTGATTTAAAATATTTTGTCTTTATTCTTAAATATTTTGACACAACTCTAATAGAAAACCAAAGATCATGTGATCAATAGAGAGCTGACAAAATCAAAATAAATGAGCCTCTTATTATTCTTCAAGTTTATTATTGAGGGTATTGGGGTGGTACCTAGAGGGTTGCCAACTGGATTCCAAAGAAGGCGCAAGCCACAGGCACCATGACAAAAGCAGAATTAACATTGCGGGGACCTTTCACAGATCACTGTAGGGAGAGTGGTGGGCACTATTATGTAAGCATTATATGTTTGAAATTTGCAATTTGCAACATGCTAACACTGAATGCTATCAAATCGTATACACTTTTATTTATTTTTAATATTAATATATCTGGAAGGATCATTCATGCATTACTCATCTTTTTTCTCTCTTTTTTCAGAATTTTGAGAAAGGTTCAAGTTTGACCCACTTTATAAATAGAACCAAACGTTTTTATTCTTTTTATTTTCAATTTTACTTTTTTTAAACTGCATGTGAGAACCTTGAAAGAAAGAAAAACCCTGCCAGGCTGTCCTCCATTCAGAAGATACGAAAGCTGTTCTCCATGTAGCTGTCCTGGGGTTCCATCACCCTGGAGACACAGTCCAGCAGACAATCAGCCGAGTTTTTATAGAACGTCACCACGCTCAGCGTCATCATATTCCAGGATCGGAGCACCCCGACGGTGGACAGACCAGTGACGACGCCCGCCAGGAGGAATCTAGCGCAGCGATTCCAGGGAACGTTTTTCAGAACTCCTCCAGGTGGATCGTCTGCAGCTGGATTCTCCAGGGAGCCGTGGTCTCCGAGCTCATCTTTCAGAATGACAGCCAGTGCGTCCTCCTCGTTCCTCTGCTCAGCCTGCTGGTGGAGCTCATGGATGGTCTCCTGCATCTTCCGGGCCCGGCTTTGGAGCTCCTCCTTCATCTCCTCGGTGGAGCTGACGTCCCTTTGTTGCCTTGTCATGATCTCACCTTGGTTCGAAATGACACGTTTCGCCTCGCTGATGCGACGTTGCAGATCCCGCTTGGACGTCTTGAGCTTCCTGTTGTCGTCGCTCTGCTTATCTGCCAGCGTTTCAAAGTAGCTGCATTTATCCATCAAGCTTCGGATCTGTTTCCTCAGCGCACTTTCCTCCTTCTCGAGATCTCGCAACGACTCTTTTAGCCTCTGGTCCTCGGCCACTTTCCACTGCAGGGCCTCTCGCTGGTCCTGCAGGTGGCGGACGTCCCCAGACAGGTGCTCGATCACGGCCTGCTGCTCCTCCACCTGACAGTGAGACGTGGACAGTTTGGCTGCCGAGTCCTGGTGGACGTCCTGCAGGTGATACTCCAGGTTGTATGCCGCCGCCCTCAGCTGCTCATTCTCGGCCACCTTCTCCTTGTACTTTGCTTCCAGTACAGCCTTCTCCTCTGCTGAAAACAGCTTTTGGTGCTCTGCTTGACCCAAGTCATTTGTGCTGGGTGAGCTCTGCAGCCTGCCTCTCTTGGACTCACCTCTCGCCTCTGATGGTTTAAGCTCAGAGTTTTGTTTGTTTGTTTCTGCTTGTTTCACTGCCGCCACTTTTACAACTTGGTTCCCCAATTCTGAACCGCAGAGGGGAACGTGGTCCAGACCATCCAGACTCATGAGTAGGATTCAATTCATTCAGACCCCCAAATGAAAGACCTGCTCAGGCATTGGCCTGACTCAGAAAATGAATTACACTCTTATTTTCCATTTTTTTGCAGCACCTCATCAGAAATTCTTAATTTTTCTCGCAAAATAATGACTCTTTCCTGTTTCATCGACAGGCGTCCAAAGTGTAACGCCACTGTCCCTCTCAGTCCCTATTACGTCTCATGTTCCTTATTTCGCGATCCCAAATGGGCTGGGTGGGTGGACCCCGCCCCTCGGCACTTTGATCCTGCCTTTGATTTTTGCCTTTGTTTGCTGGTGACATCATCGGTCTCGTCAGAACCATCGTCCCAAGAGTCGAGTTGAGTCGTAGCAACCAAGTCCTCAGCTCAACTCTCTGCCAGACAAAATGATCATTTCCATGCAGAAACTTGTAATTAAAATAAACTTTTCCTTGGTTCTGAAATATGACCGGGTTCATGACTACTTTTAAGTTTGCAGGGAAGTAAATTAAGTAAATTAAGTAAAATTAAGTAAATGAAGAAATGAAGTAAAAGTAAATGAGTCAGATGGGGGGCAGACACAGATCTCATGTTGAAATGATGATAAACGATGACAACATAACATCACATTGCAAGACATGCATCTCGTGACAACAATGATAAGTTGAGCCCTTGAAAGAAAAAAAAACCCTGTGCAACTTTGTAGCTTTTAAAGGTTCTTTATTGTTTAACAAATCAACACTACTGGCCCTGGCACGAGGAAGAAGTGTGCTGGGTTAAAAAAGTGCAGTTGAAACAAGTTTGCCTCCTCCCTGGAAGGGGGTGGGGTTTCTAGATTTTTTTATTTTTTTTTTATGACATCATCGCTGTTCAAAGGCACAGATTAGAGATGGATTAAAGCCGGTGATTTCATCATGTTTCCTGGGTCCGGACAGATAAATGCGCCAGACAGTTTCTGCACAACACTGTTTAAATGTGTATGTAATTATACAGAGATACGTGACTTCTTCCCAACAAACCAAAGAGGTTGATTTAGGGATTTGCTGCCGTTCACTCTGTATGTTGCACTGATACTGTGGAGAAACGAAAAAACTGCAGGTGGCAGCGACACTGCTTGGGACGCCAGCTGCTGTTAAACTTCACCGAAGGAGACGATGACGAGGACGACGGGCCTGGAGACTGAAAACTGTCGCAGCCACGTGGCGATGTTTGATGGGCCGTTTTCCATTGAGGGACTACAGACGAGCTAAACCCTCGCCATGTTACTGGAAAACATCAACAATGGCCCCCAGTGCAACTCCATATCGAGGGACTCGCACCACCTGATCGGGGTGGAGGCGGAGGCGGCCCAGCCGCAGGAGCTCGTGCACAGGTCTCACAAGCAGAACTCGGAGCTCACGTCAGGGGACGCGCTCGAGTCCCAGAGGAACGGGCCGAAGGTGTCACCAGGCCCCGATGGCCCGAACAACCCGGAGAAGCTGCTCATATGCAATGATGAGGCCGTGCTCGAGGCAAAGTACAAGGAGAAGGTGGCGGAGAATGAGGAGCTGAGGGCGGCGGTGTACACGCTGGAGTACCAGCTGCAGGACATCCACAAGGACTCGGCTGCCAAGCTGTCCACCTGCCACTCCCAGATCGAGCAGAAGCAGGCCGTGATTGAGCGCCTCTCCGGGGACGTCCGCCACCTGCAGGACCAGAGCGAGTCCCTGCAGGAGCGACTGGCCGAGGACGGAAGGGTGAAGGAGGCCCTGTATGAGCTGAAGAAGGAGGAGGGCGCGCTGAGGAAACAAGCCCGGGGCATGAGCGACAAGCTGGGCTACTACGAGTCCCTGGCGGAGAAGCAGAGCGGCACCAACAGCAACCTGAAGATGGACAAGCGAGCGCTGCGGCTGCAGCTCACTGAGGCCGAGCGCGGCATCAGCAGCCGGAAGGGGATCATCGTGCGGCAGCAGAAGGAGATCAGCAGCAGCAAGGTGATGATCGAGGAGCTCCAGAACCAGACCAGGGAGATGCGGGAGACCATCCACGACCTCCGGCACCAGGAGGAGCTGAGGGAAGAGGAGGAGGTTTTGAACTACATGGAGGATTTGGAGGAGGAGAACCACCTCCCTACAGCTGGGAGGACAGAGCCGTCCGACACCGAGGAGCTGAGCGATGGCAGCTGTGAAGACAAACAGCTTCCAGGCCCAGAAGATCACAACCAAGGGTATGGCAGGTCCTTCATGAAAGGCCTCCTAGTGGGCGTGGTCTCTTGGTTCTTTGCGGTAGGCATGCTGGGCTCCTGGAACATCCTGAGTGCAGTGACTTACAGCTACTGCGACAACCCCGTCGAGTGCCTCTCGGATTGTCTCTTCCAGCTGTTTGACCCCTACAAAGGTCACAACAAAAACCTTCGTCCCTTCTGAGCAGGACAATGCGCCAAAGCTTAGCAGGGTTTTTCTCCAGGAAAAAACACGTTTGACATTTCCATTGCTATAATGCATGCAAGGAGGCATTTGGTGCTTGTAATAAAGTCACAGTCACAAGTCACGACGTATAGACATGGACTTGAAGGTGACAATGATGGAAAAACTTTGTTTTTCACTAGAGGGGAGGAGCTGGGACACATGGACATTCATGGTTCACAAAGTTTCACTGTGATTTTCCCCATTTTGAAAGTGTTTAACCTGAACGTGTGATTTTATCAGACAAAACTGTGAGTGCTGCAGTTGTAACAGATGAAAAAAAAAAACATAAAGGCATGTGTGGATTTGGTTGAAAAAAAATTCCCAAGAATTATGCTGCTTTTAATTGCACTTATACATTTTTCTATTTCAAAGTTTGTGTAGTTTGCAGACAGTTTTATTTCAAGTAAGTGAGTGAATTTGTATTTTATGTTTTATGTTCCTATATTTGTGCAAATGTTGATTAAAGTTCAGTGATTGTTTTTCTTATTTGCAAATGTGATTAAGTTGTCGTCCGTCCATTTTCTATTGCTGCTCAAAATGAACAAGAGGCAGAACATCGTATAAAAATGTATTTATTTTCAAGGAAACCATTAACACTGAATACAACAGGAGTGATCATTCAAAAGCCAATAAAAGTGGTGACTCTGACTTCATATAGATCCCCACATACAAGACGTCTTGGAAAAAACGAGATCTCAAAAACACACATGTTGGCAATTTGCTGGTGCTACAGTTTTTCATTTTTGACCCCACGTTACAAATCGAGGCGGCACGCGCCTGCGTAGAAAAGTGACCACGTTTTACATCAACTTACAAAGGGCTGGATGTCAAAGTGCAATATGCCTTAACGCCTCCCACCCCCTGCAATCTTGACTCTTGAGTGACTAAAATACAAATCTCCAAAATTATCATTCAGCCACTATGGCTTTGTCTCGAGTTGGTTTTCTATCCTAGCCTAACATTTCAAAATATTGTTTTAGAAATATTGTCCTCCCAAAGATACTTCTTTCTTTCTTTTTTTTTAAATTGCACCTTATCACAGACAACTGCATGTAATGGAACCAAACGTCACAGGAATAATGCAGGCATACAACAGAAAAGCTGTTAATCAACAACTTCAAACACTAACGTAACGCCTTGTTGGTTCTTAGAAAAGCAACCGAAACCAAAGAATACATACTAAAATCTGAAGTCAAAATAAAACAAGTTAAAAACCATAAAGAAAAGAAGTAGTATTTACAGGTATATACAGCAAATAGATTGAATATTATACAGGTTTGACTGGCCATTCGAGGTCAGGCCGAAGCCGCCAAGGTCCGTTAGATCCAACACTGCATGACATTCAGGCTTGTCAATCAAGGAAAAGAAACAAGAGATTCTTAAAAGACGGAATACCTTCAAAAGGTCAGTTTGTTCCGACTCTGGTCTTAGTGTTTATAAAAAAAAACAAACAAACAACCAAAACATCCAAACAGAGATTTAACTTTTTGCATGTTTATAATAATGATGATGGCATTTTCTTTTTTCTTTTTTTTTGCAAGGGGAAATTTATCACATATTTCCTTCTATGGGACAGGTTGTTTCGTTTTGGGTTTCACCCCCAGAATAATCACGATGCCATCTTCAGCCTAGAGGGGGCACACCAGGCCTTCAGTCGGGAGGGAGAAGGTCGTGCAAACGAAATCGCTTACGAATGTGCGGTCTGACATCTTCATTCTGTCAGGAAGAGAAAAAACAGACTCTCTCAACCAACAGTTGCTACTGAACAGTGTTTGCCAAGTCATTCGCACAATGTGTCGCTCTATTTACAGTACAACAGCATAAGGTGAGATTTTATCCTGTGCCGCTGAGCTGTCATTTCAAAATTCTGTCCACTAGATGGTGCTGTCCGGCATTAGCGATTGAGTGAACACACAGGCACTTCATTGTTTCCGGTCATCCAAACGGAACAGGAAGAAAAACACTAACCAGTTCCACGAGCTTCTCGAGAAAAGGAACCAGCTTGAGAAGCTCACTGTCGTTTCTGTCCACAAACCAGCTCTCAATGGGGATCCCATTAGAAAGCTGGAGGAGAAGCAATGATATAACAGGGTGACAAAAATACAAGCTAAAGTTCCACCTGTTTTTTGTTGTTGTTGGTTGAAAAAATAAAATGAGAAACAAAACTTTGAAACTACCTGATAGGCAAAGGCTTGTGGTGAATTGTCAATTATTATGGTCTTGGAAAGATCCCGGCCGAGAATGTTGAGGTCTTTAATATAATTCCCTTGGACGCAGACACAGTGCTCCCGAAATAGCCGGTGTCTGATGGAGAAAAAGCATGCATAAAAAATAAGGGAGTAAGAATCAGTTAAAATGTAATAATAGTAAAAAATAGTAAATGGATTAGACAGCTCCGGAAACAAAAAGTGAAGTCTTTGCTCCAACTGGAAATCAAAGAGTTCAGTGATGCATACATTGAAAAAGACACTCTCACTTCTGAGTCTTCATTGTCACTGACCTGACCAGCTGTTTCTTCGGGTCAAGGATGTTGAGCAACTTGTCAGCGTAGACTTTCTTTGACGCTGTGAAGAGGATAATCTGCAATTTCAAAAGACATTGCTAAGTAAGAAACATGCAAGCAAAAAAAAAAAATCATAAATAACCACTGGAAGAATTCCCACCTCGTACTTCTGAGACATGCGCTCAAGAAACTCACGGAAAAAGGGCCTCAAACGAACATACACCTACACGCAGTGACAAAATGACATTGTGTTTTATATTAGCAACAACGGAATCAAGGCAGTTGGACAAGCAGGGGGACAACGAGCCGAGTCTACCTGGTATATTACATCTTGAAAGAGCACAGGGAATGTCAAGGCTGCATCTTCCAGCTCGTTCAGACTGCAATGGACCAGAGTTTCATCCTGGCAACCACAACAAAATAACAAACAGCCAATGAAGTCAGTTTAATTCATTTCCACAACATGTATTTAGTGTGAGGAAGCTTTCTCACCAGGTCCAAGACCAGGGAAAACTCTGGGGCGCTGCGTGTTTTCAAAGGTAGCGCTGGTTTGCGTGTTAACTGCTCTTCAGTCAGAGGAGGCACGTGCTTGATGAAGAAGTACCTTAAAGCAGGAGAAAGACTCGTTAATGTGGAGGAAGAGCAGGAATCATCAACTTTCAAAATAAAACAACAGTCATAACGCTGAGTGTTCAAAAACAAAAACGACAAAGTGAGAAATGAGGACAGGGAGGGTTTCTCCTGCCATCTAGTGGTGAATTCCCATAATGCATTTATGTTTCATCACATGTGGGATAATAAATAATACAAAAATCACTCCACGTGTATCTCAGTGAGCCACACTTGCAGTTCTTAAACTTGATTAACTTCAGAAGAAACTCACGGATCAAAGACTTCCCAGTCCTCATCGTAAGAGGTTTCTGCAGGAACTGGAGGTAACGTGTGTGGGTAGCCGACGTCCGGTATACAGCCTGGAACTGACGGGGACAGAGACAGATAGAATCTTCAGTGAACTGTAACAAAATAAACCTGAACAGAAAAATTTAACTGTTGACCAAAGTTTGGCTGTTGCAGATTTTTTTTTTTTTTTTTAAATCAAACGAATGAAGTTGGAGCCCAAACAATGGCACCTGTTAGTGGCGGCATGTCGGCCTCGGTGACTATTTCCTCTTCTTCTATGGTTGTGTCAGTGGTGACCTGGAGCCTCTGCGGAAGAACCGGGGCCGTGTGACACGGAGCAATGCCCTCGGCGGACGTGAGAGTGCTGCTGGGCATCTCCTCGGCCGGCTCCATGTCCAGCTGCTTCATGATCTCCTCCGCTTCCATCGCTTGGCCGGGAGAGTCCGAACCAGGAGTAGCTGGGCACAAATGAAGAGGTTTCGGCTCAAAGACACCCTGTCGGATATTCGTTGAGGTAAAACGTCCGGGTTGATTTCATTATTATTTACCAGCTTTTGTTGCTGGTGAGAAGAAGTTGAAGACTGGAGAGAAGATGGTCCCCAGCAGGGTGGTGCGTGGCGGGCTGCCCGCGGCCTCGGAGCTTTCCAGTTTACCGTTGGGTTTAATGGGCTTACTGGTGCACGTCATTGTTTCTGAGGAGAACGTAAGGTCAGTGGTGACAACTGAAGGAAACATCCGTCACAAAACGCCCCTTTAAGAGCCTCTCGGCTCTGGGTTACCTTTATTCGGGCTTTTCTTGGAAACTCTGGCGACGGATTTGTTGGAAAGGCCTCTTGTCTGCGGTGAAGAAGTAATTAAATCGCCGTCAGCTTTACAATCAATTCGACTCCTCTTGGCGGGGATGTCCTGCTCCACCTGACCAGACAGTGATAGAAAAGGATTTTCACTTCACAATTACACCACTATTGATTATTACTAGCAAATACATACCAATTATGCTTAACAGCTCAAAAGCACTATTCAATTTTTTCCGTCTGTGATGGAAAATAATAATGCTCCATTTTAGGTTTTACAGGTTGTAGCAAAAAGGATGCTCCGATTATGTGTATTTTCTGCATCTTTTTAGCAGCAACTTTACAACAAAATTGTTTGGGATCCGGATGTCATCCCACCTTGACGGCATTTCCACGGATGAATTTCTTGATGGTGGACAAAAGGCCCGTTTCATTCTTCTGCATTCTGCCGCGACCTCTGGCCGGCGATGGACTGACTTCACAGCGTTTCCTTTTGCCCTGGGCTGGGTGGCCTCGGCGGCCTGGGCTGGGCTGCTGAGGAGCTTTACGCACTCTCAGCCTCATTATGCTTCGACGTCACATAGAAAAATCTGACAGGACAGAAAGGGGAAATAAAAGTTTAATATTTAAGATTCAATATGTCGCTTTGGCAAGACGAACATCATGTGTGAAGAAACCGCGGTGCACATCTCATCAAAATAACATGAATTTTGTAAGTACAAAGAAACAATGTGAATCTGATGACAACAAACATAAACAACTATGTTTTAAAGCGGATTCATTATCATATCATTGGAAACAAAAAAACAAAACTGACATACCAACAATCTTTGTGAGCAAAGACAGAACATTACTTGGGCTAGTACTCACTGAACTAAACTGCAACCAATTCTAAGGTTGCAAAATAGAGCAGTGATAATCATTCATTTCATAAATTTGGTATCCTTGACATCTACCAGATTAACCACCTCCAAATTGTTCATTTTGTATAAGGTTCATTATGCCAAACATTTCCCTCCTCTTTTCACAATTTATTTTCCTCAAACAAACAATTCACCCGTAAAGCAGATCAGCCTCGGCCCCCACAATCCAGAACTTTTTCATCCCAATTTAAGATCTCCTATATAGGTTCTAAGATATGGAATTCACTTCTCATTTTCTGACACTCTCTCAATGTGTATTTAGAAAGTCTGTGAAATGCATGCTGTGTAACCAAGAACTGGATGTCTTGCCTTAACTTTTAGCTTTTATTGCACTTTGTTTTGTGTACATCCGTGATCAGTGTTCAACTGGGTTTTATCCTAGAGGTTATGAATTTCTTGCGTGTGTTTTGTATAATGGTTTGCATCTTCATTTTGCTTTGTCTTGCTATCGGGAGGTCCTCCTGACAAGCCCATAGAGGTTTTTTGTTTTGTTTTGTTTTTTACTGTTTTGACTTCCTAGCATGTCTGCTTTGTATAATTTTGGTTTTGTTTGGTTCTTTTTTGCGTTTGTTCTTTTTCTTAATTTTTTATTGTATAAACCTTTACTATGTGCTAAATAAATAGATAAATAAATAAAAAATATTCTGACCAAATTTCAGTGTGATTTTCTTTAAATATTTGATCTGAAATAATTCATGATCAGAAATAATTAAGGAGCTTTATAACAATGTGTTACTGCAACTGGTCTGTAATCAGAGGTTGGTGGTGTTTCAGCATGCAGTATTTTTCCCCTCTCGTTTAGAAAACAACGCCAGTAACTCAAAATATCACAGCGACAATATCTGACGGAGGAAGGTCGTCAAGCAAAGGACGGCGCTATTTATAGATGCCAATCCCTCAATTGCGATCAAAAAGTCGAAAATATTCCAGTATTATTTGGAGTCGCTCTCAAAGAAAGCCACCCACCGACTCTGGCTTCGTGCTCGCGCCTCGCCCACCCATTCATCCCTCTCCATCCTGCTTTCACTTTCACTTGGCAACAGACAACCATGGTGTAAAAAAACAAAAACAAAAAAAGGGCGCCCAATTTTCGGCATTACAAGCTCTAAAAAAATGACAGCTCATGTTGTGTTCCCCCCCCACACACACACACGATCGGACGCGTTTGGAATGCACAGATGATGTCATCAGGGGCTACTCACAGTAGAATCACGATATCCGCCGCCTTTCCGGTCATTTAACAGCAATGTAAACAAAACAAATCTAGGATTAAACGCATGACAGCCGCACCGGTAGGAGTGGGCGGTGTACTTGATGGCTGCTAACGTTAACTACTACTACTGTAAAAAATGAATACTGAACGGTCCAAAATCATCAAACGTGCTATTGATCTGTACAAATAAATCTTTGTTTCGAGTAATCAGGTATGCCACAACTAACCAATTGTTGCTAAATCAGGTTCACAAGCGTAACCAGAAATGTGGTTATGTAACATCAAAGAGGCTGCATTAATACCAACGTCAGCTACATGCTAACGTTACAAGGCAGCCCTAAAAAAACATTTGGGTTCCGCAAGTCCCAACGCGAGGGGCGACAGTGCGATACCGGGCGGTCAAAGACGGCACATGTCTGCTGAACGAACCAATCTGCCATCACCTGTAATTTCTCTCGGCGTAACTTTGCCAGATGCTGCTGTGTTGGCTCGGCTGCGCGGCTAGTTCATCACAAGTGGCTACCGTTAGCTTCTAAGCTAACAGAACGCAGATGGCAGCAAAAGAGAGACGATGACAATATTCACCAGTGCCGCAGTGTCGATTATCACCGGCATCACTGTTCATGTGTCCATGTCCAACTCGCAAACGATCCATAAATTATTCGACAAGACAACGCCAAACGGCAGCTAGCGTTAGCCTCCGGCTAGCTGGCGCGTCATTGTGTTGGTCTCCACGGCTCTGTGCAGCCATTTGACTACGCCCCCTCGGCTAGCCAGCCAGCCAGCTAACTAGCTCGCAAGCAAAACCAGGCTACGAGGAGCGGGAGCAGTTTTTGTTTACATGTTGACGTTAGACGCTACCCACCGACGACCGAAGGTGCTCCTTAAAGGTCTCCGCGGCGCTTGTGGCTTTCGGCAGCCTCCGGCCGACCCGCAGAGGACAGGCCGTAGACGCTGCGGCCAGCTCGTGTGTCGCTCTCGGCAGCTAGTCACTAGTTCACCATGTCTGCGGACGCCATTTCCCGCCTCATCACAAACATAACGTTGGTGGTGCGCAGGAGAATGCGACACACGCGTAGGGAAACCAACGTGGTTGAGCGGGCAGTCAACAGGGGCGGAAAAAAACAGAACGCTGTGTGTGTGTCTATGTGCGCGCAGCTGCCAGCTCATTTTTTATTTATTTATTTTTATTGTGTGAAGCAGTGTGTAAACAGTGATACCGCCACTTTCTCCGTGCTACTGCACGAGTGGCAACTGGAACGCTTTCAAGTTCAAGTGAATAAATATACATTTAAATGTATTCAGTGTATGTTTTGTTCATTTTATAACCCCTTTTTTTCCCCTCATGATTTGTAACACAATTTTATGTACGTGTCTGTTATGTTGGATGTTTAACATTTTAAAGTAATTAATACCCAAAAAATATAGTAGGACACATACAACATTATTTGTGTATATTAACATAACTTCTTATGTTTTACTTTAAATACTATTTTACGTATTATGATTAAGTTATTCAATTATTATTTCATCATTTATACATTTTTTTTCACAGAAAAATTATAAATATGCAAGTGCTGCTCAAGCAGAATTGTTTTTCATTTCATGACTATTTTTTGTATATCTCTTGAAATGTTTTCAGTAAATTTCAGTTTCGTTAAAAACATTTGTGCAACCACAATTTCAAGACAGTTACAAGGCTGCTGCTTTAGGGGAGATGGTTAGAGGTTTTAAACACAAAGCCACAGCAACATGAATCCATGTCTTTTTAGTAAGACAGTCGTAGACAAAACACAATGCAAAGATGTAGAACCTATGATGAGGTTTATTATCACAAATTATAATATTTATTTCAGTTGCATGATGTGAAGTGTTTCGAACATACTGTATATACGTACAGAAGAAGAAGAACTTTATGTTTGGATGTTATACGAAGCACTTGTGGTGGAGTTAACATTCATGATGAGGCAGGACCATACAGCCTTACAGCCTCCTTGCGGCTGGTTGATTGAATTGTTGGGCCTTCTACATGCTTGGAATAGGACAATAATAAGGCAGTCACAAAGGGCACCTATTAGGCATACTAATGATATGCTGTTTGTGATGTCATAAAGGGGTTCTTTTCAGGACTGTGTTTTAGCACAAAGCAGGCAAAAGAAGTTAAGAATGGACTTTTGCAACATTCACTGCACGCTGTCGGACCTTTGACTTACAGAAGCATCAACTGTAGCAAGCATTAAAAACAAAAGCGTGATCAAACTTAGTTTGCAACTGCTTCTGTGTACTCTCAATGTATTGTATGGGACGTTAGAGTATGGAGTGATTCATCTCACTGAAAGGGTGAAGGGATGGAAGTCTTGTCTTGTATTCACTTCATCCCCAGATGAAAGAGTTTTCTGTATGGTCCCGGTCCGCCCCACAGACCCCTGATTTGAGATGGTAGAAATAAAATCAATATCTACTAGAACGTGATATAATTCTCTATTAGTAACTACGTAATCACTTTTTGGTGAGTGAATAAATACGTACTTCAGCATTCCGTGCCAGTAGAGGTGAGGCATCAGATCGGCCTTCATGTGGTACATGGTTCTCCTCTCCTTGGCTTGGTTAATGGGGAAAGTTTCCAGCGGCTGCCCATTGTAGTCAAACTCCGCCAGGATGACTGTGTTATAACTTGTGACCAAAGGACACGACGTGTAACCATCATACTAAAACAAGATAAGACAAGATAAAAGATTGTTAAGGATGCCTCAAGCTTGGTTTCCCATCATCGATGCCTTCTGCCAATACACAGAATTACAGCAGGGCCTCACCTTCGTGTCTGGCTTCTCATTTTTCAAAACCTTTCTGATGGTCCTGTTCAGGATGCCAGATTGTGCAGCTAAGAATGAGAAACAGAGAAGATTTTCTTTTTTATAATTAAAGATATATTTTTCCTTTTTAGGGGTTAAGAGGACTTTCACTGTTTTCTGTACTTGTGTTTCATACCAATTCCAAGTAAATAAAGCAAACGTGTGGAAGGCCAAACAAACAATCAGTTTGTTAAGCCTCTAATCATCCCAAAATTTTAACTTCACCACAATGTCAAGAAAAGTCTGACAGGTCAGTGTGCCAACCGCACCCTGGGTAAACACTGAAGTCATGGTAATGTTGAATGCCTTCGTGTAAATCAGTTGCAGATTTTACAGGAAGCCCTGGTTCCTTTCCTGGTTGTCATCAGGAATGATGAAACTCATCTCATTGACAGTTAGCGCTGCAAATCTACACACATTAGGACCAAAAGGGCAAATACTCTTCAAAATGAATGTAGCACTGCAAACAAAACTATGAGCAGAGCCGACAACGTGTCTTAAGGTTTCAAGTGTACCAAAAAAAATGTTGAGGGTGTGATTGTGTAAAGATTTATCATCTTGTGTAATAGGTTTATGGTGCAACACACCCCAGTCATGCAGCAGGGTCTTTCAGATTGTAAAAAAAAAAAACAGAACATAAAGTTTCACCCTGCCAGAATTTCCAGTGTTGCATCAATGCAACATTCAACACACACAGTGACTTTTCACCACCATTGCTCACCAACGGCCGCGGCTGTTTTGGCTGTGGGCAGGTTGGTGCAGTCCCCGATGCCAAACACGTTTGGGTACCTCGTGTGTTGGAGAGTCTCTTTGTTGACGTCCAACCAGCCGGCTTCGTCCGCCAGCGGACTCCCTTTCACCACAGAACTGGGTCCCATCGGCGGTGTGACGTGAAGCATTTCATACTTTAAAAAAGTGTGAATCAGTGGGGATGGTTTATATGATGTGAATGAGGTATTATTGTCATTAGTTACACTTTAACAAAACAGACTGCATGGCTCTGACAGTGAAAAGCTGAACTGCCGTGTTACAGTTACCTCCATCACTTTGGTCTCTCCTGGTTTGTCCAGATTTTCAAACACAGCTTCTTTCCTGTCCGCACGCACTTCAATCAGATTGTGTCGCAGGTTGACTTCTAAATTCCGATGTTTCACAATTTCCCACAATGACTCAGCGTATTTCTTGATGCCAAACAGCACAGGGAGTGATGTGTTGTACATTATATTGGCTTTTGACCTTTGTCCTGTCTTGGGCAGAAATGAAAAAATGCAACTTCCGTTGATTTTTTTTTTTTAAAGCAGCACATGATATTTTAAGGTTGTGCACATATAAAGAATGCAGGTACCTTCCTGAGAAAGGCATCAGACAGGTACATGATCTTCTGCGGAGCTCCAGCACATTTCACAGGAGTGTTTGGGAAGGTGAAGATGGCGTTTCCCTCTTTGAAGTTCTGCAGCGCTTTCCATGTTTTCTCCACAGTTTGGATTGAATAGTTTGAACCAATGCTTGGATGCTCAAATCCCTCTGGCAGCCCTTTAATCTGGATAGTTTTATTGGTGTGTTATAAATTAATCATACAGCACGAAATGTAAAATGAGCAAGAGTTCACTTTACCCTGTCATAGTGGAGCTGTAAACCAAGAGCCACGATCAGGTACTCGTAGGAGATCTGTGAAGTAGAAGACAATGTTATAAGATATATTGGTGACAATTATACCACACTTATAAACTGTAACTGTATAAAAGTAGGTGTGCACCTCCGTCCCATCATCTGTGCGGATGGTGTTGGTGTCTGGGTTGATTTCCTGCACACTGGACTTGACCCACTTCACTCCAGATGGCATGACGCTGGCGGTGGGGCGACCCGACGAGGCAGCCGATTTGGCACCGGCGCCCACCAGGGTCCATATAGGCTGGTAGTAATGCATCTGCAAGTTAAACCAAAGGCCACATTGAAAACTTTGGGTCGAAGCAGGCGGTAAAGCTCATGATCCAGTTTGGGCTGCTTGCCTCGCTGGGCTCCACCACGGCCACGTTCTCAGCTCCCAGCATCCTCTTCATCCTGGCACTCATGGTGATGCCTCCGCTGCCTCCGCCCAGTACCAGCATCTTGTAGTGCTGTTTGGCCAAGGCCGCGCTGCTGGTGTGCAGGTGAGACGCAGCCATGCCGGCCGGGTGGCTCCGCCACAGGCGACACAGTGCAGCCATCCTCTGCTGGAAGCAGCGAGAAGAGTC
The DNA here is from genome assembly GCA_009823395.1 of Thamnaconus septentrionalis. Lineage (NCBI taxonomy): Eukaryota > Metazoa > Chordata > Actinopteri > Tetraodontiformes > Monacanthidae > Thamnaconus > Thamnaconus septentrionalis. The sequence goes on along the minus strand of CM020513.1, from coordinate 3,978,135 downwards.
TGTCCCGTTTGTTTGTTTTTAAGGTCGTAGTGACTGTTATTTTAAAATTTTGTTTACGTGACCATCGCTCTATGAGGCAAGTTGCTTGAAATTTAACGACCTCTTTTACAAGCAAGGGCTGGCCAAAATGAAAGCACCCAGAAGCAAGCAAATGAAGACAGAAAAGAAGAACACACAAGAGTGCATCGCATACAAAACTACACTGAAGCAATGGAGATTAAGTATTAAAAACATCTACACACTCAAAATTAACCATGAATACAAATTAGCGTGTTGAGGTCTAAAATCATAAATGCTGATATATTTATGTAAGTGAACTGCAAACGAAAGAAAGTGTAACGTTTCTGTAACTGTTAACAGAGGGGCAACAGTTCAACTTTTTGACCTACTTCCCCTTTTTTCATTTATGTAAATACCTGAAATCCATACACAAACGTTGCTGATAGTGACAGCAATTGGTTATTTATTGGCAGCAGGTGATAAACTCAGCATCAAAGAACTATTTGAACGCTATATGAAAACACAAGTCTCTCACTTTCACAGCGGAGACCTCCAAAACTCTTTGCGGTTCCAGGTGTTTCTGTGACGCAACACCTGCTGTTGCCTGCACCGCACAACTCCCCACTTCTGGCCCCACCGCGGTCAGACAACAGCAAAACAACAACAGGTGAGATAACGCCGCGTGGTCGGAAAAGGCAGCGTGACGCCTACCTGGAAGCGGCGCGAGCTTGCGGCAAGAACGACCCCCGCGTGACCCTGGGAAGAAGTCCGACTCGCTTCAAAGCTCAGCTGAACTGCAGCGGCCGTGGGATGCTGCGGGCGGCTGATATGGGTCTTCCCCTCCCATTGTCGCAGCAGGAAGCGGAACCCTCTCTTATAAGACGCAGTTTTATTGGGGCCCCGCTGCCGGATCCGCCTGCTGGCAGCGACCAAGTGGGCGGGTCTCGAGGCGGGTTTGTTTGGTGCAAAGTCGAGCTCTGGCTTGCAAACTGTAACTGCGTTTCACCCCGAGTGACCTCACACGAAAGGCTCGTACTTCTATGCGAACACGCCCCCTGCTGGAGATCAGGCTGCGTGACAGAGGGAACGGTCCCCCCCGTTTTTATTCAAGGAGTTCGGACGAAGGGCAGACGTTGTTTTCCAAAGACACTGTGCACACTGCAAGTGACTGGTTCAGCATTTATGTTCATATCATTTCTTGAACTTTCGAAACTGTAATAATTTATTTAGGCGACTTGTCGCTAGTGTAACACTGCCATCGGCATGACAGTAAGGATAGGCTCCAGCAGACCCCGCAGCCTTGAGTGCAGGAGGTGTAGAAAATGAATGGATGTATGGATGGATGGATGGATTGATGGAGTTTGAAACAAGATATATGGAGCAGGCGCCTCACAGCAAGAAGGTCGTGGGTTCGATTCCGTGCATGGGACCTTTCTGTGTGGAGTTTGCATGTTCTCCTTGTGTCTGCATGGGTTCTCTCCGGGTTCTCCGGCTTCCTCCCACACTCCAAAAATATGCATGTGAGGTCAATTGAACACTCTAAATTGTCCGTAGGTGTGCATGTGAGTGTGAATGGTTGTTTGTCTCTATGTGGCCTCGGGAGTAAGCGGGTAGGGAAGATGAATGAATGAATGTGGAGCAGGTCACTCCAAGGATGATGCAATAAGTAACACTATAAGAATATGCATTGATCCCTTCAATTTTACTCAACTGTGAAGAACAATGACAAAAATGAAGAAACTAACTTAAAAAATTTGAAATAGAAAACAATATTTTGACAATTACTTTTTTGTCATTAGAGAGAATTACTAAATTGCATCAGAAATAAATTGGCCATATATTTACATATGTATATCTTTTTTTTTTACTTTATTACATCCAATGAAGGCAATGTTTTCGACATGTTCATTTGATCGATGCCAGAGAGAGCCCAGAAACTGTATATCACCACACTTGTGGACTCTGCACAGCGGTAACTTTCACGAACGACAGTATTTCCTTCCCACAAGGAATTCTGTGAGATCTGATTCTTGTCTTGGTTTTATTTCATTCCCAGGTGAAGGAGTTTTCTGTATGGTGCTGGTCCGCCCCACAGGCCCCTGATGCGGGAAAGATTATTTGAAAAATAAATTAAAAACATTGGTGACAACTCGCATCGAGTAAACACTGACATTTTGCTGAGCGAATACATACTTCAGGAGTCCGTGCCAGTAGAGCTGAGGCATCAGATCAGCCTTCATGTGGTACATGGTTCTTCTCTCCTTGGCTTGGTTAATGGGGAATGTTTCCAGCGGTTGTAGATTGTAGTCAAACTCTGCCAGGATGACTGTGTTATAACTGGTGACCAAAGGACACGACGTGTAGCCGTTGTACTGTGAATGGGAAGACAAAGGATATTAACAGACATCCAGTGAACCCAGTCTATTTATGCTAACAAGCAGAATTAGCGCTGAGGCTAATACGCGGCTCACCTTCATATCTGGCTTCTCCTTTTTCAGAACCTGCTTGATGGTTTTGTTCAGAACACCAGACTGCGCAGCTGAGAGCGAGACACGAGTGTTAACATGAGAACATCAACAAATCCTGCTGTTTTTTTATATATTTGATTGTGCATCGTTATGTACTTCATTTACTTTAGTTCTCATAAATGACAAGAAAGGTGACAGACAAGAATACCTGATGGATTTAATCAGCGCATTGATATTTACACCAAATAGGACAAAAGAGGAGACAGCACTTGACTCAAGCGTCCTTGAAAGGCTTAAAAATGAAGTGAAAGAACTGCAGGAAAACTGAGATGACAAGCATGAAAAAACGACTGGGTGCAGTGCTTGTTTTTATCATCTATGAGTTATTAATTCATTACGCAACGCACCTTCGAACTTTTGAAAAGAGTGTTACGTCATCCCGTAGTTGCAGTGAGTTCCAGTGCTGCATCAATCTAACATTCAAACACAGACTTCGTCATCGCTCACCGACAGCAGCAGCCGTCCTGGCAGTGGGCAGGTTGGTGCAGTCGCCGATGCCAAACACATTGGGGAACCTCTTGTGTTGAAGGGTTTCTTTGTTGAGGTCCAACCAGCCGGCTTCGTCCGCCAGCGGACTCCCTTTCACCACAGAACTGGGTCCCATCGGTGGAGTGACGTGAAGCATTCCGTACTTTAAAAAAAAAAATAAATAAAAATGACAAACTTATTGTGTGTAGGCTTTTTTTGTAAGCAGTCAGTGTTGTATCTTGTTTATTACAAACATAGCAGACTCAGATTCATTCATTCACATATAATTCACTGTTAATAGAAACAAAAAAGAAAGAAAGAAACATTTCCGATGCTACTTTTCCGTTACCTCGACGACTTTAGTTTCTCCTGGTTTGTCCAGATTTTCAAAGACAGCTTCGTTCTTGTCTGGGCGCACCTCGATCAGATTGTGCCTCAGGTTCACGTGTAGGTCACGTTGTTTCACGATTTCCCACAACGAGTCGGCGTATTTCTTACACCCAAACAGCACAGGGAGGGATGTGTTGTACATTATATTGGCCTTCGACCTTTTTCCTGTCTTGGGTAGAAACGTAGACATGCATTTTCCTTTCACTTGAGATGTAAATCAATCAATCAACGTTTAATCATGATTGCAGTTACCTTCCTGAGGAAGGCGTCGGACAGGTACATGATCTTCTGAGGTGCTCCGGGACATTTCACAGGGGTGTTAGGGAAGGTGAAGACGGCGTTTCCCTCCTTGAAGTTCTGCAGCGCTTTCCATGTTTTCTCCACCGTATGAATGGAATAGTTTGAGCCAACATTTGGATGCTCAAGTCCTTCTACAAGCCCTTTAACCTGGACATAAGAAGAGTCTCTTGATCTGTGTGTAAATTAATATAGAGTGGAACAAACAAAGCTTTACCCTTTCAAAGTGGAGCTGTAAACCAAGAGCCACAATCAGGTACTCGTAGGAGATCTGTGAAGTAGAAGACAATCATTTAGGGGGCATCCTGGTGACAATTATAACACAGTAATTAACTGTATAAAAGTAGGTGTGCACCTCCGTCCCATCATCTGTGCGGATGGTGTTGGTGTCTGGGTTGATTTCCTGCACTCTGGACTTGACCCATTTCACTCCAGATGGCATGACGCTGGCAGTGGGGCGACCCGACGAGGCAGCCGATTTGGCACCGGCGCCCACCAGGGTCCATATAGGCTGGTAGTAATGCATCTGCAAGTTAAACCAAAGACCACATTGAAAACTTTGGGTTGAAGCAGGCGGTAAAGCTCATGATCCAGTTTGGGCTGCTTGCCTCGCTGGGCTCCACCACGGCCACGTTCTCAGCTCCCAGCATCCTCTTCATCCTGGCACTCATGGTGATGCCTCCGCTGCCTCCGCCCAGCACCAGCATCTTGTAGTGCTGTTTGGCCGAGGCCATGCTGCTGGTGTGCAGGTGAGACGCAGCCATGCCGGCCGGGCGGCACCGCCACAGGCGACGCAGTGCAGCCATCCTCTGCTGGAAGTGGCGAGAGAGTCTAAAAGGAACTGAGCATGTATTATTTTGTCGAGCACTGACAAGAGTGTAGGACACTGATGGGTCTTGTGTTCCACAACAGTAGCAGCAGTAAACCAAAGGAGAGCTAATAAAAGCAACTTTACAGTTTAAATATAAAGGCTACTCTAATAAAAACAAAAAGTAAGCACCTGAAAGAGGCGGGTCTCACTTATCTGCAAAGGTAAGGCAACCAATTAATACAAAGCTTGTAATTACACAACACAAAATGCCACGCAAGATGAAAGAGAGAGGTGTGCCTTATGAGTTTAGTGTAGTCAAAGAACGAAGTGTAGCGTTGTAATCAGTGATTCAAAGGCCACGACAGCTTTTGGCAGACATAATTGTTTTTTTTCAATGATGAAAAGTGAAAAGTTACTGGAAACCAGTTATCACAGTCGGCATTTTGTGCGGCAAATATTAGTTTTACTTATCTACACATATTCATTAAAAAAAAAAGTTCTTTCATATACTGTATGTCAGCACACACGTATAGATGAAATGTATTTGTAGTGTCTGGGAGAATGTAGTGGGAGTGAGCGGCTGCTTCTACACTACATTCCTTCCTACCATAATTAGTGACACGTTCTCATAATATAACTTATCTTTTCCCACCAAAGGAGACCCAGAACCAATCTGCACCTGACAAGGCCTCAAAACATCCACCATAAAACCAGTGGAGTGGTCTAGGTCTCCTCAACGTACACATCTGTCCGGCCGCAGCTACTTCAGCAACAACAAATAAAGTTTCAGCAATCAAGTGCAAAAAGTGGTGCAAACGCAAATACATTCTCTAAAGCAGCCTTTACGCAATGGCTGACTCTCAAACACATAAGAACATAAAACATCATTTGGATTTTCCGAAAACATACCGATGCATATCTTTGTGCATTTCGCATTTTTTTAGTGGTTGTATGGTAGTTCGGAAACCTTTTTCTAGTGGTTATACAGGGTATACCTGTGTATCACGTAGACGACACACCACTGCATAAAAAAACCCCAACAACACGAACAGAGGTGACAGGTGGAAAACTTCCCTGACGCGGCCTGCGCGATTTCAACAGGTGGGAAAAATAAATCCGACCAGTTTGCGCCCGCAACGGAACGAGCGAACTAATGTACACGTGAGGAGTGCGGCGCTTCAACTTACTGTGAGAAACGCGCAGCGGCCTCTTGTCCGTCTGTTTGCTCCTCTCGGCCTGTTAACTGCTGCTCCTGCTGCTGCTGAGATTATTTAGCAAGTGGGGGGGACGCTCGTTCCGCCCAGGGGTCGCGTTCCAGCGCTCGACCAATCAGAAGTCGTCACGCCAGGGCATTGGGGTAGGGATGACGGGTGGAGGGCACGTGCTCGAGTCAGTTTGGACGTTGATTGGATCATGTGTGAGGGGAACACACGGTCAACTGCAGGCTACAAGTAGCGCAGTTAAAATGGAAACATGTCGCGACTGATCTTGCAAAGAAAATGAGACAAAATTCCCAATCTTTCGTTACTGTAGGCCACCTGTGCCAGTAAAACCACCAATAAATGACACTCAACGTGCGTTCCCCCCTGTGAGATTTTATTTGAAACAGACAGATACTGCAAAAGAAATTAGAAGAAAAACATTTTTTTGGAATATTCATGATTTGTCAGAGTAAAAAAATTAATTTATGTCAAAATCTATTACAGTTATCATTCATATTTATTTAAAATCATGCTTTAACAAAAAGCAAGGCACCTATGCCAACAAGCATTTGGTCCTTATATTGGAACAATAAAATGTGCAAAGAAGGAGAAAGGACACCTTGAAGTGAATCAACATTCTGGACCATCGCTTGCCCTCTGCCACCAGATGTAGTGCAAAAGGTATGATTTATTTCCCTGCAGCCGTGTTGGTCAAACTGAAGCACACTGAACGTCACTCCTCCAGGAGGATGGCTGCTCCTCCACCGGGCTTGGACACAAACAGGCTCTGGTTCTCCATCGCTGCCCGGCGTGGGTCGGGCAGGAAGTAGGAGTCCCTCACCGCCAGTAAGAAAGACTCGGCCTTCTCGCTGGGCACCATCGACACGGCGCAGCCCCCCCAGCCTGCCCCCGTCAGTCGGGAGCCCACAGCCCCGGACTTCCTGCAATGACGAGTGAGTTTAACTTCATTTTCCCACTACTGCGACTAACCTGCGTCATGCTTGTGTTTTAACTCACATGCAAATGTCCACCAGCTGATCCAGTTCGGGGCAGCTGCACTCGTACAGGTCTCTGCAGCTCGCGTGGCTCTCGCTCATCAGATCTCCCAGCGTCCGGATGGAGTCGGCGCCTGCAGACTCGCACACGTTCTTGAAGCGCAGCACCCGCGCAGCTTCGCTGTAGACGTGCTTGGCTCGCTGGTGAAGCTTGAAACTGGTCACTAAGGGACGGAGGCGGAGAGGCACGCAGGTGTGACAACAATCAGGCTGAATGATGCCCATTGAATTAATAGCACGACATGGTAGCAATTTCAAAACTAGCATTAATTGAACTAAAATTAAAATGCTATGATTAAAATACAAAGTGGCCACAATTCTTTTTTTTTTTTTTTTTAGATAAAAAGACAACTAAGTTAAGGTATCAAAAAGGAAAACTGATCCATATACTCGGCGCTGCTCACAGTGTTGTGTGTTAGCACTTAGCAGCTCCGCTGAAAACTGTTCTGCGCTGATGCCCAGAGCCTTGCAGATCTCCTCTCGACTGTACGCCTCTGGGTGCAACACCTCGTCCACCAGAGCCACCATCTCCTCCAGCAAGGCCTTCAGCTCCGTCTGCACCTGGGCCAGCTTCAGCAACCCGCTCGGATCCAGACCTCTAGCCTTGGCCAGCATCTGTGGAACACGTCCCAGCCACCAATGGAAAATGTCTTCTGTCATCTGTAACCCTTATTGCATTGGTGGGCAAGTGGAGATGCTGAATGCATTTTTAAACAAGGAGAAGGTAAAACACCAACTGGACATAGTCACGGTACCTTGGTGGCGATTCGACACTCCACCACACGGATGTTGTAGTGAGAGGAGGCAGCTTTGTTCATCTCCCTGCAGCAGTTGGAGATGACAAACACAGCCCCGTCTGGCAGCTTGACGTCGGTGGCTCGCAGAGGCTGGAACTCGATCAGCTTCGCCTGGGAGAAGATATTTATTGGAATCAGAGCAGGCAGAAATGTTCTCACTGAAATTACATATGAATAACCTTTTTTTTTTTTTTTGCATTTGTTCACTTACTTAAAAGAGGCAATCAATGAGCAACTGAGTATTCTGTTGACATTTCATGAAGTCCTCCCTGATTGGCTCCAACCAACTGAGAGATCTAAACAAATTTGCTATAAAAAGCTTCCCACCGTTCCATTCTCTGCCAGGAATGAGATGGACTGGTCCATACCTCCTCCCTCTGTCCCGATGTAGCGCTCGCTCTTGGCACATATTTCCGCCAACTCCACCTGGACAATATTTAAATCACAACGGTTCTCAATCTTTCTTGTACAAATAGAATGTTGAATAAAAACTCTTCTTTTTTTTTCTTTTTTAAGCCCCTTAACCTTGGAGAGAGATTTCTGATTAGCCTCCATTGTCACAAGCCCGGCACAACAGACCAGGGCGCTGGAGCTGGACAGACCAGAGCTCGGAGGAATGGTCCCATCCACCACACACGACATCCCTGCCAGTTGAGCAATCCCAAACTTCTCCTGTGCAAAACAGAGCAGGAAAGTCACCATAAAACACTGTTTTACTTGTGTACAAGGGAAGCATATGTTCAAAAATACCGTCATTGAAAAATAATTTCCCACCTGGATACCTTTGACTCCACAGAGAAAATAATAATACCACTTTGGATTTTCCCTGTCGATAAAGATGTCCTCTGAACACGACATGGAAAAATCCCTGCAAAAGGAAGAAAAAAGAAAACACTGTAAAAATGAAGCAATACATTGACTGATAAGCTGCAATTTAAAATAAATAAATTAAAAAAAAGTGCAGTGTCTCACTTGTATTGAGGGTTTGTGTTGGATAGTGAGATTGTCCCCGAGTTGTTGTGCGACACGGCAGCAAGGATGTTTTGCTCGATGGCCATGGGAAGAACTGAGTAGCCGCAGTAATCAATATGCTCCCCTGTACCACGGGAAGAAGTCCAAAAAACAGACACATTGGGGGCTTCCATTGAAAGTGTATCAATATTTTTTTTTATTCATTGCACAGCAGAGACGTCTATCCAATATTTAAACTCACCGATGAGATTGACTCTCCCCGGGGCGTATGCATAGAGGAGAGGAGCTTCTCCATACTTTTCCTCGAAAGTCCTCTTTAAATTGAGCAGCCTGCAAAGTACCACAAGAAATCAGCAGTCAGAGAAATGTGATATTCTCTTTCTCTTCTCTCACTGATCGTTACCCATCAGGGCAACTCACCTCTCATTGGCGGTTATTGCAGTTCTCAATTTCGGTGGACCCGAAGCCATTTTCGTCAACTTATTCTATGGATAAATGTAACAGTCTGTCCGATCGAAGCCGTCCTGTATCCTGTCCGCCGTCAGCTGACCGCCGCGGGATCCGGGGTGTCAAACCGCTGAGCTGGGATCAGTTTTAAAGCAGAACAGCGGCGCTGCGTGCATCGCAGGCTGAGTAGAAAACAGTCGAGTGGCGAATAGTACAATGGCGGAAGTGTCTGAGCGGAGCCAATGAGCGCCAGTGTATTGAATTGACGTCACAGGGGGATTTTCCCCGCCCCCCCCGCCCCAAAACCTTCTATGCAAACGTTAGAACTCAGAAGGAAAAGGCAAAACGCGCAAATAGAATTGTCATCATAAGAATAGTTTTGTATGATAATCGTGTGGAATTTCCTTTATTAAAAAAAAACAACAACTCACATTTCAATATGGATTGCAGTTTTGAATTCGTCTAATTTCCTTTATTAAAAAAAACAAAACAACAACTCACATTTCAATATGGATTGCAGTTTTGAATTCGTTTAAATAAAGCGACCCCACGTTACCTTACATGTGCTACTATGTTAAATGTCTGCTATGCCCCTGTTTTAACCGCAAGACGGTAAATTTTTACCGCAATACACATTGCCCCGGCATACTAAGGCAATGTGTTAATAATATTAATTCACAATAAATTACCGCAGCTACATGCCCCACAATTCTACAGGAGTCGTTCCGACTTTTACCGTTTATAGCGTCGTAATTTATCACCGCAAATAAACATTCGTGTGAAATATACAGTGGTCGGTACACGGGTATGAGTGGTGAAGATCACCGGTGGTCGCTGTGAGCGACCGCGGTGATTTGGCGCTGCTACCGCGCGCGAGTTTTCAAAGTGGGCGAGTCTGAGGCTCTTAAAGAGGACGTCGAGCCGCTAGCCCGAGTTAGCTTCGGACCGCAGTTGTAAGGCTAAACATCATGGACGGTGACACTTTACAAGTTGTTACCTACGGATTCTAGCCGACCGGTGGTTGTATGTAGTTGCCGTGTGTGTGTTTTTAAAAGCAGAGTGATGTGGGTTTCGCTTCGGGCGAGTTGTTGCAGCTAAGGCGAGCTAAGACAGCGGCTACCTCACGGCGACTAGCAGTAGCTGCGATGTAAACAGTAGTTTACAACGTGGTTACAAAGTAGTTAAAGTGCCTTAAATTGGACGAATAAACAATTTAGGAGGACATTTTTTCGGAGAACTAGTTCAATTCGTTTAAACAGGTAAGTTGAATATGTACGACTGTTTGTACGGGTTCATATCTGTGTGGTAGAAAACTTTTAGCTAGCTTGCTAACACTAGTTGAGTGCAAATAACGCTTGACTTTACTGTTTAAATGTGATTTCTTTTCTTTGGATCTTTTTCCCCCAGCTGGAGGTAAATCAACAGGCATCATCATGTCCATTGACTTTGATAGCGCTGCTCTGCAGACGCAGCACGATGAAGAAGAGTACGACCAGGAGGACTATGCAAGAGAGCAAGAGGTTTGCGGAAAAAAGCTGCTACTGTATTCGGTTCTTCCGATGTTAAGAGAGCAGATATGTTTGTCAACTGTATTTTCTGATTGTTACTTATTTGTCATCCACCTGAAAGATCTTATTCCTTTACACGTTTACACGTCCGGTTAATATTGTGGGTAGGTTGCGAAGTAACTGATGTACATCATAGATGATGATGATAATGTGAGAAAAAAAAACTTTTTGGATAAAGCTGTTTTTTTTGTACAATGCTATAAATTGTGACATGATGAGATGTTGACAAAAATATTTAAGCTTTGGCTTAAACTATGCATAGTCTAAGTCTTCTCTTGGTTAGACTATTTTTGGAGTAACTGTTATTGTCTGGGGAAATGTTTGTGGCGTGCACCATCCTGGTGCTGCCTGGGCTGTAAGTTCCGCAGCGAGACAGGCATGCTGTGTTATTGCACAATCTGTTTGCCCCTTCATCCTGAGTTGTTATTGGCTTACTCAGACAGGTGTGACACACTGAAACCGGCCTGGCCTGTGATTTCCCTTTTTAACTCTCTATGTAGGTTAGCCTGCGCTGGAGCACACAACTCTCACCATAATACAACTGTTGCTGGATGTTCTACATGTGGCTGGGAGAAGAACTTTCGTGCTAGATATGGATCTGTTGTTTACTTCGGTTTGGCCGATGGGTTATATTCAAGTTGGTCAAGTGGAAAACGATTGCTGCCGGTAATTGGAATTTTTCTGCTCCAGTTCACATTGCTATATATTTCGTTGAAACAATAGAGTTCTTTGGGAGCAAAACACAGCAATGCCACAGGAAGCTGACAACATGCCAGGCACGCTTTGGATGTTTCACGCTGAAGGTCTCTGCGATAGGGAGATGAGGCTCGGGGTGTTATCGTGCTGCTTTAAATAGGACTTCATCTTCGTCAGACTTTCTTTAATGGGCAAGCGGAGTAACATGGGTCCTTTGGTTGTGGACACAGTGGAGGATTTGAGGAATATTCAACGGTCCTTGTGGGAAGTAAGTCCAGCTGGCTCTCCTTGCTCCGCCACACATGGCTGGTTGACAAACAAGCATTAGAAATCTGCTTGTGACACAGATGAGGATCTGCTGTGGTTGTTTTAGTCCTGAAAAGCTGATAATGTTTCTATTCAGTAGTTTGTTTCTTAACTTGGAATTTTTTAATCTTGACTAAAAAGCCTATCTTGCGTATCAAAACTTTATTTCATATAAATTAAAGAAGAGGATTAGATAGATAGATAGATAGATAGATAGATAGATAGATAGATATACTTTAATGATCCTGACACTTTACCCCGGTTATTAATTACTATGAAATCAAAATTTTAAGACACTGCTGAAACATGGGATGTGTGAAATCCAGTTTAACTGAAGAACTAAAGTAAATAATCATGCATAATGTTTTAATATTTGTAAATCTAAGAAATACCTTCATATGATGGCGGTTAACGGGAACATTGTTTTTTCATTTGCTGCGTGAAGAATTATTCTTTCCACAAACTATCTTGGTTTCAAAATGTGACTTTGACGGATCCTCTGTCTGACTGCTTTGCTTCTTTACAGCCATTTTTCTCTTCCTGTTGTTGCTTTACTGCTCGGTTGCCGAGCAACCTCAATGACTCATTTCCATGTGTCTATTTTTTTTCCTCTCTACAGCTGCAGAAACTGCTCACAGACCTGCCCGATGATATGCTGGAAGACAGCAGAGACTCCTCCCCAGAGCTGGAACACTCCACCTGCAGCAATAAAAACAGTGGCAGCAGGTAACAAGAGGATGGAGACAAACACTAACAGCAAACTCATATCACATGAGGGGCAGATGGACAGCACATTGTTCTCTGCTCCAAATACACCTGATCACAGTGTAATACACCTGATCACAGTGTAATGACAATGGTTCTATTTGCAACACAGCCCTCCGTCTCAGTGGACTCAGCAGTGGCCAGTTCAACCAAGACCGGCTTCCCATAAAGTGGTAGGTTTGCTGCTGGGTGATTCAGAAAAATAGATTTGTGTCAGTGCGGGAAGTAACCCAAAGCACTCGATCACTGTCTTCTTTTGTTAACTAGTATGAAGCCAACTTTGATCCACACCCTCCTGATGACTACGCATACGAAGACAAGCGTCCTCAGATCAATGGGCATCACTTTCACCCCGAGAGTCAACCTGTGAGCCAGGCCTTCAGCCAGCAGCCACAGGATAACTGCTATGCTTCCTATGGCAGCATCGACGCATCAATGGAGCCCAGTGATTTCTCCGCAGCAGAGTACGCGGTGAAAAGATACCCTGAGGGTACAGACAATGCTGTGATGTTCAATGGCGGCAGGCACGGAGACAACCAGACCTATGGGAATCACGTTCAAGTGAGTGGCTTTTTGTGTTTTGCGCTATGAGGCTACGAGATCACACTTGGAAAATTAGTCAGTTTATTAAACCTGTTTTCAAGAGTAGTTGTTATTTGCGAAACAATTTTGATACCATCGACTTGAAAATATTGCTTCTCTTGCAGTCACAGTGCTCTTGTTCATGAAAGTTGTTGTACAAGCATCTTGTGTTTTCATTTTAAGGATTCGGAGGACAGAGTTTTGGATCAGTACAAGGCCACCTACAATCCTCACCATCACGACCTTCAGCCAAAGATGTTTAACTCGCGTGCCGTTCATCGAGAAGGTCACATGGACCAGCTGCAGAGAGAATTCCTCGACTCGACGCAGCGTACGTCCCCTGATCTTGTTTAGTTTCTCCGTCGGCACACACAGCTTCAGCGAGGTGCTGAAATATGAGTAACTGGATCCTTTGAACTTGGATCTTGATACTGTTTAAAAAAAAAGAAGACGTGAATCGACTGCTTGATGTGTTTAACACAAAGTGTTGCGTTGCTTTCTCAGAGACGGCAGACAGGGAGCAGCTGGCACAGCTGCAGATTTTGCACAAAGCTCAGCAGAGGCAAATTGAAGACTTGGAGCGAAAGCTGGAAGATTCAAGGCGCAACATGAGATTTGTGGAGCACCAGTTTGCCATCGTCAAAGGTAAGTGGTCTTCTAGCCAAACAAAAGGTGGGATCTACCGTTAATCGCTGTATAATGTAATTATGTAATCAAATTTGAGGTTGGAATTAACCCTAGTGTGTAACCCTGCAGGATAAATATTTGTCCACCACAATGCCTGTGTGTAGTTTACTCATTATGCCCTCTTGTGGCTGTAAACAACATCTCCTGCCTGTTGAGTATCACACTGTGTGTGTGTGTGTGTGTGTGTGTGTGTGTGTGTGTGTGTGTGTGTGTGTGTGTGTGCGTGCGCGCGCGCGCGAGCCGGCCTGTTTGACCGCAGAATCATTTTTTTGTTTCTCCTCACCAGATGAGAAGGAAGGTCTGGCCGTCAGCCAGAAGGAATCCAGCCGAGTGATCGAAGAGGCCAAAGAGAGAGAGGCTCAGCTGCAAAACAAGCTGAAGGCCCTGGAGCAGCAAGTAAAGGTCCTGACCGAGCGAGACCACGAGGTGAGAGCTGCATTGACACTCAGAACAGTTCAAGACAAATTACAAAACACGTGGTAATCACTGAGAGTCACTAAATCTTCGGCGTTTTGTTTTCCTTTGCAGAACATCAAGAAGCAGAGGGTCGCCGAGGCAGCAGTGGACAGCATGAAGCAGCAGGTGGTGGATCTCTGTCGCTCCGACACGCTGTCCAGAGCGCGACAGCAGCACGACAGGGACCTCGCCGTCATGAAGGAGCAGCACGCCGCGGCTCTGCTGACGCTGCATCAGAAACTGGACTCCACCGCTCAGGCGCTGGACGAACAGGTCCGCAGTGAGGAGGGTCCCGGGAGCGCAGCCCTGCCCGAAAGCAGGGAAGTGTTTGACGTCTGCGTTGCTTACAGGTGGACGTTGATCGGCGGCTGAGGGAGCAGGTGAAGCAGCTGGAGCAGAAGAGGGAAGAGGAGCAACTGGAGAGAGCGCGAGTGGTCAACGGCCTCACTCAGCGTCTGGAGGAGAGTCAGCAGCAGTGCGCCAAGCTGCTGGAGTCAGGTCAGTGACAGCACAGTGATAAATAAGTCATCTTTTTTTTTGTCCAACTTTTTTTATTGAAAGAGAATATAAAATACTTCCAGTCGCAGAATAACAAGTATACATATATGCCCACATAGATGCAGTATGTCTACACAACATATACACAGCATACACATATAAAAAATCAAATTAAAGAGCACTCTGAATGGAGTGTAACAAAAAAGGAAAACATAAATAAATGAAAGTATAATGAAATGAACAAATTTCCTCCCCACCCCCCCACGGCTCCTCATGACCAACACATAATATTGGTTACTTACACATTAAAATACAACAACAGGCACACATTCAATTGGGCAATACCTCTAAGTATGTGAAATAAGAAATGAAGGGTTGCCATTTGTGAAAATACTTGTCAGTACATCTCCTCAACGTGCACTGAATTTTCTCCGGTTTTAGAAACAACCTGGTGTCTTCTAAGCCCCCTGGGAGATGGAAGGATATTTAGCAGACGTTCAATGCAACAATAAAAAACGTTGTCTTTTGTTTTTTGCATTTTTTTTTTTAAAAAGCTCAGTGTGTGTTTCAGCCTCCTTTGCCTGAAATAATCAAGCCATTTGTTTTGTTTCAGGCTCGGTGCAGGAGACGACTCAGATGCAGATCAAACTGCAGCAGGCTCAGTCAGCCAAGGCCCTGTGTGAAAACATGAACAAAGTTTTGCAGGTGGGCATCCGAGTGGTGATGCGCCGGCCTCGCAGTGTCGCCCAGCAGAGAGCAAATGTGACCTTTTTGCTCACCTTTATGCTGCAGGAGGACCTGGCTGACCTGAAGGAGCAGATCACCATGTATGAGAGCGCCATGAAACACGGCGTCATCGGACTGGACCTGAGCGAAGAGTGGGAGAACCAGCTGTCCGACTCCTGCGTGGATTTAGGACTGAAGAAATCCAAGAGGAAAAATGGCCTGCTTCACAGGTACAGCCTCAATATCCAGGACTGAAGTCGTGTCACCCTTGACCACCTTCCCCACCGGCCGCTGAAACTCACTCGCTTTCCATGCTCTTCGGTCAGCTCCGCCCTGGCTCGGCTGTCCGACTCGAAGCCGCCCAAAGACGACGCTGTGCGGCAGCTGCGAGCGGAGATGCAGCGCTGCCTCGGGAGCCTGAAAGGGAAGCGGCAGAAGATCAGTCAGCTGCAGGAGGAGCTGCAGCTCTGCCAGGGGCAGCTGAGCGAGCTGCAGGGCCAGTTGGATGAAGCCAAGCTCAGCACCCAGGTGAGAACAAAACTAGATGCCGGTCTTAAGGTCCCTGCACACCCAGAAATAGGCGAAGCAATGCAAATAAATGATTCGAAAATGCAAATTTTTCGGCAGCGAATTTTTTCTGTACACACCAAACGCAACACGAATATGCGCGTAAAATTCGCTCAGCAAATAAAGTTTCTTTCACGCTGAAGGAAAAACAATGGAGTGGTCTACATCCTCAAGTGATGATGTCCTGGTGATGGTTGGATTAAAAAAAGAAAAAGAACAGAAGTCTTTGGGTTCACCCAATATTGTTCTTTAGAAAGGTGTTGCAGCCGTTAAATGAAAGTAATGACTTGTTGTTTTTTGGCAGCGTTATTTAAGTTCCTGTTGCCATAAAAGACTTTTTTGTTTTCCTTTGGATGTGCTTATCATTTAGAAAGCTTTTCAGAACAGATTTAAACAAAAGAACAAAAGATATGATTTTTTTTTAAAGTGTGGCGGCCGAGAAGTTTTGTTTTACGTGCGTAAAAGCCGACGTAAGAGGAGATGGGTGAGTTCAACACGACGATCCAGGAGCTGAAATTTGAAACGGTGAAAATTTTGCCAGCACTTTGGAATGTCCGTCGGACAATTTGAAGGATTGATTCGTCAATCAACTCCATGTTTGCAGAGGGAGAAAACAAATTACCAAAGTTTTGATGTGACGTCATCGACTTGCCAACATCATTTTGATTGGTCAGAGGTCCAGCCGTTTCGCCTTTTCAACTACGAAAAATTCGACACAATCGGAAAAAACAAAAAACAGTTGCGTTTTCGCTCCATTGGAAATTTTCTGCTGGTATGTAAGGTTCCATTGACTTCAAGAGGTTTTTTTTTTAAAAAAAAAGCAAATGGTTCGCCTTGCGAATTTACCCCCGGTGTATAAGGACCTTTATTGTTGTGAAGCTTCCAAACACTGAGTTGCTTCAGATTCCCAGGTAGATTTGTTCTGATTTTAGTAGTTTGCATCAGCGTTTGTTTACTTGAACAAGGCAAACGCCTGCTAGTCATATTGCTACCACGTCACACCACCTCTGCATATGATTTAAGTGTCATAAACCTACATACATCTGTTTCTTATGTGAAGAATTATCACAATTTGTGAATAGCAAATAAGAGATTAGATTAGTCAATGGCAGTTACAGCTGAAATAAAATGCAAACGACTGTTTTCAGGTGAGAGAGATGAGCCAGGTTAAACGTCCAGATGTGACCGTAGAGTCTCATGGAGACATCCGGAGGCTGCAGGAGGAGAACGGAGTCCTGCAGGAACAAGTGGAGGTTGGTTTCGCTTTGATTCATAGGTTTTAGTTCAGGTGGTGAGAAACTGCCATTGAGAAACTGGCAATGTATCCAAACTGCAGGCACTAGAGAAGAAGAACAAGGAGCTGAAACAGAGCGAGGACAAGCTGAGGTCGACCAACTCGGAGCTCTGCACCAAGATGAGGGAGATGATCGAAGAGCTCGACCAGGAGAAGCAGGAGGCGTCTGCCAGGTAAGACGCAAAGGAAAAAATGAAGTATTTATATTGAGTTTAGGTTATCTGAAAGATTACATTTTAACCGCCGTCCATCTTCGTCTCTTCACGGAGGACGGAGAGGATCAATCAACAGTACCGAGACGACGTGGTGAACTGGCTCAGAGTGGAGCTCCGGCAGGAACACGAGGCCCGTGTGGCGCAGCTGACGGTGGAACACCAGCAGCAGCTCCTGCAGTTACAGTGAGACCTCTGGATACGCTTTAACTTCTGGGAGGGGGAAAAACCTCTCTGCCACTCATTTACAAAACTGTTTATGACTTTATCTCAGGACCCAGCTGGCCGAGGCCAACGATAAGATGTTGGCCGTGCAAGAGTGTTACATATCTGTCTGCAAGGAGAAGGACATGCTGGAGCAGCGTGAACAGAGCAGGGGGGAGGAGGAGGAGGCTCAGATCAAGGAGAACGAGGTGTGCACGGAGCCAAACTGTGGTTGGATTAAAGATAGATGGTGCTGTACCACAACACTGGCGTTTGTGCAGGAATGAGTTGGTGTTTGGTTCTAATTTCCAGAAAAACGTGAAGGAAGAGAGCGCCGCAGCTCTGGAGAAGCTGAGGGCAGAATTGGAGGCTGGCCACCAAGTTGCTGTGAACCAGCTCAAAGCCATCTGGTCCAGAGACAAAGACGCTGAGATCAAACAGCGGGTGGAGTCTCAAGTCGCTTCGGAAAAAGCTGCATGGGAGGAAGAACTTCGGCAGGTGAGACTTCCTCAGAGTTCCTCATTGCTCCCGTGTGGAAAGGATGTTCTGTCATGCGCCGACATGTTCCTGCTTCCTTGCAGACGGAGCAGATGTGGGAGCTGAGACTGGAGGAGGCGAGGAGGGGCAGGCAGGGGGAGATGGTGGAGGCAGCCTGTCAGGGAGACGAGAGCATGAGGAGGAGGAGCAGCAGCAGCAGGATGATGATCAGTACCGAGGAGCTGGAGTCGAGGCTCGCCTCCCAGAAACAGCAGCTGCAGCTGGAGGCCGACAGACTCAGGCAGAAGGCCGTGGAGGAGAGCAGGAAGCACATCCAGAGAGAGCTGCACAAGAAACACCTGGAGGACATGGCCAAGCAGGTGAGCTGGCGGCCACTCACAGTTGACGTTGGATTAAGTTTTCATCATTCAGCTTTACCAGCTTAAAGCCAGGAGCTTTATTGAAATGTATACTGTCCTCCTTGAGGCGTAGCAACCACAATTTGACAGCGAACCAAACTCCATTCACAAAGATATGAGAGTCAGG
The DNA here is from genome assembly GCA_009823395.1 of Thamnaconus septentrionalis. Lineage (NCBI taxonomy): Eukaryota > Metazoa > Chordata > Actinopteri > Tetraodontiformes > Monacanthidae > Thamnaconus > Thamnaconus septentrionalis. Next base: position 3,959,584 of record CM020513.1, on the reverse strand, counting down.
ATGTAGTGTTGAAGCTTCTTTAATACAGGCTCTACTTGCATGAAGATTTCAGCATGGAGTCAAACTGCAATGACAAAATACAGTATAATCACTACAGTAAACCACATAAAGGGAAAGCATTCAAGTGCACAAGCATTGTTAGTTATACATTTAAATCACAGATTCTCATAATCAATTAAACGATTAAACCATCAAATGCCAACACAACAAATTATTTCCCCTAAATGCATCTTAACAGTTCCAAAACACAGCATGAACACTAAATGCTTTATCAAGGGTCAGCATGACCGAGTTCAACACTTGCTTCAAACAATGCATTTCAAAGTTAGTACCCTGAAACACTGTTGACAAAAGTTTCCTTCATCTGGATAATTGAGTCGATCATGAACGGATGCAAACTTACAGACAATGCTTTCCAAGGCACAAACAACAGAACAGTCGCAGACAAACCTTCTGTAACCACGTGCGGCTGGAACAAACTGAGGCCTAACCCCTAATTTACACCAAAAGCGTTGCGGCCCTTAAAGTCAGTGTGCAGGTTCCCACCAGGCACAGTGCAGGTGTGTTTCAGAAACGTTGAAACGCGGTGCAATGGAAATGAGCACAGATGTTTATTTTTTCACGCTCCACGCGTGGCCACTGCGTCAATCGCAGCAGGTAGGATCGTTCAGGCAGGAAGTCAATGATGTGAAAACACAGTGGATCCGGTTGATTTTCATCATAATATACAATGTTCTAGATTTTGTTTTTCTGTGTGCTGGATTTTACTGTGAAATGACAACATGATGCATCAGTTTTAACACTGTTCAGTTCGGTTGTCAAATAATAAAGCAGGTTTAAATCTGAAACTGCGATGAACAAAATGCATGTATACTTCAAATACCTGCATTTTGTATGATACCAGCAGTTTCGGTTTATTTTTATTTTTATTTTTCACACACAGCGATACTTGGAGACAGTGTTGGGACGGGCAAAAGAGTTTTGTTTCACTGTTGTTTTCTTTAAATACACGCCAAACTAGCTGGGTTGTCGCGCGATCTTGCAATCCTCTCTGAAACTGATCGAGCCGCCGTGCGAGACGCCACTGCTCGGAAACGCGTTTGGTGTGAGAGGGTATGGAGCGGTTTCCACGCGGCTCTGCGGACGTGCTGCAGACGCTTTTGGTGTAAATTGGTGGTGAGGCCTACAGGTGCTTTATTCCCTCCTTTTCCCCCCACTTCCTGCTTCAGAAGGATGTGCAATACCCCCAAAATACCAAGAGGGCGCCGGCTAGAAATCAAAGGCCTGGAGGGCAGAACAAAATGTGTTTTGGTGCACATTTCTGTCGTTACCTGTAATCACTGTCAGCCGAACTGTTTAAAGTATCATCCAACCTTTTTGGGTTCATTGTTGTGGAGGAAGAGAATAACAGTGAGACGACAGTCATCTGTTTGCACCCTGCAGGCCACCGCTGCAATGTGCACCGTCAGGTATTCACACACCAACTCGCACTTGTTTGTGTCTCAGGTGGAGGGCGCTGTGACGAGGGCCTACAACCGCTGGATCGAGGACTTGACGTCCTTACCGGAATATCAGGCCTCCCTCCGAACAGAGAGGGAGAAGTGGGAAGAACTGCAGGAGAGAAGGACGGAGCAGAGAGTACGCTTGACAGGAAATGTCACGCGACTCAGCCAGTGTTGGTTTGTCATCGTAACCTGCATTTTTTGTTTTGCTCATACCAGGTGTGCGAGGCCCTGAAGGAGGTGGAGGAGCAGAGCTCTGGGTCGCGGAGGGACGAGGAGCTCCAGGAGGAGGTGACCGACCTCCACACTCAGCTGGAGCAGGTGAGAAGGGAGCAGGCCGCCCTTGCTGAAGGCCGAGCTGGCCGCCGCCCGGGCCGTGTGGAACCGGGACAAGCAGCAGGAGCTCTCTGCCGTCCAGCTCCGCTGCGAGCAGGCGTGCCAGGGAAAGCTGCAGGAGCAGAGCAGGCAGCTGGAGCAGGCGCTGCAGCAGGCCAGAGAGGAGGCGGCCCTGCAGAGGAAGGAGCTGCTCCTGCAGATGGAGGCCAAGCTGCTTCAGAGGACAGAGGAGCAGAGGCAGCGGCTCCGGGGGGAGCTGCTGGCCGAGCTTCAGGCGGCTCTGGCTGAGGTCCAGGTGCACTTCCTGGCAAAGGACAGAGCAGATGAGCAGGGCAGCAGAAGCGGCGGCGGCGGGGGGGCAGCTGCGTCCGAGGGCTCGGTGACGCACATCATCAGACATCGTGCAGGGACGCCATCAGCAGGGCCGTGGCTCAGGCCAAGGACGAGTGGAGGAAAGTGAGTTGCTACCACACGGTCTTCATCTAAAAAAAAAAAAAAAAATTCCAAAAGTTTGGTTGTCAGTTAATGATTTACTTGCAATGTTCTATTGCAACTATGCACGGTTAGGTTTTTTTTTTACAAAAAGCCAAAGTTCGCCGTGCAAAATGTGTGCAAACAAAGAAGCTTCTGTCGGAGTCCGACGTCACTTGTTTTTAGGTCACCAGGCAGCAACAAAGCGAGGGGACCCACTGTCCACTCTGTGCACTCTGCTGGCTCCAGAGCCGTTATGAAACGTGCAGCGGCAGCGGCAGCGTGTGCAAATCCTGAATTTCAAACAATTGTTTATTTTGGTAGTCTTGTTTATTAATGTGCCGTTACTGTTTGTGCCCCCGCAGATGAGCGAAGAGCGACTTGGCCGCGTGTTGAAGGAGACGCAGCAGCAGCAAGACAGAGAAATTGCAAAGATGCAGAGTATGTGATTCACCATTCAGCCTGCTGGTGGCGCTTTCTTTGATCCAATGAACCTTGTACAGTCAAAACGAAACAAATTTTTAATGTTTCTTCCAGACTCTGTGGCTCAGGCTCGGTGCAGGAACGAGTGCGGTGAGACTGTCGGCAAGCTGCAGAAGAAGAACCAGGAGCTGCAGAGACACCTGGAGAAGGCCTGTCGACAGCTGCAGCACAGCGTGCGAGAGCACAAAACTGCCATGCAGCTCCTGAAAGGTGCTTGACAAAGCCGCAACAACGTAACCAAAGCCATTCAAGCGTTCCTTTGTCATTTTACGCAACTGACCCAACTGTTTGCACGTCCCTGCGTCCTCTCAGAAGAGCACGAGAGCAGCTTGGAAAAGGCCAAAGAGGAGCAGCGGCTGGAGGGCGTGAAGAGAGCCGAGGAGTCCTCGGGGTTCGTCTCGTCTGTCAATTACATCGTGAACTTCGAAAACTCCAAGAACTGAATGATGGACCCAAACTAACGCAAACCTCTGCAGGAGTTCCGGTCATCAACAAAGTCTCCAGCACGGCCTGGAGGAGATGAAGCAGCAGTACCTGACCACAGTCGAGAAGATCAGAGGTCGGTTATCACAGCCTGTTTTTGTTTTTTTTTTTTGTTTTTTGTTTGTATGAAAAACTCATATTTTATTGAGTTTTTCATACAAACAAGGAAACAAACAAACAAACAAAAAACAGCCAGCACAGCTCTAACAATGTTACAGAAAATAGCAATAGTGATAATAATAACGGTAATAAAAAAAACAGTAATAATCAAAACAAATCTGGATCGTGCACAGTGATTACATCATTCAAGTCAATCAAGTCAAGGGTTGGAATTTAACATTTCTCCTCCGTTCTTATTTTCAAAGGCAAAGGGTGGGTTCCCTTTCTGCAGCAAATAAACCAAGTCTCTGGTTAGATAGTCAAGAAAGGGCTGCCACATGCTCTGGAAGGCATTGATGTTACCTTTTAAAATGGCACTTAGACGTTGCATAGGAAAGACCTTGAATGTTTCTCTGTACCACTGTGTGACTGTGGGGGGCTTCTCCTGAATCCACTGGAACAGGACACATCTCTTTGCCAAAAGTAAAAGTTTACACAATAAAGTTAGCCATCCAGAGGACAGCCTGGTTTTTTTATCACTTCCTAAAAAATAATGTGATGGTTCTAAGTGTTTGTTGTGTTTTTTTACATGGCAGGGGACATGCTGCGCTACCTGCAGGAGAGCCGGGAGCGAGCGGCGGAGATGATCCGCACCGAGGTCCAGAGGGAGCGGCAGGACACGGCCAGGAAGATGCGGCGCTACTACCTGACGTGCCTGCAGGAGCTGCTGGAGGACGGCGGGAAGAGCACCGGGCAAGAGGCCACACGTGTCCAAAAACTTCTGTTCTCTCTCCACCTCACGCAATCTAATCGATCGTCCTTGTTTCTCTCCCTCACAGAGCCGAGAAGAAAATAATGAACGCCGCGAGCAAGCTGGCGGCCATGGCCAAAGTGCTGGAGACGCCAGTCAAGAGCAAACCGGCAAAAAACTTCAGTTTGCAGAGTAAGTCAGGTGAGAGTTTTCAGGACTGAAATCTTGTCCGTCCGTCCTGCAAGCTCCCACAGAGGGCGTTTTCAGCCGGTCGTATAGTTGCATTGGAGTCTGTGACCAATCGCCTTGCTTTCAGTCGTGTTGAAACCAGGAAGGGGGGGCTATGACTGGCTTCACGCGGGCCGTAGTTTGCCCATGCCTGTTCTAGTAGATCGAGGTCTTGTGATTTTTAGCCCATCCAGATTGAACCCGGATGGCTCTTTTGCAGTGTGAACAGTCACAAATCACATGAAATCTGATTTTGCAAACGGATTGAAACCACCTACAGGAGGTAGTTTCAAATGGCATTTGGACAGATGCGTCTCAGTGCGAACAGCTCCAAACACACTGATGGGTTTTGACTGTTTGTGACGTCACGCTACGCAACACAAGAGCCAATGCGCCAGAGCAGAGAGCACCATTCCAGGTGTGGAGCTGTAATGTAATGGAGCAGACAGAAGCAGTAGAAAACAGCAGTCCCTGGACAGAGGAGGAACCTCATTGGCTCATCAGTGTGTGGGGAGATCAAGCCAAGCTCCAGGAGTTGTATCGCAACAAGTGCCGCTCTCGCAGTTATATGACATCACACACTACACGCTACGCTGGACGACGCCTCCGTTCCCACGTCGTTGCTACAGCAACCTGTCAGATGGGTCAATAATGTGGGCCAGTGTGAACAGAGCCACATCCCATTTGGACACTTGCTAAAAACAGTGTGGACAGTCAGCCCTGAAAATCGGATTTGATTTGAATCAGATTCGCCTGCAGTCTGAACGCAGCCCTGTGTGAGCAGAACTGGAGGTGCAGCTTCATTTTTCCTTATTAAGGATAAACAAACAAACAAGAAGCAGCAGGTTTTAATCACTGGCTTCAAGCACTGTAACACGCTGTCGTCGCCTCACTTCACAGCTGTAGCTAGCTGGCTAACCTAGCAGCAAAGAGTCAGGAGACAGAAACTTTGCCCCAGTCACCTTCCAAAAGTTTTGTTCAGTTCTCTGGACATGTGAGGAAGAACCCAAAGGATTTTGAAAATGTCCCTCTGGCGTGGCTGGTTGTGAAACGAGACACGTTTGGTCTTGTTGTGAGTGGATGGTTTGCACTGACGGGTCCCTGACGGCTGTGTGTCTCCACAGATGACTGCTCTCTGGGGAGGCACGTCTCTCTCGGCAGCGGCCCCGCGGCGCCGACGCTGGAGGAGAAGCTCTCACCGTCTCCCGTCAGTTCGGAGCAGAAACTCAGTGCGACAGCGAGGACCAATGCTCCGACCGACCGGGACGGACCTGCAGCCCCGACGGCCCAGTCTGCTGCTGCCGCCTCTCTGACGCACAGCCGCCCTCACAAACCTTCTCCATCACTTGTCGGCTCTGTCAAAGCACCTCCGAGGAGTAAGACGCGGGATCTGGGCCAACAGGCCACGGACGAGTGCCGCAGCTCCAAGCAGAACAAAGCCCTCCTCCTCCTCCAGGAGGCTCCGGTCAGAGACGACAGGCGGAGCGACTGGAGTCTGACCAGCAGCGACTCGGAACCGGGCCTCCACGTCCCCAGACGCTCCTGGTCGGAGAGGAGGGCGGAGCCGCTGAAGCAGTTTCCCGCGTCGACGGGCGAACGGGGGGATTTCGGAGGCCTCACTCCGGACGTCTCCGACGTGACCGTCTACAAGGACATCGCCAAGAAGACGCCTCGCGGCAAGATGAGCCCCCACAGACAGCCGACGCCGGGCTCGGAGGCCGGCAGCCAGCTGGGCGCCCCCTCCAGGCCTCTGTTCTCCGAGCTGAGGCAGCGGCAGCAGGACAGCGGCTTTGACAGTCCCTTCTGCCAGCACAAATGACAGCAGCGGGGAAGGACTCTTAGCTCAAAGCTAACCCGCTAGTGCCTTTTTTTCCCCAACCATCTGAGTGTGGAATGTTTACATTATGCACAACCTTTGCATTTGTACCCATAATGTGTTTGTCACATATTGGGGAAATAAAACAGCTTTTTAGACTGAGTTTGGTAATGCAGTTGGCACCAGGCCAGCGTGGCCAGTCAGCCAGAGAGCAGACAACCCCTGCAGTTAGGGCGACGTCTCAAAGTACAACATTAGGTACTGGGTCATTATGATGTGATCCATGTGATCCATGTCAATGTACTCTCTGCCCCACACCGGGTATAAAAAAATAAAAAAAACAAGGTAATTATTAATAGGTTGGTAAATAATTACACATTTCAGTCACGCTAAGGACAGCAGAAACAGTAACGTCTCCTGAATAACAGCTGCCAACACATTTTGTACAACAAACACATTTTGGGTATCGTCCAGGTCTCAGTTTGATTCTCGTCAGCAGTAGGTCTGATTAGAATGGGCAGTTTGGTTTGAACAGTTTGTTTTTTCCCCTAAACCTCTGTGCAGGTGTTTGTGTCTGTGTCTGTGATGTGCGTGTGTATGTGTTAAATATAAAAAGTCTGGTTAAAACATTTCATTTGTTTTTAACAGTTTCCAGGTAAGAGATTGCAGCTCTGTTGGCTCTTCAGTTTTAAATTAAAAATTACCGACAGTCATGAGTTTGGAATTCCATTCCAGTTTGTGTTTAAATGAATTATATTTTGCTACTGAGATATGCTGTGCATAAATTCTCAATGTTTTTTTTGTCATGTCTTTTTAATAAAAATGTTAAAAATATCAAAATATCAATTTTGTGCAGATCACATTTGCTTCAACAAAAACTGCAACTGAAAAACAGAGATTCGACATTTTGAAACCATGAAAAACATGATAAATTAGATAAATAAGATTTGCTGCTTCCTTTTGAAAGTTAAAGGGCCCATTTAACACATTCTTACAGATCTTTGTTTGTCACCCCAGACTCCATTGGAGCAGCTTCACACTTGTGTGATCCACTCAAAGAGAAAAGAAAAAACCTCTTAGGTAAAAAATACAGAGTTTAGCTTCCTGTCGAAACTGATGCCTTGCTGGACCTTTCACACGTCTGAAAAGCGACAACAAACAAGGCGGTCGTTCATCGAGTGGGTGTGGTCACAAACTTTGGGGGAGCAGGGTTGTCACTCTGCATTGTGACGTCATGAAATTGCAAACAGCTGTTAAATCCCAGAACTGTATGATTTCAACTCATTTTCTGAGAACTTTTACATAAACTTTGGGATTCAAAAGGTTCACGTCGGCGTGACCTCACAACTCCCGAGGACCCCCGCCCCCGCCCCTATGTCCCCCCAACAGTTCAACTTTGAACTTTAGTTTGCTATTATTTCGAAAAGCCCACCGTGCCGCCGCACTGATCTAATCACTTTACCGGAGTTTTCTCCAACCAAAGTTGGTGAAAGTCCTGCTTATCTCCCTGCTGCCTGAGTGGGTTAACGCTCGGTGACCTGTGCGAGCCGGACTCCTCCTCCCCCACCACCTCCCACTTTCCCCCTCTTTTTTTTCCTCCCTTCTTCTTTTGCGTGTGAAAACCGTGCCGTGGCCTCATTTTTCTTGACGGAGCCCTGCTCGCGCGGACCTCCACCAAGCAACCCCTCGCGCCACCATGCTGCCGTGGCTCGTGCTCGCCCTCCTCCTCCTGCTGCTGATGGTGCTGGCCCTCTTCCTCCGCCATCCTTACCTGCTCCAGGATGCCTACCATGTGCACAGGAAGCTCCAGATCCAGCGGCTGGTCCGGAGCTACGCCGGGAAGAGCTACTTCATCATGGACCGCTTCTCGGAGCTGGCGCGGGAGCAGCCGCACAAGACCTTCGTGCTCTTCGGGGACGAGCGCTTCACGTACCGGCAGGCGGACGAGCTGAGCAATAAGGCCGCCCGCGCGCTCCTGCAGAGCGGCCGCGTCCGCCAAGGCGACACGGTGGCGCTGTTCCTCCCCAACGATCCCTCGTTCCTGTGGCTGTTCCTGGGTCTGGCCAAGCTGGGCTGCCCCGCGTCTTTCCTCAACTACAACATCAGGTCCAGGTCCCTGCTGCACTGCTTCAGCCGCTGCGGGGCCACGGCCCTGGTGGTTGCAGAAGGTTGGTTGGTTGGTTGGTTGGTGGGTTGCAAACACAACACCACCATTTATTCATAAAAGCAATCACGTATGTAGGGTGCACGGTCCATTTCCATGAACATGTTCCCCTCTTAGTGACAGTGGCAGGATTGTGTGTTGGGTCATTTTTAAAAATGATTTCAACTTTTCACAAAAAAGAGTCATAAATTGTCAGTTCAAAGCATAATGCAAAAAAAAAAAAGGTGCAAAGTTCACAGGTTTAGATTTCACCCACATGTAGATTTCTTTGGAATAAGGGCTCCTGTGTGTTTACTCTGCCACTGTGGTGGCCCACAGGAGGGTCTTAGAAATGGAAAACCAGACGTAAAAACAACAACAAGTGAATCAATTTAGTTCAGCATTTTAAGGGCATCCAGAATGTGCCAAGCAAGAGGCTGTAGGAAACAGGCAAAAGGTCATATGGGAGTTGGTTGGTCAGCGGTGTGTAAATTTGGGAGGAGTTGTATCGTCGATGACTGACCTCGACACACTCTGCAAACATGCACAATCACTCATGTTGGGGGGAAAAAAACACTTCTGCCACAGAAGACGTTTATCATTTGCTTATAAAATGTCAGATCCAGTTTTGCTGCCTTTGTATTATTTGTCAAATTTTGCCCAGTGATCAATTGAGCTAAGCTGTTGACGTTCAGCGGCTGTTCAACCCTTGTAAAACTTCTGCAAGTTGACCCCCACTCTGTCCTGTCTTCTATTTTAAAATCAAGAATATTAGGAGTAAAGTTGACCAAATGAGGAGTCGCATGAAAAAAAATGTCTTTGTAGGAGTAACCCCCTGCTTTCCACCGAGGAGTGACACAAGTGGATGAGTTACAGTGGGACTGGAGCAAACTTTGGCAGCTTGGAATCTTTTTTTCATTTAATTTTTTTTTTTCATGCTTTAGGGTATTTTGGTATATCAGAGCCGCAATTACAAGAAAACACATTTCCCCAAATGAGCGCCAGCAGACAAAGTAGGGGGAGGTGGCAGAGCAAGAACGGAAAAAAAACAGGCTGAAGGCACAAATAAAAACAACAACAACAACAAGGTACCTAAAAGCAGAGATTGTGAAACACAACAGAGGGACTCAACATGTACTTAATCTCTTACTGCAGTGCCCCACACGTAACTTGAGTTACTTACTGACTACACTGAGTTTAGTTGCTCAACTGCAGTGAAAGTTATGCAACTCAAGAGTGACAAGAGGATACTTTGGTAGCATTTGCAATAGAATCCAAAGAAACGAGGAAAAACAATCAAAACAATGTTTTCACATATTGAAAATTATACATTTTTAAAAAAAAAAGTAAATTAATGGCACAACATTCAGGTAGATGTACATACATATATATACTCAATGGCTTTTGGAGATTTTACACCTTTCTTGGTAGAGTTAAAACCCAAAAAACAGAACATTTTTGCAGTTTCCCTCCTCAACACATCTGTCAACAACCCTTGCGATGTTTTCTCCAGAGCTGCAGGACGCCGTGGAGGAGATCCTGCCAGATCTGCTGGAGCAGCAGGTGGCGGTTTTCATCCTCGCCGACAAGTGCAAGAGCGCTGAGACGGAGAGCCTCAAAGACAAAGTGCGGCAGGCCTCGGCCGACCCCATCCCCAAGGAGTGCAGGTCGCACCTCAACATGGGCAGCACCGCCGTCTACATCTACACGTCGGGCACCACAGGTGAGCCGCTCTCGTAGGTCGGCTGGCTGGCACAAACAGGCACCCGCCTCGTGTTCAAGCTCACCTCTGCCCCTGCAGGTCTCCCCAAGGCAGCGGAGGTCAGTCACGGCAAAGTGTGGGCCATGTCGTCGCTGATGAGCGTGACGGGAGTGAAGCCGTGGGACGTGCTCTACACCAGCCTGCCGCTCTACCACAGCGCTGGCTTCCTCTGCTTCACCTCCACCATCGAGAAGGGTACGCTCACGCACCGCTCTCGCAAGAAAAAGCTAATTTCACTGTTCGTGGAGTTTGCATGTTCTCCCCGTGTCTGCGTGGGTTCTGTCCGGGTCCTCCGGCTTCCTCCCACAGACCAAAAACATGTATGTGAGGTGAATTGGGAACTCTGAATTGACTGTAGGTGTGTATGTGAGTGCAAATGGTTTCCTGTCTCTATGTGGCCCTGCGATGAATTGGCTACTTGTCCAGGGTGTCACCCTGCCTTTGCACTGTGACAGCTGGGAGAGGCTCCAGCAGACCCCTGCTACCCAGAGCTCAGGAATAAGCGCCCATTGAAAATGGATGGATGGATGGATGGACTTTCGCTGACGTGTTGTGTGTTTTTTTTTTTGTGACATGCACTTTTTTGATTTTATTTATTTATTCATTTTTATTGTGTAAAATGTGTCTTGATGGAATATGTGAATGTGTTTGTGAGCCCTGAAGAAGAAGAATTTCTGTCATCATCTAGGACCGACAATAAAATATTCTATTCTATTCTATTCTCTTCTCTTCTCTTCTTGTGTTGCAGGCGCCACTGTCGCCATTAGGAATAAGTTCTCAGCCTCTCAGTTCTGGGACGACTGCAGGAAGTATGATGTCACCGTCATACAATACATAGGAGAGATCATGAGGTACCTGTGCAACACGCCCAAGGTACCTACTGCAGTCCAGCTATCGCATCAGCGCTAAAAAGTTCAACATTTTAAGTTGAAATCTCCTCTGTTTCTCTCCCGACACAGAAACCCAACGACCACATCCACAAGGTGAGGGTGGCCATTGGCAACGGGATCAGACCCGAGATCTGGAGGGAGTTCGTCCGCAGGTTCGGAAACCTCCAGATCAGCGAGTTTTACGGAGCGACGGAAGGCAACTTTGCCCTGTTGAATTACAGCAACCATGTGGGAGCAGTGGGACGGGACAACTTCCTCCACAGGGTAACGGTTCGCCTGTCGGCTTCAGCTCGATGATGTAGTGCACGCTGTTGTGTCCGTGATGGAGCGGTGTCCCTAAGTGTCCTGTCTTCTGAAACCCTGCAGTGGTATTTCTCATACGCACTCATTAAATTTGATGTTGACGAAGATGCACCTGTCAGAGACTCCTCCGGTTTCTGCATGAAGGCCGACACAGGTGAGTTCAGGAGCTCGAGGCCTGATGGATAGATTGCTAGATAGATAGATAGATAGATAGATAGATAGATAGATAGATGTACTGTATTGATCCCACATTGGGAAACTATGCTGTTGCAGCACTTAAAAACAGTACAAAAAATAAACTACACAGCAGTTACAAAAACACTCAAATCAATCTATGTACAACAAACTACCAAAGCAGATGTACAAAAGACAGTCAAATTGTGCACAAGCAGGGATAAATAGGGTTTTCTAAACCATTTCTGCATTATTTGCCATTGAGTCCAGAATGCTATCTGTCACACAGCGGGGAAGAGTTATAAAGGGTAATGGCTCGAGTAAGTGGCCACATGTTACGATGCATTAACCAAAAGGAATCCCTGTTCAACATTAAGTTAAGAATTGTTTGTTCACACCCAGCGTAGGCAGCCTGCCTGCTGATTTGAAGTATGCGGCAAACAGGAGGTGGCGATATAGCCTCGATTTTTTTTTTTTCTCCTTACAAACATGACGAAGGTCCAGCAAAGCATCAGTTTTAGCAGGAAGGGGTTTTTAGCTGCAGGCTGTAAACAGAGGGTTCAATATTCTGTTTTCTGAGAGTTTTTAGTTGTTGATTGGCTGAACAAGCTCACTGTACCATGTTTGTGACTCTGTGTAGGCGAGCCGGGACTCTTGGTTTGTGAGATCACCGCAGATACGCCGTTCCAGGGTTACGCCAGAGACCTGCAGCAAACTGAGAAGAAGAAGCTGCGCGACGTCTTCCGGAAGGGAGACCTTTACTTTAACACCGGGGACCTCCTGAGCATCGACAAGGACGGTTTCTTCTACTTTCAGGATCGAGTCGGCGACACGTTCAGGTTTGCGCGTCTCCTGTTTCAGTCGCCCGTTTGACTGAAGGGCCGAACGCCCGAAGCTCTGAACTCGTCAACGTTTTGCAGGTGGAAAGGAGAGAACGTTGCTACAGCAGAGGTGGCTGATGTCCTCACCATGAGTGACTGCATAGAAGAGGCCATTGTGTATGGAGTCGAAGTGCCAGGTAACTAACTCCCACTTCACGTCCACTTACGTGATTTGCACTTGAAGTTGTACAAACTTACTTCTGATGCCTCAATGAATGGAAGTTACAGAAGTTTATTTACGGAAACGTCACATTAGGCATCAGGGAACTTCACTCACTTCTCGGGTAAGAATAGAAATCCCAGCATTTAGATTATTATTGTATACCTTAACTTATGATCTAACGTATAATATATTAATGTAACTTGTGGTTACAATATGACAGCGTTGCAACACTGCAACTGTTACAATGTTGTAAATACAAGTACAGGTCTTGCTGGATCACCACTTTTTCTTTACCCAGCCAGTTCACAACAAGACAGCAGAGCACTTAGCACCCTCTAGTGGATAAAAAGTAAAATAAAAAAATATTGTAGTGCACAAAACATTGGTCTTGTGTTATTAATGTAAAAAAATATACATACAGTACATTACTTTGATCTTTCTTGTCATATTTTATTGATACTTGCCGTCAACTTTGACTCAACACAACGTAAATGTGCAATTCAGTGTTTGGCTCAGTATGTAGTACCAAGATCAAAACAGATGGATTTTGAGAGAGCAGACAGTCCAGCGATGAAGGAGACAGGAAACTGGTTTCCACAGTTGTTTTGCTTTTAATAATAATCAACATTGTGCATTCAGCTGCTCTCAGTAAACACAGCATTCTCTAATAATAACCATGTCTGTTTACATAAAGAACAGATCCACTTTAGACAGGTGGTTGCTTGGAGAGCAGTGAATATTGCCCTGGTGAAGGAAAGACCTGAAATAAGAAAACAGGGATTCACTTTGTTTACATTCTGCTTTTTCACCATCAGTTCGACACTACTGAGTCTCACAAACAGAGTCTTCATCATTTAATGTCTTGAATCCAGTTGAATCTGTTTAACTGCCCTCCTGCAATCTCAATGATTCAACACTAGACAGGATCGATTGGATTTCTGCGAGTAACCCAGGTCCAAATGAACATGTTTGCTCTCCGTCTGAGTGCGGCAGCGAGTGCAGTGCACTTCCTGAAGGAGCTGCTTGCCCGCTGGGACGCCGCACAGAAACAGGCTTTCAGGGTGCAGAGGGCCACTGACAGGGCCACCATTGTACCATTGTGGCCTGTTCACCACTGACGTGATGTTTTTTTGTTTTTGTTACAGCGAGCGTCACCTGAAATAAAAGCGTCCCTCTCCTGTGTTGCAGGTCTGGAGGGGAGAGCGGGAATGGCGGCCGTCACTCCGAGGGAAGGACGCCGCTTTGACTCGGCCGCCTTTTACCAACACGTGGCCAAATTCCTGCCGAACTACGCCCGGCCGCGGTTCGTCAGGGTGCAGGTGAGTGCCGCGACTCCTCCGCCATCCGGCGCCGCCGCCTCGCTGTGACCCCCTTGCTTGTGATTGCAGGGCTCCCTGGACGTCACGGGAACGTTCAAGTACCTGAAGACGGCGCTGGTGAAGGAGGGCTTCGACCCCAGCAGGGTGGCGCACCCGCTCCATTTCCTGGACGACCGGCAGCAGGACTACGTGCCGCTGACGCAGGAAATCTTCGATTCCGTCGTGTCGGGGAAGATCAAAATTTAGAGGGAAGCATCCGCGACCGCACGTTACCCAACAAGACATTTTAGCCATAGGATTTTACACTCTGAACGTGGACATTTTAAGCTGGATTTTAATGATTTTTTTTCCCCCTTCCGCTTTGACAGGAATGTTGGGCACTGTCTCACACTCTCTCTCTCTCTCACTCACTCTCATACACACATACATACGCCAAGCTGTGTGATTGTAATACACTGTGTGTACATACTTGAAGAGCAATAAAGCGAGTTTTCCCAGTTGAAGAAACTGACGAGTGGCTGCTTAACAATTGTTTCCACACCCCTCCTTCTTTACGGGGCCAGATGAACGAAGACGTAAAGAACGAAAGGGGCCCTTGAATGGTGTGGAGACAGGTTTGGGTGGTTCTGGAGAGCTATGTGTAGTGTGAAAGAAAAGGGAAGACCAGTTTATCTGGTCTGCTGCTGGTCAAAAGTGACTGGTACAATAAAACTGTCTTTGTTTCCATTACCTGCCATTGAATTCTAGTTTTTAGTACTGAATTGTAGCAGAAATTATGTAATTTGAGTGCTCTACTGTTTAGAGAGTGTCTCTTAAACTCCTCAGTTCTGGAAATGATCCCACTGTAATGTCACAAAGGGCACCCATATCTGTCTCAGGTTTGTGACAGTCAGTTTTAGCAGGATTATTAACCGAGTCTTTTATAAGGAGGCTGCAGAGGGCTATTGTCAATATGCTGTTTAATTGATATTTGGAATTGTTTTTTGTAGATAATAAAATATGTTGAGATGTTCCATGATAGCGTTGTTTAGCACTGCGGCTGCACAGCTTTCCTGTGTGGAGTTTGTGTGTGCATGGATTTTCTACTCCAGCTTCCTCCCTCAGTCCAAAGACAAGAATAACAGGCTAACAGGGACCTCTAGATTAAGTTTTAAATGTGATATGTGAGCGAGTGGCTGTTTGTCTCCAGATGGCCCTGTGATAAACTGGAGACGTACCCGGGGTGTAACCCTGCCCTCATCCCCCAGACAGCTGGGATGGACTCCAGCTCCCCTACGACCCCGACTATAGGAGAAGTGGTGACAGAAACCTCGCGGATGGATGAATGAACGGATGGATGGATGCTCCACTGGAGTCCAGGATGAGAAGTAAAAGTCTATCGGTGGGGGTCACAGTCACGGGACCCCTTACGGCACAGCTCGCAGACTCTGACTGGTAAATCCTATCAACCCCAGGGGATAACAGGTCTGTGTTTGACAGCAGGGTGACCGGGCCACGGCAGTCTTTTGTAAGTAGCCGGGATTAGCCCACAACAAGCAGATCTTTGACCCTTGCGACCCCGCCTCACTCGGGGCTTAAGGCCGTGCTCTATTTGTGTCCCAGATAATCATCTTGCCATCTTGGGAACATCTGCTAAATAAGGACGAGTCTCAAGTACAGGAGGGGAGGGAGAGCCGGCCCCTGAAGGCAGTGTGGACCCTCCTGCATCCGCACCTTTCATGTACGTTTTGTAGCGAAGTTTGGATTTTTGGCTGACGGGTTGAGGTGGTGGGCCATAAAGGAGAAGATGAAATGATAATCAGCGCTTGTGATCACTGCTGTTGTCTCTTTTTGTGTGAGGTTTACATAGTTTAAGAGTTGGTAACATTTAAGAGGAACTCAAGCGTCAATGCTTTTCTTTGTTTCTTGCGCCAGCTGGCTGTGATCTCGGGGTACAACCGCTAAACCAGATCTGTTGAAGATGCGTTGGTGCAATACAGTGCTGCCTTGTTACAAGCAGCCGTACAAAATGCTTAGCTTTAACGAATGATTACACAACTAGTGGTAAGTGGCTTCATCTAAGTAAACAATCAAGCGCCTCTCTTTTAAATATTACACCCTGGGGCTTTAATTTACTTTGGTTGGATTCCAATTGTATCTCTTGCAGGGTTTTTCTTTAATCCTCATAAAAAAAAAGCAACGTCCCGCTCGTCTAAAGCTTCTTGATAATTTTTATCTTTTATTAAGTGTATTTACTTAAAGCTCGAGAGTGCGTAGTGTTTTTCCTGAAGGCTAAACGAGTCCATCT
This sequence comes from Thamnaconus septentrionalis, assembly GCA_009823395.1. NCBI lineage: Eukaryota > Metazoa > Chordata > Actinopteri > Tetraodontiformes > Monacanthidae > Thamnaconus > Thamnaconus septentrionalis. The sequence goes on along the minus strand of CM020513.1, from coordinate 3,943,493 downwards.
GGTGATTTTGCTTTGGATGGACGCACGGTGAAAACTCCGAGCCGCAGCAAAGCAGCAGCGGGTTAATTAGCCCGGGTGCAATTAATGTTACTTAAAGGACTCGAGCCTCTAGGTCAGGGGGGCTCGCGCGCTGCGCTGTCAGGACGCCTCGCGCCACTTCCCTCCACTCGAACGACCGTTCACGTAACCAGTAGCTACGCCCCGCCCCCTCTACCCCACCAAGAGACAAACACAGCTCAGTCCCTCAGAGGAGGACCCGCCTACCTCCTCGCGACGCGCGCGCTGCTAGTAAACGAGCTAGGTTGCCGTGTGCACTACTTCGGAACGGTGCTTCTGTTATGACATTCTATTTGGCTCTTCCTCTCTCCGCGGACACTTCCATAACCAAGGTGACTTTACCCTGAACCACCAGGAGGGGGCGTCGTGACAAGCTCGTTCGCACCTTTGTTTATCCCGACTTCCTCGACGGTGTGTTTCCACTCCACGCCGAAACCAAGCTTTTTTTTGTGTTTTTTTTTTTTATTTAAACGCCAAACTGCGAAAGAGTGCGCGTGCAGGGCGGGCGGGGGAGCGACGGGGGAGTCAAAACAAGCAACGAGCGGCGCCGCGCGCACAGCATCAGGAGCAGGGGAGTCGGGGGGGGAGGCGGCGGATCTGGCAACTCGGAAAAACATTCCTGACTCGAGGAAGGAGGGGTCGGCGCGGGGTCGGAGGGAGCTGGTCGCGCCACACCGCACCGCACCGCCCGCCTCGAACGAGCGGAGCTGAACTTTGTCACAAATATCCGTCGTCGGCGGCTCCTTCGCGCACTTTGGGCGCTCGCTGACAGATGCCTCGTGCGCCAACATGTACGTGTGGTTCACGCTCCTGGCCGGCCTGGCCGCGCTGTCGCTGCCCTTCGTCAGGAAACTTTTCCCCTACTTGGGAGAGGACTGCACGTACATCCTGCGGAGCATCAAGTTCGGCGGCAGGCTCAACTTGTACAAGAGGCTGAAGCACTTCTACAGCATCGTGGACCAGTTTCTGGAGGCGGTGCGCAGGCATCCCGACAAGACCTTCGTGCGCTTCGAGGGTCTCGAGTACTCGTACGGCGAGGTGGACCGGAGGAGCAACAAGGTGGCCCGGGCGCTGCAGGCTGAGGCTCGGCTGAAGGAGGGCGACCCGGTGGCCCTGTTCTTGGGCAACGAGCCGTGCTTCATCTGGACCTGGCTCGCCCTGGCCAAGCTGGGCTGCCCGGCGGCCCTGCTCAACTTCAACATCAGGTCCAAGTCTCTGCTGCACTGCTTCTCCTGCTGCGGGGCCAAGGTGATCATCGCGTCCGCAGGTAAGATGCGATGCCTCCAGCCTGTCACGCCTGGGCACTTTCCTCACTGCCCCGCAGGTACGAAAGAGTGTGAGAGAAACCAACCGAAACATTTTCAGCCAGTTCCAGTAGAAATTGAATTAGAAGCTATTTGACAAGCACACGAGTCACGTCCCCTCACAATTATCTTGTGATCAGTTGGAGGGGACCAACCGCTGCACTGGAGTGCCTTTGTGTGCACGTGAGTGAGGAGTTTCTCCAAACACTGACAGGACAGCAGATGCATTTATTTTGAGGGTTTAGACGTCAGGATTCATCAGCTCCTCGTTGAGAGATTTGGCTCTCAAGATTTAGAAGTCAACACTGAGCGGCTGCATTGCTGAGCATTGGAGAGGCTAGAAGGATGTGTCTGGCCAAAAGTGTGTTCAAGGCCCTGTGTGTGTGTGTGTGATTAAAAGACAAGGTTTGTGGCCCTCAGTGTAACCCGATATAAAGCAGGAAATCAGGATACAGAGTTTGACACTTCTTGCAACATGTTTTATTATTTATCCACATGGGCCCTTTAAAGATAAGATAAACCTTTGTTAATCTAAAACGTGGTGGAGTAAAATAAGGATCTATATACAAGTGTCTACATAGTATATATAAATAAAATATATATAGAGATATATTTATGTATGCAAGTATTCGTTAAATGCGCACATATACCTAAAAAATACCTAAATATAAAAAAATATATACAAGTTTGTCTAATATACCTAATATAAAAATATATACAAGACTACATATGTATGCCCTGTGACAGTAAAATAAAATAAAAAGAAACGTAGAAGAGTTCAGTGTAGAAGAGTAACGATATCGAAGCGAATATCTTAGAGATTTTTAAAAAGTGCGATACATAGTATGTACAGTATTTACATGTAAATAATAATAATACAGGAATAAATAATTAGACATCTGAAAATTACTCTTACAGTTGAAGAATGTAAATAATTAGGGGTCAAACTCTAACCTCAACACAAAAATCCAGATTTTAGCGATGCAGTGTTTGCAAAGTGTTTGCAACTGTGAGCTGATCCCAAATTCACGTGGAGCAATTAAACATTTCACCAGAGCGGCTGATAGTGTAGCGCAGAAATCATCAATGGGCTGTTATCTTCACATGATAAACGGAGTCGTTGACCAGCCAACATCACACCGGATCAACACCGGATCAAAGTTCTCGTCTGCTTCACCATGCAAAAAACAAGTCTGCTGCATGCGGCCTGAGCTTCATGTGCTGCAAGTGCTCCATGTGCTCGTCTCCCGGTCTGACCTGTAGTAACACGAGCGAGGCGAGGCGAGGCACACATGTGCTGCGTTGCGCAACGGCACGCCTGGGCACGGAGCGGCGCGCTCGCTCACGTCCTGTCTGTGTTTGCAGAGCTGCTGGACGCCGTGGTGGAGGTCCTGCCGACGCTGAGGGAGCAGGGCATCACCGTTTACCTCCTGTCGGAGGCCTCCAGCACCCCGGGCGTCAGCTCTCTGTCGGACAAGATCGCCAAGGCCTCGGATCGGCCGCTGTCGCGGGACCTTCGGGCTAACGTGCACATCAGGAGCACGGCGCTGTACATCTACACGTCGGGCACCACAGGTAACGCCGGCAGAGCATCCACTCACAGACGCGCAAGTTCATGGACGGTGTCAGGAGATAACGCTGATTACTTTCCAAACAGAGCGGTAAACTCTGCACTGACCCCACTGGTCAACGCTCGGGCAAACTGTTTTTATATGTGTGTGCTGAAAGGTTTTTCTAACAGAGATCCAGCCAACTGGATTTGACTCCTTGTGGTCAGAGTCAGACGGACCACGGCCTTGCCTTTATTTTGAAAGGATTTTATTATATTTGAGGAGCTTTGTTCACCCCAGTTGGAAGGATAACTGGAGTTGAGCCCATTCTCTTCAATCACAACTGAACCAGATGTCCAAACAACACGAGTTAGATTCTTCCATTGCTGTGCGCAGCGTGTCAAAGATTCCCATGCCATGCAGAATAGCCTCTGCCCATCATGCCATTTTCAGAAAAAAAATTGCACACCCTGCCATATTATATTACCATTTTCGGAAAATTTACACAAACAGAATACATTCAAAAAATGTATTATACACATATTATAATTTATTTGGTCATACATTTTTTTTGCAATTCATAGTCATTTCCAACAGACATAACAGAAACAAAAATTCAATGCATCACACATGGTTCAGACACAGCTTGCCTGTGATTTTACACTTGGCCAGTAGGTGGTTTCGTGTGCACATGAAGCTTTGAGAAATGAACCCTTTCTCGAACCGGTTGGCTCAGGTGGTTCAGTGCCTCATGAGGCTTCACCTCACCATCACTAGCTAGTAGTGAGGGGGCGGCGCCAGCCGGCCCACTGACGCCCACGTTGTCTGCGCAGCGTCGTTCGTTACGTCAGGAGAATAATGAGTTGTACGCGCAAACATTTGAGCGAATGTTTTTTACAAATGTATTTTCTATTTTTCCCCACGAACAAGGTTTTTATAGGGGGCATTCTAGGCTAAACGAAGGGCCAAGTGGCCCGTGTCCACAGCTAATTTCACACGCAGGAGTCTTTTGGCTCAACGGGCGAATTTCTCTGAAACGTTCGTCATTTATGACCTTTAGATTTGAAGGAGGTTTTTGAACAAACGGGCTAAGTGAACACGATGACTTACTGTTGGAATTCAGTCAGGTCGCTGGCCAGACCTAATCAATGTCATGAGCACAGAGTTCATCTGCAAAAGTCACAGCGCGAAATGGAAGCTAAGATCGTGACGTGGTTTGTCCAGACTTTGCTGAACTCTTTCAGAGTGCGCATGCACAGACACACTGTCATGAGAATCATCCCACCGTGATGTCACAAAGGTTGTGAAATGGTCCCTTGCTTTGCACTTTGTTTGTCTTTCGATACTTAAAACCATCTTTGGAAAGAGCCCGTGGACCATATGAAGTAGTCAAAACCAAAACAATGGTGTCTTGGAATACACTGCCTGGCTGAGAGCCACTCAAGATCATCAGTCTTTCCAAGACAGAGTTCAAAGATTTTAGTTCTCGGCAAACAGCTGGTCTGGAAGGTTACTGTGCAGGGTTTGTCAGTACTGCAGCAGGCCACCGGGGGATAGGGTCGGCGTGGTTGAAATGGCTTGCTTTAAATGCTAAAGCGCACTGGAGGTCCACCTGCAAACCCATGACGCAGCTAAAACACGCAGCAGTTTAGTCAACACTAATGCATTGGTTTGTATTCTTTGCATTTTAAGGTTTGCCAAAAGCAGCTGTTGTGACACACGAGAGGGTCTGGGCCGCCTCCTTCCTCCAGGGAATATGTGGAGTCAAATCAGACGACATCTTCTACATCAACCTGCCTCTGTACCACAGCGCGGGTTTTCTCATCGGGATGACCGGAGCCATCGAGAGAGGTAACTGACCTGTTGTTTCACTTTACACTGTGCGCACAAGATGAAAAGATGAAAAACTAATGACACCCCTCCCCCTCCTCTTCACCTGACTTAAACCCTATTGAGAACTTTTGGGCCCTTCTTAAGCAGGAAATTTACAGTAAAGGTAAACAGGAGGCTGTGGTTGCGGCTGCACAAAAAGTTGATTCTGACCAGATCAAGAAACCGACTGACTTAATAATTGCGCACGCAGTATACTTCTTAAAAATGTCCATTATTGGATACATTTGTGGCGGCTGCTTGCCTTCGTGTGAAGATAAAATGTGTGTGTGTGTGTGTGTGTGTGTGTGCGTGCCATGTGTCTCTCAGGCATCACCATCTTTCTGAGGAAAAAGTTCTCTGCGTCCCAGTTCTGGGACGACTGTCGGAAGCACAACGTGACGGTGATGCAGTACATTGGCGAAACCATGCGCTACCTCTGCAACTCGCCCAAGGTGACGCCATCGGCCGACTCCTCAGGTCAACGAGGCCTTCGGCACCGAGTCTTTGTTTTCACCCTGTGTCAATGTTGGTGTTGTTTCTTCTCCTCTGCAGAAAGACGACGAGAAGAATCACAAAGTCCGCATCGCCATCGGCAACGGGGTGCGGACCGACATCTGGACGGAGTTCCTCAATCGCTTCGGGAACATCGAGGTGCGAGAGCTGTACGCCGCCACCGAGGGAAACATCGGCTTCATCAACTACACGTCCAAAGTCGGCACAGTGGGGCGGGTCAACCCCGTGCACAGGGTGAGTCCACAGGACGGGAGCGTAGAGTGGGTCACAACCTTTTCCATTTTGGGGAATTGTGACATTTGGACATTTTTTTTCATAAAAATTGATCCAATGATCCTACAAGATCAAAATATTCAGTCACATGTAACTATGAATTAAGCCTCGTTGGCAACTTCCTTCAAAAAAAAACCTGGATGAACTCGTAAAACAAGGTTAATTACTCCAGCGTGCCTGCAAGCGCGCCTGTGTGTCGTTGCCCTGTGGTGGAACCTCCTAAAAAAACCAAACTGTGTCCCTCCTCCGTCCAGTTCTTCTTCCCGTACACACTCATCAAGTTTGACATTGCGAAGGAGGAGCCAGTGAGGAACTCTGAGGGTCTGTGCATGGAGGTCGGCCCAGGTGAGCCTCTTCTCCAGGAGGAAGCACAGAAATGCAGCGTCTTCAGCTGCCCAAACGTTGAATTCCAGCTGAATAAAAATCTGTTTCTGTTTTTGTTTTTTTTTGTCTTTTTGCGCTGAGCAGGCGAGACGGGACTCCTGGTGGGGAGAATCACCCACAGGTCCCCGTTCATCGGCTACGCCGGCAACAAGCAGCAGACGGAGAAGAAGAGGCTCCGCGACGTGCTGAAGAAGGGCGACTTGTACTTCAACACGGGGGACCTGCTGCGCTTCGATCACCAGAACTTTATCTACTTCCAGGACCGAGTGGGCGACACTTTCAGGCAAGCTGGGACTCCTCCGCCTGCCGAATGGGGAAAAAAAGGAAGAAAAATTATATTTTATTTATTATGTGGTGACATCGTTGCAGATGGAAAGGCGAGAACGTGGCCACGTCGGAGGTGGCCGACATCCTCACCATGGCTCACTGCATCCTGGAGGCAAATGTCTACGGAGTTAAAGTGGAAGGTAAAGTAGTAAAAAAAAAAATTGATTTGACAACTCATCGATTTATTCATTAATCGTTAGTTGATTGACCTTAGCGATCCATCAATGATTCATTGAAAAGTGGCGATTTTTCCTGAGAACCTAAATTTCACATTGAAAAATGTGTAAGGAACACATTATTTATCCCTTAAATAATATTGAGAGTCCAATGTGACCAGTTTTTACTTTAGAGAACAGTAAAAACTCCCTAAACATTCATCCTATGACTTTAAGTTGACTTCTAATGGGTCACATTTCCACTTTTTTTTTTTTAAGTGTCTTGTTCGAGGTATACTCCACACCATTGAACCCAAAAAACCCCCCAAAAAAAAACAGTATAAAAAAAGTTCAATTAATTGTGACTAATTTAATTTCATCGATTAAATTCTTAATCGACAATTAGTCGATAGTCAGTTAGTTGTTAAGATCCCTCGTACCGGCCGGAGGAGGGACAGATCTGCACCCTTTTTCACATTTCCATCCGATCACGAAGCCTTTCTTGCCTTCTGCCCTTAGGACACGAGGGCCGCATCGGCATGGCTACTGTGGTCCTGAAAGAAGGACAAGACCTGGACTGTTCCGACGTCTACCAGAAGGTCGTCAACTACCTCCCATCGTACGCCAGACCTCGATTCATCAGGATTCAGGTGAGAAGAAAGTTTGTCCCCGTCCGACCCATCAGCCTGCTGCACTCCGGCTGCCTTCAGGAATATAGGTATTAGTGCAAGACTGACTGAGGCAAAAGACAGAAACCGCATCAGAAACGGAGGCGAGCTGTTACCCAACTGGCTGCACACTGCTTCCATTCACTCCGTTTTTTAAGGCCAGACACTTTTTCAAGGTCCCATGTGACATTATTGATTTGTGGTTTGTACAACTGCATTTGGAGATGTTATAGTCGCGCTGTTGTCGCACTCTCAAGGTCAGCAGCGTCTCTGTGGACGAGGGACATTTGACGTGTTGGGTTGCATTGAGGGATGATAGTAAAATAGCAGTGAAACTGCTCGAGGTTCCTGAAAGTGTCCCGTGAACGCTGTTCGTCGAAAGCAGAATAACTCCGCCACTCAGTTGCATGAGGACTGTTGTTTGAAGGGGTTTTGGATCTCGAAGTTGTGCACCGCCCATCAGAAGTACTCACTCATACACAATCTGTTAAGCTCATTTAGAGCCTTTCAACCTGCCCGACCTGGAAAACTGCAGATTAGAACTCAGCGTTTCCTGCCGTCTATAAAACCAGCAGGCGGCCTCCCTGCCAACTGCCCGGCTGTAGCGACAGTCAGTACTTGAAGCCAAATTTACCACTGTGGGATCAATAAAGGTCTTCTACTGTATTCTATTCTATTCTATTCTATTCTGCATGCGATGAGTGTCGATGAAGTCGTGGCGCTTGCGGGGGACGAGCGGCTGACAGGACCTGGCGAGCGAGTTTTTCAGGGATTGAAAAGTTGGCAAAAGGCGCGAGAACGGCGGCGTGAAAAACGGCGGCGGCTTGATTCAAGTTGTGTGAACGTGAAGAAAGACTCGACTGGATCCTTCCTGCTTCCCGTCGACGGTGCTGTGGAAGGTGATTGGCTGTCGGCGTCAGCTGATTGTTAGCCCTCTCACTGAAGATCTGACTGGCAAATATGCCACCATTAGTTGTTGTTAATCAGACATTTACATGGTTTAATATTTGCTCAGAGTCATCTGACTTTTTTTTAATTTGGCGGCACTTATATTTTGCCACTGGGCGAGTCTCGTGTGGAGGAATATTTATTACAATCATAAACTGTTGGAGATTCCTGGAAGTGCCTCGGAAACACTGTGTTCGTCGAAAGCGTGATCCCGTAACATGAGTTGATGGGGATTGTTGTTGTTTGAGGGGGTTTTGCTTCTCAAGTTGTGCGCTGTTGCTCCTAAATCCTCAGTCATAAGCAATCTTTTAAGCTCATCGACAGAATTTCACCCTGTTTACCCTCAGCCGGTTTTCCTCTTTGCTTTGTTTCGGTTTCTGCTCCTGCTTCCTCTTCATGTTTGATTGGGCAAATAAAAAATCAGGGCTTTTTTTTTTTTTTTTTTTTAATATCCAGTTATTTCATTTACAGATTCCCGACTCGAGTAGCAACCTCACAATTATCCTCAACCCCCCCCCAAAAAAGTCTCTTTCAGTTTTGAGTTAAAAAAAAAAAATCTTTTAATTTGAAACTCCTAAAAAGGATTTTATCTTCCTGCTAAAACTGAGCTTCACTTCTTCCACATATTTGGAAAGAGTCTCAGTGGGCAGAACCTGCACTTGGCCAAGAGGTATCGGCCCACTTTGCGACATCACAAAAGGCTCATTTCCAGATCTCTGTGTGTTTTAGCGCTCCCTTTCTGAAATGTGTAAAAATATTTTAAAAAAAAATACTGCCAAGTTGTGTCGTTCCTCCTTTATCTGTGTTTGTGTTTTAAGCGCAGTCTGTGTGTTTTGCAGCCCTGCCTGGAGATGACGGGAACCTTCAAGATGAAGAAGGGGCGGCTGGTGGAGGAGGGATTCGACCCGGCGCACATCTCGGACCCCGTCTACTTCCTGGACGCCCAGAAGAAGACGTACGTCCGGCTGACGGAAGACATCCACGCTGCCATCGTCGCCCGGGAGATTAAACTCTAGCGCAGAACCAAACAGCGGTGGCAGCAGTGGGTGAAACAGTTGGTTTGTTTACAAAGTAGCAGCTCATTCATGAACCCTGTTCTTATTTTATTTCTTTTCCTAATTAATTAAGCTGTGAGTTTAATCATGAACTAACCAGAAGTTCTTTTGCTTCACATTTGAAGAGACCACGTTTTTGTTTCAATGTTTCATGGACTCTGCTACTGTGAATTCCTGCAGCTTTTGTATTTCATAACGCTGACAGCATGTGATGTACAGCCAACCGTGCTTTTAACAATTAAAACTGGTCATGGCTCCAGCACTGGTCCTATTTTTTTTTTTTTTTTTTTCCCTTTTCCTGCTTTACGACGGCAGTTTGACCAGACCGGCTCTGAAGCTTCACCAGAGCGCCGTTTGCAGAACATTAACCCGCTGGTGTCACAACCCTCAGGTCTTATCAGCTGAACCTTCACCCAGATGTTGCGTACGGCCGGCCTTCGGCTAGCGCTCCTCGCTAATAACTAACCCGCGGCGTGGTGTCATCATCGGGGACGTCTTTTATGAACCCGCACTGTGCCAATCTGAACTCATACCGGGACGGAGCCGACGGGGTGAGTGAACGCTGCGACCTTCGACCCGCAGTGAGTGCAGCTCGGACTTCGCCCCGAGTCGGACTACCGGCCCGTTCAACGTCCCCTCGGGGAGGAAACAGTGTTTTAACCGACGCTGAACCCCGGGGACAACCATCAATGGAAAAGTGACTGGAGCTAAGCAAATTCACACACAGATTTGTAGGTGTTGTCGGCACATCCGGGCACCTGGAGGCCCCAGCAGTTGACTTCAGTGCAGCTGCGGCAAATCTTCAATCCAGAAAAGCTTTCTTAATTTGTTGATTTTTTTTATTTAATTTTAGTGTGATCTTGTTTGTTTGTTTGTTTGTGGAGTGGCGGGTGCTGTTAAATTGATTTATACTGTTGTTGCCATCAATGTGTCTCTGACTGAAGGATCTTTATGTAAACAAGAGAATTAAAAGTAATGGCCACCTGTTCAACTCAGGTTTGTAACTTTTTTTTTTTGACATCATGTCAGTGACTGTCAGCTGTTTATTTATTCATAATGCAAAATGCCGAACCTCCAGGAAACATTAACCTTCTGTTTACAGCCTCCTGCTAAAAATGCTGGGTTTTAGCCTTCTGTTAAAATACAGCAGAGGCAAACCAGGGCCTTTTGTGACATCACAAAGCCCCGACAGGAAGAAGTTGTGTCCCTCTTGAGACAAAATAAGCACAGTGTTCACACTCAACACTGGTGAGTGACTTTTGCTCGGCATTAACTTTCAACCCAACGAGGGATTTTTTTCAGTTGCAGCTGAGAATGCGCAACATTACAGCAAACAAAACTTTTTATTTTTTTTTTTATTTACAATAACTGAAATTTGCCTACTCAGAAGGCCCGAACCCTCTGAGAATGCTGAGTTAAGACGGACGCATGTAGGACGTTTCTCAGTGTGCCGCCGTGAAAGCAGCATTTCATCCTCGGCAGCGCTGAACGCCGACCTCCCGACCCACAAAGGAATCGTCTGTAATGTGTAGGCGGGTCGGTATGTGAAACATCTGGAGTAAGAGAGAAATGGGAATTCTGCTTCCCCTCAGTGAGCCGGATTAGCATTAGAATGTGTGAATGTGTGAATGTGTGCACAGTTATCACTTCAATTGTTCAACACCAACCCACAACCCCACCCAACCCACAACCCCGGCCCTGCCTGTACTGGAGCATTGAGGAGCAGCGTTGACCAGTAATCTATTACTAAGTAATCCACTACTGTAACTACTACTTTTTTTTTAGTAGCGGAGTAATGTAACGGGATTACTCTGGCAAAACTGGTAATTATATCACAATTACTTTATCAAGTAACAATTCCATTACTTTTCTGAAATATTTTGCAAGCTAAAAATGTCTTATTATTAACAAAATGTCTGGAATTTAGACAAACAGCCAAAAACAACAACGTCGCAGATTAATGATGCAGCCGTGCATGCAATGTCATTGATATGCGATGTCGCACCAAAGCAAGCATGGCGGCGGCAAAAGAAAAAACAGTGTTTGTGTTTGTAGCTGGAAAAACAAACATTGTTTTGAGTTCATCTCGTCTAAATCAAAGAATATTGTGGTTCGTTGAACGTTATGTGCAGGGAACAAGACGTTCTCAACTGCTACTTTATCTTTTTTAAACTAAAGTCATTAGTAATTGATCACTTATGAAACAAAATAGTTAAAGAAGTAATTAGATTACTTTTTAAAGGAGTAATCAGTAGTTGGATTACTTTTATGGAGTATTCCCAACAACACTGTTGAGGAGTGAAAATGACATTTTCTAAGGTCACTCAATGACTGCGGCCAGTTGTTCTGGTTGTGTTTACAGGCCAACGCTGCTCTCTGAAAGCACCCAGCGACGCCGCTGACGTAGAAGCACACAACTGGGTGACACTGTGTGAGCATATTGCAAAACGCAAAATGACGTCTCTTTGGGGGTGAACGGCTCAACCTGAAAACACAACAAAAATAAAACAGTAAATATAAAATCTGGATCTGTTCCTATACATTCTGTGAAAATTTGAGGTTATTTCAACAAGAATTGCCAAAATTATTGGCCTGTGGAATGATGTCAAAATTTTTTGGGCCACCCTGTGTACATATATTTTAAAAGTTAAATAATGGATACTGTTAATTGAATAATAATTTGTCTATGCACGAGTTTCCACTTGAAATGAACGACCTGAGGCCAAACATCCCAAGAAGCAGCAACTTTAAAAATGAATTTATTTATTAATACAGTGGTATACTTAGAAATGTATTTGCCAAGGAAGGAAGGGAGGAGGAGGGGGGGGAGAAAAAAGACCAACAAAAAAAGAAAAAGAAAAGAAACAAAGACCAACAAAAAAAATAAATAAAAACAAATCCAGAAACCCGGAAAGAAAAAAATAATAAAGTAGTGTCGGGTTGAAGCAGTGTCATCATATCAAAAGAAAACAGTACTGATGTGCCATAATAAATTGTCTATTAGTACAAAAATACATTTCAGGGCACACAATACAGCATCCAGTATCACAAATAAAGGGAGGGGCCACTGGTCACAGCAGACCCCCTCAGTACGTCTTTTAAAATCAGTTAAACCAAGCACTTCTCTATTATTATGTAAAGAATAAAAAGGTCTCCCGCTGTTAAAAATGCCTTAAGTGGTTGTGTGTGTGTGTGTGTGTGTGTGTGTGTCTGTCTGTCTGCATGTTTATATATGTGTGTGCGTGTATGTGTGTGTTGGTAGAAAAGTCAGATTTATTACTGCGTGTGTCAGTTCCAAGGCTCAGGGGTTTTAACCAGAATACAAACAGAACCAACGTTAACCGGCTTCTCCTCTTGGTTTTGTGTCGTCGTTGTCGTAGGTTGTTTCTTTTCTTTTCTTTTTTTTTTTTTTTTTTAAGGAAACATTTTTTTCACCTCTTTTATACAAAATAACAAAGATGTACAAAAGTTCATTTACAGAGAACCAAGGCCATATACTAGCAATATGTACAGCCGCAACTTTTTATATATATATTTTAAAACATCTTCTTCTAGCCTTTTTTTTTTTTTTTTTTTTTTTTTAATTGAAACACGTTTGTAATTTTCCTTCATATGCATAGCAGTTAAAAGAAAGCATACCTTTTCATCAGCCTCAGTATTATTGTCGTGTGCTAAAATCCATGTTCACCGTTTAGGAGAGAATGCAGAGACGACTTTATTTTATTTTTATTTATTTTTTTTTTTAGTGTTTTTGTTAAACCGCACGTAGTGATCGCTAGGAACTGAAGGATCCGATGTTGTGTTTGTTTTTTTGTTTTTTTTAAGGTTTGACTGAAAAGTTAATATGCAGATAAGGCATCACTGCTTGCAGTGTAGGATGGGGGAGGCGGGGCTTGTGTTGAATGTGTGGAAAGGTGGTGTTGGTGGTGGTAGCAGGCGTCTGGACCTGAGTCGTAGCACATGCATAGATCTCTAGACAGCAGGAGTTTCTGTAAAATCAAGTCAGTATATTTCATCTAGGGTAAAAGGTTGCTACAAAACACCAGCAGGTGGAGGGACGGCAGACCGACCGACTGACGGAGGGAGGGAGGCTCCGCCCCTCCGCACCACCGGAGATATTTAATACTGAACCGGCGCTCTCGCTCTTCAACGCTCGCCGTGGTTTTTTTTTTCCTTCTCCTTCCATTCCTTCTTTGCCGCTCGACTCCTTCAACGCGTCATTTCTTTGTGAGCCACGCGCGCACAAACGCCTCACAAAACAAAAGTTTTGCATATACCAACTTTGTTGTTTGTGAGTTTTCAGTTATTTCGTTTTTCTCTACAGTACGCAAAAAATCCCCCCTTTGCAATATTAAATGAGTTTGACAAAAAAAAAAATCCTGTTTTTTTTTCCCCGTTTTTTTTTTAAAACCTTATGCTACTCCCTCCTCTTTTTCTCGCTCCCTCTCTTTTGTTTACAAAAGCTAAAAATGTCAAAATGGGAGATTGGTCAGTCTGTGGCACCAGTCATGCACTCCAACTTCAGTTCCGTCTTCTTAAATAACTTCATATTTCATTTTTTGCAAGCCTTGAAAGCACCAAAACAAAAATGATAATATTCATCTAAAGACCAAAAAAAAAAACAAAAACAAAAAAACCCAACCGGAGGAAGGGGAGGAGCTCAGCCTCGGGAGGGGGAGGGGCTCCTCCGACTCTCCTCCTCAATGTTCTGCTCTTCCGTCTCTCTGCCACAGTAAACAGGATGCAGTTCATCCTTCATGTCGCCGTGTCCTCCCCCCTCTTCCCCTCCGCCACGGTGGGGGAGGGGAGGGGAGGGGAGTGTCTGTTGCTCTCTCCCTCTATCCTCCTCCTCCTCCTCCTCCTCCTCCTCAGTCTCACATTCAGTAACAGACCAGCTGTCGCCCTCTTCAGAAGTGGTCGATGAGCACAGACACGCAGTTTGCGCCCACCAGGTAGTTCGGGTCTCCGGGGAGAGATTTGTTCTGCCAGGTTTTGGGATCACCTGCAGGAAGAGGGGAGTAAATAAACAGGAAGTCAACATCTTCGCCCTTCAAAATCATGTGGCTCCTCCCCCAACCCCAACCCCACCCCCACCCCCACCCGGCTGCATCTCTGTTGCATTGTCTCTTTGTTCAAACAACAGCGCTGATGAAGGACGACCTCACAGTGATGACGTGGTGGCGTGATAATCAAGCGGGAAATGAATATTGACTGACTACTTAATCCACCGTCAACTCAGTCGGACAGAGGCTCCCTTTACACTCGCTGATGTTATGCTAGCGTGCGCGTGCGTGGGTGTGTGTGTGTGACGTGTGTGAATGGTGACTGGGCCGGCGAGGCCGAACAAAGCTGCGATTGTGAGCTACAACTGAAGAGAAAGAGGAAAAGACTTACAGGCAACTTACGAAGGGAGTTCCCAGACCTACCACTAGAGGGCAGCTTTGTCCACCGCGTAACAGAAATAAGCCCGTTACTGCTGATATGAAGACTAAACGTGGTGAAAACCACAGTGTGGTACTAGAGAGAGACTCGGTGGGGGGTCTGCTGGAGTCCCTGTGTGAAATGAGGAGCCCATGTGCAGAATTTGGCGGCCGCTTAGGGCTACACCACTTGGACAAAAACATCACATGGACGTCACTCACAAGGTTCCGAGTCCTTTATTAATTGAATATTGTCACTAGCTGCGTTTCCATTACCCCTAGAATTACGCCCCATATTCCAAAAACTGTCAAAAACACCTAAATTTGAAAAACCTCTCAAATACGGCTAAAAGGTTTTTACGCCTCACGAGGTGGTTTTTCAGACGTTTGAAACACACTTTTCCCCCATTTACGCGTCACCGGACGTGACGTACGGGGGTCACGTGACCGGTTCTCCTTCGAACTTCGAATGAATGGCGCGTTATGTTTGGACGGAGGAGGAGACTGAATATTTAAGCAATCAAAGCGAAAAGCATAACCACCACCCTTGACAGCAAACAAACGTAAACAAGCAAAAGCAAACGTAATTCTCGTAAATCTTGCGGGATGAGATTTTACGAGAATTACGGCTCATGCGCTTCGCACCATTCAATGGAAACACCCGAAAATCACAATTGTACTTTGTGGAAATTTTTAGAAACATTGTTTTTATTTTGTGAAAAACTGTAATGGAAACGCAGCCACTGATTGGAAGATGAGATAAGAGATTCCTCTGCACAGATCAGGCAGCGCCATGGTTCATACAGAACAATCTGCCTTTTTTTTTTTTTTTTTTTTTTTTGGAGATGCTGGATGGACTTTTGCTGCTGTCAAAAATGAACATCAACTGTCTTCGTGATTGGAACCGTCTTTGTTTGCATTTAGAGCTTGCGGATGAATTAGCTGCCAAATACAAAAAAAAAAAAAATTAAAAGTGCGAGCGTGCGAGGAGAGCAAAAAACAAACAAACAAAACAAACGGGGTGAAAGGAAGCAACGGAGGCCAGCGCATGCATGAGGCAGAAATCGAAAAAGGAAGGTGAGAGCGTGTGATTAAAGCGATGACAACAAGTTGTCGGTGAATCACCAGCCCACAGGTTCCCCCAAAAGGACAGAGAGAGGACAGCGTACCCGACGAGGAGTCGGAGGATTTTAGAGCAAAAGACCAACCATCAGGGGTCATAGACGCACAGTGAGGTAAGCGCAGCTCCACCGGCTTCAGGAACTTCAGTCCGTGAGGGCCGCACATCACCAGCGGACTTAGCAGCGTTTCTCCTGCAACCGCACACAACAAGTCAGCACAGCGCTGTTTGTGTAGACATTGGTTTCCTGTAAATAGCACAACTGGTTCCGCAGCGGGTCCTGTGTCACTTCTTTGAAGAAAGAAATTCAAAAGAATTGGTTTGGTCGCCTGAGATAAAGAAGGAATCTGGATTATGTGAAAGATACGATTGAAAACCAACAGAATTCATAAATAAACAGTGGTGGAAAAAAGTTTTCTGTCACCCTTAAAATTGTACTTAATGCCAATTTTGGTCATAAAATATTTGCCAGAGAATTTTTGTGTGTGCGCGTTTCAAAAGGTTTGGCGGCATCGGAGGCGCGCAAACAAATGGAATTATTTGGTTGTTGTTAATAAGACAAGATGAGAAACCTTGCGGTTCTGGTCCTCTGGATGTGTTGCCGAAACACCCAGCTCTGAGCTGGATGGAACTAGGGTGCAAATTATCGATTAATTCATTCATTATGGACGCAAACCTTATCGATTTAATTCATTCATGGATAGTTGATTCTACCTGAGAACCTAAATTCACAATGAAAAATGTGTAAGGAACACATGATTTAACTTTAACACATTTCAACTTTTCAAAGTTGTTGAAAAGTATCTTGTTCTAGGTGAATTATAACCATCGCAGTATCCACAGGTGAATTCCTCTTTCCTGCCGCTGCACTGATATAATATTAACTACTGTGAAACAAATGTTCAATTAACTGCAACTAAATAAATTGAATTGATTCATTCTTAATCGACAATTAATCGATTACTTGTTAACATTCCTAGTGTTTACGTGAGTGACTCCACTAAAATAAACTGTACTGACACAGTATACACGAGGTGTCCAAAAACTTTGTTCCACCGCCATATCGATCCAGTAAGGCTCATGCACTCTGAACTCGGCCGCCGTGGTGACCGACCTTTCTCCTTGTCCAGGGGGGGCAGGATGCTGTTGTCCCGGCACACCTTGAAGTAGATCTCCTGCTCCACGCTCTCGGGGATGGCGCCCTGCGGGATGATGATGCTGACGCCCGTCTCGATGGAGCTCAGGACGCCGCCGTTGCAGTTGAAGATGCCGCGGGCGGTGGCCACCACCGTGTGGCCCTCGTCCTCGTCCTCGTCCTCCAGCGTGCTCGGGCTGCGGGGAGGGGTGACGACATCATCATCATCATCATCATCATCATCATCATCATCATCATCATCATCATCATCATCATCATCATCAGGCTGTTGTATTTTTCACGCAGAAGTGCTTCTCGACCGTCACGGAGAAATGTGCGTCTGGTGTGAGCAGGAGGGCTGCGGCTCCCGCACAATTTTCACGGGCGAGCCGCTTCGCAGCGCTTCCGCATCTGATGTGAAGCCGCTGTAAGCCTTTTTGTCCCTTTTCCTAACCCGTAGTCGGCCCCTCTGGCCCATTCCTGGTCAGAAATACTTTACATTTTGGGGTTAAAAATGTCTTGAAATGCAAAATAACAGAACTTTACACATTTCAGACTATGAAGATTCTGCGATTAAAAAAATGTATCGTTTGACAGCCCTAATATATATATATATATATATATATACATATATATATATATATATATATATATATATATATATATACATATATATATATATATATATATATATATATATATATATATATATATATATATATATATATATATATATATATATATATATATACATATATATATATATATATATATATATATATATATATATATATATATATATATATATATATATATATATATATATATATATATATATATATATATATATATATATATATATATATATATATACATATATATATATATATATATATATATATATATATATATATATATATATATATATATATATATATATATATATATATATATATATATATATATATATATATATATATATATATATATATATATATATATATATATATATATATATATATATATATATATATATATATATATATATATATATATATATATATATATATATATATATATATATATATATATATATATATATATATATATATATATATATATATATATATATATATATATATATATATATATATATATATATATATATATATACATATATATATATATATATATATATATATATATATATATATATATATATATTATATATATATATATATATATATATATATATATATATATATATATATATATATATATATATATACATATATTCTGTGTTTTACTGTGAAATGTTCAATTCAGCTGTCAAATAATGAAGCGGTTTTCTCTTTAAATCTCAAACTACAGTGAATAAACTGCAGATATGCGTTGAATACCTTCATTTTGTACTATAGAAGCAGTTTGGTTTCTTTTTCCTTTTTAATTTCTTTTTTCTTCACACAGCAACACCAGACACAGTTTAGACATGCAAAATAAGCTTCTTTCCACTGTTGTTTTCTTTAAATACAGGCTCTGCTGCAAGACGCTGTGCTGCAAGACGCTCTGTTGGAAGACCTGTGGTGCCTGGTGGAAGGTGGAGTGTTGGTGTCTACCTGACAGGAATGGCCTTGGGGATGGCGTTGATGTTGTTGTGCTGGTACTTGGGCCGGTTGTCGATGGTGCGCGTGAAGGTGTCCAGGCCGCTGTCGTGATCCGGAGGCTGCGGCGACAGCGGCGGCTTCCCGCCGCCGCCTTGGCCGCCGCCGGGCTTGGCGAGGAGCTCCGCCTTGGCCGCCCCGTCGTTGGGCAGCAGGTTGTGGTTGAACTTGGGGCTCTCGAACTTGCGCTCGAAGGGCCGCGCCGCGCTGGTGTAGGGCTTGGGCACGTAGCGGTTGTAGCCGGCCGGCGCCGGGGGAGGGGCCACGGTCTTGGAGGGCGCCGAGTCGGTGCCGTTGACGGGGGACTTGTCGGGGAGGGCCCTCGGCGGGAGGTAGCCGGCCGGGGCGGGCTCGTCCCGGCTGGGCGGCCGCAGGGCGCTCAGCTCGGGTTTTGGGTTGGGGGAGCTGAGAGGCTCGGGGACGGAGTTCACTGCAAACACACCGCAGAGGGACGGATCAGTGACTGATCCACACACACCTCAGACACCATCCGATGTTCCAGTGTTTAAGTCACTATGTGACCACCAAGCATTTTAAATCAAACTGTTTGTTACTTCCTTGATTAAATGACGAATCATTCAGTCTATGAAACAGCAAAAAAGGCGGCCAAGTTCAACCAGCAGCCAAACTGACAGTTCTTTGAAAAGAGAAATTTTTCCTTGGCTACATCAGAAAAAAACTGATGTTTTCTTAACAATCAACCAAATATTAGCCTGCAATATTGTGCTAATTAAACAAAAAACTAAACAAACAAAAAAACTGAACTGATTAACCTGCAAAGCTTCTTTAAACATCCTCAACGATTAATCAAGAGAAAACAGCTGCGTTTCCATGACAGTTTTTCGCAGAATAAAAGCCATATTTCTAAAATTTCGACAAAGTACAACTGCAATTTTCAGGCGTTTCCAGTGAATGGTGTGAAGCGCATAAGCCGTAATTCTCGTAAAATCTCGTCTGGCGCGAGATGTACGTTTGCGTTTAATTGTTTACATTTGTTTGCTGTTCAGAATGGTTGTTATATTTTTCTCTTTGATTACTTCCTCCGTCCTCCTCCGTCCAAACATAACGCGCCATTCTCACTTGAAGTGAACTGGTCACGTGACCCCATACGTCACATCCAGTGACGTGTAAATGTGAAAAAAGTGTCTTATTGACACTTTTGTGATATACCTCTGTATGGATACTTGTGAAAAACCACCTCATGAGAGCGTAGAAACCTTTAAGCCATATCTGAGAGGTTTTTCAGTATTTAGTTGTTTCCATTATTGGTGTTTTGTTGCGATATTCAGGTTTTGCGCAATTCCAGGGGTAATGGAAACGCAGCTACTGAGGCCCTCTTGCACATGGCAGCACCACAATACGGAAAAAGCCGCGAGCAGCTAAACCCTCCGCCAGACAACGACGACGACTCTAAGCTGTGATTCCTCGACACTGCGGCGCAGCTTCCTCGACAGGCAGACTTTTACATGGCGGATTACGCCGAACACGCAGCGTCGCCGCTCGCACTTGGCTGACACTCTGCCCTGGATGTGTTCTTACACCACTACTGGAGCAGCTTCTGAGGCCGCTTCCCAAAATTAAACTTCCTCCTGGCACGGAGCTGGTGCCGACCCGAAAGCACCGAGTCCAGCCAAGACTTGGGAAGAATATTCTCTGCAGCAACGGCACAACCGCTGAGAGAGAGAGAGAGAGAGAGAGAGAGAGAGAGAAATGGCACAAGGAAGGAAGGAAGGAAGGAAGGAATGAATGAAGGAAGCCTCGGGGCTCTAAAGAATGAATGAGACTAGAAAGCAGGAACCCAGCGCCAGGCCACACGGTGCAGGCTGCCAGTTTGTCTCCTGACACGTGCGAGCGGCAGAGAAACGATCATAATGGACCTCTGACATCCTGAAGAGCCTCTGAGACTATCAGTGACAAAAGACAGAGAGAATCCATCTCTTTCTGGTTGTGTGCAAACTCCACATTAAGCATAAACACACAGGACAGAAAGCTGGCAGTCTGTCCTTTAAAAGGTTCCAAATGCATGCAAATGATAATTAAACAAGTTTCTTTCTCTCAGCAAACAGCCCAGAAATGGGAAGTTTGTTTAGCGGCTTTTTTTTTTCAGAAAGTGTGTCCAAAAACAATCAGCTCTCCATGATGTCACCAGGGGCATTGCCCTCTACCTGTCTGCTGTTAGAAACCTCACGTCCCTAATTTATTCCTGGGTCTTATTCCAACAAGTGGAAACGCAACAACAGCCTTAGCAGAGGGCTGCAAACAGAGGGCTAAATATGCTTTCTTGGAGCTCTGCTGGAGTTTAGGATGGGATGCAAATTACAAAAATTAAAATTGAAGGGATTTAAAAAAAACAAAACAAAACAAAAAATAACAAGTTAGTAGAAGACTTTAATAAGCTAAAACAAAATAAACAGGAGTTCAGGTTTTGAGGCAAGCTTTCCTCTGGGTGGCAGTGTGCTGTGAGAGAGTTTACCGTCGCTGGGGTTGAGCTTGGGCAGTGTGCAGGGTGGGATGCCGGAAGCCGGGGGTCCGTACTGTGACGACGGGCTGATTTGAGGCTCATATCTTTTCTCCACCGGACTCACTTTCTCCATGGACTCCACCCTGCGTCAGGCAGACACCCCACACACACTTCAGACTGGTGCAATTGCTGTTTGGTGTATTTTTGCAGCTCAGGGTCTTCCATACAATCGTTGACGCATTTTGGCATCGTGAAGGCATTTCTGAACTCTGTAAAATAAATAAATCCCCCTGGTCTCCGGCCAGTCTGAGCTACCTGCTGTACGGGTAGGACAGCTGGGCCGGCTTGGGAAGGTCGTGGAAGCGGTTCATGCCCGGAGGGGGTTGGCCCATGGCCTTGCTGTCAAAGCTGCGGCGATCAAAGTAGGACAGCTGCTTCCTGTAGTACTCCTCGTCTTCATCTGGGTCGTAGTGGTTGGAGCGCACCATGTCGTCCAGCGGTTTACTGTGGGGCTTCTGCGGCTCCGGGGCCCTGCGCATAGAAACAATCAGCGCTGTTGTGTAATTACTGCCGGTAAACATCAGCATTGTTAGAAATTTTTGGGGGATTTCTTGAGATTCTCATGTTTTAAAAACGTTGTTTTCAGCAGAGCAGCTGAGCTTCCTGAGCACGACATCCTGCTAACTGACTTTTGTCCACTAGGTGGAGCCCTTACAACTATAAATGGAGAAAGGCACCTTTTTTCCCTCCCCCAAGGATTTCTGTGCTGTTGTAGGTACAAAATCTGTCTGGCCTACGGAATATGTCCGGGGTCTTACGGCAACACTATTAGGACAAACTACACCGCGGTCAAACAGATAGATATATAGAAACTCCATTGCGGTCGAACAGATAGATAGATAGATTAATAGATAGATAGATAGATTGATAGATAGATAGATAGATGCAAGATGGCAATTCTGGGAGGGCAATAAATGGGTTGGAACAGATCTTTTGAGCCAGACAGTAATGAAAAATGAATGTGAGCTTAGATAGATAGATATAACATTTTCTATCTCTCTATCTATCTATCGTTCGTTCGTAGTTTGTCCTGATAGAGTTGCCGTGTGCGACGCCATCGACAATCGCCGAACCCCCGAACAGATCTCATAGCCTTACAGACACCGCTAAGCCACTGACAGTTTGGTGTAGATTTTGTACCTACACCGTCCTTCACCTCAAACTTCCTTGGGCGTTTCAGTGAGGACTACGTACCTGTAGGTGGCCCTCTCCTGCTCCAGGTTGCTGAGGGAGTTGGCTTTGAGGACAGGGCCGGGCGCGCTCATCGGTTTGGGAACATCTGCAGGCTGGAGAGCACACACACACACACACACACACACACACACACACACACACACACACACACACACACATCTGACATTAAAAATAGTGGGGCAAAAATAAACACACACCTAATCCAGGTACGAAGATACGCTATTGTACACTATTACTATTACTACTGCTAGGGATGTTAATCGATTATCGATTCACTGTCGATTAAGAATTTAATTGATTAAATTAAATTAGTCGCAATTAATTGAACTTTTTTTTTTCATGGCTTCTTAATACTATTTTTAAACTATTAAAGTTTATTTTGTGACCCATTAGAAGTCAACTTCAGAGGATAAATGTTTAGGGTGTTTTTACTGTTCTCTGATGAAAAATGGGTCACATTGGACCCTCAACATTATTTAATAATGTGTTCCCTACACATTTTTCATTGTGAAATTTAGGTTCTCAGGAAAAATTGCCGCTTATCAATGAATTATTAATCGATAGATACGGTCAATCATCGATGAATGAATCAATCAATCATTTGCATCCCTAACAACTACAACAAACTTCTGACTGACAGTGAGTGGCTGAGCTGCCACACAGCAGCCCAGGAGGAGTTCGAACTCTTTTCAAACTACCAAGTGCATTGTTGCCACAGACCAGCGGCCTGAAGACTCTTTGAGGGACAAACAGCCACCCGCCGCTGGTTGTGTTGTGTGGTCGTACCCTGAGCACCGACGACTCTCCCTCCTTGGCCCGGTCCACGGACACGGAGCGCTTGTTCTCAAACATCTTGACTCTGTTGAGCACCGACTGCGGCTTCATGGCCGGGTCATCGTCCAGGTCGTCCCGGGCGGCGGCGGCGGCAGGGGCTTGGACCCGGGCGTGACGGGCTGCTCGCCCGGCGAGGGCAGCGTCTCCGGCTTGGTGGTGGTGGGGGCGGCGGGCGGGCTCCGAGTTCAACATGGCGCCGTGCATGCCCGGCTTGTAGGCGCGGTAGGCCGACCTCGGGCCCGGTCGCCGTGAGAAGTGCTTGGGCGGCTCGGCGCGCGCGCGGCGTTGATGGGGAGGCCGTGCGGCTCGGCCTCGTCGGCGAAGCGGGCGTCGTAGCCGCCCGGCGGCAGCGGCGGCGGCGGCTCGTCGTCGAGCGGATGGGGCCGGGCTTGGCGTGGCGCGCCGGGCCGTCGTAGCCCAGCGGCGGCGGCGGCGGCTCGTCGAAGCGCGGCTGAGGCGGGCTGTAGTCCCGCCCGGTCCGTCCTCGTAGGGCGAGCGGGGGCTGTAGCCCAGTGGCTGCTGGTGGGGCGGCTGGTAGCCGGCGGGCTGGCCGGAGGACGAGGTCTGCTGGTCGTAGAGGGGCCACTGCTCGCTGTAGTGAGGCACACGGTTGTCGTAGTGCAGGTGAGAGTCGGAGTTGTGAGGCTTTGGTTCCGCGTAGCCGCCGCCGCCGCCGCCGTCGTATCCGTAAGGCGGGTGGTCGTATTCACGGTATGGCTGTTTGTCCTGGTACGGCGGCTGGTGGCTGTAGCTCAGCGACTGCTTCAGGCCGTGGTTGATCCGCACCGGATCCTCCATGTTGTACAAGTCCTTCTTGTACATCTGGAAAGAAACAAGGCCAAATGATTCATTCTGTTTCTTCACATTGTGGGTTTTTATTTTTATTTTTTGGAACTCATTGCAAAAAAAGAAGGCATTCAGAGCAACTATGTCCTGTCATCAAAATTAAAAATAACATTAAATTCAACAGTGCCAGACACCTTCAGAAACTGAACAAGTGTCATTGAACAAAAACTCCTTATTTCAATAATAAACAACCACACAAAAACAATTTAAACTGCGGTTTCACACAAGCAAATCTTTGTCCATTCTTCATTAACAGTTCTGAATGCCTGTTTGACAGGAAGCCTTTCAAGAACAACAAGGATCCAAAGCAGCACAATTGACTTTTAACACGTTTCCTGTGGAAATCAACTCGAAATCAACTCAAAATTGCACGTTCCTGAAAGGCGTCGTGTCAAACATATGATGTGTAGCCTGTAGACAGCAGGTCTAGTCACAGTAGTTCCTATGGAAGAAGGTCGTTGGGGCCACTGAACACAAAAAGACACAATGCAGTGCTGTTGATGGAGGCTGGCGCTTTTCCATAGGGAGTATTGCTCGGCGGCGGTCGTTGCCAAGAGTGAGTACTGTCTGCAGGTTAGCCTTCATCATGCAACCAACATTCAGTTGTGCATCTAGTCAGTCAGTCTACGGGGCACGACTACGACGGGCGGCACACATCTACCACTACGATGCCACGGTCAGTGCTGCTACCGTTCCTCTACCGACGGAGCGTTAAAGCTGAAAGGAACCCAATTAAAAAGAAAAGTAAAGAAACCATTAGGAGCCATGCAAAGGAAGTTTCGAAGGCGACAGTTAGGGCTGGTTGTGGATGTCTTCACCCTGGTCAGAGACTCAGATGTGCACCAGTCCTTCTGGACTGCCAGCCCCACTGCGTGTGCACGTGAGACCAGCCTGGGAGCCAGAGGCACACGGTGGGCTCAGCGAGGCACACAGTGTG
The DNA here is from genome assembly GCA_009823395.1 of Thamnaconus septentrionalis. Classification (NCBI taxonomy): domain Eukaryota; kingdom Metazoa; phylum Chordata; class Actinopteri; order Tetraodontiformes; family Monacanthidae; genus Thamnaconus; species Thamnaconus septentrionalis. The sequence goes on along the minus strand of CM020513.1, from coordinate 3,918,719 downwards.
GGCAAGTCATGCAGAGAGCGAGTGTGGAAAGCATGTGCGAGAAGACAGGCAGTTAAAAAACAGCAGGCTGGGGGGCGGTGGGTGGAGAGTGGAGAGGAGTGGAGGGGATCGGGGCGGGGCCCAGGCCCGGTCCGAGTGGCTGGTGAGGCAGCGGGTACCTTTGGTTCTGGACCGGGCAGTCCAGACGGGTGGGGTTCATGTGGTGGTGGTGGTGGTGGTGTTGGGGTCTGAATAAGCTCGGGGGCAGGGCTGGGGCTGCTAAGTGAATCGGCCTGAGGAGCTGCGGCTGCAGCGGGCGGCTCCTCTGGGTGCATACCCTCTAGCTGTACGGGCTGCTCGGCAGCAGCAGCAGCAGCAGCAGCAGCAGCAGCAGCAGGGGGCGCTACCACCGCGGCCGGAGGAGGAGGAGGAGGAGGCAACGTAGGATTGGGCAGAGTAGCCTCATCTCGCTGTGAAGCATCGTGAAGAGACAATTTGTAACAGAAGCTGCTCAAAGGGCACACAGAGTAACAACTCACCCCAACACTGTGACAGCCAATCAGCTTTGCAGCGGCCGCAGGACTCGCTCAGAGAAATGCACCTGGTGCGGATCATTAGCAGTAGCTTTAAACGGTTGGATTTACAACACAGGTCCTTTGCGCCTGATTCTGATTTGTTGCCTGTCTGCATCTTTTTTGACCATCTGCTAACTTCTGCTTTAAAGAGAATAACGCACTTCTCTTAAACTTTGCTTGTCCATGACGCAACTTACAAACATCAACTCGACTTGGGTATAAACTTAAGGAAGTCTGCGCCAAACAACAGAGGTAAATAGTTTGCAATGAGTGCAAGTGGCCTGATTGACTGCAATCTTCTGGAAAAACTACCAAAATAATTTTTTTCTTTCAAAAAAAACGCATTCAGTCAGGCTTAAGAAGAAAGAAACAGAAGGACACATTCACATTTTAGTGCAAAGGAGAAAGAATGAAGCCATAATCAAAGTCTGGCCGGACGCAGTGGCAGCTGATGCCTGACCTGGATCACCTGTATTTCAAACATGTTTCTGATCTGATTTATTTTCACATCTCTGACATCATCGTGCCTGCACTCCTGCTTCACGTTGTGGATTCGGAGGAGAAAAAAAACATCCGAATTGAATGACTTGAACCCTGCAGTGTAAATCCATCTCAAGACGTCTTTCTCGCTAAACAAAGAGACATTTCATGGTAACAGACGTCAGCACGCCAGACAGCAGAGTCGCCATACACGGATCCCTTAGCGGAGGTGAAGAGTGACGTGAAAGTGGCGGTTACCTGCTGGGGGGCGGCCATCTTGAAGGAGGCGGGGTCAACGTGGGCGGCGGCGGCTTCGGGCTGCACGGGGTGCTGGTATCCCGGGTAACCAGGGGTGTCCTGGATGACGGGCGGGTCTTCCCGCACCGGCTCCGACGAGCGGGTGATGGCAGGCTCCGTCGGCAGACCCACCTCGTCGTTCAGCGTCTCGTCCAGCTCCTGGTCCGTGTAGGCTCCGCCCTCCGTGTCCGTGTCCTCGTAGTCGGAGGTGTGGCGGCTGTCCGTGCTGTACATGGAGTACTCGCTGCCTGGCGCCGACAGGTAGGACAGCCGGTCGTCGTGGATGTCCAGGTCGTCCTCCGTGGTGCCGTCCGCCTGAGCAGAGAGGAGGAGAGTCCGTTAGGTGTTGTTCTGCCGCCCCGATCGGACCAGCGGGAGGCGCTGTGCTGCTGACCGTCCCCTTCCCTCACCTTGCCCTCCGACACCCACACCAGCTGGTTCTGCTGCTGCTGGATGATTTCCTTCAGGGCGCCGTACCAGCCGTCGTTCATGTTGTTCAAGTTGATGGTGGCTGAGAGGAGAGGAGAGAAGAGAAGAAAGGAGAAGAGATGAGAAAAGAAGAAAAGAAAGGAGAAGAGAATAAAAGAGAACAAAGGAGAAGAGAAGAAAATAGAAGAGATGAGAAAAGAAGAAAAGAAAGGAGAAGAGAATAAAAGAGAAGAGAAGAAGAGAAAAAAAGAAGAGAAGAAAAGTTTAACCATAACTTTACTGTTACAATTACTGAAATAATAAGTACCACAAAACACAAAACATACTAACAATCATCATCATCTTCATCATCATCATCATCATCATCATAATGTCAATCAAAAACTAAGATTAAGAGACTGCAAATACTACATCAAACATTTCCAACAAATTCCTGCAAGTCACAGACCAACTTCTGATATAAAAATTCTAATTTTGCTCATTCTGCTTAGCCAGATGCTCATTTTTGCTTGACCTATTAAAAAAATTGGCCAAACACAGAGGGGAAGAGAGGCGAGGTGATCCACAATCACTTCACTGAGGGTGAGAGTGAGAGAGAGAGAAGGTGGGGGCCACTCACTGGTGAACAGGTGGTGGTTGTTCTTCCTCAGTTTGATGGCTCTCTCGTACAGCTTCCTGGCGCTCTTCCTGGATTCGGGACACAGCCTGGTCCTCATGTTCTTCACGCCCTGTTTGTTATCCGGGTTTAGGAAGACGACGATCGGGTACCACTGGGCGTAGTTCAGCCTGTCCACGGCGTTCGGGGTGATGTCCAGCACAGCATGCTTGTCCTACAGAAGGGTTAAAATAAATAAATAATAACCCTGGGATATAATCACCCAAATTGCTTCTGATGCCTCATAATTCAATGAATCTGCTCTACTGACCCGGTCAATGATTTGCTTGATGGTGTGAAGACGAATGATTCCTGAACTGCGTTGGTCCGTTCCTGCATCTCTCGGCTCGCTTTCTGCAAACAGGGTCAGAGGCGTCAGTGCGGCAGGGACGCCTCGATGGAATCTCAGGCGTGCAAGGCGATACGACAACTACATGGACGTACTTGCGAGCTCAAACAGATCCGGCTCCTCCCTGGCGAGCTTCTCTCGAGCCACGTCGGCAATGGGCCCGAATATCACCACAGGTCTCAGGAAACCAGCTTGAAGAGGAAAAACATGAAATAATAAAAACACTCATACCTGCTGATTAGGGATGCAAATTATCGATGAATTCACTCATTGTTAGTTGATTGACCTTATCGATTGATTAACGATTAATTGATAAGCATTTTTCCTGAGAACCTAAATTTCACAATAAAAAAATGAGTAAAGAACACATTATTTAACCCTTAAATAATGTTGAGGTTCCAATGTGACCCATTTTTACATTAAAGAACAGTAAAAACATTTATCCTCTGACTTTAAGTTGACTTCTAATGGGTCACATTTCAACTTTTTTTTTCCAAAGTGGTTTAAAAGTAACTTGTTCTGGATATATTATGACCAACTCAGTATCTACAGGTGAATTGCTCTTTCCTGTCACTACACTGTTATTATATTAACCACCAGTGTAAAAAATGTTCAACTAATTGCGACTAATTTAATTTAATCGATTAAATTCTTAATCGACAATTAGTCGATAATCAATTAATTGTTAACTATTGCTGATTTTTTTTTTTTTTTTTTTTGAAATGGCCGATCCGTCAGAGCTACTCACCTTCTCTCAGGACGACCCTCTCATAAGCCGGGAACTTGGTCTGCACCGGCTGGGAGGAGAGGTCCTCCCGGCTCTTCCTCAGGTTCCTCTTGGAGCTGCGAAGCCCGCGGAACCTCCAGAAGTCGGCCCTGTCGCCCCCTGCTGTCTTGGGTAGGGTGTACTGCACGCTGGAGAGCTGCTCGGCTCTGTTGACACGAGCAGCACCAGACAGACAGACAGACAGACAGACAGACAGACAGACGGTGTCAAGCACGCTAATAGCGATGTCGTAAAACTTGGCACCGCTAGCAAGACGTCAGTGCCAACCAACCCTCCCCCCAGCCCCCGAGGACAAAACACGACAAGGATGATTAAAGCAAACAAGTGAAGCAGCGATCAGGACGGCTATGGGAGAGAAAAGCCGCGTGCAGACTGCCAGGCAAAATCCAGTTTTTAGCCCATCCAGATTGAAACCGGATGACTCTTTTATAGTCTGAACAGTCACAAATCACATGAAATCTGATTTTTGCAAAACGGGTTGAAACCACCTTCAGGACGTAGTTTCAAATGGCATTTGGACAGATGCGTCTCAGTGTGAACAGCTCCAAACACACCGATATGTTTTGACTGTCCGTGACATCACTCTAGTCTACGTGACGCAAGAGCCAGTGCACCAGAGCAGTGAACACCATTCCAGGTGCGGAGCTGTAACGTATTGGAGCAGACAGAAGCAGTAGAAACCAGCAGTCCCTGGACAGAGGAGGAACCTCATTGGCTCATCAGTGTGTGGGGAGACACTGTAGCTCCATTCAAGCCAAGCTCCAGGACATGCAGCGCAACAAGTGCCGCTGTCGCAATGATATGACGTCACACACTAAACGCTACGCTGGATGACGCCTCCGCTCTGACGTCGTTGCTACAGCAACCTGTCAGATGGGTCAATAATGTGGGCCAGTGTGAACAGAGCCACATCCCATTTGGACACTTGCTAAAAACAGTGTGGACAGTCAGCCCTGAAAATCGGATTTCAGAAGGAATCTGATTGGAATCAGATTCGCCTGCAGTCTGAACGCAGCCAAAAAAAAAAACCTGTTGTCACCTGTTCTTGTTGGGAATGATGCCCCGCTCCACCTCCTGGTGGTTCTTTCCGATGCGGATGGCCAACCAGGAGCCCAGCTTGCCGTTGTAGAGGGTGTCCACCACGCGGAACACCTCGCCCTTGTTGAAGCTCAGCCCGTACGGCGACTCCTTCTCGTACTCAAAGTGCGTGCGGATGTAGAAGGAGTCGCCCACGTCCGACTCGACGATCCGCCGATACACTGCGCAGGTCAGGAGTGGAGGGGGGAGTTGGGGTGTCAGAGCCGGCAGATGTAGGTGTCTGGTGCACTCTTGTGCGTTACTCTCCTCATTTCACTCACCATCCTTCTTCTTCTGCGCCAGAATAGTCACCTCCTCGCCTTTAGGGAGATCTAGAAGGAAAAGCACCGCCTCCTCTCGGATGATGTTTGCAAAATCCACATTGTTTACCTGAAATTTCGAAACATATAAATGCTTTAATGACACCAACTTGTACATATGTGCCCTTGAAACAAATAAACAATCAGTTGCATTACGGGTTAACTCTTTGCTCAGATAAAGGTGCTTTACATTGCGGCATCGCCTTGGCAACGGGAGGTTTTTACTGCACTGAAGGAATGCAAGTCATTCCTTATTGAATGTGGAGAAAGACGGAGGAGGAGGTGAAGGAGGAGGTGCAAATGGCAAAATATATGGCTTTGACCAAATGGAACAAACACAGTGAGAGGAAATGGGGCGTGTGTGTGTGCGTGTGTGTGTGTGTGTGTGTGTGTGTGTGTGTGTGTGTGTGCGCGCGCTTGTGTGTGTTTCCCCTCCGGTCCATTGCTAAGACACCAGCTTGTGTGTGGAGGAACTTGGAAGCAGCCAGTGTCTTAAATCAAGAATTAAAATGGGAACGTCAGAACTTATCAAACGGTCATTAATCGATAATATCAGGCGCCAGTTGTTGACGTAAAACATTTCATAGCTGTTTATATTGAGATTAAAAAATAAAAAAACCCAACCACAACCGCCTGGAGTTTGTCCTGAATCGCTTTCCAACAGTTGCCGCCGCTGCAGAGTGGAAGAGTTTCTCACCCTGAGAATCTGGTCGCCCTCCTCCAGGCCCTCTTTAGCAGCCGGGCTGTCTTCCAGCACGCCGGCCACAAAAATGCCCACGTCGTTGCCTCCGGCCAGCCGCAGCCCGACGCTCTCCCCCTTCCTGAACTTCACCAGCTTCATGCTCGGCCTGCGGAGAGCCCCAAAAAACAGATGACAGTCCAGCTGATTGTTTTCACTCGCCGACCATCTGACGACCTCTTTTCATTCGCTTCCGCTGCCGGCTCAGCTTTATGAATAGCCGAGCGCTTCTTGAGCGCCGGCCAAGTTTCTCTCTTTGGTGAAGGCCAGTGAGCAAAAGCAAAGTGCTGATAAAAACTGGGATAGTTACATTCCAATATACCACTGTGTAGATCTTTGTTTTTGAAGGCTACCAAAATAACTATGCGATTCACTTCCAATTACTATCACGATACATTGCTGATGCTGCTTAAGTGGCCAAATAAAACTGCACCAAAAAAACAAAAAACAAATCTGGTAGATGTTTTACCGCAGGATGCTGTCGTCATGCGCTGCACTGGGCACGGGGGCGTCGGAGGGACTGACTGGCAGGTCCACATCTGGCTGTCCGGGCTGAGCGTACACGGGCTTGGGCTCTGGAGCAAAAACACATCACGTCGCACATGAGCGTTAGTCACGCGCGCTGATGGCGACAGACATGTTACAGAACACAGAACAGAAATATATATATGTAAGAAACAATATGGACGACTAGAGACTTGAAAATTTAATTAGAAACAACACTTTTTGGAAAAACAACACGCGCACACACACACACACACACACACACACACACACACACACACGCACACGCACGCACACACACACACACACATGCACACACACACACACACACACACACACACACACACACACAGTCCTGAGCGGGGAGGTCAAACAGAAAGGCAGCAGAGCGCTGGAGGCTGCAGAGAAACGTCAGACTGGATCAACTCATACGGCTTATTTTCACTTGGCTCCAGGCGAACTGAGCTCAGCTCAGCAGGCGTCTGGTTCCAACTATTTACTTCTTTCCATTTTGTATTTTTTTTTTAAATACATTTTTTGCGGGGTTAGCTGCACTTTAAAAAATGGGCAAATATGACTTGTCCATATCAAATTCTATTGTTTTTTTATTATTTCAATTTTTTATTGATTTTCAAGGAACAGAAAATAAAAGAAAAAGAAAAAGAAAAAAGAAAAGCAAGTGCAGGTTCATAATACATATATTGTTTGTTTTTTTGTGTGTACATCATTAGCATGTCATAAAAAATGAAAAAAATAAAGATTATACAGCGCAAACGAACAAAAGTCCAGAAACAAAAGAATTTAAATGTTTCTGGTTTGCCTTGCATCGCTCCAAAAAAGTTCCCACGAGCTCACACTGTCGTCTTCTTTGCCTCTCAATTTGTGAAGCAGAGCTTCAAATAGTTGGACCCAGGTAGAGATGCTGCCTCTACCATCCAACCATTCCCTCAAATTCTAATTTTTATTGTCACACTGCTCTCACCAGTAGTCAGGAAAACTGACGCCACATGTTCAGTCTCCTAAAAACAGGATGTAGCTTAAAAGGTTTATAGGTTTGCCGGTGCATTGTTGGGGCTTTTAACGGCCGCTCGTCAAACACCGACCTGGGAGCGGTGGGAGCTGTTTGTCCTCTCTGGCGACGGCCGGCTCCTTCGCTTTCGGTAGCGGGACGTCCTCGGGTAGCTTGGCTGGCGTCGACGCCGGCTTCGAGATCCGCTCGTCGTCCCGACTTCTGTGGCTACACAAGAAACACTGTTTTTTAAAACTGCAATACAAGTCTTTGGAAAAGCAAAAAAAAATGCCTGAGTCGGTCATAAATTGTGTATTCTGTCGGCTGTCGAGCTCGGAGGCAACAAGACAGCCAAGAATACTTGGCCGAGGGAGGGGACACAAGTGACGGGAAGGTGTCTGTGTTGCCCAAAACTCAGAGTTTAAAGTGACACAACTCATTCCTTCCTACCTTGAAACGATAGTTTGAAAACCATTTCGCCGATTCGCTGACTTGTGACAAGGGAAGAACGGCACCCCTGCTGCTGATTGGCTGCTCTGGCAGGCGGCCACAAAACTCTGGTTGCCTGCCCAGCACTTTCTTGCAAGTGCGTGACTCCGGAGCATCGTTCTTATGGCAGCAGAACCTGCACAGTGTCGCTCTGAGGTCACAACTTTGTCTTTTCAACCCTTAAGCAGCTTATCAGAGACGTCGCAGTGAGTTCCGCCCCGCTGGTGAACCTCACTCTGCGTCTCTGGCTGCGGACCAGCAAACTCGGATGCCAAAATTTGTTTTTTTTAAAAAAACACTGACGGCGAGTAAACCGACGCCCCGCGAACACCCCGTCTAATTATGACTCATATTCTGGTTAATGACTACAGAAATTTCCCTGTGATTTAATAAACGCTGGCGTGGCCTGGCGTGCCTGAGCGGAGAGACCAGAAGCAGGCTGTCCAGTGGGAGAGATTAATGGCTCCGACGCTTCTGGTCACATGCCTGCTGACTGGCACCGCTTTAGATGGCCAACCAATGCTTTATTCACAGACTGGCTGCCCAATTAGCCGTGAAGGAGCGCGACTGAACTGGCTGCAAAGGAACAAACTTCCTTTATTTCTGCCCATTATGAAGGAGGCCCAGCTTCCGACAAGCACGTCCTCAACTGGGGCAAAGGTCAAGAGGTGAGAGACCAGGTTCACGCAAACAATAACATCCTGTGCCGGCTTCTCCTTCCTGTTAATTACAATACTGCTCATAAATTGTTCACGTTGATGCGTCAGAGGCAAACTGGCACGAAGAGATTCTGGCATCTCAACACAGGATTTTCAATGTTGGACGTGAAAAAAACCCCAGACATATTAAAGCCCCCATGTGGTGACTATTTCCTTTCATCTGGGACTGCAGTGGAGCAGACCTGCACCATTTATCATCAAATTGCTCCCCACTGAACAAAAGATTTCTCTCTCTTTAATTTTGCATCATTTCCACCTGATGCTTTGCTGGAGCTTCTGCATGTTTGGCCGTCAAATAATACGAATCATCAAATATTAGACAAACCTTGATTTTATTTAAGTCTGAACTATCTGTTATCTAATCTACATATATTCTAAGGATGTAGTACGGGTACTACTTCTACCGTAGCTACTGCTATCATCACTATTACACTACTCCAACTAAGTTAGTGCCAACTTACGGTATTCTCCAGCTGATGAGGTTACAGAGAGAATAAAAAAAAAAGGGCAGACAAACATTAAAAGTGATTTTAATCATCACGTTGGGTCTTTTTCTAAAAATAAAAACGACCTCAGTAACTCTACAGTTTGTGCTCACTGACATCATGCAAGCGCTCAGCTTAAATGAAGGCAAAAACAGACTCCACCGCAGCTCATTAGTTAACTTCTGGTTCCGCTCGGGTCAATAATCCGAGTGGAGGGGGAACTGCGCTGGTGTTTTATCAAACTGAAATAAGGAATTAGAATAATGAACTACTTTTAAAGTGAGATAGCGAGTCGACGGAGAAGTGCTGAGTGGGCTGTCGGCTGCAATTAAGGCAGCACGCGAGCAGCCCAAAGTCCTTGGAAAGTGAGAGGAAACCAAACAAAACAAAACAAAACCAGAAGGACACGATGTTGAGCTGTTTTAATAACTCCACAGGGATGAGCCTCAGAAAGTTTGGAAAGCCCTGAAACAGTCACGTTTGGTGGCGTTTCACAGCGCTGTACTCTGGAAAACTAGTTCTGGTGGAACTACTATCTAAATATCGGTGCTGGAAAAATGTGTGAAAACGTGAATTATTATTTTCATAAAACAACACATGTGGATGGCGAATCTTTACCTGCCGTTGCTGATCTGCGGCGGCGAGTGCCTGGAGTGGTCCGAGGGCTCCGACCGTCGGTCCGGCGAGCGGGACCTGCTGCTACGATGCCTCTCGTGCGATCGATTGGAGTGATCGGACGCCAGGGAGTGGATATCTGAAATGTCTGATCAAGTGACAGGCGCCGTTAAACTGGCCGTGCATTGACTTCTGAAATAACACACACGCACACACACGCACGCAGGGTGGTTTTGGCTGAGCTCATCACATGACGTGGCCCTCACCGTCTCTGTCAGAGGCGTTGGCTGAGGGAATGCTGTCGTCGAGGTCAGGGATGTTCAGCAGGGTCGCCCGGTCGTCCCGCTGCACCACCATTTTTAGCTTGCCCTTTGACCTTTCTATCAGCTTCTTGGCATCTATCAAGGAGAGGTTCTCTGTCACAGTGCCGTTGATCTGGAAGACGGTTGGAGGGAGAGGAGATGCAGTTAGAAGTGAAACAGCAGAGGTGGGGGGAGGAGGAATAACACGATAGCTTGGATAAAAGGTGGATTATCTTCCATTAAACACCTCAAGTTCATTGTAAGGTGTTGATAAAACAGCTTAATTGTAGATTAAGCGGGTGAAAATGTCAGGTTTGATAGTTTTGCTGAAATAGTTTGTGGTGTAACTCTTAAAATTTTAACTGCATTGTGACATTTAACACGGGTAACTACGAAAGTTGTTTTGGTTCTTTCCTGGTATAAATTCCCATCTGTGCAAATCAACGATCATCTTTTATCGCCGTCATTCCGTCTCACTTTACTTCAGATGCTCATTTCAGTCAGAATATTAATCAGGATTGACCTCAGATGAGTAAACTCTACATCACAGTGCACTCACTGCTTATGCTAGTGAGTGCAGCTAAGGTGACCTCACGCTGATAAACTGGGCGGCTGATGTCATCCTGACAGCGTTAATAATGGACTATATTGCTGATATGCTGCATATGCATATTACGACACGGCCGGTGACTGAGTCAGTCAGACTTTCCACAGCTCTCAATTCATTTGCATGTCTCCTTAGGTCAGGCATGGGAAAAATACGGCCCGGGGGCCATAGCAGCCCTTCGGGCATTTTAATCCGGCCCGCCGAAATTATATCAATAGTGAGTAAGTCACAAAATAGCAGCATTCCATCCAATACTTCAGTGTTTTAAGAGTCATTTCAATAAAGAGCTAAATACCGTGGGGCTTCAAAATACAGATATTTTGTTGTAACTTTCCTTTTCTTCATTTTCAATTGACACTGAAGCACATGTTTTCTACATAACCCATGATATATTTTTTCCTCCCATCAGGTGGGTCACTAAATCACTCCATCTATCTTCTCCTCTCTGTCAAATTTCAGAACCCATTGTGTCCCCACCAGCCAAAAGGTTTGCCCACCCCTGTCTTAGGTGGATGCTGTTCAAAAGGCCTGCACTCGGAGATAATTAGCAGAGAACATTTACACTTCCTGGTATGCACACAGACCTACTGGGGTTTTTTGCCGCAACGTGCACCAAGCGGGCGTTTGGCTGATGGTGAAAAATGAAGACGCGCGGGGGGGGATTGGGGGGAAACAGAACAGCCGCTGTCGCCATAGCGAGCTGGAGTGAGCGAGCGAGCGCTCGACGATGCGCGAACTGCCTCCGTCAATACGGAAACATGTTGCAGCTTGTGTCGACCCCTCGGCCCCCCACCACCTCAACCCCTCCTCACCTTCAGCACCACGTCCCCCTCCTGGATGTTGCCGTCTCGGGCGGCCAGGCTCTCTGGAGAGATGTCCTTGACAAAGATGTGGCTGGCCAGGCGCAGGCCATATTCTGCTTACAGAGTGAACGACAGCAACAAAGAGCATGTTAGCACGGGCGCTCCGCTCCGCTGTGCTCCGCACTGCTGCTCGGCCGGCTGGCCGCGCTCTCACTGGGATTAACAGCTGTGATTTAAGGAGATTAATTGCTCTTTTACTTAGACTTCCTTGAGTAAACTCAGATTCTGCTGCGGCTGGCAACTTCTGCTCCCTCCGGCAGTTGCAGAAGGCGTAATGGATGAGTAAATAAAATGGCGCTTCAGTTCCTGCCGTAGAGCATCCTCCCGCCCCTCCCCCCCTCCGCTCGCTCTCTTGCTCTGCACTCCGCGGTTGTTTCTCTCTCTCTCGCTCTCTCCTTCCGTCCCCGACTTTGTGAGCCTCACCTTCATTCTTGCGGGACTTGACCAGCGTGACCTTGGCAGGGCGCGGGGGCAGGTTGTGTGAGCGGCGGTCCGAGCGCGGCGAGAGGCTGCGCTCCCGCGAGCCGCTGCGTTCACGCTCCCTGTCCCTCCGCCCGGTGCTGCGGCCGCCGCGCCGCCCATGGCCCCGCCCACGCCGCTGTAGGCGCCGCTGCGGCCGCTCCGCGTCTCGTAGATCTCCTCGTCGTAGCTGTCCTCCTCCTCCTCGTCGTGCTCCGACATGGTCTCCCGCTCGCCCAGGCGGCCCATTGGGACGTGGACCTTCCGCTTTCGCCTGATTGTCTGGCGGAAGAAGAACCAGTTGACATGGATCAGCCTGTGACCACGCAGCAGTCTCACACACGCACGACCATTTATTAGTTTCAGCATTAAACTCCATTATAACCAATTTTATAAAATAATAATTGAGTGCTCTGTGATCCCTAGGAGTGCAAGAAAATCAGTCAAGGTGTAGTTAACAACTGTGGGAACATTTTAGTGTTTGATGAAAACTATCTCTGATAGAGAGAATTCACAGTGTGCATAATTCTGAGTGAACACACTGAAAGTGGGCAGTTTTAAAGAGCCTAAAATGTAAAGGCTCTTTATGACACTTTTTTCCTCTTTTATGGTTTAGCACGCACAACTAAGTGTGATGAAAAACAAAGCTTTGTTTTAGAAATATTTACATTTTTTAAAGCAATTTCAAGGCATTCAACCCGCACATTGCACACTTGATAACCATTCACTAAAATCCCAGTCAATTTGAGGTTCAAGGCAACAATTCTCAAAGCCATCCCAGATGTGTTCAGCACATCCTGATGTGCACTAGTGATGTTTTTACAGCACGCTGGCAGATTATTTCATGAAGTGGCTTAAACTGGAATTCAATGCAGAAATCAGTCGGTGACCCCAAACCTGTGAATGTTTGAGCATAAAACTTAAATACATGTATAAAAGGGCTATACACGAAGTCACAAGACGTCCTGACTTCTATTTTTATCCGGAACACTTCATTAAAGGATTTAGAAACTCACAATTTTGGCAATTTTTCCACTTTTGCGAAGCTGCTGGACTGCGTACGCGTGCTCCACATTGTCCATGGAGACAGCATTGACCATGACGACTCTGTCATTTTCCCTGCAGACGAGACAAAAAAGGAGATAACAGCCACGCTGGAGTCTCTGTGTAGCGTAATTCAATCCTGGCGAAAAGGGAGAACAAGCAGGCCGACAGTGATGGAGGACGTCTTACTGCAGCAGGCCTTCGGCGGGGCCTCCTTTCAGCACGTCCGAGATGACGATGGAGGTCTCGCCGCTCTGAAAGTGTGGGTTGTCCCGACCTCCCGATATGGCGATCCCAAAGCCGAACCCTGGTGCCTGCACGGCGAGACGACGCAGATTACAGAGAGGAAAAGAAAAATCATCACCTGCTTTTAAGAAGCAAAACCATGTGGTCTACGCAGAGCACAAGCGTGGCGGTACTGACCCTGTGTAGTGTTACTGTGTGCTGTTCCCAAATGACCGTCTCCTCCATCGCTGCGCTCTGCAACACAAACACAAGCAGAGTGAGATCAAACGATCTGCAGAAAGTAGAGCCAAAAAAAAGAGGCAGAATGAAGCGGTGGGCCACCGTCGGGGGGCCTTGAAGGGTCTTGTGACAAAAACAACAAGGACAATGATAAGAATCGGTCACCAGTAAAGTCACATGTGGGTGTGCAGACATTTGCTGCGGGCTGGAAAACGTCGTAATTCTGCCAGACGACGCTAAAGAAGATAAAGAGTGAAACTGTGGCCTCTTTGATTTTGTCTGGGAAAACTTCCCATAAGAAAGCATATAAAAAATTTATCTGGATTATTTATTGAGCTTGAAATGAAATCAGTGTGACTGAAGGCAAAACCAAAACTTAGTTTACAAAGACATGACAAAATCAGCCCTGTTGAGACACTGAGCAGCAGCAAATAAAAGGAAACAGTGTAGCGGGAAACCGTGTGCGCTTCCTTCTCCTCCATAAGTGCAGCGTTTTCTGGTGAAAGGGGGGGAAGCAGCTGCACTTTTCATGTGATTCAAACTGTCAGCGCTGGTTTGCACACAGAAGACTGCACCCGGCAGGTCGTTCCACTCGCTTCCTCTACGCCGCCGCCGCGGACGCCGCTGTGTTGTTGTGCCTTTATCTTCCGCACACTCGCACATCGCCAAACAGACCACATGCTGCAATCATGCTCACTTTACAGCGGGACCACCGAGTCGGGTCGCGTGTTTTCACGGGACGGCGGTCGCGGCGAGAAGCGAGGCTTCAGATGGCGGCGACTCGCCCATTCGCGCCGCTGCGTCGGCTCAACGCCGCCTCCTGCAGATGGGAGGTCACCGCACCAGCAGCCGACCTTCCCCTCTGACTCCTTCAGCTCCACCTTGGCCTCCACAGCAAAGTCACCACATGTGACGACTGATGAGTGAGCGAGTGACCGTTTCATATCATATAAATGCAATATCAGAAGACAGAATTCAATGGTGTGTTTTTTTGATAATATTTTCATGTATATTTTTTAGACAATGGTGCAACTTTGTGGAAAAGGCCAACCAGTGACAATTAGCAGTAACTGTAATCTCTATATCAGCTGTCACCAACCTTTTTGAACCTGAGAGCTGCTTCATGGGTCCTGCCTGAGTCATATGATGGGCAACCAGTGTCCCACACTCTCCTGAAAAACAAACTATCTCAATAATATATAATTACTAATGATACTGATCACGTCAATGAGTTCTCAATAATTATCAACAATGACTCAATGGCCTGGGGGTGGGGGGGCTACTCATGTGGTCCTTTCGGGCTACCTGGTGCCCCCTGCTCTGTATGCATCACATCAGCTGCAAGCCTGTAACTATGTTTGACTGCATTCACCCTGTCAAATAAGTAAGTAAGTCAGCAAATAAATAAATAAAGCACCTGGCAGGAGTTCCCTCTGGGGCAACATGACGACCCCAAAACAGGAAGCTGAAGCAATAAGGCTCATGGTGTCAACTGATCCCCGGCGGCGACCCACAATGGCCGTGGCAACATCACACGTCCCTCCGACAGTTAAAACAGTTTGGGTGGACCGAGGGGACGGGGAGGCGGGGGTGAGCTCACACTGCGCAGCATTAAGACGTGATGACAGATGAGCGGCGGGAGATGAATCTCACTTTTAAAAGCAGAGCTCCGCCACCTCGTTGGCGGCTTCACGCTCAAAATATCCCCTGGCGTCCGCTTGGAGTTATTAGCGGCGCAGGAGCGCGGCGGCCCGCTGCACTCCGCTTCTCGCAGGTAGCCCAGATGAGAGACGAGATGGGCTGTGGCACCTCTTTACCTTTTTTTTTTTTTTTTTTTTCGTGTGCGAGTGTTTACATCCTCATTTCAGAGAGCCCGTCACTCCCAGCTGTGAGAAACCCAACTCTGCCGCCATGCGGAGAAAACATGATACGGCGACGTGCGCACGCCTGACAGGTGTCGCACAACCCGGGAGACGCATCAGCAAATCAGCGAGAGCCTCCTATTCAGCCACGCTAGCGTCATGATGCTGGCATTTAATAGAGCTGCAGCCTCAATCAGGTTGCTGTCTACGTGCGAACTCCTGAATAATGTCATCAAAAGCGGGTCAGAGTCCACGTAAAAGCAGCAGAGACCACCTTCATCTTGAGCAAGCCGTTAACTGCTGCCACTCTCAACCCAGCGGCACCAAGCTGTGGTTGTAACTCACCGCTGCGTCGCCCCCCCCACACACACACACACACCGCCCTTCTGTCCACCAAATGCCCCAAAACACTGGCTGCTGTCTGCTACATTACAAGGCAGCTGAACAAATGGCCACAAGTGGCCCCAGATGTTCTCGGCAACAGTTGCAGAACTCCGGTCAAAGAAAGACAGAACAAAAAAAGTTTCAAACCGGGAAAAACTTCCCCCGCTGGACTTTCATATTGAATGGGCTGCCCTCGAGAGAAGAGGGAGGGGGCGGGGGGGTTGAATATTAAGAGGACTGCCGAGAACAGAGGCATGAAATCCGATTTCCAGATCACAAAGCCTGCCTCCAGAGGGAGGAGGACGCAGAATCTGAAACATTTTGTCAAAGCGAGCTCGACGCTGTGATTCCACTCTGATTTTTCTTTTTTTTTTTTCCAATTCCAAGTTGTTGCAAGTTTTGTGTGGGAGGTTCGCAGCTTAAGAGTAACAGAAAAACACTTGTGCTTTTGCTGTTTGAAAGACGAAGCTGCGTCACAGAACCTCAAAACCAGAGACGAGGAGCCTGAACAAACATGAGGGGAAAAGACTTGACAGGGTTCTGTGGTTTGCACCTCTCGCACCCACCCCACCTCTGCACTAACCACACACACACACACACACACACCACACCTAGTTAGGGGATGTAATCTGGCTTTCTCCTCGTGCAGTGCTGGTTGCTGAGGAAACGGAGGGAACACTGCGGTGCTGCTGGAGTGGCCTGACATTTTCAGGCCGTGTCTGAAGGTGCCTCTCAAAGTGTGGAGGGTTTTTGTACAAGAGACGGGGGCTGAATTCATTTCAGTAGAAAGAAGAAACTCGACGCTGCGTTTTCAGTCGCTGCCACCCGTACATGGAAATGGAGCCTGCGGTGACGATTAGCTTTTGTGAAATGAAAAACAGAAACAAAGCTTGAAAGACTGAAATACTGTTGATTTTGAGGGAATTAAAAAAATAGAATTAAACATTTTAAAAAGGCAACAGAAGTTGCTGCACAACAGTGACATTACTGCGTTCAAGTTATAGCTTAAAAAAAAAGCAACAACCCAAAAGTCACATAAACACAATCATTCTGCAGTTTAGAGCAGCCGATCTCTTTTTGAGATACTGTGCAGCAGCAGCAGCAGCAGCAGCAGCAGCAGCAGCAGCAGCAGCGTGGTGCCACGAGGCTGACTCAGGGCATGAGGCTGCGGCTGGCAGCGGAGGCGGAGCATGTCGGCAGGACGGCGCTGGGCGGGTAGAGGGGTGGAGGGGGATTACAACGCCGACGGCTGGGAGGCAGAGGGGAGGAAGGCGGAGACGCATCTCACAGCTGAGAGGAGGAAGAACGCTGCGGTCGGAGCGGGTTTAGCACCACAGAGACCCACAGTGGAGCTCCAGTGTGGATCAGTGTCGTCTGGGACATGAATACTATGTGCTATTTTTGTTTGAATCGTATTAACCAGAACTGATTTGATTTCTTAAATGAATCTGTAGATTCTGCAGCAGGGGTGGGGAAATTTCCGATTCTCAGATTAATAGCGATTCGGACGTGAACGATTCTGAATCGATTCACAAACGTCCAAATTTCGTCATGCAGCGCACGGGCGTAAACAAACATGGCCGAACGCTACGCACACCGCCGCCAGATCAGATCTGCTCCGTCTAATTTGAAAGCAGACGTCGGGGGTTCGAGCACTGTTGCATACCTTGGAGCCCAGATACACCTTCCCACCCCCACGCTGTTTCACTGACACGCCAATCCCGACTCTCTACGACCGAGCGAGCGAGAGCGGCTTTTTTCGACGGCAGGGAATATCGTCGCTACACAGCGCAGCACACTAGCATCTGAGCATATTGAAAACTATGCTGCACAAATGTTGTTTACATTTTTTCTTAAATGTGTATAAAGGACACATTTTACTTTGGCGATTCAAGATACCTATTACTTTTGGGTCTGTACAACAAAGTTTCAACGCGCCACGTACACTTGGCACTATTTAAATAAAATATAACGGAAATGAAATCAAGTCTTGTTTTTATGCCAAACGCACTGCTTTAAAAAAAATTGCTGCAAAAATGTGAAAAAGTGCGTAAATGAAAGATCAATAATCGTTTTATAATCGAATTGTAGCCCCTGAATCGTAATCGTAATCGAATCGTGAGGTGTCCAAAGATTCCCACCCCTATTCTGCAGCATTAAAATAAGTCATGCACTTATTAATACCGTATTAATATCAGTGGACCAATGTCGTGGGTTTGTCCTTTCCTTGCATTTACTTGCTTGATTTTCAAATGTGTGCTGAAGCAGCTCTTCTGTTGTCACAGAGGTAGGGATGCAAATTATCGATTAATTCATTAATCATTAGTTGATTGACCTTATTGATCGATTAACGATCGATTAATTTCACAATGAAAAATGTGTAATGAACAAATTATTTAACCTTAAATAATCTTGAGTGTCCAATGTGACCCATTTTTACATTAGAGAACAGTAAAAACACCCTCAACATTTTTCCTCTGACTTTAAGTTGACAAGTATACACCGCACCATTGAACAATTAAAGACCCATGTAAACAATATTGAATTAACTGCAACTAATTTAATTTAATCAATTAAATTCTTAATTGACAATGAATCAATAATTGATTAATCGTTAACATGCCTACACAAAGGGCTCTGATACCTCATTGATTGATACCCCTCCCAGTTCAGTGACATCACGCTCAGGCCAGGTGTTGGCTCCGCCCTCTGAGACACGCCTTGCTTTTGGTCCCTTCCAAAGCTGAAGCTAAAAGCCAGCATTTTAACAGGACGCTGTAAACACGGGAGCTCTGCACTTTTTGTGCAGGTCAGTTGCACGTGAGGATATTACAGGACCTTTAAACTTGCACAGCAGGTCCCTTCAACACGTTCCATGTATTTGCGCAGGGTGTAAAGCGATTAGACTGCAGTAATAACTCTTTGTGTCATAAGACAATGAATCATCGCTATTCCCCCTTCACACGGCCTGTGAGGGAGGACGGCCAATCATTCTGTATTTGTTTCATCAGAGCACCGTTAGAAACAGAGCTTGCTGATTCCTCCATTCAGCAGAAAAACACAATCAGAAGGCGTTCTCACATAGATTTTTTCTCTAGTGTGGTTGAGGGGCGAGGCGGTGGAACCTTATTCAATTTTTGACTGCTCCGAGAACAGCGCCGGCTAAAAATAGCTCTCATTAATTCTGCTGTTGTGAAGCTGCAACCGAGTGATTTAAGGGGGAAACTTGCAGCATGAACATTTAATAACCTCTTGTTATATTAAAAGCCACAGAACGACCGAAGCAAGGCTGCTCAGGGAATAAAAAAACAAAAAAAACAACAGGGTGCAGGGGTGCGTTGAAACCAGAGAGCCAAGAGGACGAGGACGACAACAGCAACAACGGGGTAACACTCCGGCGTGGCCGCTGGCAGCAAACACGCTGGAGGAGATGATTGATCACTTCGGAGGTTTGGAACGATGCGGCGAGGAGTGCTGACAACTGCTGAAACTGGCCACGGCCCCCTGAACGCAACACATTCACATGCTGATGAGGGCCCACGCCACAGGAGCGGCCGCCTCCAGCCCCTCCCGCCCCCCTGCCCCCACCCCGGGGCTGGAGGTGGAGCACGGCGGCGATAGCAGCGGAGATAGAGCGACGCTGCGGCGATAAGAAGGTGGAGCGATGGCCCCCATTACCTCTGACATAAAAGTTAATTAGCAGCCATTAGAACTGTGACACACACACACACGCGCGCTTTGCCATATCGCTGCATTCCACCGCCTCTGCGCTGGTGCGTCGCTCCGGGATTCCCGTGCACGACTCTCACCTCAGTTCATCCCCTGCGGAGGTCACGGAAAAACCAGCGACTCCTCAGTCCACCCGGGAGGAGATCCCGTCATCCGACATTCCCACTCGCCCCACCTCGGACGGATCAATCAGCCGCCACCCGCCTTTCCTTCCTTCCTTCCTTCCTTACTTCCTCACTCCTCCGTCCTTCGGTATGAAACAAAATGACGACCTCAGGTGAGAGGTTAGGAAACACACCCGGCAGCGACGCCCTGCACTTCCCTCTGCTCTGCCTGGGACAGCTGTGTCCTCTCTCCCTCTCTCCACATCTTTCTTCCAAACTGTAACCTCTTTCTCCTCCTCCTCCTCCTCCTCCTCCTCTTCCTCTTCTGCCTCCGCCCCCTCCTCCTGCCCCTCCCCCCTCTGTCCTTACACACTCACGAGATCGAAGCAAATCCCCTCTGGTTTGGCAGCAATCTGTGTGGGATCTGCAGTTCCGTTACGGCGCGGGACTCCTCTGTGCTAGCGAACATCCACCCGCAGTGTAAACTGCTGTATCGGACTTAACCCCTTTGCTGCTGGCCGGCCGGGCTAAAAAAATAAAATAAAATAAAAACCCCACCGATCAATTCTCGATGCCTGTGAGAGACATTATCGCCCCTCGTCCTCCTCCTCCTCCTCCTCCTCTTCCTCAGGTGTGCTGCATTGCATGCATACATTACGCTCATCCTGCTGGTGACATCCCTTAGAGGAACGCTGACCATCTAATTAACTTTATTATAAGCAATAGTTGTTTATACAGCAGATGGAGCTGACTGACACTAATTAAATCTCAGCAAAGAAAAAAAAAAAAAGCACCTGCTTGAACAATCGAGTTGCGCATTCAGCAGATGAAAATAAGCCAAATTCAATGACCTCGCGCAGCATCCCGTCATCAGCGTGACCACTGCGAGCAACGTCTCAGGCATGATGCAAAATGTAACAATCCAATATTTTCTATAAATAGACACACCTGACACACACAACTGTTTGCTGCACCTTAACCAGGTTGTTGCATTAGCTTGCACGTGTTCTAAAAGGTAGGATTGAAAAGAAAACAACTGCCTCCAGGTAAAGGGTTTTTTTTTTGTTAAATGTACATCTAAGTCAGTTGCTGCGTTTCCATGACAGTTTTTCGCAAAATAAAAGCAATATTTCGAAAATTTCGACAAAGTACAATTGCGATTTGCAGGTGCTTCCACTGAATTGTCCTGCAAAATTCCGCGAGAATTACGTTTGCTTTTGTTTGTTTGCTGTCAAGTTTGCTGTCATATTTTTCCTTGACAGCAAAAATATCCGCCTCCTCCTCAGTCCAAACGCAACGCACCATTTTCACTTGAAGTGAACTGGTCATGTGACCCCCTAATGTCACGTCTGCAGACGTGCAAATGCGAAAAAGGTTTCCATAACACTTTTGCGATATACCTCTGTATCAATACATCTGAAAAACCTCTTAGCGATATTTGAGAGGTTTTTCAAAGCTTAGGTGTTTCCATTGTCAGTTTTTTTATTGTGTTATTTAGGTTCTGCACAATTCTAGGGGTGATGTAAACGCAGCTATAGTGCCTGGCGATCAGCAACGTGAAAACTTACTAAATCAAGCGGCCTTCATGTCTTACAGAGACATTTTCTGTGGCGACAGCTCAATGTCTTTTCCGTGTTGCAACACACTGTGCAATCAACCAAACAAATCATAATAATCCTGGAGCAGTGTGGGCCTGATTCACATCCTGAAGCATCAGGGCCTTTTTTTGTCACCCCAAAAGCACATGCTGATCTGAGCTGTTGTCACAGTTGGTGGGAAGGAGGAGCTTCTCTCTCTCTCTCTCTCTCTCTTTTTTTTTTTTTTTACAGCACCACTTCTGTTGCAGTCATGCTGAGTAAAAACAGGTGAGAGCATAAAAAAAGCAGAAACAACGTTACTTCTGTTTCGCACAAACTGAGGTGCACTTCTGACTGCCCCGCAGCCTGATGGGAAGGAAGGCTGTTGTGCGCGCTCACTGTGCCTTGGTTTAAATATAAACCATCCAACTTAATGCAGTAACCAATCCCTGGGCGTCCGCAGGGGCTGATTGTTCCTTATCGTGCGCGGACGTCCGCGAGGAGGCTCGTGCCGCCGCGTTACATAAGAGCGCCGCTCGCATCTTCGTCCTGTTCCGTATCAGCGAGCCAGAACAGCAGCGGCCCGCTGACACCAGCGCGCTGTTCCTCCAGACCAAGAGTGACTCAGCCTCAGAGTGGAACGGAGCGTGTCCATACCGATTTGGTCGTGACCCCGGGGCAATAACAAAAAAAACAGAGGAAGAGACACACTGGCGGAGAAGCAATCAGCAGAAGTAAAGATGAGAAAGAGATGAGAAAGCTGAGAGCGGGGCTCCTTCTCGCAGGCTGTCGGCCTGGGGAACAACTGGATGGGCTGAGAGAGACACCCAGACACGGCGGAGCAGCGGAGACGAGTTAAATTTACATGGCGAAGAGCACAACCTCGGAGTGGTGACAGATTCCAGACATGCTCCGCTCCCCTCCCTCACCTCCCGCTACTTTCTGGACACCAGTCTCCAAGTGATTAGAGGCACGCAAAGAAGCCAAGCAGCAAATCACAGCCAGTCACCAGTTCATGCACGCCTCAGTGTTTAAAGCAGGCAACAGCAGGGCTGGGAACGGTGCTGCAAATGTCACAATGTTTCATGGAAAGGAAGAAATCTTTTTCTGTTTTTTTTTTGTTGCTTTTTCTCATTCAAACTCTGCAGATGGAAAAAGCTGGAGTCAACAGGATGAACAGTTATGTTGCACTGCCCTGTTTTTTTATGCTAAATAGCTACATTCCATCTTCTTTGAGGAATGAAGCAATGACAAAACACCACAACAGCCTTTAATGTACATCAACTGTTAGTTCACATTTCAATATATTCACTACATCTGTCTCATAGTCAGTTGATCTCACAATTTGTCATCACACTCAATCTTAAATTTGTTGTGACATTTGTAGCATGCTAACTCCAGACTGCCCTGTATGTGCTTCACTAAAGTGATGGAGCTCACTAAAAGAAAGACTTTCATTCAAAAAAAACAAAAAGAAATTTATGTAAGCGCCCAAAACGCAAACCCCCAACAAACATTCATTACAAATTCAACATAAACCATATATACTGTACAAAACAAGAACACGGCAGCCACCAAAACAGAGTATAAACCCTTTTGAAGTGCTGATCAGCGGTTTTCACGTAGTCCATCTCGGATTTAAGGTCTCTACGGACATTTTCGAACAAGAGTCTGGGTGCGATCTGAACGCACGGACCAGGAAATCAGTTTTCTAAAACACAATCAGGCCGCTGGAAGTTATCAGCGCCCCACACGGCGCGCATAAGAGGGCAGGAATGTGCTGATAAGCCGAGCCGCTGACCTGCTGCCCGCCTCCTTTCCATCACACACACCGAAACCGAGGACAACCGAGCACCACCGATAAGTGATGTTTCTCCACTGTGGGGGGAGAAATAAAAGCAAGGCGCTCCATGCCCCTGCGTGATAAATGGGAGATTTCGCAAGCCTCTCCATTCTGATAACTTCCACACCCCTTACAAACAGGGATTTACTACTGCAGACCTGATTTACATTCAGGCACCAAGTGTGATGCAAGCATGCATTTCGACAGAGATGCACTGTCTCCAGCTAACACCAAGTGTTTTCAAGGCCCGTTTGCTGCTGAAGAAGCTGCCATCAATTAAAATTTCCGAACAACTGACACGACTTCCAAAAAGTAGCATTAAGCATTTATCAGGCAGAAGAAAAGAACTCGCAGAGCACTGAAATGTTTACAGATAAGACCTGCACAATCCGTTCTTCAGTGGTAAGCCCGTGGACGCTGTCCGTCGTGCCCAGGAAAACATTTGTGGCCATGATCTCTTCACGCTGAGCCGAGGGAAGAGTTTTTTGTGGTCACATTTAAGATAAAACTCACTTGGCATCAGCTGGATTAGAATTCACCGTGTGCCAATGGAGCCTCACTTAAGAACATGCTGAGTGACATTCTGAGGAAGAGGGGATTACAGCGGGCTGCAATGCAGAGCACAAAATCTCCCAAAATAAATAAAAATAAACAGAACGTAAAAATAAATGTCGATTAGTCCTGGTCACCCACGAAAGGTGAACTGTGTGGAGTCCATTTCAGTTTGCCAACAGAACACGGATTATGTTATAAAAAAACAATAGAATACACATAAAAAAACTAATTCCAGTTCTACAGAGACACTTCGGAACAGCAGAATCTTCTGATCAAAGAATTCTTTCCTTTACGTACACCATCGAAACATTCTCACAACCCTGTTTTCCGGAATGCATCAAAGACTTGCAAAACTTCCAACACGGTTTGATCTCTTTCATAGCCAAGGTTGCCAAATATAAAAACTTGCTTTACTGTGTCAGTAAGAGACAGTAAAGCAGATCTTTGTTGGAACGTGCCACCTGATAGCACCCCGACGACTGACAGTGCTGGAAATAAACAGAACGACAAAACTGCAGTCACATTAAACGCAAGGAAGCAAAAATATCGGATACGCACACACACGCCCTTCCGAAAACCACGATGACTCAGATGACTGACGCTCCGGCGACAGCCGAGGGCGACATGATTTACAGGCCAACATGTATGACTGCCCTTGAGCGGCCAGATATTCTCTTTGACTCACCCACCCCTGCCCATCACTGCCCAGCAACTCATCAGTGTAACCTTACGGTGGGCAAAAGCCACTCTCGGAAACATCGGCTCTCACCCCTTCATTAAAACATGCCAGACGCTCGTCCCGGCTGCTGTGTCTCACCATGTCACTGTCACAAAGCAAAGCGATGACACACACACAGCCACGGGGTGCCCGACGGAGATGCTGAGTAACAAACCATCAAACATCATAAACATACGTCGACACATGGTGCAACTATTATGTCATCTGTTCGCTGTTCATTACATCTTCACTATGTCTTTGTTTATATTTACTCAAATCACACGTAAAATAACCGAATTCTCAATTTTTGTTCAATACTTTTCCGATTAATTTTGCTCCTACAAATGTGTGAGCTCCACACTCTTACTAATGGAGGTCAACCTTATCCAGTCTATCTTCATTCTAATGACATGTCCGTTTACATGATTTTCCTCGGCAGAGTGATTAAAGCTAATTAATTACTCATTAATTACCAAGACCACTACATGAACATTCCATCTCTGCAACATGTCAGCGGAACTCACACGCCGACTGATACATGAGAGACCTTGCTAATTATTTGTTCACACACAACCTGAACCATAACCCGGCTTTCATATACAGACAAGCATTTTTTCTTTGCAACATCCCATGGTAGCGATTAAAATGAGAATAAATTACATAACACATTCGATAAGATAATGTATAAGTTTCTGATAACCTCAGCTCATTTTCCTATCTGATTATACCGTAATTGCACCGGCTTTTAAGGATCTTTTCAATTTGATTTTTATCTAAGACAATGGATAAAACTGCGGAGAGGTTCAACAGGTGCAACAAGCGGTGCTTTAAGTTAACGTGACACGGTGTTTATTGACACAAGTGTGTTGTGCTTGACGGTAAACGAACTGACACAGACGTCGGGCTACACAACACAGCAAAAGCGCCATGGCACCAACCATCACATTGCTTTTGTATTCAAGAAAATATAGCCAGGGGCAATGAAGGAGTTTCGGTGTCACCGAACTGATCGTCAGCCGTCCAGCTAGCGTTAGACCGGCCGCTACCTCGCGTCACCGTAAACTCACCTCGCCTTCATCAAGCGGACCATCAAAACAAGGGGGAACCCCCGGCTTGACCTTCACTTTAACTTGTCAAAAGCGCCGTTAAATGTCTCGCACCGGACTCCGCCGCATCACTCCTCTTTCCCCAAATGCTGACTGGCGCCTAATGAATCGGGTGCCCCCTCCCTCCTCGCTTTCCTCCCTCCTCTTGTACCCTCTTCGCCAAACCAACCCCCCCTTAGCCTGGCCGACATTTTGTTCAGGCTATGCTAACGCTGCCCCGGCTAACGTTACCTGCCTGGACGCCCCGCGCACTTGCCACGGCAGCGACCCGTCCGTCCGATGACAGCTCGACCGCGAAGCATGTTGTGACTCTATGCGAGCGCTTATGCAAGCCGGACGGGAAAACTAGGCCAGCGGACGCCGCCGTTCACCATTTTCCTGCGATATGCCAACGTTAGCATGTAGGGGCATCTGAGCTAACCGTGTAGCATAGCCCTCCCCGCCCCCCTCCTCCCTCGGAAGCAAATTGCTAGCGGCGTTGAGGCAGCGAAGTTACCTCGGCAAGTACCGTTATCGCTCGGCTCCGTATCCGCAGGGGGGAGCGCGGCATCCAGCCGCAGCTCCTTTGCGGCTACGCAGCCCCCCGCGAACCAAGGCAGGCGTTTTACCTTCGCAAAAGGCAGCGGTCCTCGCGGCGTCTTGGGTGTAAAATTATGGCGGGGGGGAAAAGGTGTTTGTTCCCGGTGTGGCTTCGGAGCAGCAGCAGCCGCCGCACTGCAATGGCAGGCAGTGGATGAAGCCTTCCTTCCCTCTCTCCCCCCTACCCAGCCCTCGTCTCTCACACTTCGGCTGCCGTCACCGCCGCTGTGACAGTGACAGGTTCGCCTGGAATGAACCATTCCGCTCGGTACACGGGGGTGCGGAGCGAGAAGCGGGGATGCAGAGGGGGGCCGTCCGCAGCAGCCGCCATCCAGCTGCACTGAGCGCCATTCTATGTTTTCATTTTAGTTTTCTATATATATATATTTCATTTAGGGCAACACAACACTTCCCCAAGCATCTTTTCTGGTGAATAGCCCACCGTGGGAGAATGGATGCGACTGGATGCTAAATAACTGTATTACATCAATAAATAATAAACCTGATGACATGACATACCCCACGCGCCCTCAACAATCCATAGTATTGTTATTACCAACCCTACATTCACCCATTAGCACGAGTTCCCTCCAAAGCATAACAATAATAAAAGCTTGATTTTTATGGATGTTAAATGTTTAATTAATCTCAAGTTAGATCTTTAAACGCAAAGCCTGCTGGAAAAGAAATAATTCCCCTCCCTTTTCGGTTGTACATGGTTGATTGATAAAGACAGACTAACAGAGCATAGTTTATTTTGCATACATTTGTTCTGTCAAATTGTCTTTGGATGAATATCACCCTTCTCCAAAACTTAGAACACTGCAGCAAAACATGTGGCAAAGCTTGATAACAGCAGAAACCCTCCTGATACCTCAGTTTGAACTTTGTATTTGCTCTTGAACTGTGTTAGATTTCTCGTATCTGCATATTCATATTCATATTACTCATTTTGTTCAAATACACAAATGAGTAATATTTGCTTGTTTGAATTAGATTAGTGACAAGAATGGTACAGAATACAATAAATCTCATGTGCAGCCCAAAATAATTATAGTATTATAATAAAAGAATCTGTCTTTTTTTTGCCTTTGATTAAGGGCAAATTATGTGATTTGATTGACGGTATTGATCTGGCAGGTTTAATTTTCAAAAACAAGTGGCTTGATTGATTAGAGCGAGCAAATGACTGGCCAAGGACAAGATGTCTTATCCTTGACGCCTTCGTGTCTGTGTTTAAGTGTGCGTAATTAGGACGCGGCAGATGGATGGATGGGTGGTTTGCTCTGAAACAGTGTCTCTCTGCAAATTATACTTTTAAGGATGAAGATCGGTGACTTCTGTTGTGAAATGTACATTGATGTGACCTTGTTTTAGATAAAACTCTGCTAAAACATTCGCACACGACTCTTAACTAAAGCAAATATCGGAATCTTCACTGGAACAGCTGAGGCACTCATGGAGCCACTTAAAATGCAGAGGACAAAACTAAAATCCAGCCCATAGTCACGATGCTCAATACTCCTGCTTCCCAAGGGGAACACACATTTAATCAATATACAGTAGGATGTAAATTGTGCACTGCACCAAAGCGCACTCCTCAAAACACTTGAGTTTGTTTTGTGCAGCTTTTCTTGTATTCTGCACGGCGCCTTCAGCTGTGCCTTTTATCGCCGTGAGATTGCGTGACCGTTCCTGTCACCTCTACCTCTGGCTCTAATGAGTGCAGGAGAAGATAGCAGCTGAATATAATGCTGCGGGAGCACAGAGGTCCTGCAATGTTGCTGACGTAAGGACACTTCCTTCAGATTCCAATTGGAAGATCAGAGGGAGACAAGGAGTGGGGGAGTAGGCGGGGGGTGGTGGTGGTGGTGGGGGGTGGGGGGGCATCTTGAATGGAAGAATACAAGTTGGCCAAGGTCACGAGAATTAGAGAAACAAAGGCAAGTTATTTCAAGTCTGCGGCAAAAATAATATGAGGAATTACAGCTGTGAAACGGAAAAAGGAAACCAAATGTTTTTTTGTTAAGCGTGCATTAACAATGTTAACAGAGAAGAGTCTGACGTGTCTCTTTTCCAGGAACGACGATAGATGTTGCAAGTTGTCATCATTTGTTATCATCAAGCATCCCGGCATTAGCTCAAGTACTGAAGCAGAAAAATGTAATCAAGTCGTCAAACCCTCCCGGGGTAACGCATGAATATAAACTTTTGATTAAAAGCGGTTGTGATGTGAGCTTATGCCGCTTAATGTATCTCCGCCGAAGCCCTTCAAATACCCTCTGCTAATGTTAGGACAGCATTTGCATCGCTGGCTCCGGCGGCACAGAGGGAGATCCACGGGGCCGTGCAGCAGAATTATGCGGGGTCCCTCTCCCCCTCTCCCCAACCCCGCCATCAGCACATTCGGACCAACAGAGACGGACGTGGAGCCATGTATGACTGCGGGAGCGAATCACACGTGTGGAAAAAGCAAATTGGATATTCACAGCAGGTTGGCTTTTAGAGCGTGCCGGCCCCTGACAGTGAGTGAGTCACCTCTTGGCGGTGTGGGTCAGAAGAAACAGCCCGCTAAGCAGCGCCTGGCGCGGCTATCTGTGAGCTGTAATGACTGCAGATGATCAAATGTCAGGACGTGAAGCGCTGCAGCAGGAGGGGGGCAAATAAGCACATTTGTCTCATGTCCACGTGAGGCGGGAGGAAAAAAAAGAGAGAGATGGAACTGTGTGACGCCGCGCTTCCGAGGATGAGGCTCAAAACTTTAAGCCGTCTTATCCATTTGCTGGTTCGACACCTCGGACTACACCGGTGTCATCTCATAATAAGGGTAAGCTGGCATGTGTATACGGAGGCTTGTGTTTTTCTCTGATTTCCACCTAGTCCTCTGTCAGCATCGCTGACCTCTAACATGGGCGAGACTTGACAGCCTTCCCAATTTAGACCAGGACAGAAAATCCTTACATGAGGTTTCGGAATGCTACGCAGCGAGTGAGTACAGCGCATTCACAGCTGGAGGTGGGGGTGGGTGTGGGGTGGGGTGGGGACGGGGCTGAGATATTCTGTGGAGTCAGCAGTGAAAAAAAAAAACTGTATCGGAAGGTTGCTTGTGCAAATACAGAACAACTGTAACATGCAGACTGCAGTTGCATCCTGCTGATTTGTGAGCAACTGGCTGTACATTGAGTGACTGCAACACCACGATCTACACATGTATCTTTAGATTCAACGCAGATTTAATGTTGAATGTACAGCTTGCTTTGCATTTTTTTTTGCCTTTCATGCATGAGTTTCTTGGTGAGGGCCAAGTAAAAGAGGAAAACCATACATTCAGCAAATTATTTATTTATAGGATTTGCCTCTGTGCTGTTCAAACTGATTATTAAAGCAACTGCAACCTGACAGGCCAATCTTCCCAATCTTATGGATTTCTCTCAACGTCCATTTGATTTAAGAGCCCGTAAAGAATTTGGAAAACAGACAAAAACTTGGAAAGTGACAGAACTATCAAGCCAGCGCATCCGTGGAACTGGCCAATCAGAATTGTTGCTGCTACCTTAGCTGGGCTCAAGACGAGGGGGTGAAAGGAGCAGGTGAGCCATTGGTGTTTACATCGCCTCTTGTCAAAGTCAGTGGTGAAGCATTAAAAAAAACAATGCTTTCCACACAAAGACGCCTTTATTGCTGTTCTTTGTTCCCTTTTAATGGGAAAATGCCATCCAGTCCAAACAAAAGTGCTGCGGCTGCAGCATGCACACTAATCTCCTTTGCGTCAGCTAACCGTCCAGCCAGTTAGCCTTCCAGTTTTACGGCTGGTCGGCGGATCCATCGCTATTTTAAGACTAATGAAAAATCCTCCATATTGGAGGTTGTCAAGATGGATGAGTGAAATTCCAGTGCTGAATGCTTAGCAGCAGTGAAAAATTGAACAGTTTGCGTCGCTACAGCACAGGTGATCTTTTTGTTGAATAAAAAAAAATTGTGTTCGCACTGGCTTTCGTGTAAATATTGCAATGAAATCCCAATTGGTTTGCATATGCAAGTGTGTGTCATTTATCCTGTCTATCCTATGTTCTAAAAAAATCTAACTTTACATTTTTGGATTTTTAAATTTTTTTTTATTAAATCCTGGAATGAGTTAATACCCATTTTCCTGTCATGTCCGTCAACCCTTCTGGGAAAATGTTTCCAAACTGAAGCAGGCGTGAATCACTTAGTGCAAACAGTTCGAAGGAGTCAGCAGCAGGAGTCAGAGGTGGTTTGACACACAGGCCTTTGTAAAATAAGATCATTCAAATACGTGCACGGACTCTCAGCACAAACAAAACAAAACAAAAAAATCCACCTCTTGCAGATACAAACGCGGTTCCATCTGGGCCGAGTGACACAAAGACTCAGTCGCTTGTCCTTCCGCTCTCGCTTTAAAGGTAGACATTTCATAAAATGGTAAGAAAGGTTATGTAATGGCGCTGAAGCTCTGGGCGGTGAAGGAGGACGCAAACACCATCTGACACCGTGAGCATGCACGCAGGGCGTCGTGACAGAGCGGGAAAAAAAAAAAAAATCTGGATTCACTCATTCATAAAGATCAAAATGAAAAGCCATGTTCAGGGTTGGAAACACACACACATACACACACACACCCGACACACAACCCCAAAACAAAAATATCCCAAATGAAGCCATAATCTCAATTTTTTTTCTCTTCTTTTTTCTCCTCACCAACAGCCGAAAGCTCAGACGTATCAGGTGACATGAAATGACCTTACATGTCCGAGCCCCCGCGGATCATGTGACAAACAGGCCACCGACATCCAAATCCTCTGCGGATCAAACGACGGCATCACATACAGTTGCAAAGAAGCAATCACCTAAGTATGTTTATCCCAGGAGGAAGCGCTAATGCCAATAAAGGCCGACAATTCCAATCAGTTAATGCGGGGCCGCGCACACGTATGTACCACGCAGAGGTAGAATAATAGCAAAATGGTAAGTGGTGTGTGCGAGTGTGAGCATTTTGCTGCAGAAGACCGGCCGACACACTGCAGTGGGGGGACCCTCGGAGCCGAACTCCACCGGGAGAAGAAATCGAAAAAGCTTTCAAAGCCCAGTTGTGATTTCACAGGCGGCTGGGAAGCGGTGGTGACGGCGTCGGCGTTAAATAACCACCAGTCTCGGCAGGCTGCGAGCATGTCACGCAAAACCTCAATTACCATCAGGGGGCGACGCCCCTGATGGGAAGCGGGGGCTTAAACAATGGATTAATTGGCTGATTGCTTTAAATTATTTCCCATCAAGTGGGCTTTTAAATTAAGTCACGCAAGATGTCGTCTTTTTCCTCCTTCTTTTTTCCTGCCTCCTCGAGAGGTTGACCTCACTCAGGAAGAGAGTAAAGCAATTAGAGTCCGCGGCCACTGCGGGATCAGGTGCTCCCTCTGGATCCGGCAGAATTGTATTGTGGAGGGCAGGTGATGGGGGGAGAGGTGTGAGTTGGGGGGCGGGGAGTGGGGGAGGGATAAGGAAGGGGAGCCGGGAAAGAAAATGAAGAAAAATCACCCAGGGGGGAATTTACTGCACTGCGGAAAGAAGCAATACTATAAATCTCCGGCGCTTCTCAATTCGGCTGGAAATTAATTTCACCACAGGTGGAGCTGAAGTCTGGGAAGGGGAGGAAAATATCAGGCCCTCGCTGAGGAATGTGAACAACATTGGGGGATTCCGCTGGTGCAGTATATCAGGAGAACGGTTTTCTCTCTTGTGCACATGCGACCACATGAGCATAAAAAAATCTGATAATAACAACAACAAGAACAATTCCTTTTACACAATGCATCTTCTCAGGTCAAAAAACAAAATACGCTTTGAGCTGCAGACCTGCATTTTACACAAACAGGTGGAAAAACCCATTAGGTTTTCATTTAAAAAAATTAAATTTAAAAAAATTGACTGCAGCCCTCAGGGTTTCTGAGAAAGACAGCTGCTTTATTGCACCTTCAGAACCTGCGACGGCGATCACAAAAGGATGACTTTTTTTTCAGACGTGTAAGTTGTAACACATTTTCCAAAAAGTTCACTGACAGGCTGCAGTCACATTTCACATAAAAAAAAAAAAACACTGCTGAAGTGAAGACGGGACCTTTAA
Source organism: Thamnaconus septentrionalis (assembly GCA_009823395.1). Classification (NCBI taxonomy): domain Eukaryota; kingdom Metazoa; phylum Chordata; class Actinopteri; order Tetraodontiformes; family Monacanthidae; genus Thamnaconus; species Thamnaconus septentrionalis. The sequence continues at coordinate 3,886,875 of CM020513.1, read as the reverse complement.
AGATGAACCTTCTTGCTGCAGGCGCTCGCTGTCTCTGATCTGTGCATTTGGGTTGTGGAACTCTGCCCTCTGCAGGACTGTAGATGAACACGTGTGTTTTCCGACTTCCTCTCAGAACCTGTGTGTGACCGTGTGTCACTATCGCCGCCGGAGAGGCAGGGACGCGGGGAGACACTGCGAGGAACGCAGTGTCGGGAAGCTCCTGAGCCGAGGCGACATACGGAGCCTCGCCGGGCGTCCACGCACGTCCTGCACACGTCCGGCAACGTGACACGTGCACTGGTAGCACAGCAGACACACGAAATTCAACACACACACGTCATCTTCTTCTTCCCCTCTGAGGGGAAACGCGGAGGGGATCCAGCCACCAAACAGACGGCGGCGGCGGAGCGATGATAATCAATCAGCAGACGACGCAATCTACGGAGCGAGCGCACGCGGCCCGCCGTGATTGATTAAGCTGTCGCCGGGACCCGCTTCCCAGCACTTCCATCCTCTGTGCTCGACTTCCCCGCACGCGGGCCTCCATCTTGGTTCCTTATGAACATTACATCATCCCGCTGCTTGTCCTTCACTTGACCCCGCGCTGGAGCGCTGGCAGGAGGCGGCTAACAAGAGCGCGGAGCCCACCCACTCACCCACCCAACCAACCCTTAGCCCCTTAAATTACAACAAAAGGCTCATTGTGGCTGCCTTGATGAGCTGGGTGTATTTTCGGAAACGTAAAATGCGGCGCTCGACGGCGCTCGGGCTGATACGCTCTCGGCGTTCGTGGCCGGCTGATGGCCCTTACTGTCCGGCCGCCTCCTCGTTGACATAAATCAAGGCGGGAAAGTCAATAGAGCTGTTGGGATTTATGTGGGTTTTAAGTCGTCTCCGCAGAAATGATTTGTCGCGGATGAGGGACACGAGTGCGACCATAAAAACAATTCAGGGGCACAAGTCATTTTGCTCAAATCTTGCGGTGACAATCAAGGTCGCCGCCGTTTGTAATCCCCACGCAGCGACATCCTGGGAGGAATAAACAAAGAGGAGGCGTTCGTGCTGTTTGTGCTCGACGCCTCGGGGTGTTGAGGACGTGAAATAAATCGGACTGTGCGTGCACATTCTCAAGGCGGCAAAAAGGAAAATAAACACACAGCTTGAATCTTTATGTCTGCCTGAGGTGAGCAGTTAAAAAAACAGAATCTCGTGTGAGTGACATCACTGTTGCTTCCAGTTGTTGTATAGTTCTAGTTGCCATGTGACATTAATCTGTGCCTGTTAGGGATGCAAATTATCAATGAATTCATTAATCGTTAGTTGATTGACCTTATCGATCGATTAACGATTAATTGATCAGCGGCGATTTTTCCTGAGAACCTAAATTTCCCAATGAAAAATGTGTAAGGAGCACATCATTTAACCCTTCAATAATGTTGAGGGTCCAATGTGACCCATTTTTACATTAGAGGACAGTAAAAACACCCTAAACATTTATCCTCTGACTTTATGTCGACTTCTGATGGGTCACACTTCAACTGTTATTAAAAAAAAAAGTTCTTTAAAAGTAACTTCTTCTGGGTATATTATGACCATCACAGTATCTACACGTGAAATGCTCTTTCCTGCCACTACACTGTATACACATAATGATATCAACTACCAGTGTAAAAATGTTCAATTAATTTCGATTAATTTAATTTAATCGATTAAATTCTTAATCGACAATTTATCGATAATGGATTAATTGAATCCCAAATGCCCGTCCATCTGTTACTTTCTATTCTTCCTATAAAAACAAAAATGGCGCCAAAACCAAGTTTCTAAGATTAGTGACAACACATCCAACCAGGTGGCACACACACACACACACACACACACACACACACACACACACACACACACACGTAAGGCCGCTGCATCACCTTGTGGAAGGTTTGATTAAACCAAAGACCTGAAAAGGTGAATAACTCAGAACATCTAGAAATGATGCAGGGTGCTTCATTCTCCTCAGTGGAGAGTTTCAACACAATGGTGCGATGTCACACAGTCCCAGTGGCTGCGGTGACCGGCCATATGTTCCATCGGTTGGGAGGCGCACGCACGCACGCATGCACACACGCACACGCATGCACGCACGCACGCACACGCACGCACGCATGCACGCAGCAATGCACGCACACACACACACACACACACACACACACACACACAGAGGCTGGTCTCGCGCAGGAGTCACAGCCTGGAGAAACATCTGCCTGCAGCCTCCTGCACTGCACGCGCACGCACACACACACACACACACACAGAAGGAAAGAGAGGGAGAGAGAGAAAGGGAGAGAGAGAGAGCAACCTTCACACGTTTTCACACACGACCAGTTTCTCCTCTGTGTCGCACACAAAGCACCTACATCACCTCCAACCACCCCCTGGTGTTTATCACCTCCAGGACGAAACGCGAGAGGCGTTCTTACATAACAGAGCCGTCTCACCTAGAGGAAACCAGCTCGCAGCCCCTCCTCCTCCTCCTCTTCCTACCCCCCCAAACGAGGCCTCCCACGGTCACGATAAATCTCTGCCTCCTCTCCTCCTCTCCAACCGTCATGCTTTGCTCCACCCTCCCTCCGTCTCTCTGCACAGGCCTCGCCGTGCGCCACGCTCAGCATGCATGCATGCGTGCGTGCCTGCGTGCCTGCGTGTTTGCCTTGGCCATGCAGGGGGGTAATTTCCCTCAAACGGCAGCCCCCCCTGAATATGCAGATCACCTAATTCAGCCGCAGCCGGCCTCGCTGTAAATGCATCTGCAGCACTTTTCAAAGACTGAGCGGCGAATAAACGCTTACTCTGAAGATTTTTGTTGTTGTTGTGTATTTTTTCTTCTTCCTTTGAGCCAGTGAGGGTGCTGGTGCAGGCGCCTTGGTCCGGACCGCAGTCCGCACAGGATGGGATTTCAGAAGTGGGGCCGGGCAAGCAGAACTAATAAGAGTTTAAGCCTTTAACCAAGGCGAAGCTGAAGGCCCAGTGGGTGACTGATCCCGATCTGTTAAGGAGTAATTAATTTAATTGCACATTTCATCTCGGCTAAGCCGCCTCCGCACCCGCTGATGCCGCTTGCCGCTATTGCCACCTCCCCGAAAAACTCACCTGGCGGGTTGGAGAAACTCAGCAGGCAGCAGCAAAACGTTGCTTAAAAAAAAACAAAAAACAGCTGAGAGCGCAGAAAGAAAAAAACCCCACTGCATTTGCGACAAGATCTTTCCTGAAAATCAAGGCAGCCGGCCGGCTGCAGCCGCCCGCTCGGCACCCGACGACGCGCCGCCATTGTTTGCGAGGAAACACAATGAGCGCGCGGCTGACGATAAGCCGCAGAATGCTGCCGCCGTAAAGATGCCGAAAAACACTGCAAAGACAAGCACATTTCCTCAGGCTGCGAGGTTAGAGTTGAGCGCAGCTCATAATTGATCCCCGAGGTGGCATTAGAGCAGCCAAGTGGCTGCACGCGAGAGATTACCACCGTGTAAATAATAAAGAGAATAGGATGCTGCATAACAGATGGACTAATGCGTCTCCCTGATGTATAAAGAAATACTGTAAACGCCGGCGCTCTGCGACGCGGCGAGGCGCCTGCTGACGGATGCAGAGGGAGGAAAAAAAGAGGGAAAAAAAACAACGGATGCAAACACTCGGAGGCATAATAGGTTTGTAAAAAAAAAAGTGGGGGGGTAGTTTCCTTGCTTTCCGTCTCTCCGCGATGGCTTTCTGCATCCTTAGCACTAAAATCTGATTGGAGCTTTCTGTGAACGAGCGCGCCGCCTGCCAACACAAATGACAGCGGGAGTGGGCCGCGGGCCAGCGTCCTCCCCTGACTATTAAGAGAGAAAAGCAATCAAAAGAGGCAATCGATACAAACAAAGTTTTAACTACTATTGATCTCTGGGGCTGTGCGCTGATGGCCAATGATAGTTATGGAGCTAAATTCACACAGCTGGCTGATTAATATCTGTACTCTGATTATTTTTCTCTCTGTTACAGAAGCAGCCAATTTAGTCCATTTTATTTATTTAATTTTTTTCTGAAACATTTGGGGCGTCACACACTCAGGACGGCAGCGGAGTTTCTGCAGTGACATTTTTTTCTTTGTATTTTTTTTTTTTTTTGCATGATGCACTGGAAGCTGCTCCTCAGCTCAGCATCCTGCGGGCTCATCACTCACCGTGAGGCGGACTGTTACTTCCATCAGCTGCATTGAGTTTGGGCAAAGTCAGCAAGTTTTCCCTCCCAGCACACGCGCGCACGCACACAGACACACACACACACACACACACGAGTGTCCTGCACAAAAGAAATAAACCGTGTAAAAGGCCTGGAGCGCTTTGCTGAGCTCTCAGTCTCTGGGTGAGACGGTGGCCTCTGGAGCCGCTGGACGCTTCCCGCGTGTGGCAGACGGGCCGCGGCGCAGCTGGACGTCGACGGACGCCGGAGCGCACAGACACCACGATGCCTTTTTTTTTTCTCTCTCTCTCTCTCTTCTTCCCTCATCCATTCAGACCAAGGCTTATGAATGCCGTGTATGGCTCGAAATCAAGGCCACCGCTAATCTGTCAATCACAGCCTAAAAGCATCCACCTCCAACGTTTTCACTGTCTCACACACACACACACACACACACACAGTTATTTCCCTCTGCACCGCTCGCTGTCTGTTCAGGTTGTTCGGATTTTCATTCCGTCATGAGGTTCTGTGACATTCGACTTAACATTTTTGAATGTTAAAAAAAAACAATCTGAAAAAAGAAGAGTTAACGTGACCGACCATTGTTTGTCTAAAAATGATGGCTGATCTACACAGAAAAGATCACTTGATTGATTTTTTGCTAAGGTAGCAGTGAAGCAGTCAGATCTGAAAATGAGCCTTTTGTGATGTCACGAGGGGCACTGATAGGTCACAGCAAAGCCCGCCTTCTGAGACCACCTTGATTTTGCTCCCTTTCAGACTCGTGCAAAGTCCAGCAATGCATCTCTTTGAACAGGAACCTGTAAACAGGGCTAACTATTTTAGTCTCTGGAGGTCTAAAGAGTTTAATATGTTTAATGTATACGTTTAATATATCATATCGTCACCCTATAAATATAATGGTCTAAGTCATTTTTTTCATTTTTTTCATTTTTTGGGAAAACACAAAAAGAGATGGCCAGCATTATCAAGAGACGATTTAAGCCAAAAACTCATTTTCGTCAAAAAATGACTTAGGCAATTATTTTAATAGGGGGGCGATATGGGACTTTTAAATAGAGAATATGGGAATTAAAGAATGAGAATGGGCATTGTCAGGATTTGAACAGAGAGAATCCTTCCTAGGACACGAGGAGGCTCAAAGGCTCTCTTGAATTGTCGCCACGTCGGGCCTCAGCATTTTGCTGACAGTTTTGGACGCACTTACAGAAAAGTTGAGACAGTCATGCATGTCACTCAGAGGACAAATCAGGAGACCTCTCTGGTCTGTGTCACCCGCCTCAACGATCTGACGTTTTGGTAACGCAAACAAACGTGTCTGCGGCACCTTCCGACTTTCCGCTAGCGCCACCATGAGGTGGAGATGAAGGAATTAAAGGCAGTTGAGCCACCAGAGTGGAAGAGGTCGATCACAGGCCTAAACACTGAAGACAGCTGAGCTTCTCCGTGAGTTTCAGAATTCACACTCAGGTCATTCAAGAGCTGTCACCAGGAAATGATTCCGCCAAGGCCGAGGACACACACACACACACAGAGACACACACACTGTGTGCGTTACACCCCTGTCGACTTCGTAACGAAGGCATCAGAGCTCTTATTTAAGGTGGCGCTCTCAGAACTGGAAACACTTTGATAATGCAAACAAAGCTCTAAGAGTAAATGATGTGTCCTGATGATTTAAACGCAAGACGGGGAAATGTCTCGTCTGAAGACTTAAGAACTTTTTCAGACGCCTCTCTTGTCAGTACGCATTAGACCGTGCTGACGAAGATAACACACAAGAAAACAAAATGCCTTTCTGTGGCGAATCTTATCTTACTGCTGCTCGCAGATTAAGTCCCTTGGTAAAACCTTTTGACTTTTTGAGACATCTAAACTCATCTATATTTAACACTTAACCTTTAACTCAAAGGCCGAGCCACCTCGCATAAAAATATTGCCTCCAAAAAAATGCCAAAACAACTCTTTGACTGATAGAAACAAGCTAAACACATCAGCGATCCAGAAAAAAAAAACAACCTGAGAAAATTTTAATACACAGGCGCCAATTATTAATTTTGAGTGCGTTGCAGTGAAACATTTTCAAGTCCGCTCCAGGAATATTGCCAAAAGACAGATGAATCATTTATCCTCCTCTATAATCTATGACCAGCAGCAGAAGCAGCAGCAGCATGGTGTCTGTATTTGCAATATGAAAGCTCCCGTTTCAAACGTTATTTTTCCCTCTCATCTCCTTTCAAGACACATTTCATTAATAAACACAACCTGCAGCCGCCGGCTCCTGCGTGAGAAGACAAGAGCCCCGCAGGAGTAAGCAAATTATCTGCACCCTGTAAAAGATGACTTGTCAGATAGGTCTTGCCATCTGTGTCCAAAGCAGCACTTTGGTGGAACAGGCCCCCGGTGCCGGTCCTGTGTATGTTGCATCTGCCCTTTCATTTATCTCCAGCTGATTTTGACAATTTTTTCCCCAAAAAATTGCTGCGACTGCTATGCACTAATCTAAAAACAACGCATTTCAACAACAACATGAGCCTCTGTCAGTCCTGCCACTGACCCCTGCAGGTATCATCTTTACTGCTTTCTCTGCATGTGTTTCAGAAAGCGTGGGCTGAAAATGGCAAGTTCTGGAAGGTGACTCTTAGTGATGTCACAAAGGGTTCAGGCACCTCAATGGTACCTCTCTCAGCCATTGTTTTGTTTTTTATTTAATTTTATCGAGGTGTTATGGATTTTGTGTTTCATGGACACAATTTACCATGCAAGGCTGCTCCAGAATGAAAAATAAAGATCTGATGATTGATCTGGTGTGGGACCTTTTAAAACCCACACACCAATGACAGATCAAAAAAACAAAACCATGGATTTTTATTGTCATACACGTTCCGTGCACAATCCTCCCCTTCACAGACGGCTCTTCATCAGTCTGTCATAACTTCAAGCGCTGACCTTTATCGTCTTGTCAGCTGTTTGTGATGTATGTTCATGGCAGCGCGTGCAATTAGACTGATGGCTGCGGCGCACGCCGTTGTGTTTTTTTTTTTTTCAACTCACGTTGGAGTCTAGCAGGTCCATGCTGTCCAGACTCTTGCTCCTGTGGATGCGGCCCTTGATGCGACGGAGGGACGGTTTGCCCTGGACGGTGCTCGCCGAGGAGGCCGCCGTGATGGAGCCCGCGGTCGGACTGGGGTGTATCCTAGGGGAGAAAAAAAAAAAAAATCAGGGTAAGTAAGCACACATCAGAGTGCCGTCATCTCGCAAGCAAGACAAAGTCGCCACAGGCAATGCCACAGAAGAAAGAGGAGGAGGAGGAGAAAGAAAGAAACAGCGGCTGTGTTTCTCCCATTCCGAAAGGCCACCCCCCGCTGGAGAAAATGACATTTAGAGAAATCTATAATTGGATTTAATGTCACAACAGGCCTGCAGGGGAGCTGGTCGGCTGCTCAGGAAGGGGCGAAGCTTCAAATGGCGAGGTGCCGTTGCCAGAAGAGAACACAGATATAAATAAATAAATAAATGAATAAATACAAGGTGGTCAGAGGCGGAGAGGAGGCTGACACTCGGGATCAGTTTCACCCTCCACCCCGACGCTGCACCCAAGCAGGTGTCGCAGCGCCTTTGGACAACCCAGTGACCTCTGAGGCGCAGCGGGAAACACATCGGGAAGGTTCGACGGTTCGGCTCTCGTCTCCTCCGGTTTGCCGGCGGTGAGGCAACAAGCCACAAACGGCTTGTAACGGGAGTTGCTCTGCCTCCTGCCACGAGCGCATTTTCGTGTTTGTGGTTATATGTGCAGCGTTGCTGCTCAGCTGAGCTGAAACGGCATCGGAAGAATGAGACTGGCTCTCTGATCCGTCTGCTGCTCCTCGGCAGCGCTGCTGAACCGTGTTTTACTGAAAACAGAGTTGTTTTTCTGACCTTTGACACCAACATGATACTCAAAATGTCTGATATCATATGAAATTCGCTTAGATGGTGTTTTCTGACAGTAGACACGTAGCTAATCCTATGTCAACTGGGGCCAAACGTTCATCATTAGCTTCCTTCACCAGAGTCTTGAAAAATACAGATCCGTAAAACAGGTTTAATATTAATTATACGCATTCAGATTAATTTCTTTAAAAAACTGATGGAAAAATCAGAGCTAGCAAAAGAAAATAAAATAAAAGCGTTGGCTTCATTCAAATTTCTTTCATTTGATATGACAGCGGGGGGCAATTAAATAAAAATCAACTTGTTTGTGGCAGAGAAATACAAATTAAGTCAAACTTAGTTAAAGCAGGAAACTGCGGTTAGAGCCGCTCTCGCAGCTCCAGGTTTCCCCTCTGCTTCCTCCTCTCTCTGGAGGACAGTCACTCTTAATGAGGATTTACCTAACACAAAATTCAATGAGGCAAAAATCCTGTCGACACAGTGCGGCTCGGGCGCACTAGATGTCCATTAGCTCGCTCGGCAGCGCGCCCTGAGGTTTTTGGAGACTCGGCAAGAAAGATTATTAAAAAAAAAAAAAAAAAAGGCATGAGAGAAGCGAGAACATCTCCATCAAATCCGGCATTCACTCAACTGCTGTGGCGCCTGAGACCTCGAGATGAGAGGCAAAAAGAAAAATGACAGTTCGACGCAGACGGCCAATTACGAGCGACGTAGGATTGTTCTCATAAACCCGACAGCAAATGCCGGCTAATGAGAAAAGCTGCCTGGATTCGTGTCACGCGTGCCGTTGAACTCCTGCCCGCTCCGAGGCAGCGGCTCTCTTGGATGTGGACGTCCGAGGTGGACTCCCGCCAAAAACGCCTCAGGCCACGAAGGCAGAGCGCGGGCGCCGTGCCAGCAACTGCGCCGACGCAGATGTAACGTTTTGGCCGATGGCTTCGCACGCTGAATGATTCTTTATTTGCCATCAAATATGTGCAGGTGAGATGCCTTTTAATGGAAACATATGGCCGAGTCTCCTCTTTATATCTGACTTTCTGGGAACATTTCAGAGTCTGATCTCGAGCGGGTGGGCTGCATTTTGGCTTTCACCTCCCGAAGCGCTGCCAAAGTTATTCAAAGGAAAAGCAGCAAACCGCTTTCCTTTTTTTAAAAGCAGCAATGTAATGAAGTGTGACATAATTCTGCTTTCATCCTGAGAGGCTCCTAAAGACGGAAACCATTTCATCTATCGGTAAGGTTAACGTTTACACAAACTGCCACTATTAGCTGTAGAAATAGTTAATGTGCCCTAAAGGGGGTAATTAACGATTTTCATCGTTGATAGATAAAAGGAAATGTGACCTCAAGTGGTGAAAGATCACATTTTGCATTTGTTTTGTGTGGTGGAAATTTGGATTCTCTTTCAGGTTGGTCGAAATATCGAAATACGACCGGACCAATCAGCTTCCTCCGAGGAGTGACTGTGGGCAGGGTTTTGTTCATGACGGCGGTGAGGAGCTGCCAGTAGGAACCGCTGCACTGTTGCCAACTGGCCAGTTTGGATTGTGAGTGAAAGACTAAGGGCCAGATCTAAAAAGAATGGAGTGCAGCGGTCGTAATCTCCACCACCTTTGCGTCGTATCCACAGAGGGGTTTGAGCAAATAATATGCAGGCGCAAAAACACCCAGAAATGCAACACAGTCATAAGCGCAAATTGCGCTCTGCTAACCTGGCCGCAATTTGCGTCCTTGATGGTCAGATATTGTAACGTTGGTGCAAACCCCAATCAACACACGTTGAATTTCCCAAGGAGTACATCGGTTATACTATTATTGTCGCAGCACATTGGCTTTCTCCCCAAACTCATGCCAGGAAAGAGACAGTTGCACACGTCTCTCTAAACATCCCTACACACACACCTTTCCGGGGTCTCTGCACCCTCTTTGCAAGGGGTGAACAGTATAAAATGTTAACAGCAGCACGAATGTTAGTAAACAGTGCAACAGACACAGAACTGAACACACATAGTTTTAATTTGTCTGTTTAATTTGAATTTATATAATATTTATATATTGTTTTACATATTTGACAGTTACCATCACCTGAGAGCGATTTGTGGCTGTTTTGTGGCTGATCTGATCGAGCAAACGCAGGTCCGCAGGTTGTTCTTAAAAAATAAATGAATGATTAAAATCTGTTAGTTACGATAAAATATGATTAATGACACCAAAAAAGATAAAAAATGAGGCCAACTAATTTAATATGCTATTGATTTTGATGAATTAAGTATCATGACATTAATGCCTTGCTACTGTATACCTACTTTTGCACCCCCCTGTATATGATAAGGTGTGTATTTACTGGTGCAAAAAGCCAGGCAATCTCTTTATGGATATGGCCCTAAAAGTTCAGCCAATCACGTGTCAGGATTTCTTTTGAAAGAAAAACGCTGCCTGCTGAATGTTTTCTACATTGGCGTACTGTGTGTGATACATTCATATGTATATGAATGCGTGAGGGTTTGTGTGTACATATATATATATAAATATACATATCAATCCGTGTGTGTGTATGCATATATATATATCTAAAGAAATATACATACATGTAGATAATTTAAACAAGTCCATAATATGTCAGGACAGCTATATTATACAGATATACCGTAGAGTGTGGCATTGGGTAACGACGTTGATGGTGCTCCATGGTTATTTGTTGAAGCGTTTTATATCAGCGTAAAACAAGAACAAAAAAAAAACCTGGCTGGGATGCATCCACCCTCCCCCTTCACCTTTCCCTGCATGCAACTCTCGACTACTACACTACACACTGTGCTAATGTAGTTCTCAGATAAGCTAAGGTCAAACAGATGCCTGCTGTTGTTAGAAAGGAAGGACGAGAGACACGCACACACACGCGCACACACACACACAGACATTAATCACTTGCAGGACTTGATGTTGTTCCTCTGTTCCGCCTCCGTCAGTCTGCCTGAAGGAGCCATCAGGTACGATTAGCTCCCGCAATAATGGATGCTGCTTAATCAGCAGCTCAATAGGCAATGTTATGCTTCATTCCTCTCATCTTGGCCGCCGCTGAAATACACTTAACAGGGGGAAAAACCCTACACGCACACAGAATTTAAGGCTATAAAAACGAAAAAAGATTTTAAAAAAAGGTACTCCCGCAGCCCCAAAGACACACCGTGTAAATCAACACAACCGTTTTCTCTGCAGCTTTTTCTGGGTGCCTGATTTTTTTTTTCTTTTCGGGTGGTTCAGGCTAAAAATAATTAAAAAAATATGGAAAGGTTACATAAACAATAGACTTGTTGTATTAGCCCTACAGGCCTGCAACAGAGTGTAAAGTTCATTAAGCCAGGTTAATGCTAATTGTTGGCTGTGTGCTGGGCTGAATGGTTTATTAAACTGCAGGCAAGAGGAACATCTGCTTGCAAAGGCTAAATCTAATTTAGAGAGTTGCCGTCGCTGCCTCTGCACGCTCTTCGACCAAAAACAAGTGGAGCGACGGCGCTGCTAATTTTCTGCGTCTATTTATTTGTTGTTGTTCTGAAGAGGGCAGGAGGGTTGGCGATGTTGCACGTGGCTCACTCGCACAATCTCTGCACGGTGGACACGGCATTCAGGCAGAGCCGTGTGTAATCTAACCCCCCCGCTGAGAGATCAGCAGGAGAGGAAGCAGATTTGAGCGTATGACCACGAAAAACGGACAAAATTTGTGCAGTAGTTACATATAAAAAAACACAAAAAAGAAAAAAAAACTGGGCCCTAATTTATTCAATAAATAGGTGTTTCAATAGCGGTATTGAAACACTGCGTGCATTATGTGATGTCACATCCTGTGTGCCAAATGTGAACGAGGAAATCTGCCAATATACGACGCGTGATTCCAGAGGACTGAGATGAACATGGTGGATGAATAGCACAGCAAATTCTGCAGTTTTGAACCCCACTTGTGTTAATTTACACACCTCTGAGCGCGAGGAGGCGGCGCTGATGCAAAAGGTCGACTCGATGAAGATCGATGCGGCGTCTTTGTCCAAAAACGAGAGACGATGAAGAATGACACGGGCCAAGGTTAACACTAACAACACGCATGGATCTCGGTTATGAAAAAGCTGTTTTTTTTCTGTCTTTGTGATTCATGAGGTGTCAAAATAGGGCTTCTGTGACACTTCAATATATACTATGAGTATAAAAAAAAATCCTCCTGCCTAACACAAGGAATGTAACTTACCAATCCATGACTGTCCCACCACCTGTGGTATTGAATTTGTTTGTAGCAGGATGTTGTAAACAGAGGGCTAAATTAGTTGTTTTTTTTAAATATATATATATAATTCATTGTTCTCTGCTTCTCCAGGAAATGTGGCACCTTTAAATCTATGACTACATCTGACAATCATTCAAGTAAAAGAAGTGAATAATTTTTACGGTTCCAGCGACTGGAACGACTGATTGTTTAATCAGTCGCACATAAATGATGACCAGGAAGGATTTGGGATGATAAGTCTATGACGTAGTTATCAAGGCATTGTTTGAGAAGCTACAGAAGTACATAACATTTTGCCATTAAACTAAATTAGAGTGGCAAGAGTATTTATTGTAGAGTATTTCCCCTGCTTGTTCTTGGAACCGTTGTTATTCTTCTTTATCACACGTTTGGAGACGCAGCTCAGAATGTTATAAACAGGATGTAGTTCCACTGATGTTGAACATCTTTGCAAAAGCAAAGGCTAAAAAACTGAATGTAAATGGTTGCAAAAAAATAGAATAAGAGAATATGAGTTATGATCTGTAAAATTACTTTTTACAGATTTGGTCCCAAAGTCTTTTAACTCGTATGATTCTTTCTGTCTACTAAAACAGTCAGTGGAAACACGCATTCGTTGAATTGTTTGACATTTTCAAAATGTGAAAAATTTGTCGCGCAAAAAGAAAAGTCAAATTCACTGGTTGTGTGTGTCAACATTTAGAGGCAAACAAACCAAATTTGTTCACTAATTATTCCCAGGGCAGATTGGGCTTCAGCTCACAGTGGCCTGGCCTTTGTCCTTTTGCCCACATATGGGAAAACAAATCTAATTTAACGAGGTCAGAGCCCAGGGGCACCAACTCTTGACCTTTTCTTCACCAGTTGGGACAAAAAAAGGCCCCTTGAAAAAATCTAAAGATGCGAGATTACACTTAACAATAACAGAAAAAGACACATGAAAGGAGTCTTTTGTATCGGTGGAGTCACACACAATGCCCCAGGGGTGACGGTGTGGTGGCCACAGGCGGCGGGGGGGCAATTAGGCTAATAAGAAGGATGACTAAGGAATATGGCGAAACAAGAGGCACCACCGCGCGAGCGAGCGTGACCCCCTGCTGAGGTGAGGTGAGAGAGCGCTCTGACATCACCGACGCAAAACCTCACAACAGCTGAAAACTTCCTTCTTCCTTTCTCCCTTTCTGCCTTTGCTGCGGTCGACAGTTCAGCAAATGTTTGGCCCTTAACGAAGTGACGACAATGGTGGAGCCTCTCGCCGGAGCCGAGCTGGCGTAACTGCATTATGTGGCTAAACGATCCACAACCGGCGACGCATTCCGGGTTGGCGCGGGGCACTTTGCGATGAGAGTGCCATTGAGCCTATTAACTCCTAATTAACCGCCTTTTCTTTCAAACAAGATGGTAATCCGGCTGTAATTAGCGGTGGCGGTGGCGGTGGCGGCGGCGGCGGCGGTGGTGAGTGGGTGGGCGGGTGGAGCGGGGACTGTGCCCCACGCACACACACACACACGCACAGAGTATCCCCAAAAGTAGTAGGAGGGAAAAAGAAGTGACAGAGTTGCTGCCGCCGCTGCTGCTGCTGCTAGTGCAGGAAGTGATGAGAAGACAGATGTGGCAGAGGAATGAGGACACAGACACGGAGCAGGTGGACGGACACACAAAAAAAACACACAGACAGACACAAACACACACGTGCTGAGATGCTGGAAATGTTTAATGGAGAGGCAGAGATGCACAGCGGAGGCCTGGAGGGTGCAGAGCAGGACAGAGCGACACACAGGACACATTCAAGTCCACTTTATCTGGTTAAAAAACACCTTTATTAGGTCTGCGAGGCAGCGGTGGCGAGGTGGCGAGGTGGCTGGGGGGGGGGGGTCCTGGTGGGATGGAAGCCGCGAAGGTTGGAGCACATGGTCATACCCCCCTTCCCCCCCCACGGTCCCCCATTTGCAGTCCAAGTGAAGCCGAGGCCTCCGAAACGGCGGCCGTGAGCGAGAAGTTGGACGCAAATGAGCCATAATGGGGCTATTACATCATCGCGGCCGCGCGTGTGCGCATTGAACTTTTCAAAGTGATGCAGGACGGACAAAAAGGGGTTGGGGGGAGGAGGGGGGGGAAAGGGAAGACGCCTGGCAAAACTCCCAGCGTTGCCCCCCCCCCGCAACCCCAGTCTTAGCATGTACTGGACACACAGGGATGGACGGTTGCAACATGGTGCAGACGGGCTGCAGATGCTGAGATGGGGGGGCGGGGGGTGAATGTTATGTCATGGCTTCTTTTTGTTTTAGCAGCAGGAGCAGCAGGAGGAGGAGATGAAGAGGAGGAGGAAGAGGAGGGGTGCGCGAGGCGCAGCGTGGCTCCGTGACCCGCTCGCTGCTTGACGTGGGAGGCAGCGAGCAACGAAGCTTCAACCCCCCTTCGCCCCCCCCCTACACATTTTACCATCACCCCCAACCCGCATCATTTCCTCCACCACCACCACCACCACCACCACCACCATCATCATCATCAGCATCAGCATCATCATCAGCATCAGCATCATCATCATCATCATCATCATCATCGAGGTCCGCAGCCGAGAGACTCACCACATACGCTTCCTGGGCGGAAGACAGTGTTCTTTGTTGACGGCGGTCACCCCGAGAGCCAGCTGCATCACAGTGATGTATTTCTGGTAATTCACCATGGTACTACCGTCCGTCTCCGAGATACCGAGATATCCGAGCCCCGTAGCAGAGAAAAAGGCTGCAGGTTGATCCTGTCGTGTCTCTCTCTCTCTCTTTCTCTATCTCTCTCCCTCTCTCCCTATGTCTCTCTCTCTCTCTCTAGTAGTTAGTCCCTGGCATCCGCTGCCTCCGCTGCGTCTTCTCTCTCGCTCAGCATCGCATCGCCATTTCCAGCGCTGAAGGACTGACGGCGGAAACACTCCCCGAGGAGCTGGAGGAAAGGTGCCGAGCCGCCGCGACCCATGTCTGCAATGACACTCCGGCAGCGCGCACTCTCCTCCCGCCCGCCCGACCGACCGCCCGACTAGCGCTCGACCGACGGCCGCCGATCCATTCGATGTGCAGTCGCGCGGTTTTGGTGTTTTTATTTTGATTTAAAAAGAGAGAGAGAGAGAGAGAGAGAGAGAGAGCGAGAGAGCGGTAAAAAAAAAGGGGGAGGAAATAAAATGGGGAAAAAAATAAGGTCAGGATGTGGACATGGTTCCTCTCCTCCTCCTCCACCTCCTCCTCCTCCTCCACCGCCTCCTTCCTCCGAGCCGGGGCTGAAAACACTCCTAAAAAACGCTGCAGCGTCCAGGCGTCCGTGTGTGTGTATGTGTGTGTGAGAGAGAGGTAGAGAGAGTGTACAGCGTAGACAGAGAGGGGAGGAGGTGGGAGAAAGGGGAGGAGGAGGAGGAGGAGGAAGGGGAGGAGGTGAGGTAGGATCTCGGTTGTAGCATCTGTTTGGGAAGTTTGCGGTTTGTCTTTGAATTTTCGGTTGTTTCCGGTGTAGCGGCTCCTCGCGCGCAGCGCTTCCTCAAGCGGGGGATGTTTTGCAGGGGCGGTCAGCAAGAAAAATCGAGGGGCTTCCCTCCGGGGGGAGACTGGGGTGAGGGGGGGGGGGCATATTTACATTCTGTTTTTGCAATATGCTCACATGAAAAAAAAAATAATTAAAGGGAGGAATACGCATGTTAGGCTCCAGCAGACCCCCGTGACCCTGAATTGGAATAAGCGGGTATAGAAGATGAATGAATGAATGAATGAATGAATACGCATGTGGATATCGAAAAAGAGCAATGAATTTTATTTATTTGCTATCCTTCTCGCTTCATCTGATGAGTAAGTACTGTACAAGAGAAAGGCTCCTTTAAAAGCCAAACTGGTTCCAGGTGAATGGACGGACCCTCTGACTGGTCCATTCAGATTGCTTGTGGCCAGTCGTGCCAGATGCTAACAGCTCCAGGCTTCCTTTTAGCACTCGGGGCCAACGTTAGCTGTGTGTCAGTGCCCCCATTTCCAGCTCCAACGTGCCGCAGTGTTTTTATTAAACTCTGGGCAAAAGCCGGTGGGGAAACGTTTTGAAACATATTTCAAGCTAAGAAAAGCCTTGAGTGCTGCCGTGTCTTCTTCTTCTTCTTCTTCTTCTTCTTCTTCTTCTTCTTCTTCTTCTTCCATTGTGGGGGACGTTCTTCTTCTAATGTAAAAAAAAAAAAAAAAACGCCCTCTACTTCTGATAGAAGTGCTCCTCTGCGCTAATTGTCTGTAGCAGGGCTGGCTGCACTCACCGTCGCCCTCTGGTACTTCTAAGGTCAACTTGCAGCAGACTTTGCACTTTGATTCCAGTCACTTGGTTGCTTGGCAGGCGAGCAACCTTGGCACAATGGCATCGCGAGTTGCTCCACGATTTACAAATCCATGTGACAGGTACAGACAGTGAGCCAGATGCAGAGTCGGCGTGTTGAAGATGGAACGTGCTGGAGCCTCGTGGCAGATACAAACGGAGTGCTTCAACATTCGTACCGTTCGTTCCATCCATACGTCGTGCATTTAGAGTTGTGCGCTGATGGTGTGGCGCACGTACTGTCCTGATTTCCACAAAGGCAAATGCCTGCAGCATCTTCCAGATATGTACAACTTGTTCACTCAAGGTCTAACAGGGAGGTCATGGATTTGTTTTTAGAACTCATGCGTCTCCCTCCGGCGTCCTCCATCATCTCAACGTTTACTGTTCTCATTCTGTTCTCAAGACCACAAAGAAAGAAGATTTCCAGATCTCCAGAGGTTTTTTTCAGAAAATTAAAATAGAAAATCAAATTGCATATGCAAACAACGGAATGTTGGACGATCGATTGATACTGGTTCTCTCCTGGTTCTCCGAATTCCTCCCGCGGTCCAAAAATATGCATGTGAAGCAAATTGGGGTCTCTAAATTAGCCCGAGGTGTAAGTGTCAGTGTGAATGATTGCTTGTCTCCAATATGTTGTATATGTTGTCATAAAACAATATATATGACAACCATCCGTCCTACTACTACATGTGTTACTCTGCATGCGGACTGTGTTTGTTGACTTCCTTGGCTCCGCCCCCTGCGAGCTGTGCCCACGCCACCCGGCTAGTCATGTAGCGGCTCGGGTTGCTTTGCAGTCATTAGGCTGACACGCCGGTGGCGCGCTAAGCCTCGGGGTTTAAGTCTATTAGTCTAGACTTGGGAGTCGCAGCGGAGGTGAGACACCTTCTCACCTGAGCGGTGAGACGAGGGCACGTCTCTCGCTCTCACTCTCGACCCACCAGACCGGCTTACACAGAGATGATGGGTGGCGAGCGCAGGAGGCCTCCCTCCAAAAAGATGGACTGATTATAGAGCCGGCCGCTGTGCAGCCTCAGAAGGCTGAGTGAAGGCAACTCGACTGGTTTCTGAGAGCCTGAAGATGTTTTGCAGCTCAGCCGAAATACTTTTTTTTTTTTTCAGAATTTCTCTTTGCCGCTGCTAGAAATGTCATCAGACAGATGACGAAGGGTTTGAATTTCCTTAAAATTTTTTTGCAGTTGCATCACTTTAAACATAGTCAAAAACAAAATAAAAGAGATTTTACAAAACCAGTGAGGTGTTTAATCATTAATGACGTATGATTTAAATAGTGAAGGTCAAGGTTCTTCAGAAATCATCAGACTTACAATGGAGCCTTTTATAACACAAATGAACATCAGGCCTTGTCTGAAATGCAAAACAGTTCCTTTTGTGGTTGTGGTCGTTACTTCTGGGTGACTAAAGGCCAGAAAGCCTTCAGGCATCAATGGACCTAAATTCACTTTGTGCTCATATGTCCAAAAAAAAAAAAAAGGAATAAAAAAAACCCTCCAACATCTTTTATGCAGCACCTGCTGCTGAGAAGCTACAAATGAAAAATTAATTAAATGTTTGAAAATGAACATAATAATAATCACCATAAGACAATCAAAAGAATCGTGAACGCAACACAAGATTGTGAGTCACATTCAGTGACAAAAAAATTGTGAAATGCTCCAACGTATTTTTTCCACCTTCTTTTAATTCCTATTGAAGGAGAAAATACTATGTGAATTCTGTGTTATCCTTGAAAGAATTATTATTTTACAAAGAAAAAAAAACTTTGAACCTACAGCATCTGTTTTTGGCCTCTGTGGGGCAGGAAAGACGAATATTAAACAGCAGAGAGATATTAACGCTTTTTTTTATTTTTGCACCTTAAACCAATGAACACATCCAGCCATTCATCAGCATAATCAATTTTTGTTTGTATTTTCCTTTACAATATTCCCATTCCCAGACTCTCCACTGACATCTCTTTGTATTAATGATGATTTTTCTTGTTTTTGTTTTCTCAGATATCACCCATCAGTCTTGGCTGCAGCTGCATCCCGTCGGTGACGTCACCACTTCCTGTTTGTAGCCTTCCCCATTCAAGTCCGCGCCATTAATGGAATCATCTCTGCGCTCCACCAGCGACACACTCTGTCACCTCCCATCGACTGGGCCGGCATTCAAAGAGATCCCCCGATTCGTCCGGCAGCGCACATCATCATTATCGAGGGTGTAAGACACAGTGGCCATTAGGGGATGAAGAAACTGCAACGGACGCAGGCTCGACCAACCCCCCCCCCCCGCCCGCCAGTCTCGACCGCACTCGGCCATGATTTGCACGCACATTAGAGGGACCGTGAATGGGAACCAGTAGTGTGTCACTGGGGAAGCGGGAGGCAGCAGTGGGTCAGCGGCGGCTGCTCGAAGCCGGCTGCAGAGAACGAGGAAAGAGAAAGAAAAAACCATGTGCACAGTGCACTGCAGCGCTTTGATTTCACATTGGCATCCCTCCGCTTGCATCTCCTCGGCACGCAAGCCTCCGAGCATCAGCAGCCTTCTCACACGAGTAGCCAGCCGCCTGCCACCGCTCACATCAAAGCGTGCACGTGCAGCCAGTGCAAATTTAACCAGTAAAAAAAGAAATAAATAGGACAGACGGAGATGCCCTTCTTTCTCTCGTGTCCTCGGGCCTCCTCTTGACCACTTTATTCTGCAAAAATCAAAGCCGGTTTGTTGGCTGCTGCTCCACTGTCGCCCCCCGAGGGGACAAACCTGGAGCCGAGCCCTGAGAGCCACTACGGCTGTAGCGCCGTGATTTATGACTTTTGCGCCAAACAAAAGAGGAGAAGTTCACAAGAGGAAGTCCTCCTCCACATAAATGCACTGCACCAGCAGGAGTAATGGAGCACACGCACGTGCGACACACACACACACAGGCACACACACACACACACACACACACACACACACACAGTCACACCTCAGTGCTGTCGCAGTGCTTTCTCTCTCATGTGCTGCGAGGTGAGTCATCAGCACAGAGAAGCGTAACCTCGCAGCTCCAGCTAATCTCTCCTCTCCTCTGCTCTCCTCTGCTCTCCTCTCCTCCTACCCCCACTACCACCACCTCCCTCTCAACCTGCCAGCATCTCATTTTCTCCACTTATGGATGAAGGCACGGCGACTTACATCATCGCTGCAGCCTTGCACATACATATAAGGCCACGGATCGGAGCACATGCCTGCTACGTTCTCCTCTGGGGGGAAAGTGGCTTGTCGCTGTTGCGAGAATGAGACTCAGCGACGGTGAGGTACTTATTGCGCTTAGCATGACCAGTTTGGAATGTTTGTTAGATAAATGGGTAAAAACCGACGCAGAGTGGACGCTGAGCTTCATACGCCGCTGGATGACCAGTGGAGAGCAGTTCCAGTTGCTCCTATGGTGCTTTTAGTTCAGAAGCGGCTGAGAGCGAACATTAAAAACCCCAGAAGAAGGCCGACAAGAAGTGACTGTGAACCGAGCTGTGGTTAAACAGATTAGCGCAGATGCTGCAACGGTGCAAGAGCAGATTTTTGCTAATGTTCCTAAAAGAAAACTGTGAGCTTTGGCAACCAGGTTCAAGCTAGCAGAAACAAATTTTACTGGTTTGCTTGAAATGAAGGCGATGGACACAAGGTAACAACCTTCTGAGATGGACTCTTTCCCTGATGGATTAAGAAATAAATAGAAACGATTTGGGAAATGTTCGGTCTGCCACGTGCGTGACATGATTCGTTATTCTTTTTTCCACTCTTGCAGCTATTGCAGAGGCGCTTCGTGACCTGCTAGAAAGCAGCAGCAGCAGCAGCAGCAGCAGCAGCAGCAGCAGCAGCCCCTGAGATGTGATCACCAGCTGCATGTTCACTCTCAGCCAGTTTGGACAGCGGCCACAGGCAAACGCACAAAAAAAAAGCTAACAAACACAACGTCATCGCGAGCACCTAGAGCTGACAATCAATCCTCCTGCCTGCCGCCAATCAGAGTGAGGGCCCGCGATAACACAACACGAGCTGACCACGGGTGAAGACGTTCCCAGGTCGCCACTGCTGCCGCCGCGCTGATGGCGCGCAACGGCTGAGGACGCGCTTCATCCACTCTGTCACGCAGGGACACACGCTGGCTGGCACACAAATTTCTGAAGCCAAGCATCCATGACTGCAGGCGCAGTTGTGTCCTACTTCTCCCGAGAGTGAACAAACAAAAGATTGTGCTGTTTTTTTGTGTTTTTTTTGGTATTTCGATACACACACAGCCTTTCCTGACACCTGATTTGCCCTGTTGAATCGCAAGCACGAGACCGGAATTCAAGAAGCACGCCACAAAAAACACAAGGCATCCGCCCACAAGTTGCGCCTTTTATGTGGCAGCCGGCATGACGGAGACGAAGAATCACAATCGTCGCCACAAAACACAGCTGCTCTCGCGCGCGCACAAAACAAAAAAAAAAAAAAACAGGCAAATCATGTGACTGTGGAATGACATTTTGAAGAGGACTTACGTGGCCTGGCTAGCGAGATGCATCTTCTTCTTCTGAAGCTCTGTGAACCTTCGCAGTGCATGTGCTGCCACGTTGTTTTATGTGCAGTGTGTGTGTGTGTTTTGGTGTGTTGCTGTCAGCCTGTCTTGGTGCGTGTGTGTGTGCGTGTGTGTGTGTCAGTGCCCAGTGGCACGCCATTGGAAGGGCTGTTTCCATGCTGACTTGGCTGTCATATATTAAAAAAGGCCTCCTTAACATTCCGGGAGGGATGTCATTTCCTGTGTGTGGTCGCTTCAGGTGACACATCCACCACCATCACCACCATCACCACCATCACCACCATCACCACCATCACCACGTCCCCCATTCCTCCAAACACAGCCAGAAGATGCACATAGGAAACCCACGAACCCTCTAGACAAGAAATAAGACAGTTTCCCAATTATGGGTGTTGTGGTATTTGCATGTATACATGTGTATCCTGCAAGAAGGATGAATATTAGCCTCCTTGTTCTCGGCATTCTGTCTGTGATGGCCAGGTTTTTACAACTGTGCAACTTGCCCTTTAAAAATGGAGAAAAATTATTTATGAGCCTTTCTTTCCCCCATTTCCATGCATTTACAGGAAAAAATAATTCAATCAATATTAAGACCAGCGTATCTTCAAGCATGCCGACCAGATTCTGCTGAATCTGCACATGGTTGTGAGATGGATCTAATCAACAGGACCGAAAGACGTCGTCTGCGCATCCCCACAAAAACGCCCAGCGGGCCACTGATGGTCGTGCAGCAACAGCAATGGGTGAGAAAGTCACAATCACCATGTTGCAGCCATGGAAGGATTTCAGGCAAACGCACAAACCCTATCAAAACATATTTGATGTAACACAATATTAAAATACGTTTTGATTTGGCATTTCACTGACCTTCTATTTAGCCTTGACACAAAAACTATTAGACAATATAAAAAGGGTACACAGGTGGTAAATTATTCTGTCCTTTTGAATTCAGGCCACAACCCAGTGAATCATACACAAACAATAAATGTTTGACACTGCGATGAGTAAAAATACTTTGACATTCCATTTGCCAATGAGCCTAAAATATCAACAAGGAGAGTGTTCAGGACGGTGAACTTGAGTGTAGACATTACATGACCGACACAAACTAACCCTTTAAAACAGGCAAATTGCCTGTTTTAAAGCAAGACTGGTTTTTCAATGCTGAAATAACACCTTGAAAATCATCTTCAATAACAAGTCATTGTTAGAACGGCAGCAGTGCCATTCACACGGAACTCCATGCTGGCCTGTTAATTGGACTATTTATCTTTGGTCGCCTGCCCAGCACCCTCGAGAATCCGACCTCACTTTACAGCAACACTCTTGCCTCTTGCCCCTTGCCTCAACTCATCGAGCGCGGTCAGCCAGCTCACTGGTCTCAGTACAGTTGCCATGGCAGAGGAACCCTAGAAGAGCTATATGGTGCTATAGAAGGCCCACACTCCCCTTGTTACGATTTAGCTGTAATGATTTAACTGTACGGGTGAAAATAATGTTGTTTTTTTTTCCAGGTTAACGTTAACAAGATGCAGAGCAGCTCTCACCTAGAGTCGAACAGAGGGTCGGTGTACATGGGCGGAGGGCAGTGTGGCGGCTCTCCAGGACTGTTGGGCGGCACCGTGAGGCCCCCTTTCCTGCGCTGACCCGGCGCACCATCTGTGGAGGAGGATTAACTTTATTATTATTTCTGAGTAGCTGCAGTTTGGGATTTATTGCACTTCTGGGCTGATGAGCAGGCAGCAGGATTGACAAGCGCTGGGATATTAGCCACAGATTAAGAGTGCGCACTCGCTGAGCTGTGAAATTCAAGTTGTTTTTTTTTTTTTTGCTAACCCGTCTTGACTACATCCTGGGTTTTATGTAAATGTAGGTATATTGATTTAGAGCAGCGCGCCGCAGATAGAGACCACAGCAGCCACGTTGGTGCCATATGTTGTCAGAGGCTAGTTGGCGGCTTGCTAATCCCTTCAGCCATCCAGATTTAAGAAGCTATTTTTGCGGGCTCTTAGTCTGAGGCGCTGACTTACTGCAAAGCAGTTTTCGTCCCTGGGTGTTGTTGTTTTTTGGGCGGGTCAGAGAGGTTCTGCTTTCTGACGTAAATGAAATGCAGCGCTAGCAGGGGAAAATATTTTTGTACACACACTCACACATACACAGAAAAAAGCACTGATCCTGTTTTAGTGGTAATCTTCCCTAAGGGGAGCAGCTCTACCTTCTCCATCAAGCAGAAAGGAGGTCAGCAGGTGGGGACACACTTCCTCCAGGACGGAGCAGAAGGAGCAGAAGGCACTCGGCCCCTTGGAGGACAGTCGGTCCAGGAAGACCTCGGTGCGCCTCTTGCTGCTCTCCTGCGACAGGATCTCCTTGTACTCGCCCAGGGAGAACACCTTGTCGTACACCAGGTGGGGCAGCACGGCGCCCACGTCCAGCTCGCTCAGGATCTTCTGCCGGTGCTGCTTGAGGATCCTGGCCTCCCATCTCTTCCTCTTCCTGGTGAAGGGCCTGCGGCCGGTCCTCTGATGCTGCTGCTGCTTCTGATGCTGCTGCCTCTTCTGCCTCCTCACAAACCAGCGCCTGGTGCCGCTGCCAAACATCTTCAGCTTGAGGAGAGACACCAGAACTTCTTCCACGGCTCGGTCAATGCAGTTTCCGATGGAGGGAAGGCGCATAGTTCACGCCAGGGGAACCACCATGCCGCATAGTTCCTCGAGGCTGGCTTTGTTGTTGTCTGAGTGGTTTATCTGGGGCGGGAAGAGACAATCTGGACGCTGGCTGCTTCCTAGCTGGGTACTTAGCGTCTCTAAGAAGATTATCAGACTCTTAAGTACACCAAAGTGCTCCGCACCGCTCAGACATTCTCATCATATTTTACATAATTTTGCTTGTCCTTTTGGAAAAGATAAAAAATTGCAGCTTCTTAAGTTGTCCTTCCTTACAGTTGTCGCCCCTCATTAAAAATCCGTCTATCTGGCTCAGCCGCCCGTCCCTATTTGTCTGTCTGTCTGCTGCTGAAGGATGATTTAGAAAAAGTCGCATCACACACATTCCAGTCCATTCTTCTGCTATTCTCATCCCTGCGAGGCAGCTGCATCGCTGAGATCTGAAATAAAAAAACTAAACTAAACTAAACTAAAATCTTGTGCATCCATCGCACTTCAGTCTATAGGCTTTTCAACGGTCGTGGCGTTACATAACCAATCAGCGTCCTTTTACTCGTGACAAAAGCAAGAAGCGAGGCTGCCAGGTGGCCTCTAGAGCCCCAGGAGGAGGAGGAGAAGAAGAAGAAGAAGGAGGAACAGAGAAGTGACTGCAAGCACGCCTGCTAATGAAGAGATGGGCATGAATGCTGCAATGGAAGCAGTTTCTTCAGAACCGGATGGTGTTTTTTTTTTTTGCATTGAAAGGACAGAAAAACATCTCTGAAGGCCTTTCCTCAGTGTAAAAGATGTTTTGGCTTCACTCAGGAAAGACTCAAACAGTGAATACTGGCTCACCACAGGCTAAGCTAGATACAAGTCACCTGATTGGTCCATTTTGAATATAACAGACAGAAGGCTTGTCCAATTGGCTTTGATGTTCTGGTTTTTCTTTGAAAGGACCTCTTCTTTCCAAATATTAGTCAAAGGCTCTTTGTAATGTGTAAAAATGACAACAAAAATGGTTCCAACCAAGTTAGCTTATTCTTTTCATATAGTAAAAAATACAAGAAAATAAATGAATCCACAGCACATCTTTACAAAAACAACTCTTAAAAAAAACCACAAAACACAGCCGAATGTACCTTTAAGAAGGCACCTCAGCGGCCGGTCGCTCCACTGGAGCAACTCATCAAGCCACTGAGCCACTCCAAAAACTCTCCTTCCCGTTTATTGCTGTGAATGTGACACCTGATTAGAGCAAGATTAAAACATTATGTGGGGAGCACTGACCCGGTAGATTGCCTTCATCTCCTCCTCCTCGCCACCTCAGACCGAGGAGAGAGACATTAGCATATAATAGATTGGAACAAGGGCATTTAAGGGAGGGTGGCCGGGTAGAGGGTGGTGGTGGGGTTGTCCTAATGCACTCCTCTGGAAACCTATTCGTATGTACTGTATACATTTAATGCAGCTACAAACCCGCATGACCTTGAGTCTCCTGTGCTGCAGGTGTAAAAAGATGTCCCGCTCTCTCCAGAAGAGGGAGCCATTTGATCAACGCCGGTGCGGTTGGGAAGCAACCAAGCAAGCGTGTATTTCAAAAGCGAGGAAAGAAGCCAATCAGCAGAGTCGTTATCCTAATGTTAGCACACTTATTGTCATCACAGCACAATGCTGGCTCAGCCTCGTGGCTCAGCGGGAATCCTCAGACGTGGTTCGATGTCGGATATCAGCCCCTCGACTGAGCGCTTTCATCCTGCCTGGATTCACTAGCAGCTTGTCCAGAAGGTTGTCGGGAGAGGACAAACAAAAATCCACACACGTTGACCTTTTGCACAGCAGGCATTTTGCCGTTTGTCATCTACTCCCAGCGAGTTTCTCCATCATTTTTTCAAACCTTGACTAGTTTGCTTGCTCTACTTTTACGGGGGTCCTTTATAGCATCTACGCCCTTTATGACGTCATAAAAGGTGTTGCTATCACTCTGATACAACCCCCATGTTGGTGACATCCCACATGTTGGCTACACCCTTTGAAATCACCTTGTTTTTGTCACAACGCGTGGAAGGTCCAAGTAGCTGAAATCTATTTTTTCTTTTTTTTAGCAGGAGACTGTAAACAAAGGGCTAAATGTGCTGTTTGCTTCAGATCTACAGTTTTTCTGGGTATAAAATTATGGACCGTAGAAAAAAAAAATTCTTTAATACAATTATCCTGCTCACGCTCAAGCGTGTGTGTGTGTGTGTGTGTGTGTATGTGCATACGCCCGCGCGTGTGTGCACCTGTTGTAGTGCAAATGATAATGAAACCAATTATCGTTTCAGGAGTGTGTAAGAGGATGTCACTTTAATAAACAAATACCAAACACATTTTCAAAAAAAAGAAAAAGAAGAACAGAAATAGAAGCGACCACGTTCCCTCATATTAATTCAACTCCCTGAGGCAAAGCCTGATTTTTTTTTTACTTGTTATTTCTGGGTGGAGGCTGGCTCTCACTCAACCAACAAATCACATTTTGGAGTTTGGCTTCATTCAAGTGTGACTTTGTGAGTCGGACAGAAGGAGCCAACAGCGGCGCACGTGTCCTTACATAATCACATGACCTACAACAAAAGACTACAACATCTGACCTCACTGCCGCGGCGTCGCACACCTTTCATTTAGGAATCTTCCCTTTGCTTTCCCATTATAGTGTTTCCAGAAGCCCCAACAAAAGCATTAAATTAAATCAGCAATACATTACATTTACATGTCTATCATAAATTCTGTATTTTTCTGAGATATTTTATAAAAGTTTCAGCCCTTGACTGACAGAAGCACAGAGTAAAATATTACAGTACGTAAGACAACAAGACATTTTCAATCTGGCTTCATAAACAATGGGGGTATATATGGGGTATAATGGGGTATACATGTATGTATGTATATATATGCATATATGTATATTATATATGTGTGTGTGTATGTATATATATGTGAGTGTACACTGTATATCTATACACACACATATATATATATATGTATATACATACATGTATACATAAATGCTTAGCAATTTTTTGTGATTAGGTGTGAAAATACATTTCAAGGTGACTGCTGCCTATTAACTCATGTCCCTCATGTAGCGAGGACACATTAAAAGTTCTCATAGTGATGAATGAAATGGGCCTGGTCCCTCTTGTTCATCTTCTGGCAGGAATTCTCCACGTTCTTGGTCAGTCCAGGTGGTCCGCAGCTGAATACACCGATTTTACCCACCTTACAATAAAAGTAGAAGAAAGAATTGACTAATATTTTGCAGTTTTCCCCCCCCGCTGGATAAAGATAAGGGCGGTTGTTGTACCGTGGGGTGGACCTCCTGCAGTGAGCTGAAGAAAGAGACAAAAGGTGGACGGCCAAAGTGGGTGACGGACCGCAGGCCGGTGAAGAGGCTGCGGTTCCACACCTTCTGGAAGTGGCGCTCGCACACGTACTGCCAGGAAGGACAGCCAGGAGGGGGAACAGCCGGACACAACACAAGGAATCATCTCTTTAGACAAGTGCAAAAAGATCTTTTCAAGACTACCTCGCTCTTCAGAAAGTTATTGTAAGTATTATAATTATAAGCATTCCACATTAAATGGATTAAACGTTCAACAGTCCCAACTATTAGGCAATGATAATAATCTAGAGAAGACATCTGATTCAACAAGAATAATAATATGTGCGTGTGTGTGTGTGTGCATAGTATTTTTTCATATATACATACATACTGTATATATATATGTAAACTGACATGAATAGTAAAAAAGGAATTGGAAAAAAGTGCTTATTTCAAATACAAGTATGATTTTACATAATTTCTTATACAGGTCTGATTTTACATAATTTCTTATACAGGTCTGATTTTACATAATTTATTTGCTCTCACAAATCATTATTATTTCTGTCTTTATGGATAGTTATGTATGCACATTTGGAAATTAATGCATTAACCAATCAATCAATTCATGAATGAATCAGTTCATTCATTCATTCAGAAGATTTGCTGCACACAAAGCAAGACGTGGTGAGAATAATGGTGCCACCTACTGGCAATAGGACGATTTTATTTATTTATTTATTTATTTATTTATTTATTTATTTATTTATTTATAAAAAAACCTATTGTTTGGCTCAGCATAGTGACCTCACCAGCATGGTGGTGCGGAGGTCGAACTTCTCGGCCACCTGGGTGATGTAGGTGTGGACCGAGACCAGCTCCTGGGTGTCCATCTCCTCCACCTCCCTGATGATGTCCGACACCCACTCGAACTGCCGCTGCGTCCGCGTCACCCAGATGAAGTAGACCTTTGAACAACGAACGAGAGATAGATAGATAGATAGATAGATAGATAGATAGATAGATAGATAGATAGATAGACCATCGCTGCTAAACTTTCAGCACCTTTTTACACTGAATCCTGGACTTGATGCAGGATTTGAAGACCAGATCCTTGAGGATGGAGGTGAAGGGTGTGACCCCGATTCCTCCGCCGACCAGAACCGAAACTTCATAGTCGGTCCACTCCTGGTGGCCTTCGCCGAACGGGCCGTCCAGGTAGAGCTGTCGGATGGAAGCAGATGCATGCAGTGAGATGTAGTAAGAAAAAGACTTGATGGTTCAATATTATAATATTATATAATATTGTCATATAATCCTCAGTTTCAGCAGCAAACTAAACAACATACTAAATTCAGGAGACCGTAAACACTCTCTAAAAACATCTGCAACTATGGATAATTAATCATGTAAAAATTAAAATTAAAAAGATGAATAAATATCCTCCATATGGACATAAAATGGACGTTTTAAACCCGTCCTAGACAGAAAAATCACACCACTCGAACCTTGGGATAGGCTCCCAGCTCCAGCAGGCTTTCCTCGGTGTAGAGCTCCCGCAGCTGGCTGGTCCACGGCCCCACGGCCCGGATGTGCAGGCTCAAGGTCTCCTCGTGGGGGGCCGAGGTCAGCGTGAAGGGGTGGTACTCGTCCGTGCCCAGCCGAAGGCACGCTATACGAACCCACTGGCCCGAACGGTAGGCAAAGCCCTGCGGCCTCTTGAACTCCAGATGTGTCACACCTGCAAAGAGGGAAGAAGAGGATGTGAACACAAACAATTTCAGTGATGACAAAGGGAAAGAAATAACATCAAGGCTTTGTAAAATTCTGGGAGATGGCACCTGAAGGCAGCAGCTCAGCTCGCAGCACCGGGATCTCCACCTTCTTCCTGCTCAGGCTGATGAGTTTGTCCAGCAGGAAGAGCAGCCCGGGTGGGATGAGATAGATGTAGAAACGGGGCTCTTGTATCAGAGCATAACTGCCGTGAATGACCGTCTGTGTGAGGGTAAGAAAAACAAAAACCAGACAGAGTTAGACTTGCTTCAGGAGTCGTATCAGTGCCTGGGTGAGAAGAGTCGCTCACCAGAGCGTACACGACCACGTAGAGGTAATGAGTGATCCAAAATCCGCGGAAGCTGATGTGACGGAAATAGTGGGAGGCGAAAACGTACATAAAGGCGAAGGTGAAGAGCAGCAGGATGCCTGTCACTCCTGGAAAACAGAGAGGGAGACAATAAAACAACAGTGCTTCTGGTGTCAGAGGTCATTGAAAGCAGCAGGGTTGCTGCCAATCAACTTCTTTTCAGGAAGTAGCTGCTGCTAACTTGGAAGGTGACAAAGAGCAGCTTTGTCCTATCACCAAATCATAATTAATCAATAGATTTTCCCTATGTTTTCCGTAGGCTCTAAACCCAATGAACATGTGAGATGAATCATCTGTTCCATCTACAGGAGCTTGCAGGTTCTCATGTTGGTCTGAAAATCAGCCTCCTTTCCTGTCATACCTGGGATGGTTTCAAAGAACCACCATGTCCACTTCATGGGGAGTTCAGACCTGCAAAAAGCAGCATCGTCAGCTCCTCCAGATAATGACAGCCTTCTGCAAATATCTGCTAGAACTCAGGAAGCTCACCCGTTGTTGAAGAAGACTCTGGGGAAGAGGCAGGCCAGGATGCTGAGGTCGCTGACGGAGAAGACGTAGACGTTGACCACGTGGCCCAGGCTGTGGATCACTGCACAGCAGGGACAGGAGTGAATGAGTGAGGTCACGACTTCTGCCATCAAACCCCACCCTCCCCCCCGGTGGCTCCGCCCCCACCTGACAAGAGGACGGCTGTCATGGCCATGAAGCGGTGGAAATCGATGGCGGCGTCGAAGGGGATGTAGCGGTTGAGGAAGGTCTCGCGGCACAGCGTGATGAGGTTGCGGCACACGGTGAGGAGCATGTAGGGGAAGAGGAAGGAGATGGAGGCGGCGGTGCCACGAGAGACGGCCACGCCCACCAGCGACATCCTGGGGAGGCCCGTAGACTCGGCCTGGAAGCGGTAGTCTGAAGACACAAAGCAGCAGCAGAGTAAGAGGCTGGTCGCTGAGGAGGAGGAGGAAGAGAAGAGGGAGGTGGTGGTCGAGGAGGAGGAGAGGGAAGTGGATAAAGTGGAGGAGGAGGTGGAGGATGATGAGGATGAGGTAGAGGAGGAGGGAGAGGAAGAAGAGGTGGTGGAGGGGGAGAAGGAGGAAGAGGTGGTGAAGGGAAGGAAGGGGTGGAAGTGGAGGAGGAGGAGGTGGTAGGGTGGAGGCAGGAAGGAAGAGGAGAGGAAGAGGTGGTGGAGGTGGAGGAGGTGGAGGAGGTGGAGGATGATGATGAGGATGAGGTAGAGGAGGAGGGAGAGGAAGAAGAGGTGGTGGAGGGGGAGGAGGAAGTGAAGGAGGTGGAGGAAGTGGAGGTGGAGGTGAAGGAGGTGGTGGAAGTGGAGGAGGAGGAGGTGGTAGAGGTGGAGGAGCAAGAGAAGGAGGAGGAAGAGGAAGAGGTGGTGGAGGTGGAGAATGAGTAGGAGAAAGAGGAAAAAGAGGAGGAGGAGGAGGATGAGGAGGATGAGGAGGAGGATGTGCAGGAGGAGTAGGAGCAACCTCCACCTACAGTAACATCTCTCCAGGCAGAGGCCGGCGGTGACGGCGTAGACCACAATGAAGCAGACGATGTGGCGGCGGTAGTTCTCGATGAAGCGTTTGAAGTGCTGGACCTTCTGCCGGAGCGGGTTCCTCTCATACTGCTCCCGTTTGGGATTCACGTACACGTCTGGAGTTCTGACGCTCAGCCTGGGATGTGCGAAGGGTGAGTTTGAGCTTTTATGTTGTGGAGACAAAGGAAGAACTTTTGTCATTTGCTGCCACCTACTTTTTCCTTCTGCGCACATCCTGCCCCTCCGTCTTGTTGAAGCTGAGGGCAAAACAAATAAACAGGCTCAACGCCGGTCATATCAGTTGGCCGCTTTGTTGGGTAGACTTCGCACGTGTCAGGTTGGTCGGACGTTTTCACCAACATCCCAGACAATCTAGTGGACTGAGATCTGCTGAGGCCGTTCAACTAGAGTGAAGTGACTGTCATGGTTCTAGAAACCAACCTGAGATCTGAGTTTTGCCACATGGTGCGACGGACGAGCATAGTGAGCAAAGGAAGCTCAGCCAGGCTGTGGCGTCTGAGGTTCATTTGTCACCGAGAGCGGCCGAGAAGACAACCAACAGCATCACCGCAGGAATTGCTGATGAATTCACATGAATCCAATTTCAGAGGCCCAGACTGGATATTTCTTTGAGCTTCCAGGCCCAACATGCCTGAATGTACTCGCCACCGCACCGCTGGCTGACATTTGCATTGACAAGCGATTGAACTGGTGCACCTAATAAAGTGGCTGTTTGCTGGATACAAACAAGTGAAAGATCAAGTGGTTCCCACTGGTGTCGGTGTAAACAGGTGAGAGCAGATCAGACTCAGCTTCCTGTTTTCTGACCTGTTTGCTGGAGAGATGAAGGAGACCCTTTGGTCCCGACTCAGACGCTTCTTCCCCTGTTTCTCCATCCCTGCACGCACACACAATCACCCACCCACACACACAAACACACACACACACACACAAACCCCCAAAATAAATTATCCTTTCTGAAAATTTCTGTATCTCAGTAAATGTTAATTTACAACGACCTGTCTGCAGTTTTTTTCCGAGCAAACCTTTGACGTTGAGTTGAGCGAACTGCAGCTCCTTCTCATGGTCCTGCAGTAGGAAGTGGAAGTCCTCCCACGTTATCCTCTCCTTGTCGCCAAAGCCGGCCGCCTGCATCATGGCCTGGATGCCGTCCTCCGCCTGGCTCTTCGACAGATTGCAGTTGGAGATTTCAATGAAAGACCTGCAGCACATCAGAGGAGAAGAGCATGGAGGTAGAAGGGTGTTGAACAGGAGTCCATCAGACGCAGCCATGAAGAGGAAAAAGAAAATAAAAGCAAAAGGAAACTGCTCAAACCGGAGCATCCTGGCAAACTCCTCCCTGGACAGCGAGCCGGTGCCACCGATGTCGTTCATGGTGAACATCAGCATGGATTTTTCCTCAGGGGACCCTGATTGAGAACATTAATCCCATGAGAACACTTTAAAACCATTTCCTTTATTCCCTTTAACTATGTAATACTTTTTAAATTGACAATTTCATCCTATAATTAGTTTTTAATTGTGTAGCAGTGGTTACCAGTGGGAATAAAAGTTTCTGGAGCAACCCCTAAGGTTAAATCCAATTTTTTCCAACTTTAATAAAAAAAAACAACATATCATGCAGCCAACATTTGAAGGAAGGCGGCTGAGACCACCTTGCAGTTTTTACCTGAAAGCCAGTCCTCCTAGTATATTAATTCAGTTTCAGAGTTTTTTCATTTTGGAATTACCAATTTTGGGTCGTCGCCCTCACCTTTCATGAAGATGACGATCACGTCCAGGAACTCCTGGAAGGACAGGTAGCCGTTCCCGTCCTTGTCAGCCAGTGTGAACATGGAGTCCACGAACAAGGAGTCGGACTTGAGGCCCAGGGCGTCTGCGAACTCGGCGGCCGTGAGCTCACACCGCAGCACCTCGCGGGCTTTCCTCCTGGAGACGCCGCTCAGATTGCCGGCGTCACACTTGTCTATTTCCAGGACCTAAGTCAGAGATTGGACAGCGTTGCCACACGTAACCATCACCTCATCGTCGCCTCCAGGTGTTAGTAACTGCAGTTATTAACAGCGTGATGGCCCGCAATTTGTCCCTCCGGCTGGAAGTCAGAGCTCACTGATGCCGCTTTTTGCGGGTTGAAAAGCCGCTGACTGTACCTTGGAGAAAGCGTGTCGGATGAAGGTCTCCACGATCTGAGCGCGCTGCTCCCTGGTGGTGGCCTCCCTCAGCAGCTCCTCCTCCCTCATCTCCGTCACCCTCATCTCCCGGCCGAGGTCGCTCGCCGCCTGCCGCAGGTGCCGGACGAATGGCGCGCGGCCGCACTCGTCGTAGAAGAAGAGCACCTGCAGGTGGCGGAGAGAGAGAGATGAGGATGAAGATGTCTCATCTCATGCAAAACCCACTTTACTGTTGTTTTACTGCCAGTGAAATCTTGTAAATAAAACAAAAAGCAAGAATCGTTTACTTTGCCTTCTCCAGTTTGTTAGATCAGTGTTTTTCAACCACTGTGCCGCGGCCAATATTGGCGAGTAATCTAAGTACTCCAGTAAGTAATCCACTACTGCAATTAAACTACTTTTTCAGTAACAGAGTAATGTAAAAGGATTACTCTGGCGAAACTGGTAATTATATCATAATTTCTTTATCAAGCAATGATTCCATTACTTTTCTGAAATATTTTGCAACATTATCCACAAAATGTCTGAAATTTAGAAAAACAGATTGAAGATGCTTGCAACTTCATTGAAAAAAACAGCCATTGCATTTGATAGCTGGAAATACAAACATTATTTTGAGTTCATCTCGTCTAAATCAAAGAATATTGAGGTTCGTTGTACGTTATGTGCAGGAAAGAAGATGCTCTCAACTGTTACTTTTTTTAACTAAAGTAATTAGTAATGGATTACTTATGAAACAAAGTAGTGAAAGAAATAAACAGATTACTTTTTCAGGAGTAATCAGTCATCAGTAGTTTACTTTTATAGAGTAATCCCAACAACACAGTGCCGCGGCACACTAGTGTACCGTGAGGTAATGCCAGGGTGTGCCATGAATAATTATGCAATTTCACTGAATTGGTCTCAAAAAAATAATAACATTCCATTGTGGAGTGACTGTGTTTTAAAAGGAATGGAAGCCTATTTTCCTCCCTTCCTGCCAGGATATCAGCTTTGTGTGCATCTAAACAGCCCCAGCTGTTGAGCAGTTGGCTCAAAAAGGTTAAAAAAACACTGTGCTAGATATGCTGCCTTCTGTAGCTTCTTGCATCATTAATCATGTGAGGCCAATCCACTGGAGTCCAGGAAGCTGTTACAGTAGTTTTAAGGGAATTTTTAAAATCTACAAAAGGCTTTAAACCCTCCAGCCTCACCAGGTCGTACTCCTTGGACACTTTGAGCAGCAGGGCTCTGTGCTGACGGTTGTCGGAGAGGACAACGTCCAGTGAGCCCTGGTTGTCCAGGTTGAGGCAGCGGAGAGTCGAGCCGGACTGGTCTGAGACCCGCAGCCTACTCTTCTCGAGAAACTCCAAGCTGACAGGAAGCAGAGGTTTCTTGTGGCCCTGCCACTCCGAAGCTGGAAAATTGTGATAAGAGGAGAAAAAAAAAATCAAATGAGAAGAGAGAGAAGGAGATTATGGATGCGGCGTAAACAGTTTGGGTAGAACCTGGCCGAGCACTGTATCATGTAATCAGTTGGGGATTCCTTCCTCTTTGTACAATGTGCAAATAAAATGCTTTTTGTGTTTAAATATCCTCAATTTTCTTAAAGCCAAGAACAGTGTCTGCCTCTCCGGCACCAGCTGCTGGTGTAGCAGAACATCACAGCCACTCCGGCCCAATAATTGAGACTACTGTGAAATTTGGCAATGTTGTTTTGTTTTTTTAATCTCTTTTAAAAACCTATTTTTACAAAAAGGCCTTTTGAAACCCTGAAAGTAGCAGTGTGGTCCATCGATGCTCTTATTTCTCCTTCTGTATTTACTGACTAATTTTTATTGTTTTCTTAACGTTGTGCTATTGTTGCTGTAACTGTATTTTTGTGGCTGTGTATGCACTTTGTAACTATGTTAAGAAAGGTGCAATACAAATAAAGTTTATTATTATTATTGTACAGGATATTTATGCTGAAGATTTCATACCGCTGATCCCCACAGCTGGCCCATCGTTCCGGGCCCCTGCTTTTCTCCTCCTCTGAAACTTCCTGTATCTGTGTTTGCGGAGACAAGCCACCATGTAGGCAACCAACAGGCTGACTGCAGAAGGGAAAAAAAAGACAGACAGAGATAATATTTTATAACAGAGTCACTGATGGGTCATATTAGTATTCTTGTTTGTCACTGACCAACAGGAAAGAGGAACAACACGACGATGAAGATGCCAAATCCGACTTTGCTCCCGTCAAAGTAGTGAAGTGTGGTGGCGTTAGTGCAGGGATGCAGCATGGACTCGTTCAGCTGTGTGGGCTGAGCACAGGGGTCACCTGGAGCCCCGGAGATCAACCTTTAAACCACTTCCTCACCATGTGACCCTGTAAGCCCCTCCTCCTTTCTTTTCAGCTCTAGACAATTACCATCTCTCCAGAAAAACACTTCCTGCTGCAAGTCGGCGGCCTCGGCGCTGGTGACTGCAACCAGGACGTCGTGGAAGGTCGTGCCGCGGATCTCCTGGATCTCCTGCTCGCTGAACAGACTGGCGGAACACACGCGGTGGTCAGACAGCAGGAGAAGGAGGAGGCCGACCGTGATGCGTGAATCATGGTCGGGGAGCAACTCACCCGTTCTGTCTGTTCTCAAACCAGAAGCGGTCTCCGTTCCTGGTGCGCTCAAACTGGTCCAGGATGACGGCCGAGAAAACTGGGCCGGGTCCGTCCAGCGACTCCAGCAGCCCCCCGGGGAAGAGCTCCAGTTTGGAGACGTCGCCGTCGTACAGCTCCTCAAGGTCACGGAGCAGCTGCGAGGGAGACACACACACACAAACACACACACATAGTCAGAGGATCTTCAAGCAGATCCCTCAGTCCTGGGTTCTCCTGGCCTGGTTCTACCTGCGGGTTGGTGCTGATGAGTTCTGGGTTGATGTCTCGGAACGTGGTGACAGGAGGCAGATCCAGACTTTTCCTGACCTCGGTGTAGCTTCTCAGGCCAAAGTCTCGTCCTCTTTGGATGGTCATGGCCACCAGGTCGGTGCGAGTGAACCTCAGAGGGCCATACATGAAGTCTGACACGGAGTTAGGACATAGTAGCAGTGAAAATCTCTTGCTTTTTCTCAAATATTTTAAATTGAAATGTTATATTTCCGCCAGTTTGTTCCATGGTGTGTGAAACCGCTATTTATTTTTATTTTCTGCAATGCCAAAGAAATGACTCAAAGGAGAAAAGAGCTGCTGTATAAAACTGGTGTGGCACCTCTCAGGTCCTCTACGACGATGTTATCTTCTCTCTCTGCTATCTGGGAGGCCATGCCCATAATGAGTTCATCCACATCCAGTCCAGTCCTCATGTTGTCACTCTGGAGATAATCAACAACCAAGATAAATTGGAGGAAATTAAAAATAAATGTGGTGCCTGATATCTTTATATTAAGATCATCTTGTCTCCTCAGCTACTTTATTAAAAAAAAATGACAAAAACATGCAAAAATAAATAAACACAAAAACTGTTGTGTGGTTCCAGTAGTTGTAGATGCTGTTCACATACATGAAGACACTTCCTGAATTTTTTTCCCCACCTGCCGTTTCCAGAAGCTGTTGCAGAGACGCAGCGCAGCTGACGAGCCGCCGTCTGCATTGGCAATCTCCCGAAAGTGGCAGGACCTGTTTCTGCAGGAGGGAAGAACGGCAACAACCGTGAAGCTTCTGGAAAGAAACATTTTGGCAAACTGACCCGTTGCCATCACCCCTGTTGTCAGGTGAGCAGGTAGATTCCCTTTAATTATCAGTGCGGAGAGAGAGAGAGAGAGAGAGGTGAACGGTAGTGATCGCCCTCCCTCAAAACTCACCAAACACACAATCACACAACTCCAAAAACACTCTGCTGGGCAAGTGGTGACCTGCAGGCTGGCCACGCGATGAAATAATAACGCATAATTGTGTGACATTACGACACATGAGGCCAATAGTGGAAACTGCTTTTTTCAGCGAACCGCCGGCCGGAGTCACTTGGCGACACCTCAGACGGCGCCGGAGTCACTGTCTCGGTTTTTGGCTCAGATAAATCAGGTTGTGGGTCTGGGTTAGTAAAGATAAATCAGGTTGTGGGTCTGGGTCGACACCTGATGAGACACTGAGGTAGTCATCAGTGTCCACCGCAGAGTCCGCCACCGCCACATTACAGTTTCTTCTCAAATAAACTGTTTTGATGACGGGAGGAGCTGCTTTTGCTGTGAATTTTATTTAATTATTTAATTATTTATTTTCATCATAATATAGAGACAATACATAGCTTCTTTTTTTTTTAAAAAAAACAATTTATATAGAAATTGCTGGAGAGGTAAAAAACCCAAAATGGGCTTATTCAAGGAAACCTCCCCAAAATAAAGATGAAATAGAATACTCAAAATTCAAACAACAACAATAATACAAATACCATATTATAAGACAATAAACAGTACAATATTAAGAGCAAAAGTGAAAGTGAAATAATGAAGTAGAAGCTGTAGAGTCTAGATCTATTAGACAGGACTTCAGTCTTGACTTAAAACTAAACAAATATGCAGATGTTTTTACTCAATGAAAATGTGAATTCCAAAATAATGAACCTCTGTAAATAAGAGAAAACTGACTTTGTGTCTTACGGCAAAAGGGAGTACGAAGTTTAACGGCCTGATGTGATATTATTATAATTCCATCATGTGGTGAATGTGCAGGTCGCAACTTGCTTTGGAGAATGTTATGGAAATGTCGGATTGTGTATTTGATGAGATTTCAGAGAGGGGCACCAGTACCATTCACCTCGATTTTTTTTCATTGAGCAGCTGGAGTCTCTGCCCCTACTGATAAAGGAAATGCACCAACTCATATGACCATAGGGACAACAGCAAAAGACCAATTTCCCAAAATGCTGAACTCATCCCTTTACTGAAAGGCTCTTCCCTGATTCCCCCAACAGTACCTCATATAAACACCAGGTGGGGCCATGGTGATGCCAAATCTCATGGCTGCTGCCTGGAACTCAGGAGAGACCCCTGGATCCACAAACTTCTGGTAACCTGCAGGCGAAATGACGAGGTGACACATCAGCGGCAAATATAAACTATCCATTCATCATCAGGGCGCCACGCTCTGTCACCGTGTGTGTGTGTGTGTGTGTGTGTGTGTGTGTGTGTGTGAGTGGGGAGGTTGTCAAAGTTAGCCAACAAAAGCGCAGCATTAAGGCGATGGGCTCCTCTGACCAGAGGCCCTCCGCACTTTCCTCGGCCAGCGGGTGCCAACTCAGCAGACGGCGCTCAGAAGCTCAGTGTGAGGTTTTCTGCTGACCCAGCACATACTTGTCCACCCCCACCGGCGACGTCTGCTGCTGCTGCTGCTGCTGCTGCTCACCTCACCGCAGCTCGTGGTCACTGGTGCATTTACCTGTCACAGTCACACCACGTGCACACGAGCGCCAGGGGGGCTGTTCTTACCTGGGTAAGGAGGGAGCTTCTTGTCTCCCAGATTTGCAGGCAGCCATTCATAGAGGGCGATGTTCTGCAAGGGTGGCAAAAAAAAAAAAAATCTGCAAGTTTGTTTGTGGTGAGATGATGTGACAATCCAAAATGCTGCAGGAAGTTTTTAAAAGTGGCCAATATGAGATTGATTTTTCTTTCTTTGCTTTGCTTCTTCTTCTGACATGTCCCTCCTTCTCTAAGTATAGCTCTTGCAGAGGTCAGCTCCCCGAACTGGCTTGCAGGATGATGCATTCGCCCTCTGACTTTAAAACCCTCAATTTGGCCCGTCAAATCACGACCACCGGGCGCAACCTCACTCCCCGCCAGGGTGCAAATTATAGCAGCGCCCTTGCAGCGGGCGGATTTTCTCCTCCTCACCTGGAATGTGGCCACCACGGTCTTCCTGGCGTTTTGAAACAGCGCCTCGTCTGACCACCCTGGGTGCTCCTCACGCAGCCTGGAGGCGACATAATTGTGGTAGCGAAACCAGATAATCCCCTCTGCCGCCGTGAACATGTTCTCATTGGCCCAGGCGTTTCCCAAGACTGCGGAGGAGATGGGACACGTGTTGCAGGGGAGTTGCTGCGAGCTATTTGTTTCCTTCAGCTGAACGCATCTAATTTCATGCAACATTTGTGAAAGATCCCCCACCCACAACTTTGGATGTTTTGTGATACTTGCCAAACAAATTGGTCGGATCCTCTAATTGACTTGCGTGTCATGGTGTGGAGATAAGTTACGACTTGCCTAAACTCCGTTGCGAAAGACCCAGACCTTCAAAGATGCCCCAATTAATCACCAAAACAACAGATGAAGCTGTTTACCAGCACACTTCCCAAAACAGATGTTTCAACAACTCTCGTTCAGATTTGTTTAACAATTTTGTTGACGATATATATGTTTATGATGCAATATCAAACAGCCTTGAGCAAATTAATTATCCACTAAGCTCTGCAGCATGCTTAGCCCTCTGTTTACAACCCTGCGTGAAAATCTTCATGCTGAAGTGTCTATGGAAGTCACACCCCCATCGCACTGATTGATTGATGAGCTCCTCCTCACCGCTAATGAAGGATAATCTGCCTGTTTGTTTCTGAAGGTCATTGCGACACGACATGAACA
This sequence comes from Thamnaconus septentrionalis, assembly GCA_009823395.1. Classification (NCBI taxonomy): domain Eukaryota; kingdom Metazoa; phylum Chordata; class Actinopteri; order Tetraodontiformes; family Monacanthidae; genus Thamnaconus; species Thamnaconus septentrionalis. Next base: position 3,847,086 of record CM020513.1, on the reverse strand, counting down.
AAAGAGGGAGATCTTCCGTGACCGCCGCCGATGGCAGCCGAAGCAACTTTCAGAAAACAAGCGGCAAAAAAAAAAAGCTTGCTTGATGACACCGCGCGGCGCCCTCTGAGCTACACAAAGAGGGATTTCACCGCAGCCAGCGCGACAAGGCGTTTACACAATAATTAAAGAGCTGTGCGTGTGGCGAGACGGAGCTTCGCTTGACTTCACTTCACAGGAAGCCTGTGTGGAGTAATATTGGCCTTCTGTGCCCCTTCTTTATATTTTGTTTTTATTCTCGCTCTCAGTTGAGGAGGACAGGTTCGATGTTTAAAGGTGCAGTCAGCCAAGTCTGCAAAGAACACATTTCTTTTTTTTTTTATCTTGAGTAAAACCTTCTAGCCTGTCCATGCAGAGTCAATGAAAATGCTGTAAGTTGATTGTGGCTAAATTTGAATGTGTAATTTAAGCCCACAGAAAACATTTGTGGGGAAAAAAACAATGAAGTGATAAAAAAAAAGTTGTGTCTGTCACATTTGAAGTGGCTTATCAGGTCTGTAGAGCCAGACGGTTCTGGTGTCAGGCCTCTTTTTTGAGTACGTGGTGAGACACTTAATGTACGTCACCACCTGGTGGCTGGCCATGAAGCTTTGTGGCGTCAAACTAAATTCTTAACCATCTGAGGCCAGTCAAGGGGTAAAAAAAGAAAAGTGTGCCATTTATAATGTTGAAGTTTGCTCTTCTTTTCAGAAGTAAATGCTGTCCGGTTTTGGTGAAAACTGACCAAACTGCAGAATCCACGCTGCAGCAGCAGCAAACCAGCAGGAGCTTAGTCATACTTTGAATGGTCCCTCACACTCTCACTGACAAATATAAATATGATCAATTATAAATATTCAGTGTTGAGTTTTTCAAAGATGGATCTGCACGATGTTCCAACCTGAAATCTCAGCAACCCATCACAGAAACATCCAAATCTCCAACTTGTAAACATTCTCTCTGCCAACAGATCAGTCCTATCGTGACTCTCACCGTAAGGCCCTGAGGTCCATGATCTCCGGTCGAAGGGTCGGCGGCGCTCCACATAAAACTTGGTCCTCTTGCCCGACTGGGCATGTTCCACTCAGAGCCTGAGACCAAGCGGCCGCCAGAGAAGCTTCTCAGGGAGTCGGACCAGGACGTGGAAGGACCATAGATGGAGCTGCCGTCGATCCAGGAAGTGACCAGGTTCACCTGCACAGGTTGCATCAGACCTTCAGCTTATTTCACTGTGGTCATGTGATGCATCATCTGACATCACATTGTGTAGCTGCTGTACCTGTATGCGAGGGTTGCTGGGACTCTGGCCGGAAACCTTGTCCGACATCCCTCTCTGGAACGGGAGGAGAACCTTCCCCGTTGCCAGGGGGTCAAAGACGGGGTCACCTTTGGGAACGGGGATGTTCATGAACTCAGGCGGACACCCTGGTGTTCTGGAGTCAGAGACTTCAAAAGCAACATGATAACCTGGAAGATAACAGCCAGAGGAAGAGTTATTACAGGGGGATGTCTATATAAAACTAAGAAGTCACATTCTCTCACTCCTCTAGCGCTATGGGTTGTAGGTGCTACTAAAGTTTTGCTTTTATTCCTGCACATGAAATATCTGTGTTTGCATGCCGGTTAAAACACCACGCCGACATGATGCAGCCACACATCAACGTTCACAGTCGTTCTCAGAAAAACTTTTTTTATTTTATTTATTTTTTTTTTTTGCACCTTACCAAAGAAGAGGGAGAGCACCGTCCGGTTGCGCGCGGAGGGCAGACCGGAAGTGCCGCCGCCGGTGAGCACGCGGCTCAGCCTGCGGGGGTTCGGCAGCAGCGGCTCCTGGAGCGGCAGGTAGACCCCGTCCCAGTAGCGCGCGGGCACGAGGCGCACGAGGTTGGAGCCTGCGCGGGGACAGACGCGGTACAAGTTAGTTTAAATGCACATGTATGCAAGTATTTTATTTTATTTTATTTTATTTTATTTTATTTTTGAAATAACTTTACGCACCGACCGCCCCGCGCTTCGGACACCCCAGACTGTTGTACCAGCCGTCGAAGCGAGGAGCCTCCCAGCTCAGTTCACCGCGGGAGCCTGGTCAGCACGCAAGCGCGCGCACACAGAGAGGGAGAGTGAGAGACACACAAATACACACACGCACCTGAATGAGGCTCCACTTCTGACTCGTGAGCCGAGAGGCTCCGCGTCAGTCAGTCAGTCCACTCACATTGACCGAGGCAGAGCAGCAGAGCGGCCGCCGCGCGCGCACTCCACAGCCTTTTACGCAAATCCATTGATGCGAGAGATTCTTCTCGGCTCCTCAAATAAGCAAAGTGACGAGGTGACCGACTGACTGTGAGAGACAAAGGCAAAAGGCAGCAGCACATGTGTCCTAGAGTTGAACTTCCTGCACGAGAGACTTTAAAGTAGCAGAACAAAGGTGTGTAGGAGACTTTTCTTAAAATATATTCTCCCCATTTGACTGTTTGGTTAGATTATAAATAATAATAGAAGGCAAGGTCTTACCTGCTGTACTGAGGCAGAGGTGTGGTGCAGCCCACACTGTGCAGGAGCATCAAGTGGAGGCTGAGGGATGTGGTGAGGTGCTACATGCGGCACAGCTGATTCACAAAGTTGCCCAAACGGGGACGGCCATCCTCGGCTGGATCACACCTCTTTTGTTCTTGTCCTCCCCTTTTAGCAACACACATCCACCTCCTCCTCTTCCAACATCCTCCTTCTTTTCCTCCTCCTCCTCAGTCACACAAAGGGGACAGGTGGTATAAAAGAGGTGTGCGTCCCCTCCACCTTCACTCTCATCCTCGGTGCTTGCTGGGAAAACCTTCAGGTAAGTACTAACTTCACCCCTCCCTCCAAACTTTTCACCTGTTTTGACCTGAACCTTTTCTCCTGATTCACATTCAAACGGGGCTGTCTGCACTGTGTTTGCAGATGTGGTCACGTTGCACTCCTTTTGTGCGAGTCTTTGCTTTGATTCCATCCGTTATCTTCCAGCGGGGAACCGGAGCTGCTCACTTTCCTCCACCTGCAGGGGGAAAAGCGAGAAGCCCGACACCCAATAACACTGTCTCTTCTGTTTGTGCCGTTCAGTGCTGGAAGGTTGGCCGGCAAGATGACTTTCTACGATGACATTTACCCGTTCTACCCCCTACAAAGGACCCCCTTCATCTTCAGCGGCCGCCTGCTCACCATCATCCTGGTCTTCCTGGTGCTGGCCGTCAGCCTGCTGCTCATCCTGCCTGGAATACGGGGCAAAGCAGTGAGTGCAGCGTGCACCGGCGTCCTGGTGCAAACCTTGTCCACCTAAATTTAGAAGAGATCCTAAAATTTCACTCCTGCTCTTTCCCCTCAGAGGCTTTTCTGGATGTTCAGGATAATAATCAGCTTGTTCGTCGGTGTGGTGACTGTGGGTGAGTTTGCACTTAATATTTTGGTCACTGTTAGTCTGGTAAATCACAGTTGGGTTGCTACAGCTCTCCTCCCCGTCTGTCTGTCTGTCTGTCTGCAGCCCTCAACTTCACCTGCGACTGGGCCGAGGCCAAGGTCACCACTAATGCCACCTACAAGTCCTTCAGCAACGCCGTGGTCAGCGCCGAGGTCGGCCTGCACGTCGGCCTGTATGGCATTAACGTGACGCTGAAGGGTGAGTGCAACAACAGCACGACTCCACCCTGACATCAGTGCCCTTGTTTTAACTTTGGTTTGGTTTATCTGTTTGTATGCTGTTGTTATGTGTGTGTGTGTGTGTGTGTGTGTGTGTGTTTGTGTGTGTGCGTGTGAGTAGAATTTGGGGTTTTCTGACTGAAGGGCTTCAGATTTGGCGCGCCTGACTCATGCTTAATTTGTGTGTGCGTGCATGTGGTTTTGGTTTGTTGTATTACTGCGTCCTCTTTGACTCACGTCTGTATTTGTACGCGCTACATTTTTCTTCCGTCGTTGACAAGAACTAATAATAGCATTGAATACTTATTTAATGATCATTTATTTTTCAAAACAACTATGCAAAGTGCTTCTTTTAATACAGATATTTTTGGTCCCTCTAAATAATGTTGCACTTCACAAATATTAATTAGTTCCTGTGCTGTATATCTATATTAATCCATATGTGCGTGTGTGTATATAAATATATGTATGCACTATATATATATATATATATATATATATATATATATATATATATATATATATATATATATATATATATATATATATATATATATATATATATATATATATGTGTATGTATATATATATATATATATATATATATATACAGATACATATATGTATATACATATATATATATATCTGTACATATTTATAGATATATATATATATTTGTGTATATATATAAAATATAAAATAATATATAAAAATATAAAATATATAAATATATACAAATATATATATATATATACACACACATTTACATGTTTATACACCTTTTCACAATATTGGCTGTTAATGGCTGGCTTGTAATATCTGGATCTTCTTCTTTTTTCCCCCCTTTCAAGGCCAACCAGTGGTCCAGTTCAACGAGACCATCGACTACAACGAGATGTTCAGCTGGCACGACACCATCGAGGAGGAGTACGAGGAGGCCCTGCAGAAAGGTCTGCCCAACCCCATCCTCTATGTAGCTGAGAAGTTCACCATGAGCAGCACCTGCAGGCTCGTCTACCAGTACAGACACTCGGGACGATACGCCTCCGCCACCCTCTGGTAAACACCATCACTGCAGTATGATTTGTTGTCAGTTATCTTTACAGTATCCTGACAAATAAAAACACAAATACGATATAAAAATAAGAGCAGGACTCATCAAATCCAAGGTCATGTCACCTTTGCAAAACATAGACGACATCTTACTGTATCTCCAAACGACGAAACCTCGCAGATCCATTTCCTGCCTCATCTCTTACAAGCTGCTGTTCAATAACCACAGCCTGAAATGGAAGCAGGAACCGGAGTGGAAATTAATAAAACTGCTCTGTTTCTGTTTTACCCCCCCCACACCTCCTCTAGGACAGCGTTTTGCTGCTGGCTTCTGGCCAACATCCTCTTCTGCATGCCGGTCGTCCTGTACGCTGGCTACATGACGCTGGCCACCGCCGCCTTCATCTTCTGCTCGGCGGCGTCCTTCTCCATCACCATGAACGTGCCGCAGTGTGTCTTCTCCGTGGGGAATGGCTCATTTGAGGCCCACTACAGCCACTCCTTCTGGCTGGCCCTGGCCACAGGTGGAGATGAGCAGCAAACACAACAAACAGAGCTGCACGAAATGATGCATAAAAAAAAATATATATATATTATAAATGTAAAAAATGATTTTCAGGCGTGCTGTGCACCCTCGTTGGACTCTCGGTGGTGACATTGAACTTTCTGATGCCTGAGAGGATAAAAGAGGCGTTCAGCGTCGGCGTGGACAGTTACGAGGATGAGGGTGCTTTACACGAGGAAGGATACCTCAATTCAGTCTTCCTGGACGGAGTGACGATATCACCCCTGACGCTAAAGCCAGCAGCTACGGTGAGTTGAATGTTACACTAGTTTGAGGCAGCAAAACAATTTTTATCCGCAGGGCCCAAAATTGTTCGAGGCATCCCAGCACTAGAAAAGCTAACTGATGCACATTTATAACAGTGTCATATCAAACCATTGCTTCTCACTGAGGTGACAGTAGCAAAAGGAAACTGTCTTTCAGAAGGCTGAAACTTTGAGCAGATCCCAACACTGGAAAACTGAACAACGCACCTTTATTCTTGCAAAACATGTGTTTTTTTCTATGTTTGGATTGGGAAAAGAAGATTCCTGAAGCTGTTGTTCAAACCTTGGCCTCTCTTTAAATTGATTTTTTTTCTTTTGTGTTTCAGACTCATCTATGAGGATGTTCCAGTTTTCCCCACCATGGAGCGTTTTTTTTAGCCAATACTTGAAGATGTTGTTGCCAAATATGCTACAGATTGTCTGACTGATTATCTTTTTCTAACCGACTGCGTGGACTTTTCGAATGTTCTGTGTTTTTACATGCTTTTACTGTAAATAGGTGTATTTGTAACTGTCGTTGTAATGCTGCAGTAGTTGTGTGCACAATAAATGACGTATGGGATCCATACAATGTGTTACCACTCCCATCAAACTGAACTGAATTCATTACAAATTCATTTGACTTTTTTTTCTGAGATTTCAACTGGTAAAACTCACTTGTCCGTCTTTCTGGCCTCAAGCAGTTTCAATTTGTCAACGGATTCCATCGGCAGTCAGCTCGGTTTTAGTGGCAATGAGGCAATTGTTGCTCGCCGCCCTGAAGATGACGGAGGATTAACAGGACAATAACTCAGCAAAACACTGCTGAGAATATTGGCTAACCAGGGAGTCGCCTGCCGAAAGGAGGCAACTCTAAGCTGTAGCTAACTGGCTACACTTTCTGTCGGCTTTTTTTTAAATGGATGTGTGAAATAAATCTAAAGGATTTGGGTTAAACATTCACGCTGGCTACCAAACTACATGTATTACACTACAGAAGCTTTTAGAATTTCTATGTGGGTTTAGGATTGAATTTCATATATTAAAAAAAATAAAGACAAAGAATCGAGAAGGGTTTTTTTGTGGTGAGATTATATTCTTTGCGTGTCGCAACATTACATTCATTCAGTAATGTCTATTTGGGTACATTCTTGCCCTGTAGCCTTTGGCAGAGGGTCACCCACACTGTTTGTCTGTGAAAGGCAGATGTGTCTTTGGCCTTCAGCAACACCGTAACACACGCGGCCGAGCGGCGGCGTACCGTTAAAACACTCGACCGTCATCGGCTGCAGCGCCGCCTTGAGAATCAGTCAGTGCTCCGCTGCTGTTGTTGTTAAATGTTGTTGTTGTTGTTGTTGTTGTTGTCTTTTATGATAACATGCATATACACTGGAGGGGGTAACATGGCCTGTCCAAACCGAGTCCTTGAGTAGTCCAAAGTATTTACATTAGAAGTTACATCTCGAACTCCGCACATGTTATAAAAAAATGACTTAAATAAAAAATAAATGTACTCATTTTTTTCTTTTTGTCTCTCGGTAGGAAAATAATCGTGACCTTAAAGCTACTTCTCCTCGACGCCGGGCAAACGTGTGTACAGTACTACAGAGTGTTCACATTGTAAGGCCATCATGACAAAGTAAGACAGAGATAAAAACCTGAACACAAGAACCGGATGTTCTTTACAGCATTGCAACGAGAGGCAGCAAAAAATAAATAAATAACTAAATAGATAAATAAATGATAGAAAAATAAATTATCCACGTCGCAGCTCTCCCTCCCTCCCCACCACCACCACCCCACCCTTCCACTCCTCCGCTCGTCGTTTGGCCGGCAGCCTGCCCAGTGACGGCTCTCTAGATGTAGATGGGCGTCTCTTGCCCGGTCAGCAGCCTGAACATCACAGCAGGCATCGTCTTCATGTTGATCTGGCAGAGGAACAGAGACGATCGGCATCAGCAGGAGCAGAGAGCAGCTTTTAATTATTCATCAGAGCTATCTATTTTATGTTGGACGATGTTTAATCTTTAATTGTTATATTTATATATTAAGTCGGAACTGTGAAATTAATTTTTTTGTTATTTCTACATAGATATTTGTATATTTTTACAGCACATGTCGTTTGGGTTGGTGCAGTCTTTAATTGTTTATTTTTTATGATTGTGATACAGTGTTGGCGAGTAATCTATTACTAAGTAAGTAATCCACTACTGTAATTAGACTACTTTTTAAGAAACAGAGTAATGTAACATGATTACTGCGGCAAAACTGGTAATTATATCACAATTACTTTATCAAGTAACGATTCCATTACTTTTCTGAAATATTTTGCAAGCTAAAAATGTCTTATTATCCACAAAATGTCTAAAATTTTGAAAAACAACAGAAAACAACAATGTCGCAGATTGATGATACAGTCGTGCATGCAATGTCATTGATATGCGACGACGCACCAAAAGAGGCATTGGCGGCGCCAAAAGAAAAAAACAACAATTGCGTTTGACAGCTGAAAATACATCATTTTTACTTCATCTTGTCTGAATGAAAGAATATTGTGGTTCGTTGTACGTTATGTGCAGGAAACAAGACGTTCCCAAATGTAACTAAAATAATCAGTAATTATTAATTGATTACTCATGAAACAAAGTAGTTTTAAAAGTAATTACATTACTTTTTAAGGAGTAGTAAGTAGTCATTAGTTGAATTACTTTTGTGGAGTAATCCCAACAACACTGTTGTGATACGAGCTTGTTGGTAGACATTTGAAATGTCTTGTGGTTACTGAAGTAAAATGAAAAGTAGTCTAATTTATGCGAGCGCAGCAGTAACAACAGCAAATCCAGACCTAATCTGTATTGTTCTGCTTCTCAAATGGCACAAATCATTCTCACATCCATCAACGACAAGAAAATATGCCTAATGTGACCTCGATGAAGGTCCACGCCGTGCTGTGACCGTGAAAAGTTGCCAGACTGTACACAATTAATCCAAGAGTCTGACACAACTTTGTCAAAACTATATAATATTATATATGCAGCAGACGCAGGCAGTCGGTCTGCAGCTGAGGTCGATTCTGTGCTCTGCTGGGAGCGACGGGCCAAATTAAGTGCAGTGTACTATATGTGCACTAACTATAAAGTTGCAGCAAATTGGCTTAGCGTAGCATAAATGGTGGATTTATAGTCAAACAGCAAAATTGGATTTGAGCAGTGGGGACAAATTGTGCGAGAATCAGCACCACGTATTGTGCAGGTACAACAGCAGCTGAATCTCCATGAAGGAGCTGGTGTGTATTTATTTTGAGTCCTTTTGTAAATAGCTTGGCGAGTCATTTCCTCTTGTAGTAGTAGTAGCAGCTTTTATTGCCATTGTAGGACCATGCACACAGTGAAATTGGGATTGGGATTGTCTCCTTGTTGCCAAGCTGACCTCCGGATTGGTGTGGCTACTCATGTTCGCTGCAAACTGCCATAAAACTTGACGAACTGTGGTTTTGAAAAAATGATTTTTAAACCAAAACAACAAAGTTTTGGAAATTCTCCTTTTCCGATGTCACAAAGGGCACCGAAACCTCCAGGTTAGTGACCACACCCCCAGCCAGGGTGTAACTCCACCCTCTTGGACCACCTCATGCCTGCCTTGTTCTTTAATCACCTTCCAAACATGTGGAAAGTCCTACAGAGTATCAGCCTCAGCAGCTGAAAGTCCTGTGAGTCGGTTGCACTGGATTCAAGGATTAAAAAAAAAAAAAAAAACTGCAACAGACCTCCAGCTGATCTCGCTCGAGGCTCTTCAGTCGGGTTAAGGGGCTGAACACCACAGGGTGTGGTTGACTGGTCACTGAAGGACTGGCCTCTTACCTCGCCCACTGAGACGGAGAGAGTCTGGACGATCTTCTCGTGAGCCATGGCAACGACACTCTGACCGTTTATCTCGATGATCCTGTGTCCAACACGCACGCCGCCTCGCTCGGCGATGCCGCCTCGCATCAAGCTGCAAATCTGAGGTCAGAAATGGCAAAAACTTAGATTTTTTTTGCAAAATTGCCGCCTGTAATCGGCACGCTTTTGTTTGAGACTGATTGGCTGTTACCCACAATGCCATTCTGCACGCTGAATCCCAGCTGGAACTTGAGGTCTGGTCTCTTGATGAGGACGGTGGTGACCGGGGGGCAGCTCACGATGCTCAGTTTCACCTTCACCTGGTTCTTCAGACCCTGGAATGAGATCCAGATTAAACTGGTGCCACGCATGCGCTGCAAAGCCATCTAAATTTAGCGTGCAGGTGAAGCACCGCACGCTCTACTTTCCAGTGAAAAATGAGGTGGTCAAACAGAATGAGTGCAATGTAACTTTACCGGTAGCTTTTTGATCTCAGTGTCAGTGTGTTCGAGATATTATTTGATCTCTGTTTTCTTCTTATTGTCTTATTTTGTCGTGTTGTTGTGGGTCCATTGTGCTCTGTTGTATTGGCCTATTGAACTGGATTCTATTGGGCCAGCAGATCTTCTGAGAAGCTGCAGCTGATCAGCTGATCACCTCATGCACACCTGCTACCAATCAGCCACACAGTGACTCTGATGAAGCGACATGTGAAGCAAGAGATCAGCTCATGCCTCCAGGTTAGATTTAGATGACATAAATAATGCCAATTCGGCTTTACAGCACACTGCACAAGAAAACTGTGTGTTATTTGGGAAACTAGATACATTTCTTTGCAGATTGTTTCTACATTTAGTTTGTAATTTTTATTTAAATATTTTTTTCTGTATTGTTCACCTATTCTTAAACCTTGATTTGAGAGAAGTGCTAAGTTATGAAGTCAGATGATCACTAATTTCTGAGTGAAGTTTCTGGCATTCTTAAGGAGAGAATGTTAAAAGTAGAAAACACTGAAGACATTCTGTCTCCGTTTACCTGACGGCCTGCCATAAAGTAAGTCAGCTGACACAAGAAGGAGTCAGCATGCAGCTGTATAGAATAGACTTCTTTTTTTTTAAGTACCTTTATGATGCCCTGACAGGTGGCGAGCGGCAGCCCCACCAGGCTGGTGTCGTTGATGGACATGATCTGGTCGCCCACGCTGAGTTTCCCAGATCGAGCCGCCGGGCCGCTGTTGAGCATGCTGGCCAAGATGACGGTGGGCAGGATGGAGCCCCAGCCGGACTCCACGATCACCACACCGAGGCTCTCGCCCTTCTGCTTCTCCACGTACAGCTGGAGAAGCACAGAGAAAACAACAACTTTTTCTTTTGAACTGGAAGGTGTGTCGGACGACACGGTGGCGCAGCGGTTAGCGCTGCCGCCTCACAGAAAGAAGGTTGTGGGTTCGATTTTGAGCCTGGGACCTTTCTGTGTGGAGTTTGCATGTTCTCCCTGTTTCTGCGTGGGTTCTCTCTGGCAGTGTTGGCGAGTAATGTATTACTAAGTAATCCACTACTGTAATTAAACTACTTGTTTAGTAATGGAGTAATGTAACAGGATTACTGTGGCAAAAATGGTAATTATATCATAATTACTTTATCAAGTAACAATGCTTTTCTGAAATATTTTGCAAGCTAAAAATATCTTATTATGCACAAAATGTCTGAAATTTAGAAAAACAACCAAAAACAACTTTGTCGCAGATTGATGATGCAGCCGCGCATGCAACATCATTGATATTGGACGACACACCAAAACAAGCATGGCAGCGGCAAAAGAAAGAACAGCAATTGCATTTGTAACTGGAAATACAAACATTATGTTGAGTTCATCTCAACTGAATCAAAGAAAATTGAGGTTCGTTGTACGTTATGTGCAGGAAACATTTTAAAATTTTTATTACTTTTTTAAGCAATTAGTAGTTGATTACTTATGAAACAAAGTAATTAAAAAAGTAATTATATTACTTTTTAAAGGAATAATCAGTAATCAGTAGTTGGACTACTTTTATGGAGTAATCCCAACAACACTGCTCTCCGGGTTCTCCGGCTTCCTCCCACAGTCCGAAGACATGCATGTGAGGTGAATTGAAAACTTGAAATTTTCCATAGGTGTACATTGAGTTCGACTGGTTGTATGTCTTGGTTTGTCTCTATGTGGCCCTGTGATGAACTGGTGACTTGTCCTGGGTGTCACCCTGCCTTCACTCTATGACAGCTGGGAGAGGCTCCAGCAGACCACTGTGACCCTGAGCTCAGGAAGAAGCGGACACTGAAAATGGAAGGATGGAAGGTGTGTGTTTTTTCCGGTCACCGTCACCACCAAAAAAAAGACGTGTCACACCTCTTTGCAGTTGTCCGAGTTTGAGAAATGGACGAGGTCATCGTGGTACATTTCCTGGGAGTTGATGATGTCACTGTACTGCTTCTGGCTCAGGTCGGTGGGGTTGATGCCGTTGGCGCGCAGGAACTCCCTGTAGGCCACGCTGAAGGCCTGGCCAATGGACTGTGCGATGAGCTGCGCCTGTGGGGGGAAGGGCAGCGTTTTGGGGAAAAACTACTCAGCACAAAAAGGATTGTCCACGACGGCATGGTGTGAGGAAAATACAGCTGTTTCAATGAACACACAGCAGAAGATTTTTTGTAAATGACGACAACAATCTGAACAACTTCTGAATGTAAAACTTACATCCTCCGACTCGAACACGTAGCAGATCATTCTGTACTGGCTGGGCCCCTCACCGGGGGAGTCGGGGGACTCTGGGAAATCCTCCGACGAGGCCTGAGACATGCGCTGGCGAGCCATCAGGACCACGATGCTGCCGATGTCAGCGATGTAGGAGATGGTACGCAAGGCACTGTCCATCATCGTGTCCTGCGTTGCGGCGCAAAAACAATTACACTCATCACCCACCGCTGATGTCACCGCTAATCCGGCCAATTTGGGCCTCACGGCGGTGACCTCACACCATAGGCGGGCGGGGGTGAGGGGAGGAAACTCTGACACTGACCTGTGTGTCAGCGTTCAGCACCTTCACAGCTTTGGTGGAGATGAAGAGGTCGACCTCGGTCATCATCTGGGCGTCTTCGTCCTGGCTCTTCAAAACAGCACAGTGGTTTTGTTTGTTTTTTTGTTTTTTTGTTTTTAGAGCAGAAACTGTTGTTTTGTGATGCGATGAAGATGAACGAGAACAATAGCTCCACCTTGTGGTGAGAGACAGACACAAACTGCATAGTAAGGGGTCAGCTGTGTTTCAACAGGAGTGAGAGAGTGCAAACGCTGAAGATATGACTGACGAGATAAATGCACTTGTGTCAGTATGTGTCATTATCTCATTTATGCTGCAGACGGGTGAGAACTGCTCAAAATGTTGTTGTGGATGTAAATAATGTGCAATTGAAGTCCATAAATAAGCATTTTCTTTAAAATGTATACTGAGTTTTATATTAACAAAATATAGAATTTTAATTTATAAACTGCTTTTGAAGTTTACTCTTCACTTTACTTGGATTTTTTTATGGTAGCAGTAATTTTTATACATAAAAAAATGATAAATATACTGAGTCCTTAGCTTACCATAAATACTTCAGCCACACACACACACGCCCGCCGCAAGATCTCCTTCATCGACCAAGATGCAAATTGACCTCCACACGAGGAGTTGCGAAGCTCTGCCAGCGACAAAGTGCTTCGCTGTGATATCAAAAGTCCCGAATTTGGACACTTAAACTGCAAACGTGGCCAAGATTTTTGGACTCAGCAGTTGGCGCGTCGACGGCTTGAGAGGGAAACTCATCCGCTGGCATGAATCCCAGATTGAGTTCAACACCAGATACTGAAGAGCGTCTTCCCGATACAACTCCTCCCAAAATCCCCCTCAAACATGTCGCAATATTAGCGGGACTCAGAAACATCAATGAGATGCTGATGGGGCAGCAACAGCAGACGCCGTGGGGCCTGATTACCTTGATGCGGCCGATGGCTTCGTGCGCCTGGGACATGCGGACGGACTTGGATGGGTTTTTATCGGACAGGACCTGAGTGCAGCCAAGGTAGTTAGCAGCAAAGATGATCCCGTCGATCAGGTCTTCAGGCTCACAAGGACCTGGAACTGTTTGGAGAAAGGGGTCACGTTGTGAGATCACATGTGTGATGAAAATTGTCCAAAAGAAATAATAATTCAACCATTTAATGTGAGGTGATTACCGTCCTCAAAGCTGGGGAAGGCAGCGGCCTCCTGCGTCTTCTTAAAAAAATGGTGTTAGAAACAGAGGAGACTGATCAGATAAATGACTCACGACAAACTATAAGAGATGGAGAAGGAGGAAACAGGTTTTTATAGGTTAAACAAGGCTGAATTGCAGGAAGAATATGGACCTGCAGTGTGTCAGTCTGGTTTGCGGGGATGTGGTCGGGTCTCGGAGGTTGAGGCCTATCAGGAAGCTGCAGCTCAGCGTCTGGTTCCGCAGCAGAGCTGGGCTTCATGTCCTCCTGCTGCGTACAAAAGGTTTTTTATTGGATTCCTGTGCATATGGACACGATGGTTCAGCATGTAATGATTTGCTAAAAAGTGTCCCTGTGATAAAACCAGGCACGACAGAGGGAAGAGCTGTTTTTGGACTGTGGGAGGAAGCCGGAGAACCCGGAGAGAACCCACGCAGACACAGGGAGAACATGCAAACAGAAAGGTCACAGGCCCGGGCCCCGGAATCGAACCCACAACCTTCTTGCTGTGAGGCGGCAGCGCTAACCACTGTGCCACCGTGTCGCCCCCGATTGGATATTTTCTCCTTTTATTTTAACATCTTGTGAAGTCGTTCCCTTGTTGGCAGAGGTGATGGGGGAAAAAACGGCTTCAGGTAGAGGACCTGCTTAAAGAGTTGGACTAACTAGAATCAGCTGGCAAGATAAAGGGATGCTTAGTGTTCAATGAAGGGCAGCTTGCCTGGATTTGCTACACTGAAAAGGAAATTGATTGGATACCAGACTGTGAAACAATCAAAACATGACTGAAAATATTTTTTAGATTTGCTCAGAATGTGTTCTCTTTACCCCCCCAACAACCTTGAGTGCAGGAGGAAGTGGGTCTGGAAGATTGATGGATGGATGGATGGATGGATGGATGGTGTTCTCTTCACCTGGCTCTCCTGTGGTGGCCTCGCCTCCAGCCTTGGCCTGTCCTCCAGAGACTCCCTCTGTGGCTCCGCCCTCTCAGGAGGAGACTGCCGGGGTTTGACAGGCCGGGGGTCGTCACAGTCGAGGCCGGCGTTGGCGTTGGCGGCCGAGGGGGCGGGTCTTGGAACACAGGGAGGAGGAGGAGTCTCTGGGAGGCCGGGCCTTCCGGTTGTTGGCAGGCGCCTGAGCGTGGGCATGACGGTGCGGCGGAGGAGGCTGCTGCTGCTGTTGTTGCTGCTGCTGTTGCGGCTGTTGCTGCTGTTGCTGCTGTTGCTGCTGCTGCTGTGGCAGCTGTTGCTGTGGCTGCTGCTGTGGCGGCTGCTGCTGCTGCTGCTGCTGCTGCTGCTGCTGCTGCTGCTGCCTGCCAGGGCCGGACCTCGTCTTGGTCCTCGCCGCCGCCTTCTTGCCCTCCCTCGACGGTGCCTTTGGCCGCTGTTCAGAGCCGTTGCCCGGGCACCCTTTGATCCCGGAGACCCCACGCACCACATCCTCTCCGGCCGCCCTCCTCCCTCGCCCTTTGCCCTGCCTCTCCTTCTCCTTTGAAGCCGTGGGGTGGGAGGACTCTGGCTTCTTACCGCATGCTGGGACACCGTGGTGCCTCGCGACGGCAGCGTCGCCCACCCTCTCCCTCTCCCCGCCGCCCTTCCTAATCTGCTTGTTGTCATTGCTCTGATAAAGGACCCGCTGCCTTGGAGCGACGCTCTCCGCCTCCTCCAGGTCCTCGATGAACTTGGCCCCGTCCAGCACCTCCTCTATCTCGTCGCCGTCGCTGAAGAAGAACCTGTTCTCCTGGCCCTTATCCAGCGCTTCCAGGCCAGCAGCAGGGGCACAGGGCGGCCTGGAGCAGTGGCTGCCCCTGTGGGGTCTGGGATCCGGCTGGGAGCCTTCGCCCGTCTCGGAGCTGTGCCGAGGTCTGAGAGCCGCCTGGTTCTCACCCGCATCATCGCCATCGGTGCGCTTCGCGTAACCGCCCTCCTCGGGACGGTACTGTTTGTAGTACCGGCCTTCCACCACGCCCTCCCGGTTCAGGTGCAGCACCTCGTCGTAGTCCTGCTCCACGTCCGAGCCCACGTTGTCGTACTCAGAGCAGGCGTCCTCCATGTCCTCCACCTGGCTGACCTCGCTGCTGGTGCAGTAGCGGTTGGCAGCAGCCCGGGAAGTCAGCTGGGCATTCTCGCCATCATTTAGAGGAGACGGCGTCGCCACACCTGCAGCCACAGCGGGACTCGGTGGAGGGTCCAGGGCCAGAGTTTTGGAGATCGATCCTGGCCTCTTTCCATGAGCCATAACTGGCCTTTCAGGACCACAACTCTCAACCCTGCAGACATCGAGACATAAACAACATTAAAAAAAATAATAATAATCAGATGTATTTGTACTTTTATATAATTTTTTTTCTATTCATGTTTTTGTTCTATTCTTGTGATGAACTGCATTATTTGAATCTATCCAATTAGTGTATTTATTATTCCATGTATAACTGTAACAGTCAATGGCCCTTGATCTTTCCACAGGTACACAAATTGATTAAATACCAGGGAGAAGTTACAGCAGCTGTGTTGGAAGGAGGTTAATAGAATATGACAAATCTCCCAAGCCCTTCAAACACACATCACTACTGATTGCTTTTCTTATTGCTACAAACATTTGGACTAGAATTGTACAATAATTAAATCAAACTTCAGTGCCACTTTAATCACACACGTGCCATCAAGTCCGGTTTTGCTTCAAGGATGCAAGGACAGCTTCCCAGTCTATGAATTTTCTTCTTTTTTTCTTTTTTTAATCTGTGGGTCAATTATTTAATCCCCCGATTTGAAGAGAAAACCCTTTCAACTGGACACACGTGAACATTTTCTCACAGAGAATCTTGAGAACCTTTCCAATGACAATAAAGCCACAGATACAAACTCATCCTTAAAGCTTTTATCTGATGTGGATGGTGTAGCCACTGGATTTATGATCCATGTCCTATAGGTCCTGGAAGGAAACCATTTGTGAGCCGGTATACATCATCCCACTGACATGTGAATCGCACCCCAACACCACAACAGCCTATCTTAGGTGACAAGTCACAAATAAGACAGCTCAGTAATAATAAAATCACATCTGATGGAAAATCAGATGTGCTTTTCAAGCACAAGATTTTCTCTGTCTTTCTCTTGAAATTGTTTCAATCCTTATCAGTTTGTATGCATGACAGTCTGACAAACACGTTTGTGTTTAATGCTTTGAATTAAGAATCCACAGGACTGAGGGGGACTGGCTGGTGGACTCATAGAGCAAAATGACAGTTGCCGCCCTTCAATTATTTAACGGCAGCACAGACCCATGGTACCAACAAACAGCTTTCATAGAGAGAATTCTCCAGGTCGAAACAAACAAACGTTTTGCTGTCACACATCTAATCTGGACGAGTTACACATCTGAAATAAGGAAAGGCTGCTATGAGTCTGTTGCAAAGGTGAATTAATTAATTAATTTTTGTCTTGTTTTTTTTTTGTTTTTGTTTTTAATATATGAGAGCATTCGCATTTGACAAAGTGGTCTGGTGGTCCCCGCCCACCCTGACGGAGACAGGAACCATTTAATCCTCAAGGCTAAAACAGCTTGATTGCGCTGTTTTTTGGTCTCGTGCTTTTGGGTGTGATTTGGGTCACTAAACACGCAGATAATCCGACTGTGATGATCAGATGATGGTTCCGGGATTATGGCATTAATCCCGCTCGTTTTTCCCACAACATGAAACGCGGGGCCTAATCGTGACCTCTCCATGGTGCTGAAATGCCAATTAAAAACAATAGAGCTCGTTATGGGCGTGTTGGCTTTTTCCAAATGAGATTTGCACGCATTCTGCGCTGCTGCCCTTGGCGTGTTATGTCTGTGCTATTTTTTTTTTAATTTTCCCCACATCCGCCGAACTAGTGCGGCAGCTGCAGGAAGGGATGTTGTGGTCGCTTCGGTTTCCTTCCCCCCGGAAAGTGGACGCCGCATTCGCAGTATCGATACGATAATCTGATATGTTGTGACCGTCATGGAGCTGCCTGCTTGCCGTCACGCACACACAGACACACATAAACACACACACATATGCACACACACTTGATGATGGATTCAACATTTTAGAAAACAATATCCCGCAATTCACATCGACCTTGATTGGAAGCACGGACTGCACCGTGCTGACATCCACTCAATGGGCTGATGTTGTACCAGACGAGCGCCGGCAGCATTGTTGTCGGATGCCTTACAGGCCCCTGATACATCTCAATAAGATTCGTTTCCCCTCCGACACGTTTACAATCAGATGATTCCGAGCGCAACTCACCGACATCGGTCTTGCAGTCCGTCCTACTGCTAAAACAAGAACGCCCCGTGCGCTGATCACATCAGATCGGGTCGCTCTCCGGAATGGTGATTTTTGAATAAAAGCCGCACAGCAGCCCAGGAACCTGTGTAGAATAATACGCTCCTCATGGTGCGCCCAGTGCCCACTGGTGCTGCTCACTGCCCTGCTGGTCAACACGTAAACGTATTATTTCAGTAACGAAGCCAGATCATTTCAGAAAAATAAAACAATAAAATGATATACTGCGTCTTCAGTATAATTACAGTATCATGTAGTATTAGGGAGAAATAATAATTAGTTTGTGGATTGCAATATTCAATAATTAACAACACGTGAAAAATATTATTGGGAAAAAAAGCCCATGTTGTGGTACACAAACACACTTATTTAATGCTTTTTATTTGATACTCAAATAAACAATTTATCTGGACGATGGCAAATCGATGCTATTGAAGTCGATTAGTCTCCCCTCTTCAGCAGTTGGTGATCTGCTAGTCATGCCTGAAGAGCGGGATTTGTTGTTATCTTGCAGCCCTCAAGTGACGTTGTCGCACGGCGTGATTGCCCAGATTTCGGTCCGTTTTTGACTTTTATAATAACGATTGCTGATGTTTTTCGAACACTGTGTTGATTGTTCTATTCGTTATTCAACCCAGAAATGTTATTATCTCAACTTAGTTAGCATTGTGGCGCCGTGACGCTCTCCAGAGTATGCAGCCAAGAGGAGCTGCTCACCGACTTACTGACTGGTAACCGACACCACGACGGACAGAATGGACAAAGACAAGCCCAGCAGAAGAACACCTCTGTCCAGGGGCAAGAAGAAAGGCGGCGTCAGCTCCGGGAGGACCGCGGGACCCGCGTCCAACACGACTCCGATTACCTCGTTCTTCAGCAGCCAGCCTCCAGCCAAGCTGGCCTGCCCCCTGTGTGGCCAGTTGGTCCCGAGGTTCAAGATCAACGAGCACATCGATGTGGAGTGTCAGAATTTTGAGCGGAGTGACAGCAGCGCCCCGTCAGCGAGCAACGGCGTGGAGCTGTCACCCACTAGGAGCCCACTGAAGTCCCCGACTTCCGGATCCAACCAGGAGAAGGGGGAGACCAAGACCAGCCCCTATTTCAAAAAGAGCGGCTCTCACCAGGCGCCACGGGAGGTGTGCAATAAAAATGTGGTCAGAACGATCGACCTGGGAAGCCTTTCTGCCAAGTTGTCAAGGAAAAGTGGGACGGCGTCATCAGAGAGGACACAGACAGGAGGGAAACCTGCACAGACTGAAAAGGAGATCTACTCTGAGATGATCAGCAGCTCACAGAAAGAGAATCAACTGATTGAGGAATTAGAAGACAAAAAGGACTGTTCTCGGGTCGCTGACCTCATGATAAGCAGCACAAACCTTCCAAATGTTGCTGTAGATGTGTCAGGTCCAGAGGCCAAGCATCGGCCTGATCATAAAGTCAGGTCAGATCAAATGGAGATCACTCCTGAGGTGAATCCTTCCTCTCTGAAACTGTCAAAAAGAAAAAAGGAAGCCTCCACGGGCAAGAGGTTGAGTCTTAGCAAAAGAGCAAAGCACGAGGAGGAGGAGGAGGAGGGATGCGGTAGAGTGACGGAGGAGACGTCGCCTCATGAGAGAGTGGAAGCAGATTCAGATCAGATGAAACCGGAAGTGCCTTCTCGTCCGGCCGCCACGTCAAGAGGGGAAAATGCTCCAGATAATAAAAGTGCCTCACTGGCAGAGGTCGGTGCCGGTGACCAGGTGGCCGACGGCGCCCAACTTCCACGTCTTCCCTACTACCTCCGCAACTTCCGCACCGTGCTGCAGGCCGTCCTAGAGAACGAGGACGACAGGCGGCTCTTCGACCAGCACGATATGTCTCATGTACATGCATTTGAAAGGCTCTCAGGTAAACGACAACACGACGAAGGCGGTTATTTTAAAAGAAACGCAAAATGTGGTCTCACATTTGTTTTTTTTATTTCTTTCCAAAGTCAAAGGGCAGAAACTGTACGTGAGACTCTTTCAGAGAAAACTGAAGTGGCTCCAAGTCAGTAAGGTGGACTATGAGGAGATAGACAGCGACCTGGGGCCTGTGGCTCAGGAGCTCGTTCAAGCTGGTTTCTTACAGTCAGGTGTGTGATCCCCAGTGTTCCACTGTGACTTTTTGGTGGCTACTTACCTCAAATCCTTCTGGCAGGAACTGACGTAGAGTTTGCTCTATTTCTGCTTTGTTTGCCCAACCCACAGAGAGCGACCTGCAGGATTTGGCCGAGGCTCTGGATCTCCTGCCTGCCCCTGAACTCAAAGCCCTGGCTAAGACTTTCCATTTGGGCAACTCTGGAACTCAGAAGCAGCAGCTGGTGGACGGACTTCTCCGTCTCAGCAGGCAAAAGTCCCTCTTCTCCATGGCCTCTGCTCACAACGTCGGTTTTGTCATCCTAAAGAGGTGGAGCGGAATAGAGACACACGCGTCAACTCACCTAGCATCACACGTGACAGTTCACTAACCTCACCCGTTGTCTGTCTTTTAAAGGGCGAGGCAGCTTGCCGGCTCCTGTGTGCGTCTCTCTCAGGGACCACGTGCCGTCTTCGCCCGCATCCTCCTGCTCTTCTCCCTGACGGACACCATGGACGAAGAGGAGATGGCAGCCGCTGGGCAGAGCCAGCTCTTCACCATCCTGCTGGTCAACTCGGGCCGTCTGGCCTTCCCGGACTACACAGTGCAGCGCGAAGCCAAGGTCTTCCAGGACAGAGACGATCTCATCAGGTGACTTTTTGGGGTTCAAAAAAGGAACAGCGGAACCAAGATTTGGCTCTGAATGAAATGCTCACAGTTTCACTCACGCTACCAGGTACGAAACATCCATGCGAGCCCTGCTGGACGTGACCGTGGCGATGCAGGGGGGTCAGTGGGAAGAAGCCATGGACCTTTACTCTGCTGCCAAGAGCTGCTGGCTGGAGCTGAGAGGAAGCCATGACCTCAGGTAGGATGAATCTACTTACACCATAGGTGTCAAACTCTGGCCCATGGGCCAAATTGGGCCTGCAGTGCAATTATATTTGGCCCGCAAGGCAATACAAAATTGCTACTAGAGCTGGTCCGCTGGTATTATACAGCACATGTACTGCGAATACTACAAATCCCAGAATGCTCTGCTCAATCAGGACAGGACATTCATTGATAGATATTATTACTTAATTTGTTTATTTTTGTTACTTTATTTTGAAATTTATTAGAAAAAGTTTACTTTTGAAATTTAAATCTGTAGGCTGCAAATAAATAAATCAAAGCAGCATATTTACATTTTATTTTCAATTTGAAATTGAATTTTTCATGTGTGATATATTAAGTTATTTATTGTATAATTTTAAGATTTGCTTGTCCCATATTCAGGCTGAAGCAAAGCTTGTTTGAGTCCACATAAAAAGGTTCACTGTTACATGTTATGGAAGGTTTTTTTCAATAAATATCAATGTTGGCCTGCTACAATATCCAAGTTTGACATTTTGGCCCCACTGTGTATTTGAGTTTGACACCCCTGACTTACACAGAGCTGCAGAGGTGGCGAATAGTTTGTGACTCTTACGTTTGACTCTGTTCAGGCACCAGGAGGAGCTGCCTGTGTTCTTGCGGAGCTTCACCACCGGGTGGACCTACACCCGGATCCTCTCCAGAGGGGTGGAGATCCTGCAGAGGCTGCGTCGCTATGAGGTCCGCTTTTGCTGCACACGCCAGCACTCTCCCAGAAAAATCAGCATTCATGAATGAAATTACAGAAGTCAAAATTTAACAAAGTTACCTCCACAGGAAGCTGTGGAGGAGCTGCGGTCGTTACTCTCGCAGTCAGTTTATTGCCCAGACAGCCGAGGACGATGGTGGGACAGGCTAGCACTGAATCTGCACCAGCACCTGAAGAAACCTGAGCAGGTGACAGCGAGTGCCTGATATGTTTTGAATGAATGAATGAATGAATGAATGCTTTATTTCGGGTTAAAAAAACAAAAACAAAATTAAAATCATGTTTTTACAAAAGAATTTATCAGAAAGTAACCGATAAAGGAAAAGGCTGAAGCCCCAAGGCTTATTTTTGCCTATCCTGTACAATAATAGGATACTAAATAATTCATAATAAAACATCAGTACTGGTACATCATTACAAAACACATAATAGGTTAAATTGAAGAACATAGAATTAAACATCTTTATTTCATCGTTTAGTCCATTCCATAATTTTACACCCAAAACTGATACACATCTGATTTGTTCTGACTTTGTGTGTTTCAAACATTAGCAATCCCCTTAAGTTATTAATCCCCTGCCTGCCTTAGCTTAAACATCTTTTGAATACAAACAGGAATTTTCATATTTACCACTGAAAACATAATTTCCAATGTTTTTGAATATCCAATGTCCTGAAATTTTAATGTGTGTGATCTTATGAAAAGCAGATTTGTAGAATCACGGTATCCAACTTCATTTATTATCCTAATAGCTCTTTTTATAGACCTGTGGGTTTTTTTTTAACTTGAGCGGTCCTTTGTTTCTGTTGTTTCTAGGCTATCTGTGCCATCCGAGACGGACTGACAGACCCTCTGGTGCGAACGGGACACAAACTCGCTCTGTACCAGAGAGCCGCTCGCATGAAGGAGTCGCCCAGCTTCAAGAAGTACCGGCTGCAGTTACGAGACCTGCCTGCCATGGACGTCCGAGATGTTAAACATGTGAGTTTAAGAAGAGATTAGATTTTTAGTGTGTGTACAAGCAAAGAAATGTACATTACATCTTGATAAATGTTCTGTTTTTCGGATACAGGTAACAATCCGAGGACAGCTCTTCCCTCATGAGGGCGGCATGGGGAAATCCAGGTTCCTTATCCCGGTGGATGGGGAGGGGGAGGAAGGCGCTAATGCCACTGGGATCGGCTCCGTGGAGGAGCTGTGTCTTGCACATTACCACCAGCAGGGCTTTGACCAAGGTAAGCGCTTTGGTTTCACTTTTCTGTGACGTACCAGCTCCTCCCTTCGCGTCACGTCAAACGTTGTTTGCCGTCGCGCCAGGCATCCACGGCGAGGGCTCCACCTTCTCCACGCTGTTCGCCCTCCTGCTGTGGGACATCGTTTTCATGGAGGGCATCCCCGACGTTTTCAGAAATCCATACCAGGTACCACAAGCACTCTTATGTACTATATCCATAACATTCCATTCATCTATGCAGCCACTTGACATCCTTTCCCCCTCTATCTTCACAGTCGTGTCCTCTGGATCTTCACACCGACCATTTCTACCTGAACAGAAGGGAGGCGATTGAGGCGCGGATGCAAATGCTGAGCGAAGCTCCTGTGGAGACGCTGCACGACATGATGGAAGACGTCTGGAGCTCCCAGGAGGCTAAAGTGTGTTCACTGGTCAGCTGGGAGCGGTTCACTTCCCTGCAACAGGCAAAGGTATTGACCGTCAGTGCGCTGAACCGCAAGGCCGTTAAGCTTCGCCGGCAATGAATAGATTTCTTTATTGTCATTATACAGTTAGTACAATGAAGCAACAAATGTGTTCTAAAAGATCTGACTAATGTTAGATCTAATAGAATGCATCAGTTATGGAGATAATGTATTTGAGCTATTGGAAATGTTTACATTGGCTAACAATCTTTTTTTTCACAGAGGTGAAATTGTTAAAAAAGCTGATTTGCAGCATAGGAGACAAGAAAAATATTAAATTGACGTCTTTCAATAAAAAGCTGTTCAAAACAAAACTACCATTAACTAGCAAAAAAAAATGTGTAATTTCATACAATGTGGGACACACCTTAAAAGTATAACAACACGGAACTAACACCACCTTTTTTACTGTTCTAGTCTCTTGTGTCCTGCCTGGGCGGAGCCTTCTTAGCAGGGATGATAGCACGCATGTCCAAAGACTATCGTCACTGCCGCGCAGGCCTGCCGGACCTGGTGGTGTGGAACACATCAAACAACAGCTACAAGGTGAAACCACAACAGAGCCTGGTTCTCTGGATGGTGGAGAATTGTCATGCAGTATAAAATGTGAAATAAATAAATGTTTGAATTTCTTTTTTCCAGATTGTGGAGGTGAAGGGGCCCAGTGACCGACTCTCCCAGAAGCAGCAGATCTGGCTGGATGAGCTGCATAAACTGGGAGCTGATGTGGAAGTGTGTCACGTGGTCGCCACTGGAGCCAGAGGGGCTTCTCTGGAGTGAAAGCACAGGAAACAACTGGCCATTAAGACTGCCGCGCGACACAACTTGATCAAACTGAGTCTGATATCTCTGGGACTTGTCTGATCTATTTAAATCAGTCTTATTGTACGTTGAAGGCCCGGCAGTTTAGACACTAATATCACTTCCTGCCGCCACTTGTTTTTTGGTGGTTGGCGTTGCACTTTGTAATTTGACTGACTCCAGGCTCTGCATAAAGCCCATTAAATCAGCCACTACAGACAAAATCTCTCTCTGATCCTTGTCAATTGGTGCTGATAGTTGGTGCGTCTATGTTAAAATGTAACCTATGCCGTCACACGTTTGATCCG
This sequence comes from Thamnaconus septentrionalis, assembly GCA_009823395.1. Classification (NCBI taxonomy): domain Eukaryota; kingdom Metazoa; phylum Chordata; class Actinopteri; order Tetraodontiformes; family Monacanthidae; genus Thamnaconus; species Thamnaconus septentrionalis. The sequence continues at coordinate 3,822,539 of CM020513.1, read as the reverse complement.
GACTGTGTTTACTGAAATTCCAGCTGCCACAAGCGCAGCACCTTTAAACCCGTGGCATTATCAGAAACAACAGAGCCTTTGGCAGGAAAAAAAAAAACCGCACACAAGGCATCATCTGAAGCAGCTTGCTTACACATCATCAGAACTGCTGGCACTTTCCTTTTTCTGCGTTAACACTGTATCCTCAAGATCTGAGGTTGCCAAGCAACCGGGAAAAAAACCCTCATTTTGTTGCCCTGACTCTTATGAGGGCTCTACAAGTTTGTTGTTGCAAGTAATTATCGTAACAACACGCCCATAAATATGCAGGTGTGACAGCACTTGGCAAGAAAGAATAACCCATGATGGGTCTCAAGAAAGACAACAGTAAACGCTTTGGACTCTGGCAAAATGTATATATATGTATTTTTCATTTTTTTTTTAGATGTAAATTTAAAATGAAGAAATTCTTTTTAAGTGAATCTGAGGAATGACCTGACTGAAAGACCAATAAATTATTAATTAATTAAAAACATATTGGACTCTTGTGTGTTATTGAGAAATTCCGCTGTGCACCTCCAATGCTTCACCTCTAATGTACCTTCATATGGCGACGTGCCTATAATGGCGGAGGAAAATCTGCGCTTTGCATACACTGCCGCGCGGCCCTGCTCGTGCTCGGCCGCACACAGGGGCCGCCGCCTGGGCGACGACGGCGACGGCGACGTGCTGTAAAACGTATGCGGGTCTGGGATCGTGGCGATGCATTTGGGGGAAGGGAAGGGATGCCGAGCTGGCCTGCGTCTGACGTCACGGCGCTGGAGCGAGGAGGCGATGAGAGGAAGGTGCAATAAACACACAGGGCGTCTGCGCCTATCTAAGTAGGACAATAAAAGTGGCAAAAAGGCATCAATGCTTTAACAATGGATCCGGCAGCGATGCTCCTCCTGAAACTTTTGCTCGTCGTCTGCTTGCCCGGCTCCAACCAAGGTGAGTGCGGCGGCCCCTTCGGCCGATTTTTACCGCCGCGCAAGTTGTGTTGTTGAAATCGGTGGATGAGAGGGAAGCCAGAGAGGCTGCTAGCGGCCGCTAAGCTAGCTAGAGCGGAGGGGATCAGCGGGGCCTGCTTGTTGTCAGGCGAGGACTGCACCCTTTTTTGCCGTATTACTCCACCGGCTGACAAAATGACACACAAGCGCGAAAGCCGACTTGGATCGGCTCGCTCGATTGGCTTTGGGCGACAGTGCCGAGGCACGTCCGTGCGGTGTCACCGTCTTTGTTGTCATGTTGGCGTCGGTTGTGTTGTTGCCGAGCGAATAGCGGCGACAGCCATTGTTGTTGGGAGGACGGGAGAATCCTGCTTGGATAACGGACCTTTAGCTCGATGCTAGCTTTAGCCGCTAGCGGAGCTTTTTTTTTCTGGTCACGAAAACAATGCAGTCAGCCGTCGACATTTGATTAAAGTTAACACCAATGGTGTATTCTTTAAAAATAACAAATGTGACATTTTGTCGAGCTTAATTTAGCAAGTATTCTCTTTTTGATTTGGTTGCGGGTGTGTTGTTGCTCCTGCCGTCTATCCCGTTATGTTCTCCGCTAATTGACGACGTGTGACCCGCAGTAATTGTATTTTTCACAGCATTCTGATGATTATTTTTCGTTTTTTATGAGCAAATGGTTGTCTTCCTTTTTGATAAAATGTATGAAAAACATTGATTTAGTCTAGCAGCGCTGTTTTTAACTCTAAATGTATTGAGGGAGATAACAGTTTCTATTGGTGGCAAGCAACAACAAAAAAAAAAAAACCCAATCAAAGTACAGCGTTTGCTTAGCGCACGTATTTATGGAAAGTTTTATTTTTTAAAGGTCCCATGTGAAAATCTTAATATTCAAAAATAAGATCACATTTGTCTTTGTCTCACCCAGTTAGATTTTTGCCTCGCTGGTTGTAACAAATTTTGGAAGCTAGAAATCTTTTTCCCCCTCCAGCCTTATTGTCTCTGTTAGTTCGCATAAGTAACAGCATTTCAGAACAGTCATGGCCTTCATTTGTCATAGTCACCCCAATGAAAAATTCAATGTTGGCACGTAAATATTTCATACAGCACATGAAGAGCGGAGTAGCGGTAGCTTGGTCTACTTCCCAATCTTTAGCGTTACGTAGACTCAGTGAATCCTGTAATTTTATGGCTCAACAGCCAAACATAATTACCTGTCAGACATCACTAATTACACGGCTCCACTTGCTGAGAATATTTCTCTCTCTGCTGCCAACGGGGCAACGATCTGGTCGTTCAGACCACGACGCTTTGCTTTGGATTACTTTCTAAACATCGGAAGGAAAATGAGAGTGGTTGCTTGATTTGGCGTTTTGTGAACGGGGTGGAGGCGCGCGAGAATCCTTATTCCTCCGAGCCCGCCGCCCACCTCCTCTGGTGGCCAAACAATAATGCTGTGACGCTGGAGGCTGTTGTTGAGTACAGCTCCAAAACGGGAATCTCTTTGACTTCAATGGCTGAATATTAAACACCAAGCTTGTCCTTTCCTGCTTCCTTTAAAGTAACTCTGACTTTTAAGGTTCTGCTTGATCAGTGTTTGGCGTGTAATTGCTTTCAAGTATGTACCAAAACATTTTTGTTGGCTTCATTTTCCCTCTAAATCTATATTTTTTTTTACATTAAAGGTAAATCACTACAGCGAGGACGTCTAACTCTGTCCCAGTATACTTGTCCATCAAACAACCACTGAGTACACAATAGACTTTTGCTTTTTGCTTTTTTTTCGCTGAAGCTTTTTCACAGAGTCTTTGTTGTTCACTCTTATTAAGCAGAAAAAAAACAACAAATTTAAATTATTAAATTATTTATACCCAATAGTTGTTTTACTCATATGTAGCCTGAACCAAGTGCAGGTATATATGGATATTTTTCTTCCTTCCAATTATCTACACCTCAAGAAAAGGCTTTTGAAAAAAATATCTCTGCATGAATTATACAAATACTCAAAGAAGACCATCACTGAGTAGTGGCTGGTGGAAAATCTGGCACACTATGCCAGGCTAAGCATGAAATCCAAAGAAAAGTCAGAAAACAAACCACAGAGAGAAGAATAGAAATAAAATTCGTAAAGAAGTTCTGGGGTTTGGACAGAGTCCGAGTTTGATTTTCCAGTGTCAATATTATAGATTGACCTTTGACACCACTGCATGTTGAAATTGGATTAAACTTATACAAAAACAACTGATGTTTTTGACTGTTTTTCTTTCAAAGTGGAAAGTCATTCATTAATATTTTTAAACTTCTCAAAAACAATTAGATATCTACATACATTTGAACATGGCCAGTTAACTCCTTGCACACTAAGAACATCTCTTCATTCCGTTTGCTGAACACAGCCAATAGTAGAAGCTTGACACTTCAGAATTCCCTGGATTCTCTTTTGATTGCAACATACCTCCCACATTATGTCGTCATTAGCTTTGCGTTGCGAGAGGTTTTACACCACTGTGTTACTTTGCCTTCCACTGGTGTGTTTTCCGCTGATAACCGGAGCTTCCTCTCTTCTTTCCGCACAGGACACTACAGAAATCCGCTCAACAAATATATCCGTCACTACGAGGGCCTGTCCTACGACACAGAGCTTGTGCACACCAAGCACCAAAGGGTCAAAAGGGCACTTTCTCACGAGGAGAAGTTCCTCCATTTGGAATTTCATGCCCATGGAAGGTTTGTCAGTCTTGTCCAGACGTGTGTTTGATGGGAATTTTGTACAGACCCTCTGTTATTGAACTTTTCATACGCTTCTTCTCGTTTATTTTTAGTCTGTTTCCTTTACAAGCAAAGCTCAATCAGAATGCCGCAATGCTAATCATCTGTTGTCAACCTATTGCCCTGAACTTTGCCATTTGGTCCTTTCTCGTTAAATCTTGCTGCTGTGAGGGTTTCATATCCTCGACATTTCAGTTGTGAAGGTTTTCTTCATTGTTTTCAATAATAAATCAAATATTTGTGGGGCCTCGCAAAGTTTTTTTAGACACGGCAAACTGCTTTTAATTTTTGCGGGCGCATTTCAAGACTTTTCCACTTTAAGATGAAGCTGCAGAAGAACAGACAATAGAAATGCTAATTTCTTGCAGCTATTGTCGGTTTTGCTCCTCCTGATATGCTGCTCCAGCTTAATATATGCAGTCTGGTTGAAATAGAAACCGTCTTGGCATTAGTCAGGCCGCCTGCGACGGTTCATCCGCCCGTACTGTCAGTCAAAACCCCCTCAAGGCAAAAGAGATCGATCGGGACACAAAGTCCTTTCCATGATTCTTCCTCATGTGTCGTAAAGTCGCGTTTGATCAAAAAAAAAAAAAATGTCTGTGTGACAAAGTTAAGACCATCTGGCTGCGAGCTTGGCCGAGGCTGCCTGCCGCAGACGGGGCCTGCTGTTCCCGCACTGTGATGCTGCCGAAGGAGGAAGGGAAAGATAAGACACATGTAAACAAACATCCGTTTTCTCGCTCCCTCTGAATTCTGACGAAAAATACAATTTTTGGTGCAAAATTATTCCATTATTATTTTTCTCCACCTCCTTTAGTTTATCTTTAGTGCAAGCCATGTCGATGGCAGCGCAGCTCCGGTTGCAGATGGGTTTGACGTGTCGTCATGCCAGGTTTCCTCCAGATTGGTCTTATCTAAGTCGGGCCTCTTAATTTAAAACGTGGAGCCTCACCTCCCACAGCAGCGACTGGCTGGGCCGGCTGTGAGGACGCAATACGAGCGCAGCGGAGGCGTAACGTGACACCCGCGGTCGGCTGTAGCGTCTTTGTTTCCCCTGACATGTTTGAGGGGAGAGAAGCTGTTTTCTGCTGATCAAAGATGCGCTGTTTTTCCTGCTCTCTGTCAGGAGCTGAAGACGGCCGTTCCCCCCTCGCGAGGCTCAGAGCCGCTCAGATGTTTCCTCTGCGCTAATTTATGTCCCCTCGTTCACCCCCCGTGTTTTCTATTTTCATTTGCATTCTTCTCCCCCACCGCCCCCCGGAAGACTTGCTGAATTTAGTTTACCTAGTAAACTGACGTTGCACCCGTACCGCCACTTTGAACACACGCACATACAGGCATTGAGTCACACTCCCTCTGCTGGGACCTGCAACTGTTGTCTATCAATGTAGTCAATTCATCTATTTATTATTCAAGTGATTCATAGGCCGTCCATGTTTTGAATTAATTACTCAGTGGCTCTCATTTGACCGTAAGCGCTCACTTTGGCTTGAGGTTGTTTCAGGCATGTGCTAAGCAACAACAACCCCAGCAAACAATAGGGCTTCATTCATAAGCTCTTTAAATGAGCTTTGCTGCTGCTGATAGGCAAGACTTTCCAGGGGTCAGCCTGTTGTCGCTTCATCGCGGGCCGATAGCAAAGCCGACATAAATCCCCGGCTTCTAGCATTAGCGGCTAGCCGAGCTAGCGAGCCCGCTAACGCGCCGACCACCCTGCCACGGCCAGGCGAGTCTGAGTCAGCGCTGTTGTTGACATGGAGAGGTCCCGCAAGCCTTCACTTCACCATCCAACATAACAAGCGCGCTGCCGCCGTTGCGCCAAACAAGGTCCAGCTCAGTGCTGCAGATGGTCTGTTGTCTCCGCGTCCTGCCAGCTCCTCACCGTGACAAACAAGCACCGTGATGTAACCCACTGGCTAATAATCCACCGTCGACGAATCCACTAATTCACTCATCTGCGACAAACGGCGTCATAGATTTGTTTATTTGTGTATTGCTTACATTTTTTTTTTTTACTAATTAATGGCTGCACCCCTGTTTGGTTTTTTTTTCCCCAGGCATTTTAACTTGCGGATGAAGAGGGACACCACCTTGTTTGCCCAAGATTTAAAGGTGGATGTCTCAGGAGAGGAGATCCCGTACGACACCTCTCACATCTACACCGGAGAGATCTACGGTACGACCGGCCTCTGCACTCAGAGTCAGATTCACTTGATTTGTCACTTAGATGCAAAACTTATATGCACGGGAGCTCCAATACAGTACTCGTCTGCAGGTTCAGTCGCTAGACGACCAACTGCTGAAGTTTCAATTTGTTTTTTTTTGGGTATTCCCAGGTGAGAAGGGAACCCTGACTCACGGTGCCCTCGTGGATGGTAAGTTTGACGGCTTCATCCAGAGCTACCAGGGCACCTACTACGTGGAGCCGGTTGAGAGGTACCTGGAGGGGAAGAATGTTCCGTTCCACTCCGTCATCTACCATGAGGATGACATACGTGAGTTCTCCCCGAGAAAAACGAAACACACGAAACACGTCCGCGGTGCCCTTTTCATTCCCCTTCGACGCTAATCTTCAAGTGCGGTGTAGTTGGCGCATGCATATGTAAATGTGCGATGTGGGAAGTGCGAGGTGAGCGCAGCTGACCCGACGGAGCCGGGCGGGTGTGAGGCCCTTCGGGGAAGAGCAGCTTCCCGCGGCGCTCATTAGCTGAGTAACACCGTCTCCCTGTCAGCCTGCCGGCTCATTTGCGGCAGTCTTCACCATGTTGGTACAGATTGAACACACAGCTTACGAAAAAAAGAAAGAAAAAAGAAGGAAATAATCTGTGTACATATAGTACAAGGCTGAGGGGCAAATTAAACAGCAGCGTGAGAGGAATGCTTAATGAGGACGACATGAAAGCAATCGCTCGTGCTGCAGATCCGGGCTCGAGTGGCGTGTAAGCACATCCATTAGCCCATCGTGAATAGCGCCAGGAACAGAGTGACTCAGGGGGGTTAAGGAGCTAACATTGTCTCCCCTAATCCTTACAGTGTTGTGTCTGCCGCTCTCACTCACTCTCTCTCTCTCTCTCTCTCTCTCTTTCTGCCGCTCGCTCTCAGACTACCCGCACAAGTACGGCCCAGAGGGAGGCTGCGCCAACAGCTCCGTCTTCGACAAGATGAAGAAGTACCAGGCCTCGGCCATGGAGGAGGAGGAGCCGTTCCAGGTGAACTCTGTCGCACCGCGGGAAGCGTTCTCGCTGCCAGGGAGAAAGTTTTGTGGTCGAGAAATTAACGGGCCGGACTAGACCGGACTAGACCGGACTAGACCGGGTGTTTTACTGAGTCTGAGCTTGGAAAAGTTTTATTATTAGGTATCGGTGCAAAGAAGTAAATCAGCAGTAATTTTGTCTCATGGCTTTCAGTGGCAAACTGTCCAGCACAAAATAAAGCATCACTATTTATTTTATGTGACTTCAAGTTGTATTTTAATCCAAATCAAGATGGTTCAACAGATACACTTCACATATTTGTTCAGTCACCAGCTGCGTTTCCATTCCCGTTTTTTGCAAAAATAAAAGCTATTTTTCTAAACTTACGGCAAAGTGCGATCGCGATTTGCAGGCGTTTCCACTGAATGGTGCGAAGCGCATAAACCGTAATTCTCGTTTACTGTAGAATTACGTAAAATATTCCGTCTCCTCCTCCGTCCAAACAACGCGCTATTTTCACTCGAAGTGAACTGGTCACGTGACCCCGTGCACGTCACGTCCGCTGACGTGTAAATGCGAAAAGCGTTTCAATAACACTTTTGCGATATAGCTCTGTATTGATACGTCTGAAAAACCACCTCATGAGAGCATCAAAACCCCTTTAGAGATATTTGAGAGGTTTTTCAAAGTCTAGGTGTTTCCATTACCAGTTTTTTATTGCCATATTTAGGTTTTGTGCAATTCTGTGGGTAATGGAAACGCAGCTGGTGTCACCAGCATTTAAAAATCAACAATTCTACAGTGGAAAATCATCTGCATTTGCGACATAAATGGCAAAAAAAAAGATTGGCTTGGGCTGCCACGAATAAATCACTCTTTAGAACTGCTGTTTTAAATGCACACTCTCTAAAAACAAGAACCCTCCATTTATTAATGAGGAGATAGGTGGATAGATGAGTTATTCCTCCAGACAGGAAGTGAGGTACAGTACGTTCCCGGCCAGAGTTCTTCCAGACGGGGCAACGTTGCGGCAGCTGAGAAATTACGGCCTAAAAATACAGAATATTATTTATTTACTTATCCGGCCGCTGATGCAGAATGCTTTATTTATACGCAGCAGTTAACTCTTGGCGTGTCCCCGCCTCCCCGCAGGAGCTCTTCTCAGAGGCCGGCTTCCACCAACCGCCGCTGCTGCTGAGGAGGAGGAGGATGACGCAGGCCGAGAAGAACACCTGCCAGCTCTTCATCCAGACCGACCACCTCTTCTTCAAGTACTACAAGACCAGGGAGGCCGTCATCGCCCAGGTAACGCACACACGCCAGTCACATGACACAGGAACCAACCGGGTTTGGCGTCTGTCTGTCATCAAGGAGCCTGTGACTGATGCCGGTGCGTGGAGGTATTTTTACTCGAGCATTACGCCGAGCTAGTGGCAGAATAACGAGGCCTGCTTCTCCGTTCAGTGAGTCACAGCACTTAAAAACAGATGAACAATATCAACAAAACACCTTTTTAATTTTGTGCCGGGAACATTGAAGCCTAGTTTCATCTAACGTAACAAATAAACAGCAGATATTCCTGTTTCTGTTTTGTTTTTAATTGGAAATGTTTTTTGTTTTTTTTTAGGTTGGGGAAATCACAAAAACACTTTTGTTAATAGCTGTGTCTTTCTTTGAACCTTTATAATAGAACCTGGTTGGTTGTTGTCAAGTGGAACAACCAAACTGGACTGGGCTCGACCTTCTCTGCTGAAATTAAATGACAAAACTCAAGTACATGACACACAGAAATATTACACTCTGGTCTCATTTTTGTGGCTGCGCCCTTGAAATGGTGTTTGTGTGTGTGGATTGTTTGCGTCGAACCCGCTGTGACACGCTTCTCTCAAGCTGCGTGGTCTAAAACGCCGGCCTCTGGTTCAGTTTATCAGCCTGAATTATTGATGCGACACGGATGAAACTTTAATTTGGAGGTTTCTCCCGCCCTGAAGGTGACGCGCTGGGCTGCGGAGAGTCCTCTCACTCGGCCGCAAAGCTGCCGTAGCGTTGCGCCCTGATTGGACGCCGGCTGCAAAAAAAAAAAAAAAAAAAAAGCAGCAGTTGTCTGCAGCTTTTCAGACGCTGCTCCTCACTGATGGAAAACGCTGAGATGATAAATTTGCTCCTCTCGGTGCTCAGCAAATCTGCGTGCAGGGTTTTTTTTTCTTTTTTTTTTCCCTCTTAGCCTCAGATCAAACGCATTTCTCATTCAGTCCCACTGTCATGACTCTGGTATTATTAGCCTCCACTGCACAGTAAAGATGGAGAACTCGTAGGAAGAAAATTGTTTTGTCGGAACCTGGGAAACCTCTGCTGCGACTAAAAGTGCACAATTATGTAAATGCGGAAAACCAGACGACCAGGCGAGGCGGCGAGATTAGAGCCTGAAAGTAAACGTTGCGAAATTACCCAGAGTGTCGCCCAGGATTCATTTAATCCAAAAACCAATTCATTAAATTGTGCCTGGATTACCTGTTGTAATTCCCATCGTCAGGATCAGGCCGTGGAAGCGACACCTTCCGGTTCCGGCTGATTAACTCGCCTTCATTAGTCTGCTGGCAAACTGTTGGCTTCACGCCTCCCTGTTCTGTTCACACTCTGACCCTGCGTCTCGCCCCGCGCAGATCTCCAGCCACGTCAAGGCCATCGACGCCATCTACCAGGGCACCGACTTCATGGGCATCCGCAACATCAGCTTCATGGTGAAAAGAATCCGGGTGAGTCTCGCCTCGTTTTTTATTTCTGTCGTGACTAGTCGACTATTAAAATAGTCGTTAGTTGCAGCCGTGCCAGCAGCCGGCAGTCACCGTCTTCATTCTCCGCCGCCTCCGTCTGGTCTCACCGTCGCCCCCCCTGCCGCTGCAGATCAACACCACCACCGACGAGAAGGACCGCTCCAACCCGTTCCGCTTCCCCAACATCGGCGTGGAGAAGTTCCTGGAGCTCAACTCGGAGCAGAACCACGACGACTACTGCCTGGCCTACGTCTTCACCGACCGGGACTTCGACGACGGCGTGCTGGGCCTGGCCTGGGTCGGCGCCCCCTCAGGTACCTTTCAGCGCAACAAACAGATGCAAATGTTTGCCGTTATGCAACGCGGCGTTCTCTGCTCTCTGATGTCGGCACTTTTGACGCAGCGGCGCGCCGACGCGTCCGACTGCAGTAATCCCCAGAATTCCGAGCTCATTCTTCAGAGTGACTTATCTCCAGGATAATTCACAGCTTGAGTCAGCGGCGCCGTGTGGGACTTTTCTTTCTTTCTTTATTTATTTACATTTTAAGTGCTGATTTATTCCAAGTGTTGCGAGAACCCGACCGCGGCTTCAAATATCCACTCAGACAATATGCAGATGTGACGATTCCCACTGGGTTTTCGGGTTCTACACGGTTTTTGAAGTGGTGAAGTGGAAACCAAGACGCTTTCCGAGCAGCTCGTCAGCTTTGAAGTGTTGACAGAAACTGTGCTGTCTTGAAATCTGCTCTGTTTTTTTTTTTACTGGCTTTCTGTCCTGGTGGCCGATACAACCGGTATTCAAACAAACTCGAGCGCCGCCGCTCAGATGAACTGGTCCTGTTCTGGACGTTTGATGAGAAAACCGCCTTTTCTTTTGTTTTTCATTTGATCGCATTCTTTTTTTCCTTCACGAACCCTCCTGGTGTCTGCAGCTGCGGCTCGGCAGCTTTGCTTCCAACTTGTGCTCGTGTGTGTTTCTCAGGGAGCTCCGGCGGTATCTGTGAAAAAAGCAAGCTGTACTCGGACGGGAAGAAGAAGTCTCTGAACACTGGCATTATCACGGTGCAGAATTACGCCTCCCACGTTCCTCCCAAAGTCTCCCACATCACGTTCGCGCACGAAGTGGGACACAACTTTGGCTCCCCGGTGGGTTTTTTTTTCTTCCTCACAACTCGTTTATATTCGACTTTGAGGAATTTAAGAAGCTCCCACACGTTTGTTCCTATCTGCCTCGACGCCCCCACCACCACCACCACCACCACCACTACCACTACCCTCACCCCTCCCTTTTTTGTGTCTGACAGCATGACTCGGGATCCGAGTGCACCCCGGGAGAGTCGAAGAGCCAAGACAAGAAGGAGAAGGGCAACTACATCATGTACGCCAGAGCCACGTCGGGGGACAAGCTCAACAACAATAAGTTCTCCGTCTGCAGCGTGCGCAACATCAGCCAGGTGCTGGAGAAGAAGAGGGGCAACTGCTTCGTCGGTGAGTTCTCAGAGTTTTCTCTCTGTTTCTTATTTTTCTAACCGTGTTTAGTCAGTGTTCTGTCTTTTTTTTATGAAGAACTGGACAAGCAGGTATGTTCCAGCACACTGGTAGGAACTGGCTTTCCAGGAAATAGTCGCTGTGACTAATGTGCTGGTAGAATTTAATTCTCCGCAGCTTGATATCGGCATCAATTAAAAATATTTCCAAGCTGTCCTACAACCAGTTCGGCGTGTGATTAGCATGCTCATGAAACTTTCATCCGACTGGTTTCCACGTGCAGTCAGAGCCGTCGCTCCAAATCAGTTTTCAACTGCAAAGACACAACTGTCCTCCATTCAGGGGCTCACGCTGAACTTTGCAATGTCCCTTTTCCAGAGTCCGGCCAGCCCATCTGCGGCAACGGGCTGGTGGAGCCGGGAGAGGAGTGCGACTGCGGCTACAGCGATCAGTGCAAGGACGAGTGCTGCTACGACGCCAACCAGCCCGACAACAAGAAGTGCAAACTCAAGCCCAACAAAGTCTGCAGGTAGCCGCCGCCCTCCGTCCTGCGTCCCAGTAGCGGCGTTTCCATGACCCCCTGAATTGCGCAAAACTTAAATATGGCAATAAAAAATATTAAATATTAAATAGAAATAGAAACACCTACATTTCGAAAAAAAACTCTCAAATATGGCTGAAAGGTTTTTATGCTCTCATGAGACGTATCCATATAGAGGTCTATCGCAAAAGTGTCATGGAAACACTATTCGCATTTACGCTTAAGCTGGCAATATGTACGGGGTCACGAGACCAGTTCACTTCAAGTAAAAAATGCCACGTTATGATTGGACCTTAGGAGGAAACGGAATGTTTTTTACAAATGATCAAAGAGAAAAATATACCAACCGTTCTTGACAGCAAAGAAATGTAAACAAACAAAAGCATAATTCTCGTAAATCTTGCTGGACGAGATTTTACGAGAATTACGGCTTATGCACTTCACACCATTCAATGGAAAAACCTGCAAATCGCAATAGCACTTTGTCGAAATTTTGGAAATGCTGCTTTTTATTTTGCGAAAAACTGTAATGGAAACGCAGCCAGTGATATTGCGATGCGTTTTATTACAAAACACGGATTTACCCAATTGATTAACCATCGCTCTCCCCCATCAGTCCCAGCCAGGGTCCGTGCTGCACAAGCGAATGCACCTACAAGGGCCGCAATGAGAAGTGCAGGGAGGAGTCGGAGTGCGCGCACCAGGGCATGTGCAACGGGGTGAGCCCCCAGTGCCCCACGTCCGAGCCAAAGGCCAACTTCACCGCCTGCCACGGGGAGACTCAAGTCTGTCTCAACGGGGTAAGAGAGCAGCGCCACCTGGAGGAACCGCTCGCTAGAGCAGCAACGCTGTCGGCTATTCAGCAATCTGACCTTGGCCTGTCCTTGTGCCCCTCGCCCCCCACCCCACAGGGCTGCTCTGGCTCCATCTGTGAGAAGTACGGACTGGAGGCGTGCACCTGCGCTAGTCAGGACGGCAAAGACGAGACGGAGCTTTGCCACGTGTGCTGCATGGAGAAGAGTGAGTCCTCCTCTGCAGCGTTACTAGGATTGGTGATAGCAATAGTAATGGAAGACAAAAAAAATCGTAGCCTTGTTGAAATTATCAATTTATTTCGCTGCAGGTTATATTCAAGAGAGAATTTTGAAGTCGTTGTGAACACCATTCAGAAATGACACAAATTCCAAGAGTTCTTGTAAAAGGCAGAATACACCATCAAGCTATCTGGAGCGTTTTAGGATATTTTAACAGGAGGGATTCAGAATTAAAGACTAAATTGTATTTGAAAAACCCCATATAGAGATTGGCAAAATCAGGAGTGAAGGTAGAGCCCCTCAGCTGTAGATAGAAAAGAAAAACAATTCAGTTTTTAAGGCCCAGGGAGGCCAGTTCACAAATGAATTGACTGGGAGGAAAATCAGTGCCATCTTGGAGGTAAAAGCCCAAAGCATCTGGTCCTCTTTCATGGGGAATATTTGTATAAAGGCTTTGTACATCTACAGTGACCAGAAAAATATCTCCAGCTAGAGCTTTAATTTCTGCGATTTTATTCATGACATCAGTAGAATCCTTGATGGAGGATGGAAAAATAAATGGCCAACTAAATTGATAATTTGCACAAGGTTACGAGCGTGCGCCCGCTGTTTTTTTTTTTTCTTCTGAGTGTCCAAAGTCCAGCACCAGCACCTCCCCGAAGATCTCCACCCACGGATGAGCGGCGGCTTCGTTCTACTTTTGAATAACAGTAATAATCAGAACCTGGTCACTGTGCAGTCTTGAACCCAATCAACCTGCTGGCTGTCCCCAACAGTGAACCCCAACACGTGCAGCAGCACCGGCTCAGAGCGCCTGGCCCGCTTCTTCAACAAGAAGGTGACCACGCTGCCGGCCGGCTCGCCCTGCAACGACTTCAAGGGCTACTGCGACGTCTTCCGCAAGTGCCGCCTGGTGGACGCCGACGGGCCGCTGGCCCGGCTGAAGAAGGCCATCTTCAACCCCGAGCTGTACGAGAACATCGCAGAGTGGATTGTGGTACGCAGCCGCCCTCTTGACTCACACCAGACCGCACCTAAATAGCAGCAGCGGAAGCTGTGTGAATGAATGAATGAATGAATGAATGAGTGAATGAATGAATTTTATTATTGTGTCTTGTCCAAATAGGACCCATCCCTTTCGTACGGAAGAGGATTAGGGCCACAAGAAGAGAGAAAAAAAAAAATAAGATAGATTTTTCTTCAAGTTTCCATTTCCAGAAAAAAGTAGAAATTTCGAGGTGACATAAAAAGAAAAAATTTTGTGAATAAATTGAAATTATAACAGCTAAAACCATCAGTGCAGCCACTGGTATGGCTTTAGTTTGTCGTAGCCATCCATGCCTGCGCCTCAGACGCCGGGCTCGTCTGTGCTCCACACCTTCTAACCTAACTTGATCAGTTGTCTTATTGTATCCTGCGATACAGCATAACAGCGATAGCCTTGCATCTGACCATTTCCAGCCATCTCGTTCTGCATGAAGGCGGCAACCTCCTCCAAGTTTGTCTGTTTTATTCTTCTGAACAGACGTAAAGTTCGACACAGTCTTTTCAATGCCCTAAGACGTATTACCGCACTGTGTTTGTGTGCTAGAAGAGCAAGGATTTGCTTGTTACTGAACCTAATTTTGACGTACAATTTCACAAGCTGTACCGCAGAAGGTATGTTGTCAAGTGACAAAGCTGCGCGAATGACATAAATTGATCTTGAAATTTCTACTTTATTCACTGAATTTTGTCTTTTTTCAAGAAATTTCATCTTTTTTGTAAGTCGACTTTATTCACAAAATTTCATCTTTTTTTCATTCACAAAATTTCCTCTTTTTTTTCCATGAAAACTTAAATAAAAATCTGTAATATTTTTTCCTCTTCTTGTGGTCCTAATCCTATTTCGTACTTTCGGGATTACAAGGCAAAACAAAAAGCGTCTTGAAATATAACATTCACTTCCTGTAGATGACGCCACAGTTCACCGTAGGTTAACACAGACTTAATGTCTCACCTAAATGTACTTTTTGTCCTCTTAGCCCAGGTTGTCTCCAAATATTCGTCTTGGGCGATTACCTTGCAATCAAAAAAACATTTTAGTCTGTCTGCATCATTTAGCCGCCTATCAACTTGTGACGCAACTCATGGTGCCAAGGGCAATAAAACACAACGTGGAACTCATTCTCGGCATGGATGGTACAGTGGTCACAGAGTCTTTCTTCTGCTGGGACCCCCTGGTGACGTCCCGTTTCCAGGTGCAGGGGCAGGATCCCCGAGCGGAGCTCAACCCACAATGACCTCGGATTTTTTAGATGGAGGAGCACATATATGTTTTTCATTTCCGTAACAACTTTTTATTATACTATACGTTCTTAATTTTGGTCTAAATAGTATATCCTACAATATGTGTGTGTGTGTGTGTGTGTGTTACCTGGTTAAATCCTGTCCCCCCTCCCTCCTGCAGGCCCACTGGTGGGCGGTCCTACTGATGGGCATCGCCCTCATCATGCTCATGGCCGGGTTCATCAAGATCTGCAGCGTGCACACGCCCAGCAGTAACCCCAAACTGCCTCCGCCCAAGCCGCTCCCAGGTGAGTCCAGGCGACCCGAGGCACCAACAGGAACATCGCTGTACATTTCAGTCGGCCTTGCCACTGCATTGCTGTCGCCTCCACAGCAGCGATCAACATCGACACTGCCCGCAATATCTTTTCCTACCATTAGGTGCCGCCAAATCAGCCGGTTTTGGCCTTTAAGTAGCGGGGAAGGTGGTCAAACTCGTCTCTGCTGGTCATTTTGCATTCACGAATTGCTTTTTCTTCCCACCTTCTTGGTCCTGTAACACACAGAGGGCATTCCACTGTGTGTTTGTGAGCCTTTATTTCATTTATTGAGAGTCGATAACATCTCTACAAACCGTTTCTGTTTTACTTTTTCTTTCCACTTCAGTGCTGCGCCTCCGCAGGTTCTCATCCCAGCGTATGACAAGGCACTGTAAACTGGCCGCTCTGAAGTACGACACCGCAGCCCAGCTTTATGAGACTCTTATTTCACAGCGTGACACCCCGTGAACGAGACGCTGCCTTTATTGCAGCGGCGAAGCGGTCGCATCATCTTCAACGCAGGCTTTCCCGCACGCCCGTTTTATTTGTGGCCGAGCAACACTTATTACTTTTTCTATTTTCAGCGCAGCGTGCCTCCCGCTTTGTATCTCATGCTCTGAAACGAGACATCTTGCCGCTTGGGCTGCGGCGCTCGAGTTTTCTGAGTAATCGAATGAGTGATTGAATGAGAAGCGCTGCTGGTTTTTCATTGAGTCGTCAGGCCTCTGGTTTGGGGACGCATTAGTTTACGCAAGCCAAATTGGGGTAAAAATCGGTTCCTTTAATTGCTTTATTTCTGCCGTGGCCTCGTCGCCAGTGGTTGCGTCTGCCGTTTGTGATGCAATATCAGCCCTTTGTGATGTAACTAAGGCCACTGATACTTTAACGATGCCTCTCCCAGTTTAGTGACAACACTAACTATGTTTACATGGACACAATGGGAATAAAACCCCAATCAGATTAAAAATGCTTCATTTAAACATGTCAATCTGAAGGTTCTGATCCGATCCGGTCCATTCGGAAAGAGGGAGGTGGTTTATGCCGATCATTATTCCGAATGGCGTCCATGTACACACCTGTTTGGATCCTGTCTTCCTGGTTGGGGTAAAATTATCTCCACTGCGCACGTGTGCTCCGTCGGTGTGACGCGTCTCCGCCTTTGCGGCCGCCGGTCGTTTTTCGGCCAGCAGAAAACATGGCGGGAGGGAAGCAAAACTGGTCCATATTAAAAAATGAAACTAGATGAACAGACACTGCGGCAGAGGGGAGGAAAATAAAATGTGAGGGGAACAAGGAGTTGAACGAGCAGAGGTCGTGCAGACAACGCGGCATTTGTTTACAACAGAGGTGGAAGTACAGCTTGTTCTTCTGCTACTATCTCTGGAAAATTAGACAACTACCCAAACCCCAATGGTTTATTCTGGATAAATTCTTGGTGCATGTATACGCATGCGTAAACTGGATTTGGAATTTCCTATCAACCAATGTTTAGATCCGATTGGAGAAATTTGCGTGCGTAAACGTAGTCATTCTAAGCCAGGTGTTGGCTCCGCCCCCCTGAAACCACCTTGTTTTTGTCTGAACAAAGCAACAGATTGAGCAGGAAGCCAAAACCTTGCAGTTTTGTTTTTTTTGTTGTTGTTTTTTTGTGTTGTTTTTTTTTGCAGCCTGCTGCAAACAGAGTGCTAAACCAGCTCTTTCCCGCACTGTCATTGCATAACCTGCTCTCCGCCTCCCTCCCGCCAGGCACTCTGAAGAGGCGGCGAGCGCAGCAGCACGCCAACTCCCAGGTGCAGTCCCAGCACCCGCACTCCCACCAGCACGGCCGCAGCGGCCACGGGCGGCGGCGGCGGCGGCGGCGGTGGACACGGAGGGCACGCGGCCACGGTGGCGGCGGGCGGAGGCGGCGGTGGCGGGCGGCGGCGGCGGCGGCAAGGCCAGAGGCAGCCGCAGCGACAGGCGCAGCAGCCGCAGCGGCACAACCGCCAGCAGAGGGAGAACTATCAGATGGGTCAGATGAGACGCTGAGACCCGGCCGCCTGCCCACACGCCCCCCCCCCCTCCACCCCACCTCTCCTCACCCCTCACCCCACCTCCAGAGACACACACACACACACACACACACACACACACACACACACACACACAACCTGCGACCCCTGCCCCCCTCCTCCCCACACACACACACACACACACACAAAGCCACCCCCCTGCTCCCCCTCCAATGCCTTGGCTCCTCCTTGTGCCTACAGTGGGAAACAAAAAGCGTCACTCCATCCAAAGAAAAAGCCTGACACGGTTGTTGCTCATCGTCATATCCTCCGCCTGCAGACAGTCAACAGACCCGGTGAAAGAAAACAAACAAAAACAACGAAACACAAGAGGGAGAGACGCAACTGTTGGGGCTCTTTGTGGAGTTGGACTCGACCATTTCCATCCATCGCAGTGTGATGATCTTTTTTTTTTCTCTCTCTCTCTCTTCTTCCTCCGTCTTTTTTTTTCTCTCTCCAAGGAGTGCCAAGGAGTTAAGGAATCATGTGTAGCTTTAGTACATTCTGTGACGTGCGTGTGTGTGTGTGTTTTTTTTTTTTTTTTTGTTCTATTGCAGCGTCTTCTCGAGTGACACACCCCGTGGCTGCTGGTGAATTGTTCTGTGCTTTTCTTTTTTTCTTTTTGCATTTTATTTTTTTGTTTTGCTTTTTTTTTTTCCCTCGGTCCTTTTCGCCATTCTAGCCTGGATTGAGAGACACTCCGTGGGGATTTTGCGGCACTTTTGTGATCTACACATGTCAAAATGGCAAAAGACACAGGCTCCGGTCTCTCGTGCAGACACGTCCTCTGCATGTGATTGTACATATTTAGTGTATCATAAGTGAAAAACAAACTATTTCTTCTACTGTAAATTGTGTATTTCTTCACTTTTAATTTTTGTTTTTGTTTTTTTGTTTTTGTTTTTTGTTTTCTTTTTGGTTAGTGCTCTCAGGACTCTTTAACACATAACTGAAGGAATGACAGTGCCGATGGGGGTCCTTGGATGTGGCTGTGGAGGATTTGACTCCATCGGGTTCTCGGCACAGCCGTCCAATCAGGTGGATCCCCTTCGCCGTCGTTACGTCTCAAGATCTTTTGAAATCTGAACCACAAGGTCACCATATCTCACTTCTACCGGCCTTTTTTTTTTTTTGTTCAAGACCCGGTCTTTTCATCTCTTTTTTTTTTTTTGATTATAATTATTATTGTCTTGCTAACATCATGTCGTAAGCAGCTCGACGTTGTGGGAACAAAAAAAAAGGGAACGTCGCCTGGATTTGGTTTCTCTTTTATTCTCTTTACAGGCTTGATTTATTTTATTTTCATCTTTTCGATGACGATGATGATGATGATGATGATGATGATGATGATGATGAAGTGAAAAACCACTAAGCAAAGCTGATGAAGATTCTACCTTTTTCAAACATTTGTAGACGAAGGCAAAGTGAAGGCTGCTTTGGCTTTAGTTTAGAAGTGAGTTTATCCTGTTACACCAGTTAGTTTACACCAGTGTGGAAATACATTTTTTTTTTTTTTAAATGACTCCGGTGTGGATGTACAAAAAAGAAAAACAAAAAAAAAAAAAAAGGAAAAACTTGTAAGATGAAATGATTCTATTACTCCTCAGATAGCGAGTCTTAAGAACTTTTCAGTGTGGGCATGCAGACACATTTACTAAACGTGACTATTAATTGACCAAGGTCTGTACTGTTTGTATGTCACGCGGTACCATTTACGTTTGAATGGCTGTTTAACATGAAAACAAGCGGAAGGAGCGGCAGTATTGTTACACTAATGGCACATTCTTCCGTGTGTTCACTAATCTCACAGTAGAGAAGGAGTTGCGTGATGAATGAAAAATCACCTGCAGTGTTTTTATTTTTTTATTGTTTTGTTTTTTTGTTTTTTTTAAGTTCCTGGTTGGATTTGTTCCTCGGCTAATATCCCCTTTAGAGCCCGTGGGTGCCGGGTGTCCGTGTGGGTCCGTCGCCTCACCTCAGTCTGCAGTTTTGGAGAAACGAGCCGACGATCACACAAAGGATGCCACAATCTGGGTGTCGTGCAAATTGCCAGCATTTTATTCCCGGCACAAAGGCCAGTGGGATTTGAGGGGAGGACAAAACCATTTGGACAACAAAGGACATTTTCTCTCGTGCTCTGATTTTTATTTCAACCTCGCAATATATTTTCTGAATGCATGCAGTACTAATCACTACTAATGTGGCACCACCACTGTCCTCTGATGGTTGTTTTAATTCCACATGTGCTCTGGAGGGGACGTTCAAGACAACAGGTCTGCTTGTGTTTTTTGGTTTTATTTTGATTTTTTTTTTTTTTTTTTCCTTTGAAATCTCAAGGCAGATGAATTAGGCAGGGCGGCGCTCGCTGTAACCTCTCATTGTCTTACGAAACAAAGCTCGTCTTAAGGATTTCTTCTCCCTTCAGGCTGGATCACACGCAGCGAGCCTGGAGGACTGACATGTAAACTTGTACAGCACTCGGGGGGGGAGGGACGGGGAGGGGGAAAAAACAAACTTTTGCGTTTGAAAAATGAGAAAATTTACATTTTGATACATCCGTTTCATTTTTTGTATTCTAACTCCAGAGTAAGTTGTTCAAAGATGTATGTGACAAAAGTTTCCT